>CM055122.1:1129307380-1129974880 GCA_029206835.1 Rana muscosa
CTTCAGGAAACATCACATGTCCCATGAGTATCCGCCATCTGCCTACAGTGACAACCAACCCCAATCAGATAAATACAACAGAGAAAACCAAGAAGAGACTCCATTTCAACCAAGTACACTTGTATAAGTGCTTCCAAGAGACATTGGGATAAAACAAGGACTGTTGTTCTAAATGCAAACTTGTCTGTAAATAGTATTATGTTTCTACTTTTACTTTTAACCACAGCAAGCTAGATTAGCGATAATGGTGTGTAACTGTAGACCTTATAGCATTCATTTAGATTAGATTTATGCTAGCAGCTTAACCACTTAAGGACCGGAAGGATTTGTCCCTTTAATGATCAGAGCACTTTTTAAAATTTGGCACTGCGCTGCTTTAACTGGTAATTGCGCGGTCATGCAATGCTGTACCCAAACTAAATTTGCGTAATTTTTTTTCCCCACAAATAGAGCTTTCCTTTGGTGGTAATCCTCTGGGATTTTTATTTTTTCCGATATGAACGAAAAAAGACCAAAAATTTTGAGAAAAAATATATATATTTTCTACTTTTTGTTATAAAAAAAATTCAATAAACTCAATTTTAGTCATACTTTTAGGTCAAAATGTATTCAGCCACATGTCTTGGGTCCAAAAAATTTCAATAAGCATATATTTATTGGTTTGCACAAAAGTTATAGCGTCTACAAACTATAGTGCATTTTCTGGAATTTTACGCAGCTTTTATATTGACTGCCTATCTCATTTCTTGAGGTGCTAAAATGGCAGGGCCGTAGAAAACTCCCCCAAATAACATCATTTTGGAAATTAGACTCCCCAAGGAATTTGCTGAGAGGCATGTTGAGCCCATTAAATATTTAATTTTTTTGTCACAAGTGATTGAAAAATGACAAAAAATTTTTTTTACACAAAGTTGTCACTGAAATATATATTGCTCACACATGCCATGGGTAAATGTGGAATTAAAACACAAAATACATTCTGCTGCTTCTCCTGAGTACAGGGATAACACATGTGAGACTTTTTGGGAGCCTAGCAGCGTACAGGACCCCAAAAACCAATCATCGTTTTTTTTTAACTGTGGTGGTGAATTCACCAGTGCTGGAGTTACAGCTTTACGTATCGTGAGAGCAAACCCTGTTGCTGTCAGAATAAATAAACCTGTGCTGCAGCTGAATGGCATACCTGCAAAGCAAATAATGGTCAACAATAAAACAAAGTAATATTACCGTATAACAGTAAGACATACCATACCTGCAAAGCACATACAGTAAAAATAAAACATTACAGTTAAGCATAAAATATAGTAACAATAGATAGCCACTTCAGCCCCGGAAGAATTGGCTGCCCAATGACCGGGCTATTTTTTGCGATTCCGCACTGCATCGCTTTAACTGACAATTGCGCAGCCGTGCGACGGTGTACCCAAACAAAATTGACGTCCTTTTTTTTTTTCCCACAAATGGATCTTTCTTTTGGTGGTATTTGATCATCTCTGCGATTTTATTATTTATATTTTTAATTTTTTGCGCTATAAACAAAAAAAAGAGCGCCAATTTTGAAGAAAACATAATATTTTGTACTTTTTGCTATAATAAATATCCCCAATTTTTTTTTTTAAAAAAGGACATTTTTTCTCAGTTTAGGCTGATATGTATTCTTCTACATATTCTTGCTAATAAAAATCTCAATAAGCGTATATTGATTGGTTTGCGCAAAAGTTATAGCGTCTACAAAATAGGGGATAGATTTATAGCATTTTTATTTATTATTTTTTTACTAGTAATGGTGGCGATCTGCGATTTTTATTGGGACTGCGACATTATGGCAGACACTTTTGACACATTTTTGGGGCCATTGGCATTTATACAGCGATCAGTGCTATAAAAATGCACTGATTACTGTAAAAATGTCACTGGCAGGGAAGGGGTTAAGTGTGTTCCCTAATGTGTTTCTAACTGTAAGGGGAGGGGACTGACCTAGAGGAAATTACAGATCATGGTTCCTAGCTATTCCTCACTGAACAGAACAGGTATGTGTGTGTTTACACACATGTCCCTGTTCTGCCTCTCGTGTCTGCGATCGCTCGCGGCCGGCGGTCAACGTGACCGCTGGTCACGAGAATCGGCACCCCCCCCCCCGATGCAGCGGAATTTTAGGAAGGATCAAGTTCGTCCTGACACTTTGTATAGCACATAAGTGTTCAGCAGAGGCAATTGTAATAAATATACAGACACTTTTTTTTATACCAGCGTCTGGCCTTACGGGCAATTAAGTACGGCACCATCATCTGGTCATTGAAGTCCACCCCTGCCATGTTAAGGTTGTATTCATGGACAGGGGCTTCACAAAAATACCAGTCGCCGTTGGGATCTCGACTGCCATATCTGCGTGAAGGGAGAACAGAACGAAAACATTCCATGCATTCCACTTCACTGCGAGAAAATTATTACATCTCAAGCAGGGTCTCTTTCCCTTTCTAAGTCGAGATTCTACAAGCCATTGGGGGAAGCCCCGGAAATTAGATCACACTGTGCCAAATGCGCCAATTCCACAATCAAAAAGGTGACTAAAAAGTGGCACGCTTGTGTAATAATTGTCCACGTACAAGTGGTACCCCTTTCCGAATAGGACCCCTTTTACACTGAGGTGCTTTACAGGCACTATAGCGCTAAAAATAGCGCCTGCAAAGTGTCTCGCCTTTCACTCCAATGTGAAAGCCTGAGTGCTTTCACACTGGAGCTGTGCGCTGGCAAGATGTAAAAAAAAGTCCTGCAAGCAGCTCCTTTGAGTCATTTTAGGAGCAGTATACACACCGCTCCTAAAGCGCCCCTGCCCATTGAAATCAATGGGCAGCGCCGGCAAAGCACCACTGCAGCGGCGCTTTTAACCCTTTTTCGGCTAGTGGAGGTTAACAGTGCCCCGCAATCGGCTGAAAAGCGCAGTTAAAACGATGCCCGGGCGCTGGCAGTGTGAAAGGGCTCTAAGGGTGACACCAAGTCCCAAACAATCTTGACAGCGCTCCCTATGTAGTTTGGGCAGTTAGGGGGCTCCACAGTGCTGTCTTTTCCCTCGTAAACCCTAAATCTATATGTATATATGTGCATATGTATAGCCTGTTGCCCTGTCACAGAGCTTATACAACTTGACCCCATATCTGGCAAGCTTGTTGGGGAGATACTGTTTGAAAGACAAGCGGCCAGAAAGAGTTTTCATTCTCCTCTGACTGTCCTATGAGGCTGCATGACCCCTGACCCTCTGTCTCGACAGTGCAGATTGGACCTGTGCTGATCACATGCACCCTCCCAAAAAAAAAACTCTCTAGCAATACACACCAAACTGAGCATGTGCAGAGTGCCTTCAAGGTTCTATACTAACAGCAGATAGATTGGGAGCAGTAAAAGGAGTGGAGGATCAGAGAAGACCGGATCAAACAGCTTTTGTCACACAATGCAGAGAATTAACTCCTTGGGTTCCACAGTGAGTATAATGAGCATGTTTTACTGCATATATCGACTGATTTTACTGTTTTGGGTTTAGTAACACTTTAAATGTGGTGGCTGTATTATTTATTACTGTAGCGATACCTTCAGCTAAGAGGGCCGCAGATTTAGTTTGGGCCCTGAAGACAGCTCCGCCAACCCCCGGCAATTTACTCGACCCCCTTCTGGCACAGTTAGTCTAGGGTAATATATATATGTTATGCTCTATGGTTAAATTCAGACACCAATGCAGTGATAGAAGAATAACGAGTTTACTTTCTACTGGCAATAAAATCAACAGTTATAACAAATTACAGGAATATCTCTGCTGAGCCCTGCAGCAATAGGTACACTACAACTAGTAAGATATGGCGCACACGCGCCACGTGTAACAGTACTTCACTATGCGCCCTATGGCGCAGCAACTAAATAATCTATCTAGATGGCCAGGCCTAACCATATAACTCAGTCTCTAGGGCGGTAAAATTCTTCGCATGCAGTCTTTAAACTGTGGTGCACATTTCAGGAACACATTTGTAATCCAAGGGAAAGAAAATGCCAACACAGTACACTCCACTAGAGATCCATTTGACTCAGTTCAGCTATGGATCTCCAGGGGAAGGGAAACTGAAATAGGAACTGGTGGGCCACGGCAGTCTGTAGGCCTAACAATGGTATACAGTATTTGTGGATTGAGCATGTGCTCGCTCACCCCTCCGGACGCGATCCCAGTCCGGGAACTTCCACCTGCTGTGTCTCCACACACAGCGTCTGCAGCAGTCTGGTCTCCGGCTCAGCAGCAGTTGAAGAAAACCGAGTCAGATGCCACCTAGGCTCGTGATGGGGTGGAAAGCTCTTTTGGGTAGCAGCGCAAGGCCCCAGGCTTCAGGCCTTGCACCACAGCGGACCCGCACAGGAAGATCTCTCCACTGAAGTCTCGTGTCCCAAAGAGGCCGAGCGCAGCCTCGCCTCCTCCTTATATAACCCCACCCATGAGTCTCTGGGGTGGAAACATTGCATCCTGGGTGCCGAATGGGGTTCTGGGTAAGGTAGTCCTGAGAGTCTTAAAGGAGACCCCGCTACACACTCCCCCCACTTAAACTCTTTGGTCCCCAAAGATAATTCTAACATACACTGTGTACAACCCTAGACAACGTTGCGTATGATGTTGGCATAGGGAATTCCCACCAAAACAAAGGGGTTGAATTCCCTTGCCCACAGGTCACACTATCATGAGTGGCCTGCCTAACTGTGCCAGAGAGTGAGTGGGGGTTGCCCTCCACCAAATGAACAGTGGAAGGATCCGGATCCTCTGCACTCCTCCTGGCAGTGACCACAGAATCTTCTGAGCTCTTCCCCATTTGTGGGTAGGTCAACTTTTTGGGAGGCCTTATGACTCTTCGAGCCCTTTGCTCTCTTGGGGTTTCTGGCTCTGGCGCCACAGGCTCTTCTTCCGTAGCAGGCTCGGGCAACACGGCGGGCTCTGGAACATCTGCTTCAGGAGCCGAGGGGTAACATAGAGTCTCCAGGGTCCTTTTCAGAGTAAGTATCACAGGCATCTTCCCAGTAATCTGATGAAGGACTAGATGGGATGAACTCAGTGGCTTCTGCATTCAGTTTTCCATCTATAGTGTCTTCAGTGGTTGGAAGATCTATAGCAGAAGTCCCTGTAGTTGGAGAAGGCCACAGCCAGTCAAGTTCTCTTCCTTCATCTCCACTAAGCTCAGAGGCCTCTCCATCTTCAGCCTGAGAGGTCTGGGACCGACTGTTTGGCCTGGGAGTATCCAGAATAGAGACTGGTTCAGGGGAGTCCCTCACTGGAGGTATCCTGACTGCTTCAGCAAGTGGGAGCAGGTGGTTTCGATGCCACATCTTCAGTGGTCCTACCTTCCCTTCTGGCTTCAACTTGTAAACAGGCAGGCCCGGCAGCTTCCTACAGATGACATAGGGCTCAGATCTCCATCTGTCTGCAAGTTTGTGTTTTCCAGGGACCCCCAGATTGCATAACAGTACTCGGTCCCCGGGCTGAAGGTCTTGCACCCGGACCTTCAAGTCGAAGTTTCTTTTGTTTCGAGCTCCCCTTTGATCTGAAGCCGCTTGAGCTTGTTCATAGGCTACTTTCAGGCTGTGTCTGAGCCTGTCCACATATCCTTTGTGGGAGGTGGCTGAGGAATGGACTAAGGAGGTGCCAAAGGCCAGGTCCACAGGTAACCTTGCTTCTCTCCCAAACATGAGTCGATAGGGGGAGTAGCCTGTAGCATCACTTGTGGTGCAGTTGTAAGCGTGTACTATAGCTGCTATGTGTTTGCTTCAATGTTGTTTCTTCTCGCTATCCAGAGTTCCCAACATGTTGCGCAGGGTTCGGTTAAAGCTCTCCAGCTGAGCATCTCCCTGTGGGTGGTAAGGTGTGGTTTGGGTTTTCTTGATTCCTAATGAATCCAGGAGTTCCCGGATCAGCCGACTCTCAAAGTCCCTTCCTTGGTCTGAATGGAGTCGCTGTGGCAGCCCATAATGGACAAAATACTTCTCCATAAGTACCTTGGCTACTGTGGAAGCCTTCTGGTCTTTGGTTGGGAAAGCTTGGGCATACCGGGTGAAATGATCGGTTATCACCAGAACATTTCCTAGTCCACTCAGGTCGGGTTCGAGGCAGAGAAAATCAATGCATACCAGATCCATTGGGCCTTGACTTTGTAGATGGCCCATTGGGGCAGCTTGATGGGATAAAGTCTTCCTCTGGATGCAGCGTGCACATGAATGGCAGTACTCTTCTACTTCTGCCCTCATGTAGGGCCAATAGAACTGACTTCTGACGAGTTGAAAGGTCCTTTCCGCCCCTAGGTGGCCGTGATTGTCATGCGGGGCAATCAGAACAGTCTCTTGATGTTTTTCTGGAAGGAACAATTGCCATTTATCTTCCAGGTCATCAGAGGGGCCCCTTCGGTAGACCACTCCCTGATGCACCTGCAACCTGTCCCACTCTTTCCTCAACAGGCGAGCTTCCTTTGAGGAGTGGCGCAGGAGTCTGTTTGGATCCTGATTCTCCAGGGCTTCCAGAACCAATTTCCCCATGGGGTCTTCTAATTGGTCGCATCTCAGCTCCTTCTTGGACAGTTTCGGCAGATTGTCTTCCTCCAGTTGGGTTACTCCACAGTATTGTTTGGGGACTCCTACCATGGTAACTCCTATCTCTTCTGCCCTCGAGCCTCCTCTGGCTTGTAATTCAGCCCCTTGACAAAGGGCCCGCACCCCGTCGGGTGCCACTTGAGTCCAGTCTTCTGTGTCACTGGTGGGGGTATGAGATCTCCTGGACAGAGCGTCTGCATCCCGATTTCCAGCCCCTGGCCTGTACTTTAGGCTGAAATTGAATCCAGACAGTGCAGCCAGCCACCTGTGTCCAGTGGTGAAAAGGTAGGTAAGGGGGTTGTTGTCGGTCTTCACAGTGAATTCCGCCCCATACAGGTAGTCTTTGAGCTTGTCTACTACCGCCCACTTAAGGGCCAGGAACACCAGCTTGTGAGTGGGGTAGTTCTTCTCAGAGGGGGTCAGGCTCCTGCTCACGTAGGCAACAGGCCGCAGTTGTCCTCCGTGTTCTTGGTAAAGTACTCCTCCCAGACCGTCATGACTAGCATCTACATGTAGTTCATAGGGTTTGGTTGGGTCTGCGTAGGCCAAGACTGGGGCAGTGGTTAGGCTCCTCTTTAACGCCTGGAAGGCCTCTTCACACTTCTGGCTCCACTGATCTCTGACTGACTCTCCCGGCTTCCTGGGCCCTGAGTCATCCTCTTCCCCCTCGGTCTTGAGTAGTTCATTCAATGGTCTGGCAAATCGGGCGAATCCTTCCACAAACCTCCTGTAATAGGAGCAGAACCCCAAGAAGGATCTGAGTTCTGTTACTGTGGTGGGACGTGGCCAGGAGGTAACTGCCTCCAATTTCTCCGGGTCTGTGGCCACCCCTTCTTCAAACACTATGTGCCCCAGATAGTTCACAGAAGACTGGTAGAACCGACACTTCTCAGGCGAAAGCTTGAGTCCCTCCTCACTGAGTCTTCTCAACACTTTTTCCAGCCTTTCTTCGTGTTCTTCCAGGGTTCTCCCAAAGACAATGACATCGTCCAGGTATACAAGGACTTCAATAAGGTTCATGTCTCCTACAGTCTTCTCCATGAGACGTTGGAAGGTAGCAGGAGCTCCAGACAGTCCCTGAGGCATTCGATCAAACTCAAAGAACCCCACTGGGGTTATGAAGGCTGTCTTCTCCTTGTCTTCTGGATGCATAGGGATCTGGTAGTATCCACTCTTGAGATCCATAACGCTGAACCACTTGGCTCCAGACAAACTCTGTAAAGCGTCCTCTATCCTTGGAGTGGTGTACTGGTCGGGTACGGTTCTCCTGTTGAGAGTCCTGTAGTCTATACAGAGCCTCAGCGACCCATTCTTCTTCCTGACCACCACTATCGGGGAGGCATAGGGGCTTCTAGACTCCCGGATCACACCAGTCCTCTTGAGTTCTGCGAGTTGTTCCCTTAGATCCTCCAGATCTGCTAGTGGGACCCGCCTGACCCTCTCTCTGAAGGGCTTGTCTTCTTGAAGGCGGATTCGATGGGTGGCACTCCTTGCACACCCCACATCGAACTCATCTTTGGAGAAGATCTTCTCCCATCTGGTCAACTGGGCCTTGGCTCTCTCTTTCCAAGCCCTGGGCAGATTCGGGTTTTCCATGGACAGCTTCTCCCAAACATCTCCTCCTCCACCCGTCCCCTTGACTTCTGACAGGGTAACCGGGGCAGCAGGGCTCACCTGGCCCAGCAGCATTCTGGCGGGGATCTCCATGGGGTCGCCTGTAGTGTTCCTAACACTCACCGGAACTCTA
The DNA here is from genome assembly GCA_029206835.1 of Rana muscosa. Classification (NCBI taxonomy): domain Eukaryota; kingdom Metazoa; phylum Chordata; class Amphibia; order Anura; family Ranidae; genus Rana; species Rana muscosa. Next base: position 1,129,315,734 of record CM055122.1, read on the forward strand.
CAATGGGCCTTCTTCAGGGCCTTCAGCGGAATAACTTCTGGTATCACCTCCAGACCTGAGAACTCTTCCCTTGGGTCGGACTCCAGCACGACAAAGGGTCCAGGCTGCTCCCAAGTAAGCTTCACAGTGGCTCTGAGACAGGTTACTTCGCCGGGCTGCAACACTACCCCTTCTCTTCCAAGTCTCAACACCTTCCCTATCCCCTCTCCAGGGGTCTTCTGCTCTAGGACCAGCCGTTGGTAGGCCGTCTTCAGCATGGGGTGAATCTTGGTGGCCGCTTGCCCCTTCTCTTTCACTAGAGGGGTCAGGAGTCTTCGGACCAGGTCCGTGTTTGTCCCTATTATAAGGGAACTCTTGTTGGTTCCTGGCGGCCGAGGGCACACAACTGCCAGGGTGTCAAACACTTCGGCCTTCCCAGCCACAGACGGGTCAAAGGTCATCTTGATGGGCAGATAGCCATCGTAGGGGAAGCTCTGGGTTCCAATCCCCCATATTTCCAGTTCCTCTATCTTCTGGATGGGCAGATGACTCAAGTGCTTATCGTAGAAATCCCGGTATAATAGGGTCACTTGTGCCCCAGTATCCAAGATGGCTCTGGTGTAGACTCCCTCCACTTGAATGGGCACTATAGGAGATGGGCCTACCAGCTTCTCCGGATATGGCCTGGCAGGGGTCACCTTCTTCTGGTCCTTTCCCTTCGGACTCTCTCTCGTCCAACTCCCTTTGGACTTTAGTCTTTCTTGAGCCTGGTATGCATTGATTTCCCTCCTTTCAATGGGTGTACAGACCCGCTGAGGGATATTATTGTTTTTCTTAGGTGTGCATCCCCTCTGGGGAGTGCTGTGCCTCTTCTGAGGGGTCTTGCCCCCTTTCTCTGGGGTGTATCTCTGTTGAGGAATGTTGTGTTTCCTCTGAGGTGTTTTATCTCCTCTTTCCTTCTGCTTTGCATTCAGCTTGGAGCTCTCTGAAGATGATGGGCACCCGGTTGACTCCTTCACCGGGGCCCTCTGGAGTTTCCCGCCGGCTTGCGGTTATCTGTTTTCTTCTTCTTGGGACTGGAACATGTAGCTGCAATGTGGCCAACTCCCCCACAATTAAAACAGATTATGTCCCCCCAGTCCTGCAGAGATGCGGGTGCCGAAACAGCTGGGAACAGTTCCTTTCTCGTTACCTCTTTCTCTGGACCCTTTGTGTCTTTTGCCATCAGAGAGGTTAGCATCTCTAACACCTGAGGCATTTGTGATTTCAAAGTGTCCACTTCTGAGTCCCTTTCTGGAGTCATGAGCGAGTTGACCATCACTGGTGTAGGGGCATGACTTGTCTTTATCATTGCCTGATCCTTCTGCAGTGCCTCCTCATCTCTGATGATTTTTATCAAATCAGAGTAAGTCAGTGACGTTCCCCCTCCTGAGGTTTTCAGGTGCAACCAGACTGGATCCGAGCGCAAAGCTCCCTTTAAGACTTGCTTCATTCTTGCCACATCTGTATCTTGGGGCATCATTCCCTTCTTCAAGACAATCTTACACAGCAACCTGTTCAGTCTTCTGACATACTCTGAAAGCTTTTCATTCGGCTGTTGGAAAGTATGTTCAAATTGGTAGATCATCTCTGTCACCTTTTCTAGCTGAGCAAACTCTTCCTGTAGCACAGCTAGACAGTCTTGAGCCGTGCAGTCTGTATTTCCAAGCCGGAAACTTTTCACCGCTTCTGCTGCTGCGCCTTTAAGGCTTTCTACCACTCGTTGCCTCTTCTGCGCTTCAGGCACCTCCCATGCCTCCACTGCTTGTAATGCCTGCTCCACCCAAGTATCGAAGTCTTCCACCCCTGCAGGGACAGGGAGCTTCCCTGAGAATGTCTTTAGTCTCCGGTAGCTAGTCTCTACATGCACCGTGCTTGTCTTCTGACATTTGGTTAGCAGATCCCCTATTGCCTTTATCAATTCTGGTGATATAGCAGTGGCAGGTGCGGGTGCCACCGGGGGCGTCACCCCGTCTCCTCTTTCTGGTGAGGTACAGGCCGCAGCCTGCGGTGATCCCGTTGGTGATGGTTCTTTCTTTACAGTTACTGCGTGCGCCAATCTATAGGTTCTGTTGTCTGGCGTCCGCACACACTTGCGCTTGCAAGCCTCTGGCATCCCGTCCCCGTACTCCACTAGTGGATACTGATATGAGATGTCTGGGTCTGACTTTATCTCCGTCACCCACGGTGTGTGATCTGGGGACACTGACTTCATTAACTCCTCTACCATCTCAGTCGATCATTCCTCCCCAGGGAGGCTGATGACTATCGAGTTGTTTGGCTCTGCCCTAGAGGCTTTGCACCACTCGTCTACTGCTTGTGGGTCCATGCCGGCACTTCTGGCCTTCACCTGCTGTATCAGGATCCCGGACGAGAACCCCCACGTGTAGCGATACCCTCAGCTAAGAGGGCCGCAGATTTAGTTTGGGCCCTGAAGACAGCTCCGCCAACCCCCGGCAATTTACTCGACCCCCTTCTGGCACAGTTAGTCTAGGGTAATATATATATCTTATGCTCTATGGTTAAATTCAGACACCAATGCAGTGATTGAAGAATAACGAGTTTACTTTCTACTGGCAATAAAATCAACAGTTATAACAAATCACAGGAATATCTCTGCAGAGCCCTGCAGCAATAGGCACACTACAACTAGTAAGATATGGCGCACACGCGCCACGTGTAACAGTACTTTACTATGCGCTCTATGGCGCAGCAACTAAATAATCTATCTAGATGGCCAGGCCTGACCATATAACTCAGTCTCTAGGGGGGTAAAATTCTTTGCATGCAGTCTTTAAACGGTGGTGCACATTTCAGGAACACATTTGTAATCCAAGGGAAAGAAAATGCCAACACAGTACACTCCACTAGAGATCCGTTTGACTCAGTTCAGCTATGGAGCTCCAGGGGAGGGGAAACTGAAATAGGAACTGGTGGGCCACGGCAGTCTGTAGGCCTAACAATGGTATACAGTATTTGTGGATTGAGCATGTGCTCGCTCACCCCTCCGGACGCGATCCCAGTCCAGGAACTTACACCTGCTGTGTCTCCACACACAGCGTCTGCAGCGGTCTGGTCTCCGGCTCAGCAGTGGTTGAAGAAAACCGAGTCAGATGCCACCCAGGCTCGTGATGGGGTGGAAGGCTCTTTTGGGTAGCAGCGCAAGGCCCCAGGCTTCAGGCCTTGCACCACAGCGGACCCGCACAGGAAGATCTCTCCACTGAAGTCTTGTGTCCCAAAGAGGCCAAGCGCAGCCTCGCCTCCTCCTTATATAACCCCACCCATGAGTCTCTGGGGTGGAAACATTGCATCCTGGGTGCCGAATGGGGTTCTGGGTAAGGTAGTCTTGAGAGTCTTAAAGGAGACCCCGCTACATTACCTTTTTTAGACTATGAACAATTTTAGCAGGTATGGAAAATACTTGTTAAACTTGCCAGAAATGCAGTGGCCTTGTGAGTTGAACTGAAAGCAAAAACAATGCTATCCTTCTTGTGTAAACTGCTAATCCCCCATTCGCCATGTAATGGAGAAGAACAAATAGGGTTAAAGTGGTTGTAAACCCAATAATTTTTTATTTTTTTTCCTAACAACCTGTAAGAGCAAGGCATAATGAGCTAATATGACTAGCATAATAGCTCATTATGCATCACTTACCTTAGATCGGGGCCCCCGAAGCAGTCCTCGTCTCCCTCTTCAGCCGCAGCCATCGCTGCGGTGATAGCCGGAAGGTTACTTCCGGGTATCGCCGCTCCAGCCAATCACAGCGCCGCTCCGGCGCTGTGATTGGCCGGAGCGGCGAAGACGTCACTCCGCGCATGCGCGCGGGAGCCGTCAAATTCGGCTAGGCCCAGTGATTGCTGGGAACTAGCCGAATTTGTGAATGGGATTGACCCCATGAATGCGCCGTAGACAGCGGCGCCTGTCATTTTAGTAAATATTTCCTAAACCGTGTAGGTTTAGGAGATATTTCTTGCACCGACAGGTAAGCCTTAATCTAGGCTTACCTGTAGGTGCAAGTTGCAAAAGTGGGTTTACAACCACTTTAACAAAGGAAGATATGTCTGATGTCCAGCCTGGGTAACAACCTTGGCTTCTTCTTCCAGAGCAGAAGTTATATAGCCACCCAGGGATAGGAAGTGTGTTATTTGCATAACGGATCAGGGACAAGGGGCACGTAACCTGGGCACAATGTTGCTATGTAGAAGTGAGGGAGCATGGGACCAACGCATTTTCCAGCTGCCTCACTGATAGGACTAACGATGGTGTCATTCCTGTCAGAAGTAGCAGATACCTCGATAACTTCTGAAGGGAGTATTCTGCATTCCCCTCCCTCCAATTCCTACTGTGTGGAGGACAGGAGGGCATCTGCTGATAACACACCTTCTCAGTACGGGAATCTAACATGCTGATACAACTGCTGTGCCACCTGCACTACTAAATGGCCATGTAATACTGTAACTCTCTCAGCTGCCCCTTTCACAACCATGCCCCCTTTAACTGGCTCAACATTTGAACCTAGCCAGAAGAAAAGACTAATGTCCCTCTAAATTGCAAGAAGAGACAGCCAGCTCAGCAAACACTATCTCTATGTGGCAGGCTGCATGGAGTTAATGCTGCAGTAAGGCTACTTTCACACTGGGGCGCTTTGCAGGCGCTATAGAGCTTAAAATAGCGCCTGCAAAGCGCCCTGAAAGAGTTGTTCCTCACACTCCAGTGTGAAAGCCCGAGGGCCCCTCTGGGCCCCTTACAAAAAATAAATAATTGTATTTATTTTTTTATAAAAAATACATAAAAAAGGGGGTTACCATCTGGCGCCCCCAGGGACCTCTGGGCCCCTTACAAAAAAATAAAGTTTAAAAAAAAAAAACATTTTATAAAAAAATTAAAAAGGGGGTGTTGCCATCCGGGACCCTGGGGACCTCCTCTGGGCCCCTTACAAAAAGAAACCACATTTTTTTTTTTTAAATACATAAAAAAGTGGGTTACCATCCGGGGCTCTGGGGACCTCTGGGCCCCTTATGCCCCATACACACGATCGTTTTTCTTGTCATTTTTTTTCTTGCCGTTTTTCACGTCGTTTTTTTTTCATGTTTCCTCTCAAGCCTGTCTTGCGTACACACGATCATTTTAAAAACCGATCAAGCAAAGCGCAGTGACGTATACCACATACGACGGCACTATAAAGGGGAAGTTCCGCTCGAATGGCGCCACCCTTCATGTTAGTAAAGTTTGTTGAGCAACGATTCGCGCTTTTCAGCCTCGTGCTTTTCAGTCCACTACTGCGTGACGAATGTGCTATCTCCATTACGAACACTAGTTTTACCAGAACGAGCGCTCCCGTCTCATACTTGATTCTGAGCATGCGCGTTTTTTTTTTACGTCATTAAAGCATACACACTATCGTTTTTCACGTCGTTAAAAAAAACGACATGAAAAACGATGTGAAAAAAGAGAGCATGTTCGAACTTTTTAATGCCCGTTTTTCACGTCGTTAAAAATGCTCTGGAGCATACACACGATCATTTTTAATGGCCATTTTTAAAAATGGCATTTTTAACGGCATGAAAAACGATCGTGTGTATGGGGCATTACACAAAAAAAAAGGGGGTTGCCATCGGGGCCCTGGGGACCTCCGGGCCCCTTACAGGTGTACTGTACTGCCTGTACCCCCCTGATGGCGGCCCTGATTGGATATAAGATTTGGTGATAGGATAGTAGACCTTTTCTTTCAGAGAATTAACTTTAGGTACCATGAGGACAGCAGTTAAATGCTGCTCCATTAAACCTGAACTTGGAACAATTATGAAAAATGAATATAGTTATCTTACTTGGCTTATTCCTAGCCTCTTGTAATCTCCTTGCAGGAACACTTCAGGCTGAGAGAGGGAGGGGAAGCACTGGGGGCCAATGGGGTGAGCTACACATTCATGTGCTAGCAAAAAAACATGCTACCAATAGAAGTGAGCAAAGGGTTAAAGTCATTATTCTACTGCTGCTTTTTCATAGTTCAATCACATGCTGGAGGCAGGGATGTGACCTACCAGTACTACTTAAAGTGGCCAATTTTTATTTTTATTTTTTTCATTTTTGATAGAGTAATGTCTTGTGCACACGATCGGAATTTCCGATGAAAAAAGTCAGATGGACTTGTTTCATCGGAAATTCCTATCGTGTGTGAGACCCATCGGACTTTTTTCCATCGGTGTTTAGAAATAGAACATGTTTTAAGTTTGTCCGATGGAAAAAAAACAATAGGAAATTCCTATCGTCTGTGTGGAACTCCGACGTAGAAAAAACCCACGCATGCTCAGAATCAAGTCGACGCATGCTCGGAAGCATTGAACTTAATTTTTCTCGGCTCCTCAGAGTGTTTTACATCACCGCGTTTTGGACGGTCGGAATTTAGTCTGACAGTGTGTATGCAAGACAGTTTGAACGGAATTCCAATGAAAAATTCCATCGGATTTTAGACCATCGGATACTCTGATCGTGTGTACAGGGCATAAGGGAGAGTTATAACCCCTGTTGGGAGTTTTTGCTATCTGTGTCCCATAAGGGAGATTTCCCCTCACTTCCTGTCCCATAGCCAAACCAGGAAGTGAGGGGAAATCCCTCCATAGTGAGATCCCTCCATAGTGAGGGAATCCTGACATGACACCAGGGTCTCCAGAACTAGTATCTCCATTGAGAGATTTTCCATCTATTACTGTTCTGATGTCAACCTAAAATTTGGCATTTTCTTTTACTTTTCATGGTAATGGTTAACAAGACAAATCGAGCTGGTAAATCTCCCTATTAAGTTTTGCCTTTCGTTACACTTACACAGTTACAGTTTAGTGGAGCTAAACCCTCCAATCTTTTAAAGCTGAAGAAGTTGCTATCTTAGCCTCAGTTTGATCTGCAGTTACCAAGCTGTTGCACGTGTGATTAGTTATGACACCAGTAATTTGGCTTGACCATTCCGTTGAAATCACAAGCATCTGTGATGGCTACTATTAATAGTGGCTGGTGCTCAGTATGGGGGGGGGGCACAAACAAACCTGCCCCCCTCACTCGCACATACCACCATGCAAGTGCAGCTATTAAGTCATCCTGAGCTGACCAATCGAAATGCCCGAAGATCAGCACCTGGGGAAAAGATGGTGATAAACCAGACAGAGGAGGTAAGTTTAATGACTACTTTAGCTCTTAACTGTAATGTAAACTGTGTGTCAGGGATGTGTAAGATTTAGAATGAATCAATGAAATCATAAGCACACAATGCATTAAAAACTGGTCTGGATAAATTCCGATGTGTTTACTAAATCAATGTGCATAAGCGTTAGTTGCATGCTATCACAGTATAACCACTACATGGTAACTGTACTGACCTCAAGCATATGGACATATGTATATAAAATCTAAAAACTCCATTCAAAAATGAAATTTAAATTGTTCATTCATTACTTTAGTCTTGATTCCAAATACCTGTACCTAAGGCATCCTTCAGTGTAATGGAAGTCACAGTTTTCGCTGTTTCCTCGAGTCTTCCTCAGAGGCTATGACAGCTAGCTGCTGAAACGCGTTAGTGTGGATCGTGACGGTACCCGACACAGCTTGACCACTAGCAGCTTGATGGTACCGCTGGAGCTGGCAAGGCATATGCAACTAGTGAATATACCTTAGTGTCAGGCTGACACTCTGAAGCCTTGTACACACGACCGAGAATCTCGTCAAGAAAAAACACGTAGTTTTTCTTGACGAGATTCTTGAACAAGAAACTTGTCCCGGCCGAGTGTACAGACGCTCCATTCAAAGAACCAGCGGTTCTTTGAATGGAGCGAACGCGGTGACGTCATCGACTACGACGAGCGTGCGCTCGTCACATTCGATGCCGTCGCCGCCATCTTGCTACACCCTACCTATGCCTAGGAAGCTACCGCGCATGCGTCAAAGTCATTTCGAGCATGTGCGGGTTTCCACGGCGAAAGGTAAGTGTACACACACACACTTTTCTCGTCGGGAAACATGCTGACAAGAATCTCGACGAGAAAATAGAGAGCAGGTTCTCTATTTTTCTCGTCGAGATTCTTTTCGGTTTTCTTAACGAGAAACCTGATAGCCGCGTACACACGACCGAGTTACTCGGCAAGAAAGCTCTGCCAGCAAGTTTCTTGCTGGTTCTTGCCGAGAAACTCGGTCGTGTGTACGAGGCTTAAGAATGTGAGTTGAATACTTTTTTTTGTCAATAAAAGCCTAAACTGTTTTAGAGTGCCCCTCTCTTCCCCTCTACGTCCGCATGAGAGCTTCAGTATACGAGTGGATAAGTGAGCTGCATCTTTTAAAAAAGAGCCGCGGACTTCTTTTCCTGCATTTATCGCAAGTACAGCAGCCCATTAATTTTACATGCACACACAGTGTGAACCTACTCTTATGCCGTGTGCACACGATCGGTTTTACCAATGAAAACAGCCTTGAAAACAGGACTTTTCTCATCGGACAAACCGATCATGTATGGGCCCCATCGGTCTTTTTTCCATCGGTGAGAAAAAATAGAACATGTTTTCAATTTATCCGATGGGAAAAAAAATGATAGCAAATTCCGATCGTCTGTGTGGAACTCCATCGGACAAAAAACCCACGCATGCTCAGAATCAAGTCGATGCATTCTCAGAAGCATTGAACTTCATTTTTCTCGGCTTGTCGAAGTGTTTTATGTCACGGCATTTGGGACGGTCGGATTTTTGACTGATGGTGGGTAGGCAAGACTGATGGAAGTCAGCTTCATCGGCTTTCCGATGGAAAAATCCATTGGATTAGAATCCATAGGAAATCCAATCGTGTGTACAGGGCTTTAGTGCTTTTTAATCAGTGGTGGGGGCTCCCAGAAAAGTGTAAAGTGGTGTTTCAGTCGTTTTTGTGTTTATTAAAAGTCAGCAGCTACAAAAAGTGTAGCTGCTGTTGACTTTAAAAAAAACACACACTAACCTGTCCCAAGATCCATCCAGCGATGGGGCCGCCCGAACCCTCGGTCCTCTCCCCGGTGCCAGCATCACAAGTTTGCGCACCCGATTGTGACAGCTTGCGCCTCCTCAATGGCCGGGCAATTTCAGGAGGGAGGGGGAGAGGAGAACTGCTGATCAAACGGAAGTGGGAGTTGGGTACCTGTTAAAACTAGGTACCCACTCCCCCCCCCCCCCAAGAAAAATGACATGTGGCATGTAAGGGAGTGAGGAGTCCTTAAAGCGGAACTTCTACTTTTGGGTGGAACTCTGCTTTAAAGTAGAACTCCCGGATTTTCAAAAAATCTCCCATTAATACACCCCACAAATAACGCTAAACAGTTATTACATTTGTGAAACTTCTTACCGTTTAAGAGATATGACTGATTTAATTTTCAGGACGTCAGTTTTGTGATTCAAAAAATGCATCATCTTTTGTGCAGGTAACAAGCCATACATAACACACGGTATGATAGGTTACAGCCTTATAAATACAAACCAGTGCAACGTGTCAGGGACCACCAGAGCCAAATGTCAGGGACTACCAGAGCCAAATGTCATGGACCACCAGAGCCAAATGTCATGGACCACCAGAGCCAAATGTCAGGGACCACTAGAGCCACATGTTAGGAACCACCAGAGCCAAATGTCAGGGGCCACCAGAGCCAAATTTCAGGGACCACCAGTGCCAAATGTCAGGGACCACCACCAGCGCCGAATGCCAGGGACCACCAGTGCAGCTTGTCAGGGACCACCACCAGTGCAGCCTGTCGGGTACCATCACCAGTGCAGAGCGGGGATTATTATTAGAAATCGCTTGTATGACACAGCAGGGATCTACCGCAGTGTCAGGTATTGTATATCAGAACACTGAGCGCTGATGTCCCACCTGGTATTGTGATTGACAGTGCACTGTTCCTATACTGGAGGGAGGCGGGACATCAGCGATCAGTGTTCTGATATACTATACCTGACACAGCGGGATATCCCCACTATGTCATACAACTGATTGCTAATAGTCCCCACTCTGCACAGAGATAACAGGTGGGGGGGCGGAGTGGAGGGGCAGATTGCTGGCAGTAGCAGAGGAGGAGAGAGGAGAAGGAGGACACCTCCTCCATGGGCGGCACAGATCGGGGGCTGTGAGACTCCTTATGGCCCACAACATCTCTGCTTCCTCCCTGCTCGGCTTTTTTAGAGACCGCTGGCTGAGCTGAGGCGAGGGATAGCAGCCAGCGGTCTTACAAACAGGATGTCCGCAGACAATAACGTTTTTTCAGCAAGTTCAGCAGCCTATTACAGAGGAACTACAGAGCTCAGAAGAACACGGATGGCAAATTTGGTGAAGGTAGGAGATCAGCAACAAGGACATGGGAAAACAATTTGCCCGGAGTTCTGCTTTAAGCATAAGCAGATTGAAAAAATGTTGCCTAAACATGTGTAGGGATCCACTGCCCTCTACTGTCAGCTGCTAGTATCATACTGTGATTATGTATGTCACCTTCTGATTCTGGAGTTGTTGGGAAAAGATCCTGGAAGGAGGAAGTAGACGCAGAGAAGATCGCAGTCACATGTCCTGTCCGTGCTACTAATACCAGATCACAAAAGATGAATATGCAAGTATTTCTATGTTCTAAGGACACAAGTGTTGATTATGAAGAACAAGGCAATTTATGACGTGTTTTCCTTGGGTTTATGAAGCGCTGAAAAAGTTTAAAGAATGCTTGATAAATGCTAATGCGGCGTGGTTAGGTTGTGGTGTAATAGCAGACATTTTTGTTAAATTCTCTGCATACTTTGATCTCTTTGACATTTGGCTTGGTCCAGATCAACTTTGCTGACTCAAAAAGCTTTGCCACTGGCAATAATACTCAATGCCTCTGCACCTGCCTGCCCCTGTCAGTATTGCTGGCTTGCTTCCTGTCACCTGCACACAGGAGCAAACGGTGTTACCAGCTGCTCTGTCCTAGTTTTCAATTATTTTGCAGTGCATTCTGGGATACATGAGCCCAGGGTTGCCAACTTTCAGTAAATTTACGAAGAGTTTGTAAAATCCATAATTGTTGCATCTGTCTGTAGCGGGGTGTTCCCCTATAATGGGAAGAGACTACATCACCCATAACCCCATTCTTCACATGTTCCACCGCAGAGACTCATGGGAGGGGTTATAAAAGGAGGAGGCGAGGCCGGGCTCGGTCTCTTTTGGGACACGAGACTTCACAGACGGATCCTCCTGTGCGGATGTGTCGGAGTGCAAGGCCTGAAGCCTGAGGCCTTGCTCTGCACCAAAGAGCCTTCCACCCCCCTCTGCGAGCCTGGGTGGCATCTGACTTTGTGCGCTACAGCCTTGTCGGATCGGGGGCCCGATCGTTGGAGAGATCGAGTGTGTGTGACACGGCCGGTGGAGGTTTCCCGGACTGGATCCGTAGTCCAGCGGGTGAGAGGGCATAAGCCCAGCTAAGATACTGTTACTGTATATAGGCCTATAGACTGCCGTGGCCTACAAGTTATTTTGATACCCCTATTGAAGAGCCTTGTCAGAACTGAGCCTGCGGCTTTATTTAACCAAGTTCTATACCCCTTGGATTACAAAGTTATACTCTGTTTAAAGTGCACCACCATTACAGACCTGCCGGTGAAGAAAGAAGGACTAAGTTAAATATTAGAACCAGGCCTGGTGGGGATTCTAGCGTGTTTGATTGCTGCGCCATAGGGCACTTAGTTAACGGTCGCCCGTATGGCGCACCTGTAGCGTGTGTTACTACATAGTGTGTTAGAGTGGCAGGACGCTGCCCTTAGGAGTGATTATCTTGAACTGTGATTACTGTTACCCCCTTTATCCATATTGAGAAAATAAGTAAAACACTTTATCTATTACAATTCATTACTGTGTCCTGGCTTAGTTATTATATTGCATAGGATATATCATTGATTATTAGTACTAGCTGTGCCAGAGGGGGGTGGAGCCTATTGCCGGGGGTTGGCGGAGCTGCACTCAGGGCCCAAATCTGATTCTGCGGCCTCCTTGGTTGGAGGTATCGCTACACGTGGGGGCTCGTCCGGGATCCTGATGCAGCAAGCGAACGCCAGAAGTGCCGGCATGGACCCCATGGATCCAAGAGCGGTAGAAGAGTGGTGCAAAGCCGCTAATACAGAGCCAAAACAGTCGATAGCCATTAGCCTCCCTGGGGAGAAATGGTCGAGTGAGACGGTAGAGGAACTAATGAGTTCAGTGTCCCCAGATCACACACCGTGGGTGATAGACATGAAGACAGACCCAGACATCTCATATCAATACGCATTAGTGGAATATTGGGACGGGATGCCAGAGGCCTGTAAGCACAAGTGTCTGCGGACGCCAGACAACAGAACATTTAGGCTGGCGCACGCAATAACTGTAGAAAGGGAACCATCCCCTATGGGATCGCCACAGGCTGCGGCCCGAACTCCACCTGAAAGAGAAGACAGGGCGACACCCCCGGTGGCACCTGCACTGGCCACTGTTATATCACCAGAACTGATAAATGCAATAGGGGATTTGCTAGCCAAATGTCAGAAGACAAGTACGGTGCATGTGGAAACTAGCTACCGGAGACTAAAAATATTCTCAGGGAAGCTCCCTGTCCCGGCAGGGGAAGAAGATTTTGATACCTGGGTGGAGCAGGCATTACAGGCGGTGGAGGCATGGGAGGTGCCTGAAGCACAGAAGAGGCAGCGAGTGTTAGAAAGCCTTAAAGGTGCAGCAGCAGAAGCAGTGAAAAGTTTCCGGTTTGGGAATGCAGGGTGCACGGCGCAGGACTGTCTAGCTATGCTGCAGGAAGAGTTTGGTCAATTAGACAAGGTGACAGAGATGGTCTACCAGTTTGAACACACTTTCCAAAAACCGGAGGAGAAACTTTCCGAGTATGTCAGAAGGCTAAACAGGCTGCTGTGCAAGATTGTGTTAAAGAAAGGGATGAAGCCCCAAGATGCCGATGCGGCAAGAATGAAGCAAGTCTTAAAGGGAGCGCTACGCTCCGATCCAGTCTGGCTGCACCTGAAAACCTTGGGAGGAGGAATGTTGCTGACTTATGCTGATTTAATAAAAATCATCAGAGATGAGGAGGCGCTGCAACAGGACCAGCAGAAGGATAAGACAAGTGTTGTACCCGCACAGGTGCTGGTCAATCCAGTAATGACCCCTGAAAGAGAGGCGGAGATAGACACCCTAAAAACTCAGATGTCCAAGGTGTTAGAGATATTGACCTCTCTGATAGCAAAAGACACAGAGTGTCCCAAGAATAAGGAAAGTCCAAGGAAGGAATTGTTCCCGATTGCCTCAGCACCCGAACCTTTACAAGAATGGGGAGATATAGTCTGCTTCAACTGTGGGGGAGTTGGCCACATTGCAGCCACATGTTCTAGTCCGAAGAAGAAGAGACCAGACAACCGCAAGCCGGCGGGAAACTCCAGAGGGCCCCGGTGAAGGAGTCAACCAGGTGCCCATCATCTTCAGTAAACTCCAAGCTGAATGCGAAGAAAAACAAAAAGAGGGATAGAACACCAAAGGGGAAACGCAATACCCCTCAACAAAGCTATACTCCAGGAGGAAGGGGGGAGACCCCTCAGGAGAGGCACAGCACTCCCCAAAGGGGGTGCCCACCCAAGAAAAATAATAGTACCCCTCAGCGGGTTCCTACACCCATTAAAAGGAGGGAAGTCAGTGCATACCAGGCTCAAGAAAGGTTCAAGTCCAAAGGGAATAGGACAAGAGAGAGTCCAAAGGGAAAAGGTCTGAAGAAGGCGGCTCCTGCCGGACCATATCCAGAGAAGCTGGTAGGCCCATCCCCTATAGTGCCCATTCAAGTGGAGGGAGTCTACACCAGGGGCCTCCTGGATACCGGGGCACAAGTGACCCTACTATACCGGGACTTCTACGACAGGCACCTGAGTCATCTGCCTATCCAGAAGATAGAAGAGCTGGAAATATGGGGAATTGGAACCCAGAGTTTCCCTTATGACGGCTACCTTCCCATCAAAATGACCTTTGACCCATCCGTGGCTGGGAAGGCCGAAGTGTTTGACACCCTGGCAGTTGTGTGCCCTAGGCCGCCTGGAGCCAACAAGAATTCCCTTATAATAGGGACGAACACGGACCTGGTCCGAAGACTCCTGACCCCTCTCGTGACAGAAGAAAGACAAGCAGCTACCAAGATCCATCCCATGCTGAAGACAGCCTACCAACGGCTGGTCCAAGAGCGGGAGACCCCTGGAGAGGAGATAGGGAAGGTGTGGAGACTTGGAAGAGAAGGGGTAGTGTTGCAGCCCGGCGAAGTAACCTGTCTCAGGGCCACTGTGAAGCTTACTTGGGAGCAGCCTGGTCCCTTTGTCATGCTGGAGTCAGACCCAAGGGGTGAGTCCTCAGGCCTGGAGGTGATACCGGAAGTGATTCCGCTGAAGGTCCTGAAGAAGGCCCATTATAGAGTTCCAGTGAGTGTTAGGAATACTACCAAAGACCCCATGGAAATCCCAGCCAGAATGTTGCTAGGCCAGGTGAGCCCGGCGGCCCCTGTTACCCTGTCAGAAGTGAAGAGGACAGGTGGAGGAGGGGATGTTTGGGAGAAGCTGTCCATGGAAAACCCGAATCTGTCCAGGGCTTGGAAAGAGAGAGCCAAGGCCCAGTTGAATAGATGGGAGAAGATCTTCTCTAAGGATGAGTTTGATGTGGGGTGTGCAAGGAGTGCCACCCATCGGATCCGCCTCCAGGAAGATAAGCCCTTCCGAGAGAGGGTCAGGCGGGTCCCGCTAGCAGATCTGGAGGATCTGAGGGAACAACTTGCAGAACTCAAGAGGACTGGTGTGATACGGGAGTCCAGAAGCCCCTATGCCTCTCCCATAGTGGTGGTCCGAAAGAAGAATGGATCATTGAGGCTCTGTATCGACTACAGGACTCTCAACAGGAGAACCATACCTGACCAATACACCACTCCGAGGATAGAGGATGCCCTACAGAGCTTGTCTGGAGCCAAATGGTTCAGCGTTATGGATCTCAAGAGTGGGTACTATCAGATTCCGATGCACCCAGCAGACAAGGAGAAGACAGCTTTCATAACCCCAGTGGGGTTCTTTGAATTCGACCGGATGCCCCAAGGTCTGTCTGGAGCCCCAGCTACTTTCCAACGCCTCATGGAGAAGACAGTAGGGGACATGAACTTGATCGAAGTCCTTGTATACCTGGACGATGTCATTGTCTTTGGGAGAACCTTGGAGGAACATGAAGAGAGGCTGGAAAAAGTGTTGAGAAGACTCAGTGAGGAAGGACTTAAGCTTTCGCCTGAGAAGTGTCGGTTCTACCAGTCTTCTGTGAACTATCTGGGGCACATAGTGTCTGAAGAAGGGGTGGCCACAGACCCTGAGAAATTGGAGGCAGTTACCTCCTGGCCACGGCCCACCACAGTAACAGAACTCAGATCCTTCTTGGGCTTCTGCTCCTACTACAGGAGGTTTGTGGAGGGATTTGCCCGAATTGCTAGACCATTGAATGAGTTTCTCAAGACTGAAGGAGAAGAGGATGGCTCGGGGCCCAGGAGGCCAGGAGAGTCCATCAGAGATCAGTGGAATCAGAAGTGTGAAGAGGCTTTCCAGGAATTGAAGAGGAGCCTGACCACTGCACCAGTCTTGGCCTACGCAGACCCAACCAAACCCTGGGAGGAGTACTTTACCAAGAACACGAGGGGCAATTGCGGCCTGTTGCCTATGTGAGTAGGAGCCTGACCCCCTCTGAGAAGAACTACCCCACTCACAAGCTGGAGTTCCTGGCCCTCAAGTGGGCGGTAGTAGACAAGCTCAAAGACTACCTGTATGGAGCGGAGTTCACTGTGAAGACCGACAACAACCCCCTTACCTACCTGTTCACCACGGCCAAGCTGGACGCCACTGGACACAGGTGGCTGGCCGCACTGTCTGGATTCAACTTCAGCCTTAAGTATAGACCAGGAGTGGGGAATCGAGACGCAGACGCTCTGTCCAGGAGATCTCATTCCCCCACCATTGAAATAGAAGATTGGACCCAAGTGGCACCAGACGGGGTGCGGGCCCTTTGTCAAGGAGCTGAATTCCAAGCCCGAGGAGGCTCCAGAGCAGAGGAAATAGGAGTTACCACAGTGGGAGTCCCCAAACACTACTGTGGAGTAGCTCAATTGGAAGAGGACAACCTACCAAGACTGTCCAAGAAGGAATTGAGGTGTGACCAATTGGAAGACCCCATGGGGAGATTGGTCCTGGAGGCCTTGAAAAATCAGGATCCAAACAGACTCATGCGTCAACCTTCAAAAGAAGCTCGCCTGCTGAGGAAGGAGTGGGATAGGTTGCAGTTACATCAGGGAGTGGTCTACCGAAGGGGCCCCTCTGATGACTCAGAAGATAAGTGCCAGCTGTTCCTCCCAGAGAAACATCGGGAGACTGTTCTGATTGCCCTGCATGACAATCATGGCCACCTAGGGGCTGAAAGGACCTTTCAACTTGTCAGAAGTCGGTTCTATTGGCCCTGCATGAGGGCAGAGGTAGAGGAGTACTGCCACTCATGTGCGCGATGCATCCAGAGGAAGACTTTGCCCCATCAAGCTGCCCCAATGGGCCATCTACAGAGCCAAGGGCCCATGGACCTGGTGTGCATTGACTTTCTCTGCCTCGAACCCGACCTGAGTGGACTAGGAAATGTTCTGGTGATAACCGACCATTTCACCCGGTATGCCCAGGCTTTCCCCACCAAAGACCAGAAGGCCTCCACCGTGGCCAAGATACTTACGGAGAAGTACTTTGTCCATTATGGGCTGCCACAGAGACTCCATTCAGACCAAGGGAGGGACTTCGAGAGTAAGCTGATCCGGAAGCTCTTGGATTCTTTGGGAATTAAGAAGACTCGAACTACACCTTACCATCCTCAGGGAGATGCTCAGCCGGAAAGGTTCAACCGAACCTTGCTCAACATGTTGGGGACTCTGGAAAGCGAGAAAAAGCAACATTGGAGCCAACACATAGCAGCCATAGTACATGCTTACAACTGCACTATCAGTGATGCTACAGGCTACTCCCCATATCGACTCATGTTTGGGAGAGAAGCGAGACTACCGGTGGACCTGGCTTTTGGCACCTCACTGGACCATTCCTCAGCCACATCCCACAAAGGATATGTGGACAGGCTCAGACACAGCCTGAAAGTAGCCTATGAACAAGCTCAAGCGGCCTCAGATCAAAGGGGAGCTCGGAATAAAAGAAATTTCGACTTGAAGGTCCGGGTACAAGACCTACAGCCCGGGGATCGAGTACTGTTGCGCAATCTGGGAGTCCCCGGAAAGCACAAACTTGCAGACAGATGGAGATCTGCAGGAAGTTGCCGGGCCTACCTGTCTACAAGGTGAAGCCAGAGGGAAAGGTAGGCCCACTGAAGACATGGCATCGAAACCACCTGCTCCCACTTGCGGAGGCAGTTAGAATACCTCCCGTGGGAGACTCCCCTGAACCGGCCTCTATCTTGGATACTCCTAGGCCGAACACTCGGTCACAGACCTCCCGAGCTGAAAATGGAGAAGCCTCCCAACTTAGTGGAGATGAAGAGGGAGAACTTGATTGGCTGTGGTCTTCCCCAACTCCAGGAACTTCTATCATAGATCTTCCAGTCACCCAAGATACCACAGATGAAACACTGAACCCAGAGGCTACAGAGTTCATCCCCTTTAGTCCTTCAGCAGATTACTGGGAAGATGCCCACGATAGTTGCTCCGAGGAAGAGGAGCCTGTGGCGCCAGAGCCAGAGATTCCAGGAGAGCAAAGGGCTCGAAGAGTCATTCGACCTCCTAAGAAGCTGACCTACCCTCAGATGGGGAACAGTTCGGAAGACTCTGTAGTCACTGCTAGGAGAAATGCTGAGATTCCGGATCCCTCCACTGTCCATTTGGTGGAGGGCAACCCCAGCTCACTCTCTGGCACAGTTAGGCAGGCCACCCATGATAATGTGACCTGTGGGCAAGGGAATTCTACCCCTCAGTTATGGTGGGAATCCCCTATCCCAACATCGTTTTCAGAATTTGTCCAGTGTTATATATAGTTGTTGTTAAAATGTATCTTTGGGGACCAAAGAGTTTAAGTGGGGGGAGTGTGTAGCGGGGTGTTCCCCTATAATGGGAAGAGACTACATCACCCATAACCCCATTCTTCACATGTTCCACCGCAGAGACTCATGGGAGGGGTTATAAAAGGAGGAGGCGAGGCCGGGCTTGGTCTCTTTTGGGACACGAGACTTCACAGACGGATCCTCCTGTGCGGATGTGTCGGAGTGCAAGGCCTGAAGCCTGAGGCCTTGCTCTGCACCAAAGAGCCTTCCACCCCCCTCTGCGAGCCTGGGTGGCATCTGACTTTGTGCGCTACAGCCTTGTCGGATCGGGGGCCTGATCGTTGGAGAGATCGAGTGTGTGTGACACGGCCGGTGGAGGTTTCCCGGACTGGATCCGTAGTCCAGCGGGTGAGAGGGCATAAGCCCAGCTAAGATACTGTTACTGTATATAGGCCTATAGACTGCCGTGGCCTACAAGTTATTTTGATACCCCTATTGAAGAGCCTTGTCAGAACTGAGCCTGCGGCTTTATTTAACCAAGTTCTATACCCCTTGGATTACAAAGTTATACTCTGTTTAAAGTGCACCACCATTACAGACCTGCCGGTGAAGAAAGAAGGACTAAGTTAAATATTAGAACCAGGCCTGGTGGGGATTCTAGCGTGTTTGATTGCTGCGCCATAGGGCACTTAGTTAACGGTCGCCCGTATGGCGCACCTGTAGCGTGTGTTACTACATAGTGTGTTAGAGTGGCAGGACGCTGCCCTTAGGAGTGATTATCTTGAACTGTGATTACTGTTACCCCCTTTATCCATATTGAGAAAATAAGTAAAACACTTTATCTATTACAATTCATTACTGTGTCCTGGCTTAGTTATTATATTGAATAGGATATATCATTGATTATTAGTACTAGCTGTGCCAGAGGGGGGTGGAGCCTATTGCCGGGGGTTGGCGGAGCTGCACTCAGGGCCCAAATCTGATTCTGTGGCCTCCTTGGTTGGAGGTATCGCTACATGTCCATGAATGTCAGTTACGGACATGCAGCCTACATGTCCGTAATGGACATTCAAGGACAGATGCAAAAAGTACAGATTTTACAAACTGTTCGTAAATTTACTGAAAGTTGGCAACCCTGAATGAGCCTTCACTGTCTGTCCCCCAGCGCCCAGCTAAAATGTTATAAATGCTTCTGCAGCGGTAACAACCCCTCCCCTGCTGAGGGCCCCTGGATGAGGATGGTCAAAGACACAGTCACTGTACACTTCCAGCACGTATGATGATGATAATCGGAGTTCTCCCTCACTAATGCAGAGGCTGCTAGCACACACACATCACAAACCAGGCACACTGACACAAAGAGCAGTCTTAGGGATGTCTATTTGTGGTTTTATTATAGCTCCCAACTATCCCTGATTTCGAACAAAGTCCCTCTGTCCCTCTTTCCTCCTCATTTGTCCCTTATTTTGGTCTGATCCATATAGTTGTATATAAAATGCACTTTTTATCCTTCAAAAAGTGTTTCCCAGTGCTAAACCTTTCATCCAATTTCTAAATTGCTGCATTTGTAAGTTTCAACCCCCAGTTTAAAGGAATAGTAGTGGTAAAAAAAAGCACTTGTGGGTTTAACTAATCTTTTTTTTTGTTCATTGTATAATTGTCCTTTAAGGATGTGTGACAGGGGATTTGTCCTATTACTACATACTTTTGCTAATAGGTGTCCCTTGTTCCCATCTTAAAAAGTTGGGAGGTATGGTTTGACCCTAGGTTCACACCTATGCGTTTTTTTGCAGTTTGCAGAAACGCACTACAGTCTCTTTAACATGGTTTCTTATGGTACACGTTCACAAGGGGCGGGCTCTCCAGGTAATATCATTGGATGACCACATCCCATGTCTATATAAGAGGTGTCGGACAGCGGGAACATCACAACGGAGAAAGACAGCTTCAAGACAAGACTGGCTTTTCTTTTTTCGGGATAACCGGCAGCGATGAAGAAGACGGCGAGGCAGAAGAAGATGGCGGCGGTGAGGAAGAAGAGAGCTCGACGGGAGAAGACGGCACAAGAAGAAGACAGCACAAGAAGAAGACGGCACCGGGAGATGATGGCAACGGTAGATGACAGCACCGGGAGATGAGGGCTGTGGGAGAAGATGGCTCCGGGCTTCTTATTTAATAAAGGACTTGTCAAAAACCGGCTCTTGTAGTTTGTTAACATTTCACTGTTTTTTTGGTAAAGGGGTAGGAGTATGATGTACCCGATACCCATTCACATAGGGGGGGGATCTGGGGGCCCCCTTGCTAATGGGGGCTTCCAGATTCCGATAAGGCCAAGGTTGTCAGGAAGAGGCTCTTGTCCTCATCAACATGAGGGCAAGGTGCTTTGGGGTGGGGGGTGCAGATGGGGTGTGGCGTAATATGGGATACTCCAGAAACACTAACAAAAACAAGAAGACACTCTTCTCTATGTTTAGGATCTTTAGGATCAGTTCTTTTGCTCAACTCAGAACACAATCTTCTTGTGAGACTAGGAAAGGCCAGAGATATGTACTCCTCAGGAGGGGAACTGGGGCTGCTGCACCTTGCAGTCCACTGAAGACACTAGGATTTTCGGAAACATCCAAGTCATTGAGAATGCCAAAATTAATTCTCACTTCACGGAGGTATGCCTGGGCTTCCACACTACAGTAGTTAGGGTTAGGAATTGGATGTTGTTCTCATTGAACTGTTATGCTGCAACTTGTTCAGTAAAGTTACTTTAACTGTTCTAAGCCTGGTCTAAAGTTATTTAAAGGGGTGCATGTTGGTTCTAGCGTATCTAAAGAACCCAGGGTCTGGAAAGTACTACAGGGTATAAAGTAACATCGCTATTAAAGGTTAACTCTGCAAGACAAGGAAGAAGAATTAAGTTGCTAAGAGTAACCAAGTACAAGTTCAAGACACAAAGCAACCAGTCATTGGACGTGGTACCTATTAAGATGGTAGGTCCTCTGGTAGTGAGGGGGTCTTTGTCTGGCTCCCTCCATAGCAGTCGGTATCCAGTAGCAACCGGATCCAAACCCACATCTTGGAAATCTATGGCCTGGTCATGAAGTACGGGAAGTGAAAGATTTATTAAGTGCACACATGAGGTCTGCGCTAGGTGCTCGTTGGGGCCCCATTATGTTACTGGGAGTGAAGTAATAGAGGTACACTGAACTTGTGGAGTGGGCGCAGGCTTAGCACATCCCTCCTAATGCAACAGGGCTGCTAATAGACTCTGTACCCCATTGGTTACCTCGACTCTGCAAATCCTCTCTTACCTCTGACACCTTGGGTTCCATCCTGTCACAGCTGTGATAGTAAATAGAGACTCACACAATATCAATGAAGCAAATCAGATATGTTTACTGAGATGAAAAACAGAGAAAATTGCATAAGTAACTCAGCTTACTTTAACAATAAATATGCCCCATATATTACTATGCATGAATACTTAACATAGACCCAATACAAGATCTATGTGGACAGGTGGACAGATGAGTAAATATCCAACACTATATCTTATGTGTTGGATCTCTCCCCTCTGTGTCCTCAACACACAGACCAACAAACTGTAAAATATCAATAACAGTATAAACCCAAATAATATCCTATAGGGTGGCTCCCTGTAATAGTTCAATGCAATGTATGCAACTGAGCATAAGGAAGTTGTGCACAAAAGTGAGGAAAATTGTTCCTTTAGTTACAGATATCTAGCCTGCGTTCTTTGTAGTGCAGTTAATTGTCATCCAAGATGTAAAAGGCAATAAGGATGAACTAAACTACGCCTTTTCCAAAGGAATGATAAATGGTGTATATTCTTCCTTTAACTGTAACAAAAAGGGTGTTCCCAATACTGATTATAAAGCACAATGGGTGTATTGACCCCAAGCGCCTGCTGTGTGTGGCCTGTGTAGAAGTAGATTCATATCCGTGGAACTACAAGTATCACCAGCCGGTCTGTATAAGTATTACTCAGCAGTACTGTTGTTAACTATCACAAGGGCTATGCCCGCTCACGACTACGAACGTCAGATGAATGGATCAGATGAAAAGAGGGTTCCAGCGGGAATTCTCTGTCTCTGTATCTTTGTCCTGTAGAAATGGCACCGTGCCGTGCCACGCTGCAGCTCCTGTAGACTGGATTGCAGGTTCCGGTTGGTCTGGAACACACGCTGGTCCGCTGTACTAGAATAGCAATGCTGTCCTCAGAGATCCCTCTGGGGCTGGCTATCCGGCTCCCCGCTGTGTAGGCTGCAGATTTTTCAGCACTCCCTGTCACACAGACCTCCTGCTGGCAGGGTCAGAATGGCGTCCAGAGAGAGCGAATTAGGCCGCGCCAGCCCTTTTTATTTCCTCTCCCAGCAGGCTGTTCTGTGCACACAGCATTCTGTTACCTGTAGTCCAGATTAATTCTGCTAACAGTGTCACTTCCTCATCCCGGACTACATGTTCCATGATGCTTTGCTCTGGGTCTTCACAAAGGAGAAAAGAACACATATAGAGTCCAGCATGCTCTAGAGCAGTGGTTCTCAACTCCTGTCCTCAGGACCCACTAACAGGCCAGATTTTAAGTATTACCTTGGTGAGATGCAGACTAGAATACTGCAATCCCTGAGCAGCAAATTATATCACCTGTGATGCATTTCAGTTATCTTGCAAACCTGGCCTGTTGGTGGGCCCTGAGGACTGGAGTTGAGAACCACTGCTCTAGAGGGAGTCAACCCCATTATAACAATAAAGAGACTGTCCCTTAATCATAAGCATAGTAGCAAACCTTGGCTACACAACATACAAGTTACAGTGTATAGTGAATGGGACAATACACTTTTCAGAGGAACTCTGCACTTTTACTGCATACAGTGAAGGCTCACCTCTAAGTTGGGGAACTGCCTTAATGTTAGATTTTTCACATGACCACAGTCTCCACCTGGTCCCACCTGGCAATGATGAGTGCACTCTGCTGGAAAGGTACCCCCCGCATGCAGGGTGAGTAGGCCCTGACCACAAGTACTGTATATACTCAGGTATAATTCCACCAGAACTCCTAACAGGCCCTTTGCTGATAATATCTCTTTGTACACTGGATATATGTACTGCCATTGATGTTTTCTTATATAGAGCCTGTATTATTTCCATAATGGTGTGCATCTATATGCTTATGGTTAATGTTATATGGTGGTTAGGTTGTTCTTCTGTGTCCAATTACTTTGTTTAATTTACTGCTTAATTTCCCAGGAGGGAAATCTTATCTATTCACAGGGGACCTTTCCTGGGTGGAGACACTGCCAACGTTATTATCAAACCCAAGGTTCTGGATCTCTTATTTACCTACAGGTTTAGCGCAATATCCTGTTTGGAGAGGGCCAGTTCTCACCCCCCCCTCCCCAAACGAGGGCTTCACATTTAAATAAGTCTACTTATATACCTTCATACCTGCACCTTTTCCTTTTTATCTTCATAGGATATGCATTGATCCTTTAATTTCATGGTGTAATTTGTTGCCCTGTATGCACAGCTTATAGTAGAGTAAATTTTCACATTGCTGCTGTCAGTCAAATCCTGTGAGGATGGAGTGGGGGCGGGGTCGAGCCTTGCTGTGTGTGTCTATGAATGCAAGCAGCGTGGCTTGAGATCAAGCCCAAAGGTGTGCCACCAGAAGAAGCAGCATTCTATGGTGGCACACCGAGAACAGGAGAAGCAGGACTGCTCTGTGCAATTCTATTGTAAACAGTGGTGTAGTGGGTAGCACTTTCGCCTAGCAGTAAAAAGGGTCGCTGGTTCAAATTCCAACCATGACACTACCTGCCTGGAGTTTGCATGTTCTCCCTGTGCCTGTGTGGGTTTCCTCTGGGTACTCCGGTTTCCTCCCACACTCCAAAGACATGCTGGTAGGTTAATTGGCTTCTGTCCAAAATTGGCCCTAGTATATGAATGTGAGTTAGGGACCTTAGATTGTAAGCTCCTTGAGGGTAGGGACCGATGTGAGTGTGCGATGTATGTGTGGAGCGCTGCGTAAATTGACGGCGCTATATGGGTACCTTAAATAAATAATAATATGATAGATGAGCATCTTAATGAGATACAATGTACAGGGATAGGGAGAATTGTAGACACATACCCACACTCACTCAGGTTGAACTGGATGGACTGGTGTCTTTATTCAACCTTACTAACTATGTAACTATGTAACACAGCAGGTAAGTATGCTATGTTTGTTATTACAAACAAAAAAAATTAGGCTTTACAATCACTTTAAGGCCTCATGCCCACTGGCGTTTTTACAGCTGTGTTTTTTGCAGCTTAAAAACGCCTGTCCATGTTATTGTAAATATTATTATTTATTTTAAAAAAAAAAAAAAAAAAACGTCGGAGCTAAAAACGCGACCGCGCGTTAGTGCGCGTTTTTGCGCGCTCGCGTTTTTTTCTGCCTAATTCTGACGCTGAGGAACGCACTGGTCCTGGATTTTTTTTACAGCTTAAAAACGTCTATGCTATTTGCAGCTCAAAAACGTCTAGGTGGGCATGAAGCTATAGACTAACATGGACAGGCGTTTTTAAGCTGTAAAAAACGCTCAAAAACGCGGCTGTAAAAACGTCCGTGGGCATGAGGCCTAAGCACTAGGTTACTCTACTGTTTCCATACAATTCCCTGTATGTCTGGGTGGTTGTCAAAAGGGGTTCTAAAGATGATGCAAATAATAAGGAGAATAAGGGGCAACCTGTTTCTTTATTCAACCTTACCAACTATGTCACTAATATTAAATAAACAGAAAAAATCAGAAAGGAGTTCGTTAACCCAGACTCTGGTCAATAGATGAATATATAAAGCTCTGATCCATCTGGGCATTTTGGGATTAAAGAGTTCTAAAGAGAGATAAAGAGTAAAGTCTACCTGTTTAATTGTACCTACAGGTAAGACTATAAAGGCTTACCTGTAGGTACTATAAATTCTGGTATCTCTTAAAAATGCACCGTTTAGGAGATATTTACTCTATATATGCTGCCTCCGACGTCATCGGCGCATGCGCACTGAAGGAATGTGCTCTCATGCCATTTCTTCAGGGCCCATCATCCGCGAACCCGGAAATAACTCCGGGAAAGATGTCGGCCCTGTCAGCGGTGTACTGGTGCCGATTCAGGGCATCGTTCTAAGGTAAGTATTTCATAATGAGCTAGTATGTGATGCATACTAGCTCATTATGCATTTGTCTTGCAGTTTTTTTGTTGCTTTTGGAGGTTTACAACCTTTTTAGGTCCCAGATGTTCTAATGTAGTCAAAATAATTTCCAATACTACTCTGTGAAATGCTTTTTTAACATCTATAGACAGAAAAAAAAGAGAATCATTGATTTTAGAAAGATGTACAATAAATCTAGGGACATTTTTTTTTTTCATTGGCAAATGGTAAACTTTTTATAAGCATATTTTCCTTAAATGATATATGCAGTGTATGTGGTATGTGTTTATGGAATTATTGTATGCAAATGTCTCCGGGCCCCCTGTGCTCAGTGGGAGCCAGGTGACAGTAAGCGGACTATTTCTTCATTTTTGGGTTTAGGCGGTCACGGCGTATTCATATTGAAGAGGCCAGGCTTCAACTGTGTAGTGCGCTGCGGCGGATTAATCCGTCTAAACGCGAAAATAAAGAAATAATTTGCTTACTGTCCCCTGGCCCCCACTGAGCACAGGGGGCCCGGAGACGCTTGTTTTGTAAAAAGCTACACCGCGGGGGGATGAACTTATTAGTGGACAGGATTTGGGAGTCCCTGCCCGCTCTACCTCTGGCCAGTGTTGCCAACCCCCTGAAGTGAAATTTACTGGCAAGATGCCAAAATTTCTGAACGGCACCAATTTTTTACTGGTAAAAATCATAAAAATTACTGGCAGAGCCGCATTTTTTACTGCCGCTGCAAAAAAGTACCTAAAATTACTGTTTTTAGTGCTAAACAGTGCAAATATTAATATTTGAACTATAAACACACAGCTAATGCTATTGTCAATGTGTTTAAGTTAAACAAAAGTAAAAAAACATATTTCTCAATTTACATGAAGGTTAGGTTACTATAACCCAGCCAGCACAGAGTTCCCTCTTACATCAGAGTCTGCAGGGATCCCCCTTACAGTGCAAGGAAACTCTTATGTAAAGGGGAACGCTGCAGATCATGATGTAAGGGGGAACTCTGATGTGGAGGGGGGCTCTGGTGAATAGAGACCACCTTCCACAGAGTGAATACACTAAGGTAAGGGGGGGGGTACTAATATAAAGGGGAAACCTTTATATCAGTGCTCCCTTACATTATTGTATTCACTCACCTCCTTTCATCAGTGATTAGTTAGACGGCTCCAGCTTGGTGGCTCTGATCTCCTCTCCCCAGTCCACATGTCTGTTTCTTCCCGGGCCGTAACCCCCATCCCAGGCGGCACTCCCACTCTTGACTCCTTTCTAGGATCCCCTCAGAGACTGCAGACATGACAAGAGATGGTCAGAGGCTGCGGACACGATACAGGAAGTGGACAGAGACTGCAGACATACTACAGGAGGTGGACAGAGGCTGCGGACATACTACAGGAGGTGGACAGCGGCTGCGGACATAATGAATGTCCTATGAATAAGCACTAGCACAGTGCAAAACATGTCAGCCAAATTTTTTTGACCTGTGTACCGTTGTACAGTGTGTATTTTGGATTCCTTATTTTAAAATAAAGGCTTTTATTTTTGAGTGCTGCAGTCCAGAAGACTTTTTCGTTCCTGTTTGCGGACATACTACAGGAGGTGGAGACAGGCTGCGGACATACTACAGGAGGTGGACAGAGGCTGCGGACACACTACAGGAGGTGGACAGAGGCTGCAGACACACTACACGAGGTGAACAGAGGCTGCCGACATACTACACAAGGTGGACAGAGGCTGTGGACATACTACAGGAGGTGGACAGAGGTTGCGGACACACTACAGGAGGTGGACAGAAGCTGCGGACATACTACAGGAGGTGGACAGAGGCTGCAGACATACTACAGGAGGTGGACAGAGGCTGCGGACATACTACAGGAGGTGGACAGAGGCTGCCGACATACTACAAAAGGTGGACAGAGGCTGCGGACATACTACAGGAGGTGGACAGAGGCTGCGGACACACTACAGGAGGTGGACAGAGGCTGCGGACATACTACAGGAGGTGGACAGAGGCTGCGGACATACTACAGGAGGTGGACAGAGGCTGTGGACACACTACAGGAGGTGGACAGAGGCTGCAGACAAACTAAACGAGGTGGACAGAGGCTGCGGACATACTACAGGAGGTGGACAGAGGCTGCGGACACACTACAGGAGGTGGACAGAGGCTGCGGACATACTACACAAGGTGGACAGAGGCTGCGGACATACTACAGGAGGTGGACAGAGGCTGCGGACACACTACAGGAGGTGGGCAGAGGCTGCAGACATACTACACGAGGTGGGCAGAGGCTGCGGACATACTACAGGAGGTGGACAGAGGCTGCGGACATACTACAGGAGGTGGACAGAGGCTGCGGACATACTACACAAGGTGGACAGAGGCTGCGGACATACTACAGGAGGTGGACAGAGGCTGCGGACACACTACAGGAGGTGGACAGAGGCTGCGGACATACTACAGGAGGTGACCTGACCTGTGTACCATTGTACAGTGTGTATTTTGGATTCCTTATTTTAAAATGAAAGCTTTTATTTTTGAGTGCTGCAGTCCAGAAGACTTTTTCGTTCCTGTTTGCGGACATACTACAGGAGGTGGAGACAGGCTGCGGACATACTACAGGAGGTGGACAGAGGCTGCGGACACACTACAGGAAGTGGACAGAGGCTGCAGACACACTACATGAGGTGAACAGAGGCTGCCGACATACTACACAAGGTGGACAGAGGCTGCGGACATACTACAGGAGGTGGACAGAGGCTGCGGACACACTACAGGAGGTGGACAGAGGCTGCGGACATACTACAGGAGGTGGACAGAGGCTGCAGACATACTACAGGAGGTGGACAGAGGCTGCGGACATACTACAGGAGGTGGACAGAGGCTGCGGACATACTACACAAGGTGGACAGAGGCTGCGGACATACTACAGGAGGTGGACAGAGGCTGCGGACACACTACAGGAGGTGGACAGAGGCTGCGGACACACTACAGGAGGTGGACAGAGGCTGCGGACATACTACAGGAGGTGGACAGAGGCTGTGGACACACTACAGGAGGTGGACAGAGGCTGCAGACATACTACAGGAGGTGGACAGAGGCTGCGGACATACTACAGGAGGTGGACAGAGGCTGCGGACATACTACACAAGGTGGACAGAGGCTGCGGACATACTACAGGAGGTGGACAGAGGCTGCGGACACACTACAGGAGGTGGACAGAGGCTGCGGACACACTACAGGAGGTGGACAGAGGCTGCGGACATACTACAGGAGGTGGACAGAGGCTGTGGACACACTACAGGAGGTGGACAGAGGCTGCAGACATACTACATGAGGTGGACAGAGGCTGCGGACATACTACAGGAGGTGGACAGAGGCTGCGGACACACTACAGGAGGTGGACAGAGGCTGCGGACATACTACAGGAGGTGGACAGAGGCTGCGGACACACTACAGGAGGTGGACAGAGGCTGCGGACATACTACAGGAGGTGGACAGAGGCTGCGGACACACTACAGGAGGTGGACAGAGGCTGCGGACATACTACAGGAGCAGGGATGAGCCGAACACCCCCCTGTTCGGTTCGCACCAGAACCTGCGAACAGACAGAATGTTCGTGTGAACTTTAGAACCCTATTAAATACAATGGACTCGAACGTTCAAAATCTAAAGTGCTAATTATAAAGGCTTATATGCAAGTTATTGTCCTAAAAAGTGTTTGGGGACCCGGGTTCTGCCCCAGGGGACATGTATCAATGCAAAAAAAAAGTTTTAAAAATTGAAGTTTTTACGGGAGCAGTGATTTTAATAATGCTTAAAATGAAAAAATAAAAGTGAAATTTTCCTTTAAATTTCGTACATGGGGGGTGTGTATAATATGCATGTAAAGTCGCGCATGTTTCCCGTGCTTAGAACTGTCCCTGCACAAAATCTAATTTTTGAAGGAAAAAAGTAATTTAAAACTCACTCGCGGCTTTTAATGAATTGTCGGCTCCCGGCAATAGAAAAGTCATTGATAAAAAAAAAAAACCTGGGGGTCCCCCCAAATTCAATTACCAGGCCCTTCAGGTCTGGTATAGATATTAAGGGGAACCCCGCCGCAAATTTAAAAAAAAAATGCGTGCGGTTCCCCCCAAATATCCATACCAGGCCCTTCAGATCTGGCATGGATTTTAAGGGGAACTCCACCCCAAATTTTAAAAAAATGGCGTGGAGTCCCCCCAAAAATCCATACCAGACCCTTATCTGAGCACGCAACCTGGCAGGCCGCAGGAAAAGACGAGAGAGCGCCCCCCCCTCCTGAACCATACCAGGCCACATGCCCTCAACATGGGGAGGATGTCCCTATGTTGATGGGGACAAGGGCCTCATCCCCACAACCCTTGCCCGGTGGTTGTGGGGGTCTGCGGGCAGGGGGCTTATCGGAATCTAAAAGACCCCTTTAACAAAGGGGACCCCCAGATCCCGCCCCCCCCCCATGTGAATTGGTAAGGGGTAAATTGTACCCCTACCATTTCACGAAGATAGTGTAAATTTTTTTTAAAAAAAACACACAAACACCTTGGAAAAGTCCTTTATTAAAAAAAAATAATAATCCAGCAATGAAATCCAGTGTCCCGCGGCGATCCGATGTCCAGCGCTGTCCGTCATTGGCTGAGCCTGAGCGGACCTGATGGGGAACTTCCTCCGCAGTCTATTAAATGTATAGACCCACCCCTTCTAAAGTTCCCCATCAGGTCCGCTCAGCCAATGAATAGGTGTAAGGCTAAGGGGACCAGATGCGGAACGTGGGAAGGGGCGGGTCTATTCATGTATTACACAGTGAAGGAAGTTCCCCATCAGGTCCGCTCAGGCCAATGACGTAGGCGGGGTCTGACATACGAGGGGGCAGACCTGATCTGGAACTTCCTTCACTGTGTCATACATGAATAGACCCGCCCCTTCTAAAGTTCCCCATCAGGTCCGCTCATACTACAGGAGGTGGACAGAGACTGCGGACATACTACAGGAGGTGGACACTGGACAGAGACTGCGGACATACTACAGGAGGTGGACAGAGACTGCGGACATACTACAGGAGGTGCCGGTGGAGACACTCCGCGGACATGATGGTGCCCTCTTCACCCCCTCACAGTAGCCTGCTCCTCTGTCCACCACCATATTACTTCTCCACATCATCAGTGTGCTGTGTCCTCCTCCTGTGCCCCTTTCACCTCTCCACAGGTCAGGGCAGCACTGTCCTGCCCTGACCTGTGGAGAGGTGAAAGGGGCACAGGAGCCAGAGGAGGACACAGCACACTGATGATTTTGAGAAGTAATATGGTGGACAGAGCACATCAGTCTCTGTGTCCCCTGCATGACACGGCTTCACGCTCCCAGTAATCAATGTCCAGGACTCCAGGCTCACTCGCTGTCCCCTCGTACCCCCCCAGTTTCACTCACCTCGAGTCTGTCTGTCCTCTCCACCCCTGTCAGTGCTCCGCTCGCTCCTCCACCTATGATGAGTGCATAGCATGCACTTACTGCAGGAGTCGCGCGGCTTGCGCCAGCCGCTGTGGTGTATTCAAAAATGGCGCCAGCGGCGCCATCACGTTACTGCGCGTGCGCCGCCCGGCCAAGCACAAACAAGTTTCCCTGAGCTCGGCCGGCTTCGGAATGGCGCATGCGCAGTTGTATGGCCGGTTCGTGGCCATCTTTTTTATGGGTGACCATAGCGGACTTCAACGTACACCCCGAAAAAGGGGTTAAATTCACGTGCTGTCCATAAATATACGTACAGTTGGCAACATTGCCTCTGGCCCCCCTGCTGAGATGACAGATCCGGGAACAGATCCTGGGACAGACAGGCTCCGGGGACAGCGTCCTCAGTCCGGGGACTGTCCCCGGAAACCGGAGACGTCTGGTCACCCTAATGTATAAGGAATGTCTATAGGGCATTATTCTTGACCTCGCTGCCAGACGCAAATCCCACCTGGTCAAAATTTACTAGTAAGTTTGGTCTGTAACTTGGACAAACTGGAGAGTCTTTCCCCTCCTTAGGGAGAATTGTAATATGTGCCATGAAAGAGTGGAGCCGCATGCACATACCATTCCCCAATGAATTGATGTGTTTATGAAAGTGCAGGATGAGATTGCCCTAGAGTGTTAATCCATTTTAATGTATACTAATTGCATTTTTGGCCTTATTAAAAATATTACTCACTTTTAAAATACGTAACTATACATTGGTTTATTACTCTGCTCATTCATGACAACTGTTTCCTCCAAAGCTGGATCACATGTGTTATTGTAACATAAACTAAGTACAGCTTAGCAAAACTGACATCTGCAGGTTATGAGACGTTATGCAGCTGACAAAGTTAAACCCAAATAATGTTGATTTATAAAGCAGCAGTGTGGCCAAACCGCAGCCAGCCAACAGGTGTTTTAAAAGAAAATACTTTGGCAAAGTTTTAAAAAATGTGCCTTGCCCCCTCTGTTTTGGAGTTGAGTGCTCACTTTATGTGATTCTCTTTCCAGAAATTGAATATTATATTTGTCTTTTACAGTTGTAATCAATGCTTGGTCTAACAACAATTGAAACTCTTGACCATATCTGCATGTCTTTATACAAAGAGTTGTATACACAATTTACTTCTGGCAATTTGTGTTAACAAGCAGGTGTACCTAATAAAGTGTACATTGTTTGGCTGCTTTCACACCTATGTGTCTTGATTAACCTGCAGCAGATTGAGCCTTAAAAGCTACAGTAAATCTACATGTAAAGAAAAATTGCACATATTTTTTTTTGCAGTAAAAATTGTGCATTTATTTTAAAAAATGTTCACAGGAGCATGATCAGTGGTTCGCAGGTGCCATACCAGGCTTCCATAGACTCTTCCTCTTGCTCCCTTCCAATACCGACAAACTGGAGGAAAGGTCAATGGACTATGAGTGTGGTACTCACCGCACTTGTATTTCATTAAGAGCTACAAGTCAGTCTTCCGTGGTGGAAGACAGGTGGAGCCCTGCACAACTGCATCGATTTCAAAAGTGACAGTAGCGGTTTGGGGAAAAGAACACACGCACGCTGTCACGGGGAGGAAGGGTTCACTTGGCATCATAGTTACATAGTAAGTGTAATGCTTTACGTCTGTCTATTAAGTTCTTGTGGTAAAACCAAGGAAAAACTTCTGTAGTGTATCAATTAGCAGAGTGCTTGTATATGATCACAAGTGCAACCACTTCCGTGTATTTCCACCACCAGGTACACAGGCCGCTCACCTCAGAATGTGGACCTCTGTATTACCAGAAGGTCACATAAGCAGTCCCTTTAACAAGGGTAATGTAAAAGATGAGAGGGCTGTCTTCATACGGTACTTCAACCGAAATCCTCAATCACTCAATAATCCCAGAGATGAACTCATAAATTGGCGTAGTTACATGAAAAATGTCAAAAAGAAATACATAGTGCTCTCCATAGATAAAAAACACTTGATTTATTAGTATAAAAAGTTACTCACAAGTGGGGCACAGATACCCTGTGCTCGGATAACAGTCATGTAACATAGATGTAGAACCAGGTAGATGGCTGTCCTGACGTCGTGTAGCCCCTCGCACGCGTATCGTCCGTGGGCAAGGACTTCCTCAGCGAAAATTAAATGGGGCCAGCATGTCAGTTCATTTATATAAGCCATATTCCTGGTGTATGCTGTATGTAAAAACGAAATCCCGCCCACCCCATAATTAGGGGCACATGTATCAAGCGCCCTCATTGGTGGCCAAGAAATATGCCAAATTAACAAACCGGCAATCATTGGCTAGAGGGATATAGTAATCAAAGAACTTCCGTATGAGGACCCTCACATGGTGTACTGCAGCTCCAATCAACGGCGGAGTCACAGGGGATAACACCTCCCAGTCTATGACCTTCCGGGTCGGCGCTCCCCACGTGATCCGTCGTCAGAGCAACAAAGATAAACAGGCCTGCAGAGCGCTCCGCTCACCGCACCTACGTGAAGCTGAGGGCGGAGCGGAGCGGTCACATGACACCAGATGTCAATAAAGCACGTAGGAAAAAACCTTCACCGTGCTTAATATGCAGAGCCTCCAAGTTTACACTGTCAGATCCACTCCTACTAAGAATAAACATCCCTCCTAGCTGATACATGGCTGTCATAAGTAATGACATATGACAATGCTAGCAGGCAGTGTTATTAATGTTGTACAGCAAACGCTGTACCCCATAGTGTGCCACACAGTGGCAGAAGCCTGCAATGCATGTCATACAGGATCTCTGAAGAAAAAAAAATTATTAAAATAAAATAATTAGAATTTTTATTACTTAGGAAACAAAGAAAAATGAAAATGCTGGAGGTTCAGATTAGGGACCTGAGGACTACCTTGGAACCCTTTAAAGAATCTGAGGAATTCCTGAGATTATCCATGGATTTGAAAAATAGATTAATTAAATGGGATACAGAGACTCAAAATAAGAAAAAGAAAAAGTTCATCAGAGATCTGGATGACTTTGGAAAAAATAGTGTGTTTAAGTGGCAAGTGGCCCCTCCAGACGTGAGTTCTACACAGGTGAACCCGGACCCGTCTAATGTAGACATGGCCAACACCCCGCTCCCTACTCCCAGGGGGGGGCGAGGTCTATGTCTATGATAATTTAGAATATCCGGTTATGGGAACACCTCTGAATGATGGTCACTATCAGGAAGTCTCCAATAAAAAGGCTAAAAACAAAAGAGGACGGGGAAAGAGAGGTGGTTACCATCACTCCCCATATCGGCATCAGGTATATAATGCACCCCCGAGGGTGAATGACTCTTATGGTGGCTACCAGCAACAGCAACCTAATTACTCGAATATCAGTGAGTACAATGGTCCTTATGCTGATAGAAGTAATTGATCTAACCACTATCCGAACAACTATGCACACAATAATTATGATACCTTTGCCTATGGAGGTCCAGCTCCGCCACAACACGTTAACCAATCACCTATACATAACCGCTTTTCACCCCTGGCCTATAAGGGCCCACGTGGAGGTGGGGATTTTCGTGGAGCACCGAGAGGTGCAGGGAGAGGTGCACCCTTCATCCCCCCCAACCCGGGAGGCTGGAGGGGAACACAACCCCAGCAGCCATCACAGGAAGGGGTGCCCCTGCGAAAAAGAAAAGCAAGAGAGGAAGGAGAGGAGGCAGGAGAACTCAAAAGAGTAAAGCCCCAATAGGTGCAGGGATTTATAATTTGAGTGGAACACCCCTTAGCGAAGAAGAAATCAAAGTACTTGATAAGGGTCTCAAATATGCCCCCACTCGTAATTTAAACAAATTTCAAACGTATGTTAACTTGCAAAAGTTCATTCGTAGTTTGAATATTAAAAAATACTTTTTGAATACCCCGTCCACTAGGACATTAAGTGCACCAATAAGTCAGACAAGTCACCATTCCACTCTATGGAATAAATCCGTTTTCAGACACTAAGCATCTTGAGGTGTTTAGGAATATGGTTGCGAGGGATTTGGAGAAGTTGAAAATCCGTAAGGTGAATGATCCTGTTTATATCCAGAACGGTATTAAATCTCTGACGGAGAGGAAGGACCTGGTCATACGCCCTGCTGATAAGGGGGGAGGGCTGGTGGTACTCAGTAAGGCCTACTATAAGAACGAAATGGACAATCTTCTTAGTGATACAAACACTTATAGCATTATGACAAGAGATCCTATGCTTGAATTTAAGGGAGAACTCCACTTTTTGGTAGAAAGGGGGAAACATATAGGAGTGTTGAGCCTGAAGGAGGCACTTTATTTAGATCCTCTGTTTTGCCACACACCCATTACTTATTTTCTACCAAAGGTCCATAAAGATAGCACCAACCCACCTGGGAGACCCATAGTAAATGGGATCGATTCGGTCACTTCCCGACTTGGTCAATATATAGATTCCTTCCTCCAGCCGTTAGTGACAAAAACTGACGCATTTCTTAAAGACACCAAACATGTCATACAAATTCTGGAGTCTCTGGCAATCACGCCCTCTTGCCTTCTGATCACGGCTGATGTCAGTTCGTTATAGACGATCATCAGTCATGAGGATGCTTTATCCTCGGTCAGTTGGGCACTAGGAACATCTGGTTTGTCTAGAAGACATCGGAATTTTTTGATTAACAGTCTTACCTTTTGCTTATCAAAGAATTATTTCTTAAAAGGAGATTGTTTGGGACTTTATATGAGACCGTGACCATCCAGTACACAGGTCTCCATCCCTGTTATATGAAAAAGGAAAAGGTTGGGACTTTGTATGAGACACAGCACTTGGGTGGAATGAATCAATCAATATAGTGTAGACAGTATTTATTATCACAATTGAGCATAGTAAAGTACATAATGGTCATCATTAAACAGTAGACACAATACAAATTAGATAAGAACATGATTGGTAAATCACGATTGTTCATAATAAATTGCATAGTATACATAATAACATATAATCATTGATAAGACCAGCAGTATGCCCAAAATTGTGTGAAATTGTAAAAACATGATTGGTATTATATTGAATTAATTGATGATTCAAACAACGTAAAACCCATGGTATGTACATGATTGATGTGTCATGGCAACCCTTCACCCCAGGGCCGAGGGCCCCCTCTGCCGCCGCATTGCCTGCACCTCAGCTCCCGGGGGGGATGCTCTGCATCATCCCCCAGCATCTATCATTACCAACGTTACCCCTTATACGTTTTTTAAGCTACCCATAGGTAAGAGTGTTAGGACCAAGTAATTTGCTCCCCTTCTTTTCCCTCTAATCAATTACCATTGATTATGTAATTATTCTTTACTCTAGGTATTCCCAGTTTTAATTGCTCCTGAAGAGTGGACTACACATCCACGAAACGCGTAGAGCCTACACAAGTGTTGCCATGTCACATCAATCATGTACATACCATAGGTTTTACGTTGTTTGAATCATCAATTAATTCAATATAATACCAATCATGTTTTTACAATTTCACACAATTTTGGGCATACTGCTGGTCTTATCAATGATTATATGTTATTATGTATACTATGCAATTTATTATGAACAATCGTGATTTACCAATCATGTTCTTATCTAATTTGTATTGTGTCTACTGTTTAATGATGACCATTATGTACTTTACTATGCTCAATTGTGATAATAAATACTGTCTACACTATATTGATTGATTCATTCCACCCAAGTGCTGTGTCTCATACAAAGTCCCAACCTTTTCCTTTTTCAAATAATTATTTCTGGTATGGTGGGCAATTTTTCCTTCAAACCAGAGGGGTAGTTATGGGGGCTCGGTTTGCTCCCAGTGTTGCCAACTTATTTATGGCACACTGGGAGGAAAAGGCCGTGTTCAAGAACAAACCCCCACAGTTATTATGCTACCAGAGGTACATTGACGACCTTATTATGATCTGGGATGGTGATCGAGCAAGCTTTGATGAGTTTGCATCTAAACTGAATGCTAACAGTTTGAACATTGTTCTGACATGGAACATTAGTTTGGATAGATTGGTCTTTTTGGATCTTGATCTAACCAAGAATGGGGACAGGATTAATATGACCACTCATTTTAAGGCCACAGATCGTAACGCTTTTATCCCCATTGAAAGCTGTCACCACTCCAAGTGGTTGTGTAATATACAGAGAGGGCAATTTATTCGCCTGAGGCGCAATTGCACCAATGTAGGTGATTTTATTTCACAGTCACAGGTATTAGCCTCAAGATTCGTTGAAAAAGGTTATGATAAAAATAGCTTAGGTACCGAAATGGAAAATGTCCGCAATTTGGACAGAAAAGCACTTGTGTCAAATGTCCCTAAGGTTAATCATAATGATCCTACAAGGACACGAATGATCTTAGACTTTAATATTCAATATAGGAAGTTTGAGAGGATTGTACAGAAGCACTGGCCAATCCTTAAGCATGATAGGATTTTAGGCCCCTTACTTTCTGACCGTCCGCAATTTATTTATAAAAAGCACCTTCCTTAAGGGACACATTAGCCCCTGGGGTCATTGACCCTCCTACCCATTCTGAGAACAGAATTTTTGATTTTCTGACTGGCTTTCACAAATATGGTCGTTGCCCACCATGTCGAATTAAAAAAAGCGGAAGGAGTTTGTGGCATCAGCAACTGGAAAAAACTATAAGATCAAGGATTTGATCACTTGTGACACTACTGGGGTTGTATACATGCTACAGTGTGAGTGTGGTTTACAATATGTCGGTAGGACGTCTAGGCCCCTTCACGTCAGGATAGGGGGGCATGTCAATAATATCAAAAAGGGGTTGGTTACACACAACGTTTCGAAGCACTTCCGACTCCACCATAACCGTAGCCCATCTGGGCTGCAGTTCTGGGGGATAGAGAAGGTGACGAACCATTGGAGAGGAGGAAACTTCATTCGGTACCTCAGCCGACGTGAGTCGTTCTGGGTATATGCATTGAAGGTGGGGGTCCCGTTGGGGTTGAACGTTGAGTTCGATCTCAATTGTTTCATATCAGACCGTTAACATTGTGTGCTTTTTCTGTTTTCTGTTTTATTATGTTATTATGTATTCATTATGTGATATTTGTCTAACAGGTTAGATGGTTGTGCTGACGTCTATATTAATTTCACAGGTCTATTTATGACTGTTTGATTACCCTTATGCATCTTTGGCCCCTGTTTAGTGTTACGATTGTCATCATTATGAGGACCCATAGGGTCCTCAAATTAATAATAAGAAGGGGTGTGCTGGAGTGTGTCTATACACATATTGACCATTGTGCCCTTTATATGATCGGATCTTTCGATCTGTGTATATGCGACCCCAGCAAGCTTATATGCATTTTTGTATTTGCTCGGTACCCTTCTATATATCTTTCATTTAGACAGTGGGATCACTGGTGCAGATTTTATTTTATTTTATTTTAATATTTTTTATTCTTCAGAGATCCTGTATGACATGCATTGCAGGCTTCTGCCACTGTATGGCACACTATGGGGTACAGCGTTTGCTGTAAAACATTAATAACACTGCCTGCTAGCATTGTCATATGTCATTACTTATGACAGCCATGTATCAGCTAGGAGGGATGTTTATTCTTAGTAGGAGTGGATCTGACAGTGTAAACTTGGAGGCTCTGCATATTAAGCACGGTGAAGGTTTTTTCCTACGTGCTTTATTGACATCTGGTGTCATGTGACCGCTCCGCCCTCGGCTTCACGTAGGTGCGGTCAGCGGAGCGCTCTGCAGGCCTGTTTATCTTTGTTGCTCTGACGACGGATCACGTGGGGAGCGCCGACCCGGAAGGTCATAGACTGGGAGGTGTTATCCCCTGTGACTCCGCCGTTGATTGGAGCTGCAGTACACCATGTGAGGGTCCTCACCCGGAAGTTCTTGATTACTATATCCCTCTAGCCAATGATTGCCGGTTTGTTAATTTGGCATATTTCTTGGCCACCAATGAGGGCGCTTGATACATGGTCCCCTAATTATGGGGTGGGCGGGATTTCGTTTTTACATACAGCATACACCAGGAATATGGCTTATATAAATGAACTGACATGCTGGCCCCATTTAATTTTCGCTGAGGAAGTCCTTGCCCACGGACGATACGCGTGTGAGGGGCTACACGACATCAGGACAGCCATCTACCTGGTTCTACATCTATGTTACATGACTGTTATCCGAGCACAGGGTATCTGTGCCCCGCTTGTGAGTAACTTTTTATACTAATAAATAAAGTGTTTTTTATCTATGGAGAGCACTATGTATTTCTTTTTGACATTTTTCATGTAACTACGCCAATTTATGAGTTCATCTCTGGGATTATTGAGTGATTGAGGATTTCGGTTGAAGTACCGTATGAAGACAGCCCTCTCATCTTTTACATTACCCTTGTTAAAGGGACTGCTTATGTGACCTTCTGGTAATACAGAGGTCCACATTCTGAGGTGAGCGGCCTGTGTACCTGGTGGTGGAAATACACGGAAGTGGTTGCACTTGTGATCATATACAAGCACTCTGTTTCACAGCTAGAGGATCCTTCTATCTCCCTGTTGGTGTTTCAGATAACATTCTTCTGGTTTCTGAACTATACATCCTATGGACTCTTTTTGTTACATATGATTTTAGCGCTGCACTGCTTTTTTATACACGTTACATTTAAGGATTTATATTTTGACCTTCAGTGTTCAGCTGCATTGTGTTAGGATTGGTTTTGCGCTGTCTGGTTTTTTCTACTGTTGTAGTGTATCAATGCTTTACTAAACATGGAAAAATCTGCACATACAACTGTAGGATGCACAATACA
Source organism: Rana muscosa (assembly GCA_029206835.1). Taxonomy (NCBI): domain Eukaryota; kingdom Metazoa; phylum Chordata; class Amphibia; order Anura; family Ranidae; genus Rana; species Rana muscosa. The sequence goes on from CM055122.1 coordinate 1,129,355,354, forward strand.
ACACAATTCATAGCTTACAAAATATATGCCTACAAATATAAGCATGTACAATATGTACACATTAAGTAAACTAATCATGTACTCAACTTAGGTGTCAAGATGTAATGTCCATGGTTCCTTGCTCACTCCAACTCAAAAGTTCTCCAAAGCTCTCCAGCTTCTCACATCCATGTCTTCTTTCTTTTGTCCTTCCAAACACTTGTTCAAACACATGTGTCTCCAAAAACCCTTTCCCAGCCCCTCCCACCCATTTCCTGATCAATAGAGGGGGAGGGAGGGGCCCCTCCCACCCATTTCCTGTTTCCTGCAAAGAACGACCAGTATCAATGGAGGGGGAGGGAAGGGGCTCTGTACACATATCCTGTTACTACCTAAACTCTATATTATTATTATAAAGTCACTATAGAAATTGCCATAGCAACACATACCACCTCTTGACTAGAATAATAATAGAATAATATAGGAAACTTCTTAAAGACTTTTGTCCAGAAAAGGGCGAAATAACCCCCCCCCCCCCAAATGGGAGGAAAAAAATCCCCTTTGACCCCCATCTGGGCGGTCAGGCTTTTGTTTTGTCCCTGGAAGGCTGCAACATTACTTTTGAGCAGGGTTAATGTCTTTGGCAGTTTGTGTAAAGAAAGTCCCAGATGAAAGTCTCTTGTCCTCTTGGTCATAAGGAAATGCTCAGATGAAAGTCCACTCCAATTCAGCCACCTTTAACAAATCATCCGCATCTTCATCAGGCTCTATTCTGGTCTTCCTCCTCCCACCCAGCATGGTCGTCTGCTCTGCCTGCTCCACTTCTCGATGTGCAATACCTCAAAAGAGTAAGAGACGAAGCAGACTGCTCACATTTCTCTATCTGCCAATTTCTAACTGCAAAACTATTGTAGGGTGCCCACTGTTGCCTTGAAACACTTTCACGGAAAGGCATTGACTTCCAACGTAACAAATATACTTGCATGTCTCTCCGTGCTGTCCTGGGAAGCACACAGGCCTGCTGTTCAGTCTTCACAGCATGGCATATTTTTGCAAAATGCCCCATTTTTTGGCAACAGAAACACTTATTGTGACTGAATCTACCATTCCCAACCATTTGCTTCCACTTCTTAAACAATGCTGGTGTAGGAATCCCATCTATTTCCTCTCTAGGGACCCCCACCTTAAGTAAATCAATCCACGTGTGTCTCCTGGAGATCATAGGCCTTGCCTTCCTTGTATCTGAATCAACTCTGTAATTTGAGCTGATCAAATCCTCAGCTTCCCGGTTATGAGAAGTAACAGTAGCACATGTCCTACTTCTGCTTACAGGCTTTGGGCCTTTGTCCTTTGTTAGAGCATCATTAGATTTATTCATGAGGGCTGCACACCGCTCATTCAAATCTTCAGCTCGGCCTACAGCAGTTTGAACACTCTTCAAAGCCACTGCAGGTTTAACTTTGATTACCCTACTTTCTAAATCTTTTGCCTTGCTTGTATTTTCTTCCAAACACTTGGATGCTACTGCAATCTGCTCCTTCATTAAATCTCTTTCCAATTCTACCTTTTCCCTCTTTTCAAATTCTATATCTAGAGCATGCAGGAAATGCAAACCAAACAGAGCAACTGCCCGCATCTCTCCCTTACTGAACCCAAAACATTTGAGACTAAAATCTGAGGAAAGATCAGAAACTCCATCCCCCCAAGCTCTGTTCAAAGGAGAAGCATATCCAGCCAGCTCCTTTGCAACAGACATCCACTGACTATTTCTGACCCAGATAGGAAGGGTGCACCCCTTCAAGTCCTCCTGGACACCAGAAACCTTTGCAGCCTTACTCTTCCTAAACAGTGTACGCAGCATTTTTTCCCCAAGCACAAGCAACAAAACACACCACAGAAAACAGGTCAGCTTCTGTTGAAATTTTAGCACAAATTCCGGCCACGAACCCCCATTGTAATGCTTTACGTCTATCTATTAAGTTCTTGTGGTAAAACCAAGGAAGCTTAAACTTCTGTAGTGTATCAATGCTTTACTAAACAAGGAAAAATCTGCACATACAACTGTAGGATGCACAATACAACACAATTCATAGCTTACAAAATATATGCCTACAAATATAAGCATGTACAATATGTATACATTAACTGCTTAAGGACCGCCACACGCTGATGTACGTCGGCAAAATGGCACGGCTGGGCACAAGGGCGTACAGGTACGTCCCCTTTAAGATCCCAGCCATGGGTCCCGAGCGCGCCGCCGGTGGCACGCTCGGGACCCGGTCCTCTTCTCCGTGACCGTCCCCGCGGTGTCCCACGATCGCCGCCGGAGTCCCACGATCGGGTCGCAGAGAGGAAGAATGGGGAGAGGTAAGTGTTTCCTAGTGAGCCTGTTACTGATCGTCTGTTCCCTGTCATAGGGAACGACGATCAGTGATGTCACACGCTAAGCCACGCCCCCTACAGTAAGAAACACACATCAGGGCACACTTAACCCCTACAGCGCCCCCTCCTGGTTAACCCCTTCACTGCCAGTGTCATTTTTACAGTAATCAGTGCATTTTTGTGTCCGCCATAATGTCGCAGTCACGATAAAAATCGCTGATTGCCGCCATTACTAGAAAAAATATAATTATTAATAAAAATGCAATAAAACTATCCCCTATTTGGTAGACGCTATAACTTTTGCACAAACCAATCAATAAACGCTTATTGCAATTTTTTTTACCAAAAATATGTAGAAGAATACGTATCGGCCTAAACTGAGGAAAAAATCGCAGAGGTGATCAAATACCACCAAAAGAAAACTCTATTTGTGGGAAAAAAAGGACGCCAAATTTGTTTGGGAGTCACGTCGCATGACCGCGCAATTGTCAGTTAAAGCGACGCAGTACCGAATCGCAAAAAGTGGCCAGGTCTTTAAGCTGCATAATGGTCCGGGTCTTAAGTGGTTAAGTAAACTAATCATGTACTCAACTTAGGGGTCAAGATGTAATGTCCATGGTTCCTTGCTCACTCCAACTCCAAAGTTCCCCAAAGCTCTCCAGCTTCTCACATCCATGTCTTCTTTCTTTTGTCCTTCCAAACACCAACTTATTCAAACACATGTGTCTCCAAAAACCCTTTCCAAGCCCCTCCCACCCATTTCCTGTTTCCTGATCAATGGAGGGGGAGGGAGGGGCCCCTCCCACCCATTTCCTGTTTCCTGCAAAGAACGTCCAGTATCAATGGAGGGGGAGGGAAGGGGCTCTGTACACATATCCTGTTACTACCTAAACTCTATATTATTATAAAGTCACTATAGCAACACAGTAGGTGAGGTTGAAAAAAGACACAAGTCCATCAAGTCCAGCCAATGTTACCTGTTTACACCGTAAATATGGTTATAAAATGTAACACTATACACTATGTAAAACTAAGCACGACGAACTGTCTTTATCTCACAATGACCTGAGAAAGGATTTTGAGCTATCAGCTTATAATTACTACTATCTCCAAACACAAGTCGAGGATTTGGACAATAGAAATCGCAGGAACAATTTAAGAATCCGTGGAATTACAGAATCAGTAACGGAAATGATGCCTGCAGTTTCCAAACCATTTCACTCCCTCCTCCCTGATAACCCACCAAAGTCCTTCATATGTGACAGGATTCACAGGGCTCTTCGCCCCAGACCACCACCAGACAAGCCTCCACGTGACATTATCCTGTGTATGAAGGATTTCATTACTAAAGAAAACATCTTAAGAGCGTCCAGAAACCCACATGACATTGAGTTAAACGGAACTGAGATCCAAATATTTCCAGACATCTCACAGGCCACAGTTGAGAGAAGACGCAAGATGAAGGAAATAACAACCGTTCTACAATCTGCTCATATAAGATATAGATGGGGATTCCTGTTTAAACTAAAAGTACCTCATAATGGCACCACTTACACAGTCTTGAATGTCGCAGAAGGAAAAGAGCTACTGATTAAATTGGGACTGCTTGATCCGGAAATAAACCCAAGACCTCCATCCACACCACATTCAACTTTTTTTCCTATATCTATCTATCTATCTATCTATCTATCTATCTATCTATCTCTATATATATATATCTATATATATATATAGATATATATATATATTTTTTATTATTATTATTATTATTTATTTTTTTATAATTTTTTTTTTTAAATATATATATGTATGTGTATATACACGTGTATATGTATCTATATATATATATATATCTATATATATATATATATAATATATGTGTAGCGCTACCCCCAGTTAAGAGAGCCACTGGACTTGTTTCGGACTCTGTGTACAGCACCGCCAACCCCCGGCAATTTACTCGACACACTCTGGCACAGTTAGTCTAGGGATTTCTCTAATATCACAATCTAACAGTGTATGCACACAATCTATCTGTATTTGCATGGGTAACCTCCCTGCATAAAGGTAACACACTGATAGCAAGAGACAAGATATAACGTTTCTTTACTTTGAAAAAAAGGCATAAGGTTAACACATAACACATATATTTTTGTATAGCACTGCAGCAGAAAATCGAACACAGGCGATTACCAGCCAAATACTGCTACCCCTATCTATGCGCCCTTATGGCGCAGCAACTTAAGTTCTAACTACAGATCAGGCCTGATCCAGATTTTAAACTCAGTCTCTAGAAGAACAGTTTCTTCGCATGCAACTTGACTGGTGGTGCACAACAGGAACAGTAATTTGTAATCCAAAGGGTAGAAAAATGAAAAGGGGCAGAATGAACCCCTCACAGGAGACTAACTCAACTCAGTTCCGCCACCAGTCTCCTGCGGGACAGTAAAGTAGAACCCGGAGGGCCAAGGCAGTCTCTAGGCCTAGTCAAGTACTGTTTATATGAATGAGCAGGTGCTCTCTCACCACTCCGGACGTGATCCCAGTCCGGGACTTCCACCTACTGTGTCTCCGCACACAGTGTCTGCAACGGCCGGGTCTCCGGTCCAACTGATGCCCAAACTCGATAAAGTCAGGTGCCACCCAGGCTCTGCAGTGGGGTGAAAGGCTCTCTGGAAGTTGTGCAAGGCCCAGGCTTTAGGCCCTGCACTGCAGCAGATCCGCACAGGAAGACCTGTTGATAGCAGCGCAGTGTCCAAAGAGGCCAAGCTCAGCCTCTCCCTTTCCTTATATAGCCCCTCCCATGAGTCTCTGCGGTGGCTAAATGCACCCTGGGTGCCGAACGGGGTTCTGGGTAACGTAGTCCCGGAGCCTTAAAGGAGACCCCGCTACACACTCCCCCCACTTAATCTCTTTAGTCCCCAAAGATAACATAAAATTATAGCATGCACAACATCAACCAAAGTTGCGTATGATGTTGGCAGAGGAAATTCCCACCAAAAACAAGGAGGTGAACTTCCCTGCCCACAGGTCACACTATCATTAGTGTCCTGCCTAACTGTGCCAGAGAGTGAGTTGGGGTTACCCCCCACCAAATGAACAGTGGAGGGATTAGGGTCTTCCATACTCCTCCTGGCAGTAACCACAGTGTCTTCCGAGCTCCTCCCCATCTGTGGGTAAGTCAATCTCCTGGGAGGCTTTATGGCCCTCCGCATCCTTTGTCCTCTTGGGTTTTCTATTTCTACTAAAACAGGTTCCCCTTCTGGAACCGATTTGGGAGCTTCCATAGGTTCAGGAACACTTGATTCCGGAGCAGGGAGGTACATGGAATCTCTTGGATCCTCTTCTGAGAGTACGTCACAGGCATTTTCCCAAGAATCCGACAAAGGACTGGACGGGATGAACTCAGTAGCTTCTGCATTCAGTGTCCCGTCTATGGTGACTTCTTCAGGTGGAAGATCAATCGCAGAAGTTTCTGGGGCCTGGGAAGGCCAAAGCCAATCAAGTTCTTCTCCCTCGTCTTCACTTAGCTCCGAGGTCTCTGTATCCCCAATCTGAGGTGTCTGGGACCGAGTGTTCGGTCTGGGAGTATCCAGGATGGAAATTGGTTCGGGAGAACTCATCGCAGGGGGAATCCGAACTGCTTCAGCTAGTGGGAGTAGGTGGTTCCGATGCCAGGTCTTTAAGGGCCCCACCCTTCCCTCTGGCTTCAGTCTGTAAACGGGTAGGCCCGATAGTTTCTTGCAAATAGCATAGGGTTCAGGCCTCCATCTGTCTGCAAGCTTGTGTTTTCCAGGGACCCCCAAGTTCCGTAGCAACACTCTGTCTCCGGGTTGTAAATCTTGAATCCGAACTTTCAGTTCAAAGTTTTTTTTGTTGCGGGCCCCCCTTTGTTCTGAGGCCGCCTGGGCCTGTTCATAGGCCAATTTCAAATTGTGTCTGAGTCTATCAACATATCCTTTGTGAGAAGTGGCAGAACAATGGTCTATGGAGGTGCCAAAGGCCAGATCTACCGGTAGTCTTGCTTCTCTTCCGAACATAAGTCTATAGGGTGAGTACCCTGTGGCGTCACTGGTGGTGCTGTTGTATGCATGCACAACTGCTGCTATGTGGTTGCTCCAATGCTGTTTCTTCTCACTGCTTAAGGTCCCCAGCATGTTGAGCAGGGTTTGGTTGAACCTCTCCGGCTGAGCATCACCTTGTGGATGATAGGGGGTAGGTCTTGTCTTCTTGATCCCCAAGGAATCCAGGAGCTTCCGGATCAACCGACTTTCAAAATCCCTTCTTTGATCTGAATGAAGCCGTTGTGGCAGCCCATAGTGTACAAAGTATTTTTCCATAAGGACTTTGGCTACCGTGGAAGCCTTCTGGTCTTTGGTTGGAAAGGCCTGGGCATACCGGGTGAAATGGTCGGTTACTACCAGAACATTTCCTAGTCCACTCAGGTCGGGTTCGAGGCAGAGAAAATCAATGCATACCAGATCAAGTGGGCCTTGACTTTACAGATGGCCCATTGGGGCAGCTTGATGGGGTAAAGTTTTTCTCTGGATGCATCGTGCACATGAGTGGCAGTATTCTTCAACTTCAGCCCTCATGCAGGGCCAATAGAAACGGTCCCTAACGAGTTGGAAGGTCCTTTCCGCCCCTAGGTGGCCATGGTTGTCGTGCAGAGCAACCATGACAGTCTCTCGATGTTTCTCGGGCAGGAACAATTGCCATTTGTCTTCCAGGTCATCAGAGGGGCCCCTTCGGTAGACCACTCCCTGATGCACCTGCAACCTGTCCCACTCCTTCCTCAACAGGCGAGCTTCCTTTGAAGGGTTACGTAAGAGTCTATTCGGATCCTGATTCTCCAGGGCCTCTAGAACCAATCTCCCCATGGGGTCTTCCAATTGGTCAGATATCAACTCCTTTTTGGACAATTTTGGCAAGTTATCTTCCCCCAGTTGGGTTACCCCACAGTACTGCTTGGGAACTCCTACTATGGTAACCCCTATCTCTTCTGCTCTTGAGCCGCCACTGGCTTGGAGTTCAGCCCCTTGACAGAGGGCCCGCACCCCGTCGGGTGCCACTTGGGTCCAATCTTCTGTACTGCAGGTGGGGACATGAGATCTTCTAGACAAGGCGTCTGCATCTCGATTTCCAGCCCCAGGCCTGTATTTTAGGCTGAAATTGAAGGCAGACAGTGCCGCCAGCCATCTATGTCCTGTGGCATCCAACTTTGCTGTGGTGAAAAGTTAGGTGAGGGGGTTGTTGTCGGTTTTCACAGTGAATTCTGCCCCATACAGATAGTCTCTGAGTTTGTCAACTACCGCCCACTTAAGGGCCAGGAACTCCAACTTATGGGTGGGGTAGTTATTTTCAGAAGGAGTCAGACTTCTGCTCACATACGCAACGGGCCTCAGTTGCTCTTCATGCTCCTGGTAGAGCACTCCTCCCAGACCATCGTGACTGGCATCTATGTGAAGTTCATAAGGCTTCTTGGGGTCTGCGTAGGCCAGGACAGGGGCAGTGGTTAAGTTTTTTTTCAACATCTGAAAAGCACCTTCACACCTCTCATTCCACTGGTCCTTAACTGACTCCCCTGGCTTCCTGGGGCCCGAGTCATCCTCTTCCCCCTCCGTCTTGAGCAGCTCATTCAGAGGCCTGGCTATCCGAGCAAACCCCTCCACGAACCTCCTGTAATAGGAACAGAAGCCCAAGAAGGATCTGAGCTCTGTCACAGTGGTGGGCCTTGGCCAGGAGGTGACTGCCTCCAATTTTTCGGGGTCTGTGGCTACCCCATCTTCAGACACTATGTGTCCCAGATAGTTGACTGATGACTGATAGAATTGGCATTTTTCAGGTGAGAGCTTGAGTCCTTCTTCACTCAGTCTTTTCAAAACTTTCTCCAGCCTCTCTTCATGCTCTTCCAAGGTTCTTCCGAAGACAATGATGTCATCTAAGTATACAAGGACTTCGATGAGGTTCATGTCTCCTACAGTCTTCTCCATGAGACGTTGGAAGGTAGCTGGGGCTCCAGACAGACCTTGAGGCATCCGGTAAATTCAAAGAACCCCACTGGGGTTATGAAAGCCGTCTTCTCTTTGTCTTCTGGATGCATAGGGATTTGATAGTACCAACTCTTGAGGTCCATAACACTGAACCACTTGGCTCCAGACAAGCTCTGTAGGGCATCCTCTATCCTCGGAGTGGTATACCGGTCGGGTATGGTTCTCCTGTTGAGGGTCCTGTAGTCTATGCACAGCCTCAATGATCCATTCTTCTTTCTGACCACCACTATCAGGGAGGCATAGGGGCTTCTGGATTCTCAAATCACACCAGTTCGCTTTAGCTCGGCGAGCTGTTCCCTTAAGTCCTCGAGGTCTGCTAACGGAACTCGCCTGACTCTTTCCCTGAAGGGCTTGTCTTCCTGGAGGCGGATTCGATGGGTGGCACTCCTTGCACACCCCACATCGAACTCATCTTGGGCAAAGATCTTTTCCCACCTGGTCAACTGGGCCTTAACTCTCTCTTTCCAAGCCCTGGGCAGGTTTGGGTTCTCCATGGAAAGTTTCTCCCACACAGTGCTTTCTCCATCTGTCTTCTCCACATCCGACAAAGCAACTGGGGTGGCAGGGCTCACCTGGCCCAGCAACATCCTGGCTGGGATCTCCATGGGGCCGTCCGTAGTATTCCTGACACTCACAGGTACCTTGCAGTGAGCCTTCTTCAGAGCCCTCAATGGGACCACTTCTGGGACTACTTCTAGGCCCGAATGTTCCCCCCTTGGGTCGGGCTCCAACATAACAAAGGGCCCAGGCTGCTCTCAAGTGAGTTTCACAGTGGCTTTCAAACAGGCTACTTCACCGGGCTGCAGCACTATTCCTCTTCTTCCCAGCCTCCAGACCTTCCCTACCCCCTCCTCTGGGGCCTTCTGTTCTAAGATCAGTCGTTGGTAGGCTGTCTTCAACATTGGGTGGATCTCAGGGGCTGTGGGGTCTTTTCCTTTTGTAAAAGGGGCCAAGAGTCTTCGGACCAGATCCGTGTTGGTCCCTATTATTAGGGAACTCTTGTTAGCTCCAGGCGGTCAGGGGCACACCACAGCTAAGGTATCGAACACTTCGGCCTTCCCGGCTACGGACGGGTCGAAAGTCAGTTTTATAGGCAGATAGCCATCATAAGGGAAACTCTCTGTCCCAATCCCCCATATCTCCAGCTCTTCAATCTTCTGGATGGGTAGGTGGCTTAGATGCTTGTCATAAAAGTCCCGGTACAACAGGGTCACTTGCGCCCCAGAATCCATTATGGCTCTTGTGTAGACTCCCTCCACTTGGACAGGTACTATCGGGGAGGGACCTACCAGCTTCTCTGGATATCGCTTTGAAGGAGTCTCTTTCCTTGGATCTTTGCGTTTTCCTTTTGGACTTTCTTTCTTCCATTTCTCTTTGGACTTAAGTCTCTCTTGGGCCTGGTATGCATTGATCTCCCACCTTTTATTGGGTGCAACTACCCGCTGAGGGACATTACTCTCTTTCTTTGCGGTACATTCCCACTGAGGAACCTTGTGTTTCTTCTGAGGGGTCTTCTCCGCTCTTTTTATGTGCTTCTCCTCCAGTTTGGAGTTCACTGGAGATGATGGGCACCCGGTTGACTCCTTCACCGGGGCCCGCTGAAGTTTTCCGGCGGCTTGCGGTTATTCATCTTTTTTTTCTTTGGACTGGTACACACTTTGGCCGCATGGCCAACCCCTCCGCAGTTGAAACAAGTCATGTCCCCCCAATCTTGTAGGGATGCGGGCGCTGAGGTATTTGGAAACAGCTCCTTCCTCTGACTTTCCCTCTCTGGTACCCTTAACTTATTTTCCATCAGGGAGGTCAGCATCCCCAATACTTGGGACATCTGTGACTTCAAGGTATCCACCTCTGAGTCTCTTTCCGGGGCGTCCTGACCATCACCGGAGGAGGATTAACTGACTCAACTAGTTGGTTCCTCTTCTTCTCCTCCAGCATCGCTTCTTCCTCTCTGACCACTCGGATCAAGTCAGGGTACTCCAGGCTCTTCCCGTCCTGTCTTGTGCGTAGCGCCAATGCGATGGGGTCCAGGGGCTGAGATCCTCTCATCACCTGCTGAACACGGGCCTCATCCACCTTCCGTGGGTCGATCCCCTTCTTCAGGATCATCTTATGCAGGATCTTGTCCAGGCGCCTCATGAACTCTGACAGTTTCTCTCCTGTCTTTTGGTAGCAATGCTCCAGCTGGTAAGTGAGCTCAGTGATTTTCTCTGTCCCACCGAACACATTCTGCAGAATGTCCAGATAATCCTGCGCATCACAGTCTGTTTTGCTCATCTTGAGGTTGCGTATGGCCTCTAGCGCAGGTCCCTTCAAGCTCTCAGCGATTCTCTGCTTCTTTCTGTGATCTGGGACTTTCCATTCTTCTAAGGCCTGAGTGGCACCGTCTAACCACTCCTCAAACCCCTCTTCACCCGAAGGTACAGGTTTCCTCCCAGAGAATATTCTGAGTTTTCTGTATCCTGACATTTGATAGTCTGTAGGATCCTTCTTACACTGGGCTACAATCTCCCCCAGGACCGCGCATAACTCTGTGCTGAGGGTGGCAGGCGGTGACCCGGAGCTCTCTTTAGCTTTCCGGTTTTCTGCTTTTGGGGACTGCGGTGGAGATATCTGTGGAGATGATGGTTTAGATGTCTGAACCCATCCTCCTGGTATGAGTGGCAGTGCGTGTATTAAGCTATAGGTCTGATCATTTATACTTGGACCCTTGAAATGTTCTGGGATTTCCTTCATCCAAGCTATTAGTGCGTGGGTCAGTGTGGAATTCATCCTGATATCCATCACCCATACCTTCTGTTGCGGGGACAGTGAGGTTACTAACCGCTTCACCGCTTCTTCTTGCCAGGTCCCTGGAAGTTCTATGACTACTGTCGCGGCTGAATCTGTGTAGGCCACCTTGCACCACTGTTCTACTTCCAGTGGGTCCATGCTGGTACTTTTGGCGCGTTACTTGCTGTAACAGGATCCCGGTCTCGAGAGCCCCCACGTGTAGCGCTACCCCCAGTTAAGAGAGCCGCTGGATTTGTTTCGGGCCCTGTGTACAGCACCGCCAACCCCCGGCAATTTACTCGACCCACTCTGGCACAGTTAGTCTAGGGATTTCTCTAATATCACAATCTAACAGTGTATGCACACAATCTATCTGTATTTGCATGGGTAACCTCCCTGCATAAAAGGTAACACACTGATAGCAAGAGACAAGATATAACGTTTCTTTACTTTGAGAAAAAGGCATAAGGTTAACACATAACACATATATTTATGTATAGCACTGTAGCAGAAAATCTAACACAGGCGATTACCCACCAAATACTGCTACCTCTATCTATGCACCCTTATGGCGCAGCAACTTAAGTTCTAACTACAGATCAGGCCTGATACAGATTTTAAACTCAGTCTCTAGAACAACAGTTTCTTCGCATGTAACTTGACTGGTGGTGCACAACAGGAACAGTAATTTGTAATCCAAGGGGTAGAAAAATTAAAAGGGGCAGAATGAACCCCTCACAGGAGACTAACTCAACTCAGTTCCGCCACCAGTCTCCTGTGGGACAGTAAAGTAGAACCCGGAGGGCCAAGGCAGTCTCTAGGCCTAGTCAAGTACTGTTTATATGAATGAGCAGGTGCTCGCTCACCACTCCGGACGCGATCCCAGTCCGGGACTTCCACCTACTGTGTCTCCGCATACAGTGTCTGCAACGGCCGGGTCTCCGGTCCAACTGATGTCCAAACTCGATAAAGTCAGGTGCCACCCAGGCTCCGCAGTGGGGTGAAAGTCTCTCTGAAAGTTGTGCAAGGCCCAGGCTTCAGGCCCTGCACTGCAGCAGATCGGCACAGGAAGACCTGTTGATAGCAGCGCGGTGTCCAAAGAGGCCAAGCTCAGCCTCTCCATTTCCTTATATAGCCCCTCCCATGAGTCTCTGCGGTGGCTAAATGCACCCTGGGTGCCGAACGGGGTTCTGGGTAACGTAGTCCCGGGGCCTTAAAGGAGACCCCGCTACACATATATATATATTGTGACAGCAGGAAGGTAAAGTCACCTGGTTGCATCCAGGGGGGTAGATATATTTCGCCCAGATTCAGGCTTTACGCCGACTTATACAACTAGGTGGAGAGTTGTATAAGGCTAGTGGGCTCATGGATGACTCATACCTCTAGGGAGAGTGTGGAGCGTCGTGCAGACAGGGAGTTGATGAGACCAGCTGAAGCTTGTCAGCTCATTTAGGCCTCTATAAGAACTCCCAGCTTCATTAGATGTTAGCTCATGCCTGGAACCAGACCTGTGTGGACTGTCTAGGGAGAGTGAACCCCTGTGCGGTGAGACAAAGCCTGTGTGGCTATTTGCTTGGACATTTAAAACCAGGGACTTAGGGACTAGGACAGCACTAGGCTGATCCCAGTTGTTAGTTAGGAAACCTGTATGTTTAGTCAGAGGTCAAGTTGACCAGGATTTATTTTGTTTATGTTTCTTTTGCTTTGCTGTGTTTTGTCACTGTAAATAGAAAATAAACCGCACCTTTTTGATTTTGAAAACCACAACCTCCGTTTGCTGGGCCTGTTTTTGTGTGGGGAGCCCATCTCGGGGGTCACACACACCCGCTGCCGAGCTAACCCCCTCACAGTTGGTGGAGAACCAGTGGCAGTTTTTTTTTTTAAGCCAGCATGGAGGAGATACTGAAGCAGCTGGCTCTAGCAAATGCCAATCAACAGCAGACAAATGCAGGTTTGCAAAAGAACTTCGCAGCCCAGCAGCAAGCTCATCAACAGAGCCTTGCAGCCCAGCAGCAGACAAACGCAACTTTGCAACAGAGTCTGGAGGCTCAGCAACAAGCCCAGCAGCAATCTGAGGCCCGCTTCATAGACCTGTTGCAGAAGCAAGAGCAGAGACTACAACAACAGATGGAAGCAGTAATGCAGCAACGTCCGCAGACCAGTGAGGAAAGCCGTCCCACTAATACCGCGTCCTTTGGGGTGAGTCGTTTATTGACAAAAATGACTGGAGAGGATGATCCAGAGGTATTTTTGACCACATTTGAAAGGACCGCTGAAAGAGAAAAGTGGCCTGAGGAGCAGTGGGCTGGACTGGTGGCTCCTCTGTTAACTGGTGAATCGCAGAAAGCTTACTATGACCTAGAGCCTAACCAAGCAAAAGACTATGTGATGCTAAAAGCTGAAATATTGGCAAGGCTGGGTGTCACCCAGGCTGTCCGGGCTCAGCGTGTGCATAACTGGACTTTCCAGCTTGGAAAACCCCCCAGGTCTCAAATGTATGATCTCATTCACCTGAGCAGAAAGTGGCTACAGCCAGAGACTTTGTCCGCACCAAAGATTGTGGAACGTGTTGTAATGGATCGGTTTTTGAGAGCTCTTCCTACTGCCATCCAAAAGTGGGTAAGCCATGGAGACCCAGAGACGGCCGATGGTCTTGTGGATCGTGTGGAGAAATACTTGGCTACAGAGAACCTGACGGCCTCTTCCAGAGACACTCGGACTTTCCACCCTAAGACCAGACCATCCCCAGGGGCGGATAAGAGGATTCCAAGGGGTGAGGGTGGAGAGAGTGAGAGGGTGGGAGCTCTACCCCAAGTTTGGCGAGAACAGCCTGGGAAATCAGCGTCTCAAGAGGCCGCAAGAAGGATCGTTTGCTACCGCTGCCGGCAAGCGGGACATATTGCAGCCAATTGCCCGGTTGTGGAGGAACCCATGCAGTGTGACTTTCTGACGGGCAGACGTCAGTCGCTGTGTGCGACAGTCGCATGCACTGCCATTCGAGGAACTGAGAAACATTTATGCAAAATGTGTGTTAATGGTAGAAATGTTGTGGTATTGTTGGATTCAGGTAGCCTTGTGACCCTGATAAAGGCTGAGTTAGTTAAAACAGAGGTCTCTGGGAATAGCAAGGTAGCTGTTATTTGTGTGCATGGGGACACCCGAGAGTATCCAGTGACTACAGTGTGTTTCGAGACCCCCAAAGGTACCCTCTCTCATCCAGTGGGCTTAGTATCTCAGTTACCGCATGACGCCATTGTGGGAAGGGATTTTCCGAAGTTCTGGGAACTGTGGGATGATCCTGAGCCCCCCACTGGTGCCCCTATGTACCAGGAATGTGACAGCCAGAACTCCCCTGAGAGTGGTGAGGACTCTCCGGAATTTCCCTTATCAGTATTGGCAGGGGAGACTCAAGAAACTGGAGAGGAGCCCACCTCCTCAGACGAAAACCTACTGTCTGTGGAGTTTTCTGATCTTGAGGTTCACAGGGAAAACTTTGCCACAGAACAGTTGAAAGACCCCGCCCTAATAAAGGCACGGGAAAACGTAGTGAAAATAGATGGCGAGTTAGTGAACCCAGATAATACCTGCACTTACCCATACTTCAGCGTAGAGAAGGACCTACTGTATCGGGTGGCAAAAAGGGCAGAAGAAACCGTTGAGCAGCTTGTGGTGCCCAAACCTTACAGGAAGTTGGTGTTGGAGTTGGCCCATGGGCACATTCTTGGAGGACATCTGGGGACAGAGAAAACCCGAGAGAGGGTATTACAGAGATTCTATTGGCCGGGGGTGATGAAGGACATAGAAAATTATTGTTCCTCCTGCCCTGTGTGTCAGAGGTCGGCCCCGATGCCACATTTCCGTAGCCCGCTGGTCCCTCTACCCATCATTGAGGTCCCGTTTGAGAGGATCGCCATGGATTTGGTAGGTCCTATAATCAAGTCCGCTAGGGGGCACCAGTACATATTAGTTATAATGGACTATGCCACCCGTTATCCAGAAGCGATCCCTCTCCGAAATACCTCGGCCAAAACCATAGCCAAAGAGCTATCTCTTGTGTTTAGCCGGGTGGGTATTTGTAAAGAACTGCTTACGGACCAAGGTACACCCTTTATGTCCCGGGTTATGAAGGAGCTGTGTAAATTGTTCAAAGTGACGCAATTACGTACATCTGTGTATCACCCCCAAACCGATGGGCTGGTTGAAAGGTTCAACAAAACCCTAAAACAAATGTTGAAGAAAGTGGTGGATAGAGATGGAAAGGATTGGGACTGTCTACTTCCTTATCTGATGTTTGCTATTAGGGAGGTGCCCCAATCCTCTACGGGATTCTCCCCCTTTGAGTTACTGTATGGGAGACACCCAAGAGGGCTGTTGGATATTGCCAAGGAAACTTGGGAAAGTGAGAGTTCTCCCCACAGGAGTGTGATTGAGCATGTCGCCCTGATGCAAGACCGAATTGCACAGGTAATGCCCATCGTGAAGGAACATTTGGCCCAAGCGCAGTTAGCACAGCAGAGAGTGTACAACCGTGGAGCCAAGACCCGTACCTTTTCCCCGGGGGATAGGATACTGGTACTTGTCCCTACGGTTGAAAGTAAATTCCTTGCCAAATGGCAAGGCCCCTACGAGATAATGGAAAAAGTGAGCGAAGTGAATTACAAGGTCAGACAACCAGGAAGGCGAAAGCCCGAACAGATCTATCACGTTAATCTGTTGAAAGCCTGGAGGGATAGAGAGTCCCTAGTCGCAGACACTTGGTCACCAGCTCAAACTGGTTGCGTGATTCCTGAGGTTGGAATAGCAGCCACCTTGTCACAACCCCAACAACAGGAGGTTAAGGAGTTTGTGCTTCGCAACAAGGAGGTATTCTCTGAGCTGCCGGGACAAACATCTGGGGTAGAGCATGACATCATTACCCCGCCCGGTGAAAGGGTGAAGTTAAAACCCTATCGGATCCCAGAGGCCCGACGGGAGGCAATACGGGAGGAAGTACAGAAAATGCTGAACTTAGGGGTGATAGAGGAGTCCCAAAGTGATTGGTCTAGTCCCATTGTGTTGGTGCCTAAACCGGATGGGAGCTGGCGATTTTGTAACGATTTTCGTCAGTTGAACAAAGTTACAAAATTTGACACCTACCCCATGCCACGTATAGATGAGTTGATCGACCGGCTGGGAACAGCCCGATACATGACGACTCTTGACCTCACAAAAGGGTATTGGCAAATCCCCCTGGCCAAGTCGGCCAAAGAGAAAACCGCATTTGTAACCCCAGACGGGGCGTTCCAATATAAAAGAATGCCGTTCGGGTTACAGAATGCGCCGGCCACATTCCAGCGGAAAATGGACCAGATGCTGAGGCCCCATCGGAAGTATGCTGCGGCTTACCTGGATGACATAATTGTCCATAGCACAGATTGGGCCTCACATCTGCCAAAAGTGCAAGCAGTCCTGGACTCTGTTCGGGAAGCGGGGTTTACGGCTAACCCCAAGAAGTGTACCATTGGGCAGGAGGAGGCCAAATATCTTGGGTACACCATTGGGAGGGGAGTAATAAAACCCCAACTCAACAAAGTCGAGGCCATCCAGAGTTGGCCACGTCCCAACAGCAAGAAGCAGGTACGAACCTTTCTGGGAATCGCTGGGTATTATCGGCGATTCATTCCCCACTTTGCTTCTAAGGCTGTGCCCCTAACCAACCTGACGAAGGGGAAAGGGTCGGTCATGATTAAATGGACCCCCGAGGCTGAGGCAGCATTCCAATTCTTGAAACAAGCCTTATGTAGCCAGCCAGTGTTGTACTCACCCGACTTCTCTAAAGACTTTGTCGTACAAAGTGATGCGTCAGATGTGGGGTTAGGAGCAGTATTGTCCCAGGTCTGGAACGGGGAAGAGCACCCAGTCATTTACCTCAGCAGGAAGTTGAAGTCCCATGAGGTAAATTACGCCACCGTTGAAAAGGAGTGTTTAGCGGTGAAGTGGGCTCTAGATTCCCTTCGGTACTACCTGCTAGGTAGGCACTTTGACATGGTTACGGATCACGCTCCGTTAAAGTGGATGGTTCAAAACAAGGAAACAAATAGAAGAGTGAATAGGTGGTTCCTGGCCCTCCAGGAATTCAACTTCACAGTAAAGCATCGCCCTGGCGTTCAAATGGGGAATGTGGATGTTTTTTTCTCGAGTACATGAATGCCTGATTGCTGGTGTTCCAACCCCGAGGTTAAAACAAGAGGGGGGGTATGTGACAGCAGGAAGGTAAAGTCACCTGGTTGCATCCAGGGGGGTAGATATATTTCGCCCAGATTCAGGCTTTACGCCGACTTATACAACTAGGTGGAGAGTTGTATAAGGCTAGTGGGCTCATGGATGACTCATACCTCTAGGGAGAGTGTGGGGCGTCGTGCAGACAGGGAGTTGATGAGACCAGCTGAAGCTTGTCAGCTCATTTAGGCCTCTATAAGAACTCCCAGCTTCATTAGATGTTAGCTCATGCCTGGAACCAGACCTGTGTGGACTGTCTAGGGAGAGTGAACCCCTGTGCGGTGAGACAAAGCCTGTGTGGCTATTTGCTTGGACATTTAAAACCAGGGACTTAGGGACTAGGACAGCACTAGGCTGATCCCAGTTGTTAGTTAGGAAACCTGTATGTTTAGTCAGAGGTCAAGTTGACCAGGATTTATTTTGTTTATGTTTCTTTTGCTTTGCTGTGTTTTGTCACTGTAAATAGAAAATAAACCGCACCTTTTTGATTTTGAAAACCACAACCTCCGTTTGCTGGGCCTGTTTTTGTGTGGGGAGCCCATCTCGGGGGTCACACACACCCGCTGCCGAGCTAACCCCCTCACAATATATATTAGTTTAGTATTATTCCACCACTTAATTTTATCAAAATTTTCCCCTCCAATCATTTATAGAATCGTAAAGGTTAAGGATTTAAACCAGCATGCACGCTATTTTTGACTAAAAGAATAAGAAAAGGAGTAACGCCATGTCTCTCCGCCTCCGCTAGATTGACCCCCAACTCACTTTTGGAGCCTATCCATGGATCAAAAAGCACTGATTTTAGTGCTCTTGATCTTACACACTTGGGCCCATTTCGGCCAGGCTCCTGAAGTGAGCTATGGACTAAAGAGTCCAATTGTATTTGTTATTAAGCCAAACTGTTTTTTAGAGTTTGACCCTTTTATTTTATGTTCTCTGTTTTCTAATACCTTATCTCAGGTTTTGTAACACGTTCAGTTACACTAATAATTCTTTCATAGTTTACCTACGGTCTAGATCGTTATTTTCTAGTTTAATCGTATCTCATACAAACGATAAAGTATGCTATTTTCACAAATTTATGTTTGGGAAATGTTTTTGTAGAATTTTTTTTATACACAAAGGTCATACAATGGTATCACGTATATTTTTAAGGTTGTTATACATATGCGGTGCCATTGGACACAAGGATATCATATACGCAAGGCCGCCATCAGGAATTTTGGGGCCCCTTACACAGCTTCAGGCATGGGCCCCCTGAGGCAGAGGAGAAACGGGGGGTGCTGCCGCCGCAAATTGAGAAGCGGAGGGGGGGAAATGGCGAACTGAAAAGGGGGGTGCCACAAATTGAGAAGCGGGGGGTGCTACCACGGGAATTGTTGAGGTCGGGGGGCTTTGGGTGCTGACGAACAAAGAAAGAACATAAAAAAAGGGGTGTTGCCATCCGGGGCCCTGGGGACCTCCGGGCCTCTGGGCCCCTTACAAAAAAAAAATTATATAAAAAATACATAAAAAAGGGGGTTACCATCCAGGGCCCCTGGGACCTCCGGGCCTCTGGGCCCCTTACAAAAAAAAATATTTTATATTTTATAAAAAAAATATATATGTATTTTTATAAAAATAAAAAAAGGGGGGGTTGCCATCCGGGGTTCTGGGGACCTCTGGTCCTCTGGGGACGTCTGGACCCCTTACAAAAAATAAATTTAAATAAATTTTAAAAAAATAAAATTAAAAAAATTATATTTTTTTATATAAAAAATACATAAAAAAGGGGGGGTTACCATCCGGGGCCCTGGGGACCTCTGGGTCCCTTACAAAAAAATTAAAAATTAAAAAATAAATTAAAAAAAGGGGGGTTGCCATCCGGGCCCCTGGGGACCTCCGGGCCTCTTACAGGCGTACTGCCTGTACCCCAATGATGGCGGCCCTGCATATACGTGATCACTCTTACATTATACGATCAACGTACTCTTTGGTATTTGAAATGTCAAGGGCTTATTATGATACTTCACAAGTCAGATCAGTATCTTTTACATGTTAAATGGGACTTAAGGTAATTTCACATAATGCCCAAGGCTTGAACTCCCCACAAAAAAGGAAAAAAGCCTTCCGCCATTATAAAAGTTTAGGGGCAGATATAATCCTTATACAGGAAACACATTTTTCTACAGCAAAACATCTCCAGTTTTTTGACAAATCATACAGCCAATTCTTCTGCACAACTTATAACTCCAAATCAAGGGGGGCAGCTATCTTTATTAAAAACTCGGTGGTGTTTAAAACCCACAGTGTTTTTAAAGACCCGGATAGTCGCTATTTAATACTAAAAGGAGCAATAAAGGGACGCATGATTACTATTGCCTCAATATATGCACCCAACTATGCACAAGCAACCTTTTTTACAAAGTTCTTTGAAACGCTAGATAAATACCAATCCCCCCACTTGATAATACGTGGAGATTTCAACTTAGCAGCGCATTCAGCATTAGACAGGAGCAGAATAGTACAATCCTCCAAGGCATTTCCCAAATAATTAAACCGCACATTAAACAACCATCAACTAGTGGACACCTGGAGAGCACATAATGTGGGCATCAAAGCATACACACTTTACTCACACCCACATGACAGTTTTGCATGTCTAGTTCATATTTTCTGCACCCCAATTCTATTAGCCAACTCCTCAAAAGCAGACACCCACTCTTGTCCTTGGTCAGACCACCATATAACCTCTTTTACAACTTCCCATATAGGCCTCGCCCCCACCCCATATAAACGATTCATTACTGACTGACCCTATCACTACACAGCAGTTATTATCTCATTTAGAAGATTATTTTACACATAATACAACCCCGGATATGCCACTCACTTCTCTATGGATGGCCCACAAGGCAGTCATGAGAGGGCATTTAATTAAAATAGCATCAGCCAAAACCAAGACAAAACTAGCGGATATCAAATCCCTTACTAAAGGATTAGACCAACTATACCACAAACACAATCAATCCTCTTCCAGTGACCTTCTAAAACAAATCCAAGACAAACGCATAGCCCTAGACACAATATTGACATCAGACACAGAAAAGGCCCTTAGATGGTCTAAAGCAAGATTTTTAATATACAGTGGAACCTCGGTTTAAGAGTAACTTGGTTTGAGAGAAATTTGATTTGCAAGCAATTATTTTTTTTTAATTCTGACTCGGTTTGCGAGTGTTGACTCGCAAGACGAGCAGAATTCAAGCTAAATAGGCCTACAGTATCGCATTTGGCCTGAGGTACGGGGGCGCAGGAGCCGAGCAGAGCCTAAATAGGCCTGCAGTACCGCATTTGGCCTGAGGTACGGGGGTGCAGGAGCCGAGCAGAGCCAAACAGCGACGATTGCCGCCGTTCGGCAATGCTCGGAAAGACACGGAAATACTCAATTTCCGTGCCTTTCCGATGTTTGCCAAAGTAAGTCGACGTGTCCTCTGGCCTTTTCGGACGTTTTCAGCGCTCTCTGGTGCCCCCCACCTCTGGCCGCATTTGGTATTGCATCCCATTGAAGTCAATGCAGAACAAATTATTTTCTGTTCCATTGACTTCAATGGGAAAACTCGCTTTGATATGCGAGTACTTTGGATTACGAGCATACTCCTGGAACGGATTATGCTCGTAATCCGAGGTTCAACTGTATAGTAATTCATCCTCCACTATGTTCGGCAAAAAATTAAATCAATCCCTAAAACCCCCCCACATATATAAATTAAGAAACAACTCAGGTAATCTAATCTCCCACCCCAAAGGATATATTTTTAGACTTTTATACAAAAACTACTCTCCACACCTCAAAAATTACCTAAAAAATCCTCCCTACATTGGCTCAATGATATTTTACTACCCACTCTTTCTAATCAACAAATTGAATCCCTAAACGCTCCATGTTCAGATATAGAAATCAACAGAATAATAGGTTCCTTAAAAACATCCACAGCTCCAGGCCCGGATGGCTACTCTACATCATATTATAAAAAATTTGCCTCTATTTTAACCCCCTACCTTACTAAATTATACAAACCACATTCTACAAGGAAATAAATTCCCAACCGAAATGCTATTAGTGAATATGTCCCTCTTGCCAAAACTTAACAAAGATCATTCTACCCCACAAAATTATTGTCCGATCTCAGTCATTGATAATGATCTCAAAATATTCTGCCAATTGCTAGCAGATAGATTAGCCTTAGTCATACCACCATTAATCCATCCTGATCAAACAGGATTCATTCCAGATTGGCAAATAACAGATAATTTAAGGCTAGCAACGAACATCATTCAAGACTCCAACTTACACTCTCGATCAACACTCCTACTTAGTTTAGACATACACAAAGCCTTCAACAGCGTTAGCTGGTCCTATTTGGATTTATTGCTCCCCAGATTTGGCATATGTAAAGAATTTCTACACGGTTTCAAAGCCTTATATCATGATCCTCATACACGCATCAAACTTCTAGGTAATAATTCAGACTTTTTCCCATTAAGCAGGGGCACAAGACAAGGGTGCCCATTATCCCCCCTCCTTTTATCTCTGTCCATTGTGCCCCGTGCCTGTGCTATCCGCAACAACATAAACATTAAAGGATATACTAAAGGATAAAATTTATTCAAATTAAGTCTACATGCGGACGATGTCCTTTTTTTTCTCACGGAACCACTAATCTCACTACCAAATCTCACAAAAATTTTGGACATAGACCATGACCTTACAGGCCTAAGCATAAACCTATCCAAATGTTCAGCCCTACCTATTAATATCCCACCAATGATTACAGCATTACTGAAGGAGAAATTTCAATTTCATTGGTGCTCAGAATCATTTAGATATCTAGGAATTCATATCACTTCATATAAAACCCTATTCCAAACAAACTATCCAAAATTATTTAATAATATTAAAAATTTACTTAAAATATGGTCAATATACCACATCTCATTCATGGGTAGAATTGTAGCCACAAAAATGGTCATATTACCAAAACTGTTATTTTTTTTAGAGCACTCCCCCTTCTAATTCCTAAAAACACCCTAGAATCCATCCAGAGAGATATCAATAAATTCATCTGGCAAAACAAAAAATCTAGATTTGGATATGCTCTAATGATTAGACCCCAACTTAAAGGTGGGCTGAGCATTCCGAATTCATGGTTATATTACCTTTCAGCAAGGTACATTCAAATGGTACAATGGTACGCCTCAGCCTCACAAATCCCTTGGCTTCTATTCGAGGAACAATCGGTTCTTCCATACCACCTCCAAGGCCTATTATGATCTAAATCCATTACACCACAAAAAGTTAGTTCTCTAAATATAGTAGTTGCTCAAACTTTAACATTATGGAACGACATAAACACAAATTCAATATGTCCTCAGACACCCCCCCCTTTAGCATCCTTCATAGGCGACCCCTTTTTCTCTACCCTTGATAATAATCAAAATTCTCCAACCACGTGGCTACTCCTCAAATTAACAAACTTGAAATCTCTTACCCAAAATAATACCTTCCGCTCATTCACAGACCTACAAGCAGAATATAATCTTGCAGATTCAGAACAAAAGATCTATACCAATATTAGACTTTTCTACCAAAAACACTAATCACTCAATCTGCGAACTCCCTACACACCATTTGAGCAAATATGCAGATCATCACCACGAGACAGAGGATTGATATCCAGAATTTACAAAAGTTTAAACAAGCACAACATTCCAGATAAATCACATCCAATGATCCAATGGGAATCTGATCTAAATGAGTCCTTCTCAGTTGAACAATGGGATACTATGATCGGAAATCTACAAAAATGCACCAAAACAACCTCTATTAGAGAATCAGCCATAAAACTACACTACAGGTGGTACCTCACCCCTGATAAAATTAACTCATTCTACCCAACAACGACCCCCTTATGCTTCAGGGGATGCCCCACACAAGGTTCAACATTATTGCACACCTTTTGGGACTGCACACACCTTAAAAACATATGGCAGAAAGGGAATCTCAAAATAGAAAAAATAATAGGGAGAAAAATATCTTTAACACCACAATTATGCCTTCTATTTTTCCCAATACCAGATATACCCATAGCTAGCGCTAGACTGATACATACCCTGTTCAGTTCTATCCATTGGGCAATAGCATTCAACTGGCGCTCTTCTACTATCCCCTGGTCTCAAATTTTGAACCGAATGCTAAATATCAAACTATCAGAACGCATTCATCACACACTGTTTGACACCATGCATATTTACGAGAAAAGATTGAAACCTTGGGAATTATCTCAAATGGAATAATATCCTTTATTGGTGCTGTCTATCTGTTACATACTGTCAGAAACCATGAATCAGACCGAGACAGAAGTACAGGTAAATCACACTAGTTTAATAATAATAATAAAAAGGTAAACAGAGTAAGAGTAGTCAAAACATAGCCAGAGTTCAGTAACCGGATCGGGTAGTCGGCCAAGCCAAAGTCCAAGAGCCAGCGATAAAGGTAGTAGTACAGCAAGCAGGATCCGTAGCCAGAGGGAACGTAGTCAAGCAGGTCTTCAACTGGAACACAGGAGAAAGACTCTTGTGATGTTAACACAGGTGAAAATGAAGAGCAAATGAACTGGAAGTCCTAAAGTAGGCAGAGCTGACGAGCGGATCATCAACATGTGGGTCACTGTGGAGAGATGAAAGCTGGCAATTAGCTGCCAGCTGAGCTGCCAGCACAGAGAAGGAGGGGCTGAACCCAGCCCTGACAGTACCCCCTCCTCAATGACCCCTCCCCCTCGGAGGACCATCGGGCTTGAGGGGAAAACATCTATGGAAATCACGGAGGAGGACAGGGGCATGTATGTCCGAGGATGGGACCCAAGAGCGTTCCTCCGGACCGTACCCCTTCCAATGCACCAGGTACTGAATGGGCCCACGGAACCTACGGGAGTCAACAATGGACTGTACTTCATACTCCTCATGGTTCTGAACCTGTATAGGGTGAGGACGTGGCACAGACGTGATAAAACGGTTGCAGACCAAAGGTTTCAATAAGGAGACATGAAACACATTAGAGATACGCATACTGGAAGGAAGGTCCAACACGTAAGCCACTGGATTTATCCTGCGAAGGATACGGAAAGGCCCAATAAACCGAGGTGCGAACTTCAGAGAAGGAACACAAAGTCGGAGGTTGCGAGATGACAGCCAGACCCTGTCCCTGACCTGGTAGGAAGGCGCAGGCAGGCGTTTGCGGTCAGCATAGAGTCTGTACCTCTCGTTAGCCTGTCGCAAAGCCTCCTGGACTTGTACCCAAATGGAACGAAGACCACGGAGATCTTCCTCTAACGCAGGAATACTTTGAGGAACAAACGAGTCTGGCAACATGGAAGATTGGAAACCATAATTCGCCAAAAAACGGGGACAAACGGGAAGCAGAATTCAGAGCGTTATTGTGAGCAAACTCCGCCCATGGTAAGAGGTCTGACCAGTTGTTGTGATGGTCAGAAATATAGCAACGCAGGAATTGCTCCAAGGACCGATTGGCTCGTTCTGCGGCCCCATTAGACTGTGGGTGATACGCAGAGGAGAAAGCAAGCTGAATTCCCAACTGTGCACAAAAGGCTCGCCAGAACCGGGACACAAACTGACTTCCCCTGTCTGAGACAATGACCTTGGATAGGCCATGTAAGCGAAAGATCTCCCGAGCAAAAATGGAAGCCAGTTCCTTAGACGTAGGCAACTTCTTAAGTGGAATACAGTGAGACATTTTCGAGAACCGGTCTACCACCATAAGGATAACTGTGTTGCCCTGGGAGTTGGGTAACTCCACAATGAAATCCATAGACAGGTGGGTCCAGGGCCTCTCTCCATTGGGTATGGGTTGTAGGAGGCCCACTGGAAGGTGTTGTGGAGTCTTACTCTGAGCACACACGGAACAGGCAGCTACGAAGGCGGCTACATCGACACGTAGACTAGGCCACCAGAATTGTTGGGAAATGGCCCAAAAGAGTTGATTCTTCCCAGGATGGCCAGCAGCCTTGGGAGAATGGTAAGTCTGGAACACAGCAGTACGGAGACTCTCGGGAACAAAGCAGCGGTCACAAGGTTTCTCAGGAGGAGCAGCGACCTGAGCAGCCAGAATTTTGTCACCCAAAGGAGAAGTGAGACTGGTGCGAACCGTAGCCAGAATACGATCAGGAGTAGGGATGAGCCGAACACCCCCCCGGTTCGGTTCGCACCAGAACTTGCGAACGGACCGAAAGTTCACGCGAACTTTAGAACCCTATTAAATACAATGGATGCGAACGTTCGAAATCAAAAGTGCTAATTATAACGGCTAATATGCAAGTCATTGTCCTAAAAAGGGTTTGGGGACCCGGGTTCTGCCCCAGGGGACATGTATCAATGCAAAAAAAGTTTTAAAAACTGCCGTTTTATTGGGAGCAGTCATTTTAATGATGCATAAAGTGAAAAAAAAAGTCTAAAGTATGCCTGTGAAGTGCCACGTGTTTCCCGTGTTTAGAACTGTCCCTGCACAAAATGACATTTCTAAAGGAAAAAAATGGTAATTTAAAACTGCTTGCGGCTTTAATGTAATGTCTGGTCCCGGCAATATGGATGAAAATGATTGAGAAAAATGGCATGGGTACCCCCCCACCCCACTACCAGCCCCTTTGGGTCTTGTATGGATATTAACGGGAACCCCGCACCAAAAGAAAAAAAAAGGCCCTATATACTCTGAACAGCAGTATACAGGTGGTGCAAACAAGACAGGGACTGTAGGTTTGTTCTTAAGTAGAATCTTTTTTCTAATTTGGAACAGGTAAATTTTTTAAGTGTAGCTCTAGCGAAAAAATCAATTTTTAAGCTTTTTTGGAGAACATAGGGAAGGGTTATCACCCCTGTAACATTTGTTTTGCTGTCTGTGCACCTGTTCAGAAGATTTCACCTCACTTTCCGTCCCAATGACAAATGTTTTTGGAAAAGTGGGGTTTTTATTGAAACAAGGATTGGTGATAAAGCATCAGTAGAGAGGAGACACCTTTTTCCCATATTAACTTTTACAGGAGAGAATTTCCCTTCCTAGGGGTAGATTTCCTCTCACTTCCTGTTGTCTCCTTCCGTTTGCAAGTAGGAGTCGTTTGTAAGTTGGATGTTTGAAAGTAGGGGCCTGCCGTATATACTCTGCAGAAATTTGCCCCTTAGGTGTCGGTGTTGCCACAACACTGTAAGCCCTCACAGTTACTCTTGGTGGGCACTGGAACGCCCTGCTGTGAACTATTATATCAGGAATTGTAATTACATGCCATTGTTGAACAGTGGTAGGAAAAATTGGGCCTTTGGTGGTGGTGCTGGTGCTACAACACTGTCAGCCCTCACAGTTACTCTTGGTGGGCGCATGAATGGGCCCTACTGTAAATTATTAGATCAAGAATTGTAATTGCATGCCCCTGTTGAAGAGAGGCAGAAAAATTGGGCCTTTGGTGGTGGTGGTGGTGGTGGTGTTGCCACAACACTGTAAGCCCTCACAGTTACTCTTGGTGGGCGCAGGAATGGGCCCTGCTGTGAATTATTAGATCAGGAATTGTAATTACATGCCCCTGTTGAACAGGGGCAGAAAAATTGGGCCTTAGGCACTGGTGCCACAACACTGCAACCCCTCACAGATACTGTACTTGGAGCACAGCAATGAGCCCTGTTGCAAATTATTGCATCAACAATTGTAATTACACGCCCCTGTTAAACAGGGGCTGAAAAATTGGGCCTTAGGCACTGGTGCCACAACACTGCAACCCCTCACAGATACTGTACTTGGAGCACAGCAATGAGCCCTGTTGCAAAGTATTGCATCAAAAATTGTAATTACACGCCCCTGTTAAACAGGGGCTGAAAAATTGGGCCTTAGGCACTGGTGCCACAACACTGCAACCCCTCACAGATACTGTACTTGGAGCACAGCAATGAGCCCTGTTGCAAAGTATTGCATCAAAAATTGTAATTACACGCCCCTGTTAAACAGGGGCTGAAAAATTTGGCCTTAGGCACTGGTGCCACAACACTGCAACCCCTCACAGATACTGTACTTGGAGCACAGCAATGAGCCCTGTTGCAAAGTATTGCATCAAAAATTGTAATTACACGCCCCTGTTAAACAGGGGCTGAAAAATTGGGCCTTAGCCACTGGTGGCGGCACCCAGAAACAAAAATGTTCTTCCAAGCTATCATCATGAATCGGATCATTGAGGAGGAGGAGGATAGTCAGTCAACATAACAGGACAGTCACTCAGCATCAGCATAGGCAGTCTTGAAGGGATGGGACATTTCAAAATAAATTATTCTGTTATATCAGCTTCAGGTGCTTGATAGCTGGTGGTGATCCAAGACTGGTTCATCTTTATGAAGGTCAGTCGATTAACCGAGTCGGTGGACATGCGCACCCTAAGATCCGTGACAAAGACTCCAGCAGCACTGAATGTGCGTTCCGAAAGAACAGGCCAGTAGCTCAATTGCATACTGTGCAAGCTCTGGCCAGTGATCCATCCTCAAGACCCAGTAAGCCAAAGGATTTTCGGTGGGAAAGGTGTCCAAGTCTGACCTTGCCCCTAGGTATTCCTGCACCATGTATATCAGACGCTGGCGATGGTTGCTGGAACCGATCATACCTTGGGGCTGCGGACTAAAAAATTGTCTGAACGCATCGGTCAGACGGCCACCTTCCCCACCGCTCCTTCTTTGACTGACCGAAGCCTCAGCAACTCGTTGTCCAGGACCAGGAGTTTGTAACCTCCCAGTCTCTGGAAACGCGTTGCACAGACCTTTCTGCAAGGCCTCTCGGAGATGTCTCATCCTCTGCTCCCTCTGCGACGGTAAGATAAGGTCCGCAACCTTACCCTTGTACCGTGGATCAAGGTGAGTGGCCAGCCAGTAATGGTCCCTCTCCTTGATCCGAAGAATACGAGGATCTTTCCGCAGACTTTGCAGGATCAGGGAGGCCATGCAGCGTAGGTTAGCTGAGGCATTCGGTCCGGAGTCCTCTGGGTCACTAAGGATGTCATGATCCGCAGCCACCTCCTCCCAGCCACGTACAAGTCCACGGGTTTCTTGGGACTGTAAATCACCCCTAAAAGACTGCTGCTGTTGATGCAGAGTGCCAGGCTCCACCTCCATGCTGACACAATCCTCCTCCTCCTCCTCCTCCTCGTCCTCTTCCTGTGCGATGGGTGGGACTGAAGGAACACTGTCTGGGTAAAGGGGGCCTTGAGAGGCAAGGAAGTCCTCCTCTTCCTGCCTCTGTTCTGACTCAAGTGCCCTGTCCATTATTCCATGCAGCGTATGCTCCAACAGGTAGACAAGAGGTACAGTGTCACTGATGCATGCACTGTCACTGCTCACCATCCTCGTGGCCTCCTCAAATGGTGCCAGGACAGTGCATG
The DNA here is from genome assembly GCA_029206835.1 of Rana muscosa. Taxonomy (NCBI): domain Eukaryota; kingdom Metazoa; phylum Chordata; class Amphibia; order Anura; family Ranidae; genus Rana; species Rana muscosa. The sequence goes on from CM055122.1 coordinate 1,129,384,257, forward strand.
CATCCCTGATCATGCCCCACTGACGTGGTGAAAAAAAACCGAGCTCCCCTGACCCTGTCCTGGTGCCGTAGTCGCACAGGTACTCATTGATGGCCCTCTGCTGCGTGTGCAGCCGCTGCAGCATGGCCAACGTTGAGTTCCACCTGGTGGGCATGTCACATATAAGGCGGTTCTTGGGCAGGTTCAACTCCTTTTGCAGCTCAGCCAGCCGAGCACTGGCATTATATGATCTGCGGAAATGCACACAGACTTTCCTGGCCTGCCTCAGGACATCCTGTAAGCCCGGGTACCTGCCCAAGAACCGCTGCACCACCAGGTTAAGGACGTGAGCCACACAGGGCACATGGGTCAGTTGTCCCTGTCAGAGGGCAGAGAGGAGGTTGGTGCCATTGTCGCAAACCACCATTCCTGGCTTAAGCTGGCATGGCGTCAACCACCTCTCGGCCTGCCCCTGCAGAGCTGACAGAACCTCTGCCCCAGTGTGGCTCCTGTCCCCCAAACACACCAGCGCAAGCACGGCATGGCATCTTTTTGCCTGCGTACTTGCGTAGCCCCTTGAACGCCTACGGAGCACCGCTGGTTCCGAGGACAAAGCACAGGAAGAGGCCATGGAGGAAGAAGAAGAGGAGGGGGTGGAGGAGAGAGGTGTGTCACAACCAGTAGGAGCATTTTGGAGGCGTGGCGGCGGAACAACCTCCAACACTACTGCACCTTGTCCTGCATCCTTCCCAGCTGCCAAAAGAGTGACCCAATGGGCCGTGAAAAAAAGGTAACGTCCCTGTCCATGCCTGCTGGACCATGAGTCAGCGGTAATATGCACCTTACCGCTGACCGCCCTGTCCAGCGAGGCATGGACATTGCCTTCCACGTGCCGGTAGAGAGCCGGAATCGCCTTCCGTGAGAAAAAGTGGCGTTTGGGAACCTGCCACTGAGGAACCGCACATTGCACAAACTCACAGAAGGGGGCCGAGTCTACCAACTGAAAAGGCAGAAGTTGAAGTGCTAGCAATTTAGCCAAGCTAGCATTCAACCGCTGGGCATGTGGATGGCTGGGAGTGAACTTCTTTCGACGGTCGAGCAGCTGGGGCAGGGAAATTTGCCTGCTATAATCGGACGTCGGTGTACTGCTAGCAGAGTGCCCGCAAGTACTTGGCTGTGACACACCTAATTCTACACCTTCATTCTTCTCAGTGCAGGTTTCAGAGAGGACTGAAGGTACAGTGGGGTTGGAGATCCCAGCTGATGAGGAGCAAGAAGAGGTCCGCTTTGTTCTTTGGTGTGGGTCTTTAAGGTACGCTTGCCAACGAGCTGCATGGCAGGTCAACATATGTCGGTCAAGCATGTGGTGCCCAAGCGGCTGATGTTTTGGCCATGCGAGATACGCTTCAGACATATGTTGCAAACAGCAGCGGTGTGATCTGATGCACTCGACTCAAAAAAGGCCCACACCAAAGAACTTTTGGAATAACGGGCAGAGGCAGCGCCCTGCATAGGCGGAGCTCTGCGGTGTGATTCAGTCGGTGTGCTGCCCTTACGCTGGCCCCCGCAGGGCATCCTGCCTCGTTGGAGATGTGCCTCCTCCTCATCCTCCTCCTCCTCCTCTCTCCTATCAGGCACCCACGTGGAGTCAGTGACCTCATCATCCCCTCCCTCCTCATCACTGGAGCCAATCTGGCAGTATGCTGCAGCTGCTGGAACATGACTGCCAGAGTGCTGTCCTTCTTGAGCATCCCCTCTCTCTGCTCTCACGCTACTGCCTTCCTCTAGCTGGGTATCATCTTCAGACCCTTTGAAACGCTGGGCATCCTCCGGGAGCATGTACCCAACACTGTGCTCAAACAGTTCGGGGGACTCCTCAGGAGGACACGGTGGGTCTAGGGAAGGAGTGACTGATGATGACATTGATACGAGGGAAGAGGACGCTTTGGCAGCTGCTTTGCCAGTACCCTGAGCCTGGGTGAGAGAGGATGAGGAGGATGAGGAGGGCTTGGTCATCCACACTACCAAGTCTTCGGCATGATGCGGCTCAACACGTCCAGCTGCCGAAAATAAGGACAAGCGTGTCCCATGGCCACGTGCTGATGACGATGCACCACGTCCACGACCAGCACTGTTGTCTCTAGACACAGAGCCTGCTTGCCCTCTTTTATTGGCTCGTGACTGTCTGCCTCTCCTTGTTGGCCTTCCAGACATAGTAATGGCCTGCAGGGAGATGGGAAAACCAGCAATTGGGTAGTGTATATTGTGATGGAGGCACACAACACCCACTAACTCCAGCAGATGCCTTTATTAGAGAACAGCAATGACGGGTATATACAGGTGTATACTGTACTAGGGCACACAACACCCACTAACTCCAGAAGATGCCTTTATTAGAGAACAGCAATGACGGGTATATACAGGTGTATACTGTACTAGGGCACACAACACCCACTAACTCCAGCAGATGCCTTTATTAGAGAACAGCAATGACGGGTATATACAGGTGTATACTGTACTAGGGCACACAACACCCACTAACTCCAGCAGATGCCTGAGAAAAGAACACACTGTCCCTGCCTGCCTATCTAGCTTAGAGAACAGCAATGAACAGCAACTCCTGCAGATGCCTGAGAAAAGAACACACTGTCCCTGCCTGCCTATCTAGCTTAGAGAACAGCAATGAACAGCAACTCCTGCCTGCAGATGCCTGAGAAAAGAACACACTGTCCCTGCCTGCCTATCTAGCTTAGAGAACAGCAATGACGGGTATATACAGGTGTATACTGTGCTGGGCCACACAACACCCACTAACTGCTGCAGATGCCTGAGAAAAGAACACACTGTCCCTGCATGCCTATCTAGCTTAGAGAACAGCAATGAACAACAACTCCTGCAGATGCCTGAGAAAACAACACACTGTCCCTGCGTGCCTATCTAGCTTAGAGAACAGCAATGAACAGCAACTCCTGCCTGCAGATGTCTGAGAAAAGAACACACTGTCCCTGCCTGCCTATCTAGCTTAGAGAACAGCAATGAACAGCAACTCCTGCCTGCAGATGCCTGAGAAAAGAACACACTGTCCCTGCCTGCCTATCTAGCTTAGAGAACAGCAATGAACAGCAACTCCTGCAGATGCCTGAGAAAAGAACCCACTGTCCCTGCCTATCTAGCTTAGAGAACAGCAATGAACAGCAACTCCTGCAGATGACTAAGAAAAGAACACACTGTCCCTGCCTGCCTATCTAGCTTACAGAACAGCAATGATGGGTATATACAGGTGTATACTGTGCTGGGGCACACAACACCCACTAACTGCTGCAGATGCCTGTGAAAAGAACACGCTGTCCCTGCCTGCCTATCTAGCTTAGAGAACAGCAATGAACAGCAACTCCTGCCTGCAGATGCCTGAGAAAATAACACACTGTCCCTGCCTGCCTATCTAGCTTAGAGAACAGCAATGAACAGCAACTCCTGTCTGCAGATGCCTGAGAAAAGAACACACTGTCCCTGCCTGCCTATCTAGCTTAGAGAACAGCAATGAACAGCAACTCCTGCCTGCAGATGCCTGAGAAAAGAACACACTGTCCCTGCCTGCCCATCTAGCTTAGAGAACAGCAATGAACAGCAACTCCTGCATGCAGATGCCTGAGAAAAGAACACACTGTCCCTGCCTGCCTATCTAGCTTAGAGAACAGCAATGAACAGCAACTCCTGCCTGCAGATGCCTGAGAAAAGAACACACACTGTCCCTGCCTGCCTATCTAGCTTAGAGAACAGCAATGAACAGCAACTCCTGCCTGCAGATGCCCGAGAAAAGTATACACTGTCCTTGCCTGCCTATCTAGCTTAGAGAACAGCAATGAACAGAAACTCCTGCCTGCAGATGCCTGAGAAAAGAACACACTGTCCCTGCCTGCCTATCTAGCTTAGAGAACAGCAATGAACAGCAACTCCTGCCTGCAGATGCCTGAGAAAATGATACACTGTCCCTGCCTGCCTATCTAGCTTAGAGAACAGCAATGAACAGCAACTCCTGCCTGCAGATGCCTGAGAAAAGAACACACTGTCCCTGCCTGCCTATCTAGCTTAGAGAACAGCAATAAAGGGTAGATACAGGTGTATACTGTGCTGGAGGCACACAACACCCACTAACTCCTGCAGATGCCTGAGAAAAGAACAGACTGTAGAACACACTGTCCCTGCCTATGTATCTCTTTCCCTGCATTTCGGAACACACTACACAAGGCCGCCGCGCTGGCGGCCTTTTATAGTGTGGGGCGTGTACTAAACCCCCCTGAGCTATGATTGGCCACAGGCATCCTGCCTGTGGCCAATTATGGCTCTCCTCGCTGCCGGCGCTGTGATTGGCCAAGCATGCGGGGTCACAGTGCATGCTTGGCCAATCACAGTGCCGGCAATGCAGTGCGATGGCGCAGTGCATTGTGGGCCGTTCGCATCACACGAATTTGCCGCGAACGGCCCATAAAGTTCTGGTTTCGGCGAACCGGCGATGTTCGAGTCGAACATGCGTTCGACTCGAACACATAGCTCATCCCTAATCAGGAGGAATCACAGGAACCAACTCCATCTTGGAAGTAGAGGAAAATTGTCGTGACAAGGCGTCAGCCCTTACATTCTTCTTTTTTTTGTTGAAAAATTATGTTTATTAAAGCATTTTTTATAAGACATACAAACAATGAAAAGGGTGGCCTTGGCAAGCCGCCAGGCCCCACTATGACCAACATGGTCAACAAACCACATATAGTACATTCTACCTAACATAGGCAGCTAATTACGTGCATTAACTGAGAAAAACACCCCCACTACCAACTAACCCCACCCTTCCACCCCCCCACCCCCCAACCACCCAAAACTCAGTTTACTACATTTCTCAGGAGACAAGTATCTAATAATAGGGGGATACACAGTTCCACCAACCGCGGGTCTTCATTCAAGAGTTATAAAATAAAACAGCAGATACATGACAATACACTTCCATCATCAGCAGAATGACACCATTACCATAGGACTGACCAGCATGCTTAAATACCACCTTTCAGTGTATCAGGGCAGTATTAGCGAACCCTCAATATCAGGTCCAGGGGTCCGACTACTCAAAGCAGGCAAAACAACTATCTGACTAGCCAACAGTAGTGTCAGAATTGAACCATGCCTGCCAAACTTTGTCAAACTTTTTCCCACACCCCCTGGAGAGATACGTTGCCTTGTAATATGGCAGCATGGAGTTCACAAGCCCCTTCCAGAAAACAATCTCCGGGGGGGCAGGCGATCTCCATTTGAGCAAAATGGCCTTTCTCCCATAAAAAAATAAAATGTTCAGTAACGTCCTGAGGGCTCTGGAGGGGACCACCTCCTCTACCAGACCCAAAAGACATACCCGGACCGACAAAGGAACAGGCACCTTCAAAATGCCCTCTATGCAGGAAGCCACCCCCTCCCAGAATACCTTAATCTGAGGGCATCCCCAGAAGATGTGTGTAGCATCAGCCGGGGAAAAAGAGCATCTCCAGCACTCCGAGGAGACTGAAAGTCTAGCAGGGGTAAAGTAAATCCTGTGCAGAAATTTAAAGTGTATCAGTCCATCTCTTGCAGAAACCAAGTGCTTAAAGGGGTGTTCCCACATATCATCCCAATCCTCACCATCTATCCCAGGGACGTCCCTCTCTCACCGATCCCGACATTTAGTCAAGGCCAGTGGGCGCTTCTTAAATAGCTCCTTATAAGTAACAGACAAAGTCTTAGGCAGGTCCTCCACCATAAGTAGATCCGCCAGGGTCGACGGGAAAGATTCAACCGCCCTATCCCTGAATTGAGGCTGAAAAGCGTGACGGAGCTGCAAGTACCTAAAGAAGTATGAGTTGGGGAGATCATGTCTGGCCTTGAATTGGTCAAAAGTAAGAAGAACCCCGTCGCTGATGATATCTTTAAGGAGCTTTATTCCCCTGACCGCCCACACCTTTGGATCCGGGAATTGTAACTCGGACAGGCCAGCCCAACCGCCTCCTCCCACGCTTTAATAGTCGCCTTCATGGCCAACGTCAGTTGCAGTTCAGACTTCACCCCTCTGTGTATGGCCAAACGAAGGGTCACATACAACCCCAGATGAGCCGCCTCCACCACTGTGGCAGAGTCCCCCGCCTCAGAGGTCAACCATCTATGGGCAAATACCAGTTGACTGGCAAGATAATATTTCCTCCAATCAGGCAAAGCCAGTCCCCCCTGTCCCCAGGTTTCCTGAAGTACTTTAAGGCCTATGCGTGGCAGTTTGGGGGCCCAAAGGAATGAACTTATGATGCCATCTAGTTGTTTAAAAAAGGATTTAGGGACCCGAACCGGGGCATGCCGCAGGAAGTATAAAATGACTGGAAGGATTTTCATCTTCAGCAGATTTATTCTCCCTATGAGTGACAGCAGAAGCCTCTGCCAAGCCAGGGCCCACTGTTTAAAGAAAGCTAACAGAGGCAACAGGTTAAGCGTTATATATTCAGTACCGTCTGCTGTAATTTTGACTCCTAAATATGTGATGGAAGAAACCCATTGTAAAGGCATATTTGGATCAGCCCTCTCCCTGGCCCTCACGTCCAAAGGCAGAATGGAGGATTTGCTCCAATTTACCTTCAAGCCCGAAAATGTGGTAAAATCATTGAGCATCCTCAAGACCGCCTGAAGCGAGGACCCCGGAACCTCAAGGAAAAAAAGCATGTCATCAGCATATAATGCCAGACATTCCCGTATAGGCCCCACTTTGATAGCCTTAACTTCACTAGACGATCGGAGTGCCACAGCAAGAGGTTCTATCATGAGTGCGAATATAAACGGGGATAAAGGGCACCCCTGTCTAGTACCCCGACCCACGGAAAAGAAAGAAGAGGTGGCCCGACCAAGCCTAATTGCCACCCTGGGATTGCTATATAACAACGTTATCCATTGCCTGAAGACCCGTCCAAACCCCATCCTCTCCAGCACCCGGAGCATGTACTGCCAATCAATTGAGTCAAAAGCCTTCTCAATGTCAATTGACACAACGATTCTGGTACTCGTGTCAGTCTCCGAGAGCTGGAGATGAGTAAATAGCCTCCGCAGATTAGTGTCTGTAGACATCCCGGGCATGAATCTGACCAGAGAGGAGAACACCCCGACAAGCCTGTTGGCCAAGATCTTCGTCAAAATCTTAAGGTCCATATTTAGGAGAGCAATAAGCTGAGCAGTCAAGAGGGTCTTTACCCAGTTTTAACAACAGTACCATGTACGCATCCAGCATGGAGGCAGGGAGCCTATTTAGTTCCAAACATTTGGCCAAAAGCGAGTTCAATCTAGGGGCAATTTCATCCGCATAACTTTTATAGAAGTCAGCTGGGAAGCCGTCCGGTCCCGGAGCTTTATGAGGGGGAAAGTCAAAAATAGCCGCTGTTATCTCCTTATTTGTGGTCTCAGCATCCAAAGCCAACCGATCTCCATCAGTCAACCTCGGTAGGGCCAAGCCCTCCAAGAGGGCCTCTAATGCTGCAGGATCATAGTCAGGTATAGGGGCATAAAGTGTAGCAAATAAAAATTGAAATTCAGTCATTATCTCCGAAGGATCACTAACTAGATCACCAGTCCTACCCCGAATCACCGGAATGTTTATAATCTGGTTGTCTACCGCCACCAATCTTGCCAGCAGCTTCCCGTTCTTATTCCCTTCCGAGAAAATATCATTTTCCCTGTGTTTAGCCTCTGTATGAGCCAGATCAGAGAAATGCAAGGAGAGAAGACGCCTAGCCTCCATCAGAGCCGAATATGAGGCATCAGAGGGAAGGCCGGCGTGTCCCTATGCATATTCCCTTTCAGTGTCCTGCAACCCCTGAATTTCAGCATTATGTGCCACCCGTTCAGTTTTAATAGCGGCGATACACTCCCCCCTAATCACTGCCTTGAAGGCATCCCACACCACAGGCAGGTCTGCAGTTTCCTCATTGATTGACCAGTAGGAGGCAATCGCCTCCTGCAAGCGGGAGGACACCTGCTCTTTCTGCAACCAACCTGGAGACAGCCTCCAACCCCCCCCCCCCCCCCCAGCAGAGAAGCTGAGAGTAAGGGACAAGGGGCAATGATCGGATATGCCCCCGGACATATACTCAGCATCATGGAAAAATGGCAACAGGGTCTGGTTGCCAAATGCCATATCAATCCTGGCCGATGAGCGATGAGTCACCGAGATGTGGGAATAGGCCCTGCGAAGGGGATTCTTAGATCTCCACAAGCCGGTCAGCCCAGTCACCGAGGCCCAGGAGAGAAGATCCACCGATCCTTGCTTCCCCGGATTGGACGAGTCCAACGCGTCCAAGATAGCGTTGAATTCGCCCATCAGCAGAAGAGGGAGATGGGCAAAGGGAGCCAGTCTAGTAAACAAATCATATAACACTTGTACATTAACAGGAGGAGGTAAGTACACATTCACCAATAGCATTTTGTGTTGAAAAATGTTTAACAGCACCGCCACATATTGTCCCTCCGGGTCCGAGAACACCTGGTGTATAGTGCATGGCAGGGCCCTGCTAATAAGAATCGACACCCCCCTTGCAAACGTGGAATATGTTGCATGAAAAGATTTTTGAACTCAAGGCCTGCGCATCGCAAGGACCCTGCTACCATCCAGGTGTGTCTCTTGCAAAAAAGCGACATTCGGCTTGGATTGCTTAAGATACTTAAACACTGATGCCCGTTTGAACTTTTTATTCAGTCCTCTCACATTCCATGATACAAGTTGAATACGTTCAGCCATTACTCTGCTGGGAAAAGTCTGGAACGGGGATGCATCATTTTATATAGTCTAGATGTGGAGTCAGAGACCCTGTACCAATGCCACACATATTTAATACTGTTTCCCCCCTGTAGGTGGTCAACTGAGTTAAAGCTAGCCCCCCCCCCCCTGCCATTATACCAGAACAAAAAAGAAGAAAAAATAAAAACAAACACTGGTATGCAGCTTAGTCCCGAACTCCCCAAAAAAAAAAGGGAGACAACAAAAAGTAGAATAGGAAGTCTCCAACCTTGTGACGAATTGTTCAGCAAGTTAAAATGATATTCTTGCGTGTCCACATGGAGCCCCACGTGCAAGGATCAAGGAGCAATAGGCGAACCACACTGAGATTAATAGCAGAGCACAGTCAGTGATCTACAAGAGCCCTCTAATGGCCCCACAGGAAATAGCAGTGTGAAAAAACCCCAAGCACAAGCAAAATAACTTATGCAGTGCAAAAGAAGATAAAAAACAAAACAGCATCCGCCCCACACATCACAAAGATCCAAAATATCAGGGCTGTGTAGAAAACAGGAACAAAACAGGCCTCAAATCAGGCAAACTCAGGGATTTCTGTCAAGCCATTCACAGGCCTCCCTCGGGTTATCAAAGAACTTAACTGCCCCGTTGTGTTGTACCCGGAGCCTGCTGGGATAGAGCATGCTATACTGGATCTCTTTTTCTCTCAGCCTCTTACGGATCTCATTAAAGGATCGCCTCTTCCGTTGGGTTTCAGCCGAGAAGTCAGGGAAAAACATCACCTTGGTGTTGTCAAAGCGTAATTCCTGGTGTTTTCTAGATTCTCGCAGGATCATGTCCTGGTCCCTATAGTTGAGGAACCTGACCAGGATAAGCCGGGGGAACGCACCAGGTGGGCGGACACCCGCGGGCACCCTGTGGGCACGCTCCAACACATAAGTGGGGGGTAAATCCCCCAATTGCAGGATCTGTTTAAAGAATTGTTTGGCAAACGTGGTGGTCTTGTCCCCCTCGGCCCTCTCAGGCAGACCCACCACCCTGACATTGTTCCTCCTTAGGCGGTCCTCTGCGTCATCAGCTCTTTGCTGGAGGGATCTTACCAGGTCCTGCAGCTCTGTCAGCTGTGCCCCATGCGAGTGTGACACATCCTCCACCTCAGAGATCCGGTCCTCCGCCGTAGTGAGCCTCCCTTGGATCTTATCCAGGTCATGCCTGATGAGTGTGCACTCTGTGGCAAGATGGTCGATTCTCACCATCACCGCGGCCTTGCTGGCATCTATGGCCTCCAGGATGGGTCTGGTGATCGCATCCGAGGCCACCCCCTGCTCCTGGGAGTCCGGTGAGGGGTCCTCCGGACCGCGACCCGCAGCAGCAGCCCCCTTCTCCATCAGCTTGTCCTTCTTCCTGGCATGTTTGGAGGATTGACTAGGAGGCAAGATGGCGGCAGCAGCTCCCTGATCAGTGCCTCGTGCGGAGCGGGTCTGGCGTTGCGAGTGCTGCGATGTTTGCCCGTGCCTGTGCCCTGTCTTTCTCATGTCCAGGACTCCACGATCACTGCCCGATGGATTAGAGACAGGATAGAGGGTGAGAAAAGCCCCGAAAATCGGATAAAGTTCAGGATAGATGCGGAACTCCAGAGAAACACTTGCTGCCTCGTTCACATCCAGCCACGCCCCCAGCCCTTACATTCTTAGTACCGGGTAAGAATGAGACAATGTAATTGAAACTCGACAAGAAAAGAGCCATCGTGCCCTTCTGGGAGAGAGGCGCTTAACCTCAGACAAGAATGTGAGATTCTTATGGTCAGTAAGAATGAGAACCGGCACAGTGGTACCTTCGGGGAGATGTCTCCATTCTTTCAGGGCTAAAATGATCGCCAAAAGCTCTTTGTCACCAATCTCGTAATTGCACTCCGCAGGTGACAATTTCTTGGAAAAGTAGCGACACGGAGGCATAGCACTGTCAGAGCTAGGACGTTGAGACAGAAGGGCGCCAACTCCAGTCTCAGAAGCATCAAAAACAAAAAAGTGTAGCGCTAAACTAAATGAGGACTGCACTTTGATCAAGTGCAGTATAAACAGTGATATGTGATTAAACAATCAACATGACATCTAACACAGATATGTGAAAATGTTCAGATAATCCACCGTGATGAAAATTAAATCAAACAATCCACCGTGATGAGAATTATATAACATTGAAAATCATCAAAAAAATACTGTCACATACATTACATACATTAAATGACAATATAATAAATGAATATTAAAATGGTGAATGACAATCAAAATAATAGTGCTCCCAAAAAAACTTGACGTGAAGTGACCACCACCAATCGATTGTAGAAAAGGCTTACCGGAGAGAGTGGACCCCAAAAACATACGTTCAAAGGGTCAACCAGGCAAGGGTAAGCCACTGTGAACAGCAAATCCTCAGCAACAATTCAAACGGGAACCACAAGCTTCAATCCAGGATGGAAAAAAGTAATCGCTCCTGTCCGAATGTGCGATGAAACTTACGGACAGTGTCCGATTGGGACCAGGTAGTGTTACCAGATGAGTTGCAAAAAAGTAAAGGAAAGAAAAGGCACATAGCGTGATACTGTATAAAAGGGTAATTTAATGTAGGTAGGAACACTTACATTTAAAAGAGTATAACAGCGCTTGTCAAATAGTCAAAAATGGCAACAGTAAGGTCTCCCGACGCGTTTCGCATCCTAATGCATCATCTGGGGTGATCCCCCACTGCTGCCCACCCTGAATATATAGATAATGTGACCCCCTGTTAGAGAGGCCATCCCCTGGGCGTTCCTGTGTTGATAAATCACTTCCTGGTTCAACCAAGATGGAAGCCCCCTATGTGTTCCAAGCCTCTATCTGGGACTCACTCCGTATATGTGATAACATGAAATCTGGAGGTGTACCAACATGGCCGCCCACCATGTGTGTCAAGCCTCTAATTGATTCAAGCAGGACTGGGCTATCTACTAAATGTTTAATCCAAATTAATAAACCTTTATTTGTATAAGGCAACAAGCCTGGTATAACCAGGCAGTGCCATTAATATGACAAAAAGCTCATCCAAGCCGCACAACGAGCGACCGCATTGCATTGCAGGCTTGTGTATCAAGCCTCGTTCTGGATCCATGCTGCGGATCTAGCCTCGCTCAGATTTTCCGGAAGTAATACAGTGTCGCTTGCGTGCCGCGCCTCGATCCAACGTGCGGGCGCGCACCAAGCCTCACTGTGAACTTACTGACATTGCACGTCCACAATTGACATTGGAGAGGACGGCGCAACGTCGTGGGCGCGCACCAAGCCTCACTATGAGGTTGCTGACATCGCGCATCCGCGAGTTTTATAATGGGACAGACGGCACAGCATGGTCTGTGACTGCATAGCGACACGCCCAAAAGAGAAAATATGTTAATAACGTGAATGCAATCACGTGGTGCCTCGCCAGCCAATTAAAATCTGGACAGCAACATAATAGAAGTGTGTTGTATTCTGGAACGCAATGATAAATGCGTTCCAGCAATGGCTGACAGGAGGACTATAAACTATCTGATTAAATCAGTATATAAAAAATCTAATGACAGAATTTATACTATGCAAGTGGTTCCACCGAAAATTAAAATAAAAACATACAATTTAATGTAAAACCAAGCATAACTCGGCATAATAAAAATTAATTTTAAAACTAAAATGATAAAAATGGACGTGACCACAGTCCAAAATATGATATTTAGAGATCTGTGAAATGAATCACACTCTCCTACAGAGCCTCAATATAATCCCTGTATTCCTATGTAGGCCATATTAATGTGCAGAAAGTGGTTGGCTTGGAATATAACTAAATAGGTGAGCGCCTCCCCATATATTAGCATTTACTCACGCCCAAGGGATGTACTCCCACAAAATACATAAAGCAACATTATATATTTCTATATGTACATGGCCTACTGGAAACATATCATTAAAAACATGAATGACAAAAATATATATAAAATAAGACTGATAAAATTATTGGTGAAGGAGAAAGATAAAATGAGTCCATGTCTACATAGGATTTATTAATAAATGAATTAATGTCCCACTCGACATTCAAACCAGAAGGCGTGTGCGACTGTAACTCATAAATCCAGTATGTTTCAAGTTGCGATACACCCCTGGTTTTAGGGCTACCCCTCCAAGGGGAGACAAATTGATCGATTACCAGGAATTGAGTGCCAGCAGGGTTTCTATTGTGATGTGCCCTGTAGTGCCTCGGTACTGTGTGCTGTGTGTCACCACTGAGAATGAGGGCTATGTGCTCACCAACCCGCACAGAAAAAGATCGTATAGTGCGGCCAACGTATTGCTTACCACACGGACAAGTTATAAGATAAACCACATATTTAGTGGCACATGTGTAAAAACGCTTGATGGAATAAGTTTACCCGTGATGGTGGAATTAAATTCCAAAGTCTTACTTCTCCCTGAAGTGTTAAATTTACACACAGAGCATTTCTTACAAGGGTGATAACCCACTAGTTGATAAAAAAAGGAGGGCCGCACCGGGGGATTGATAATATTAGGTGCGATTTTACTCTGAAGTGTAGGGACACCTCTAAACACCACTTTGGCTTGTTCCGGTAATACACTGTGTAGAACTCGATTATTCTTCAGTACTCCCCAATGTTTCGCTATGATGGCTCTAACTTGTTTATGTTGGGTGGAAAAGGATGTAAGCATTGCCCATTTAAAGTTGTTATCCTGTTCTCTTTTCGGTTTAACCTCCAAAAGGGAACCTCTGTCTATTTCTAAGGTCCTCTCAAGGTCCCGTTCAATATCTATGGGGTTATAACCCTTCTCAATAAACCTAAGTTTAAGAACATCAGCCTGTGCTTTGAATGACTCTGTGGTGGTACAATTTCTACGGAGTCTTAAGAACTGGCACCGTGGGACTGAGTTCAACCGGGAACGATGGTGACAGCTGTCAATGGGAATAAACCCATTTCGATCAGTTTTTTTGAAAAAGGTTTGAAACTGAAACCTCTGATCAATAATGCTGATCTCTAAGTCTAGAAATTGTATTTTGTCTCTACTGGCTGTATGTGTAAGAGAGATGCCTCTATCATTATGGTTGAGATGGCACATGAAGGTCTCCAATGACGCCATGTCACCATCCCAAAGGAGGAGGATGTCGTCTATATATCTTACCCACAGCACCAACGACGGAGTGTCATGGGCATAGACGACATTCTCCTCCCACTTAGCCATAAAAAGATTGGCGAGGCTGGGGGCAAATTTTTCCCCCATAGCCACGCCACGGCCACGGCGCGGAATTTTTTTGTATTTGGTTTTTTTCTGTTCTTTGATTTAATTCTGCAGCGGCCTTCATTGATATATGCCATCTATGGTGCCTTTTCCACCCAACATAAACAAGTTAGAGCCATCATAGCGAAACATTGGGGAGTACTGAAGAATAATCGAGTTCTACACAGTGTATTACCGGAACAAGCCAAAGTGGTGTTTAGAGGTGTCCCTACACTTCAGAGTAAAATCGCACCTAATATTATCAATCCCCCGGTGCGGCCCTTCTTTTTTTATCAACTAGTGGGTTATCACCCTTGTAAGAAATGCTCTGTGTGTAAATTTAACACTTCAGGGAGAAGTAAGACTTTGGAATTTAATTCCACCATCACAGGTAAAACTTATTCCATCAAGCGTTTTTACACATGTGCCACTAAATATGTGGTTTATCTTATAACTTGTCCGTGTGGTAAGCAATACGTTGGCCACACTATACGATCTTTTTCTGTGCGGGTTGGTGAGCACATAGCCCTCATTCTCAGTGGTGACACACAGCACACAGTACCGAGGCACTACACAATAGAAACCCTGCTGGCACTCAATTCCTGGTAATCGATCAATTTGTCTCCCCTTGGAGGGGTAGCCCTAAAACCAGGGGTGTATCGCAACTTGAAACATACTGGATTTATGAGTTACAGTCGCACACGCCTTCTGGTTTGAATGTCGAGTGGGACATTAATTCATTTATTAATAAATCCTATGTAGACATGGACTCATTTTATCTTTCTCCTTCACCAATAATTTTATCAGTCTTATTTTACATATATTTTTGTCATTCATGTTTTTAATGATATGTTTCCAGTAGGCCATGTACATATAGAAATATATAATGTTGCTTTATGTATTTTGTGGGAGTACATCCCTTGGGCGTGAGTAAATGCTAATATATGGGGAGGCGCTCACCTATTTAGTTATATTCCAAGCCAACCACTTTCTGCACATTAATATGGCCTACATAGGAATACAGGGATTATATTGAAGCTCTGTAGGAGAGTGTGATTCATTTCACAGATCTCTAAATATCATATTATGGACTGTGGTCACGTCCATTTTTATCATTTTAGTTTTATAATTAATTTTTATTATGCCGAGTTATGCTTGGTTTTACATTAAATTGTATGTTTTTATTTTAATTTTCGGTGGAACCACTTGCATAGTATAAATTCTGTCATTAGATTTTTTATATACTGATTTAATCAGATAGTTTATAGTCCTCCTGTCAGCCATTGCTGGAACGCATTTATCATTGCGTTCCAGAATACAACACACTTCTATTATGTTGCTGTCCAGATTTTAATTGGCTGGCGAGGCACCACGTGATTGCATTCACGTTATTAACATATTTTCTCTTTTGGGCGTGTCGCTATGCAGTCACTGACCATGCTGTGCCGTCTGTCCCATTATAAAACTCGCGGATGCGCGATGTCAGCAACCTCATAGTGAGGCTTGGTGCGCGCCCGCGACGTTGCGCCGTCCTCTCCAATGTCAATTGTGGACGTGCGATGTCAGTAAGTTCACAGTGAGGCTTGGTGCGCGCCCGCACGTCGGATCGAGGCGCGGCACGCAAGCGACACTGTATTACTTCCGGAAAATCTGAGCGAGGCTAGATCCGCAGCATGGATCCAGAACGAGGCTTGATACACAAGCCTGCAATGCAATGCGGTCGCTCGTTGTGCGGCTTGGATGAGCTTTTTGTCATATTAATGGCACTGCCTGGTTATACCAGGCTTGTTGCCTTATACAAATAAAGGTTTATTAATTTGGATTAAACATTTAGTAGATAGCCCAGTCCTGCTTGAATCAATTAGAGGCTTGACACACATGGTGGGCGGCCATGTTAGTACACCTCCAGATTTCATGTTATCACATATACGGAGTGAGTCCCAGATAGAGGCTTGGAACACATAGGGGGATTCCATCTTGGTTGAACCAGGAAGTGATTTATCAACACAGGAACGCCCAGGGGATGGCCTCTCTAACAGGGGGTCACATTATCTATATATTCAGGGTGGGCAGCAGTGGGGGATCACCCCAGATGATGCATTAGGATGCGAAACGCGTCGGGAGACCTTACTGTTGCCATTTTTGACTATTTGACAAGCGCTGTTATACTCTTTTAAATGTAAGTGTTCCTACCTACATTAAATTACCCTTTTATACAGTATCACGCTATGTGCCTTTTCTTTCCTTTACTTTTTTGCAACTCATCTGGTAACACTACCTGGTCCCAATCGGACACTGTCCGTAAGTTTCATCGCACATTCGGACAGGAGCGATTACTTTTTTCCATCCTGGATTGAAGCTTGTGGTTCCCGTTTGAATTGTTGCTGAGGATTTGCTGTTCACAGTGGCTTACCCTTGCCTGGTTGACCCTTTGAACGTATGTTTTTGGGGTCCACTCTCTCCGGTAAGCCTTTTCTACAATCGATTGGTGGTGGTCACTTCACGTCAAGTTTTTTTGGGAGCACTATTATTTTGATTGTCATTCACCATTTTAATATTCATTTATTATATTGTCATTTAATGTATGTAATGTATGTGACAGTATTTTTTTGATGATTTTCAATGTTATATAATTCTCATCACGGTGGATTGTTTGATTTAATTTTCATCACGGTGGATTATCTGAACATTTTCACATATCTGTGTTAGATGTCATGTTGATTGTTTAATCACATATCACTGTTTATACTGCACTTGATCAAAGTGCAGTCCTCATTTAGTTTAGCGCTACACTTTTTTGTTTTTGTTTGTTCTCACCATTTTCAACTGGTTGTGTGAGCTGCTATTCCACTAGGCGGCGCGGAATTTTTTTGTATTTAGTCTCAGAAGCATCGACTTCAAGGATAAAAGGCAACGTGGGATCAGAATGTGCCAACACAGGAGCAGAAACAAAGGTAGTCTTAAGACTCTCAAAAGCCTTAATGGACTCTGGAGACCAACTCTGTGGGTTACCGTCCTTTCTGGTCATATCAGTCAGGGGCTTGACCAGAGACGAGAAGTTACGAATAAACTTCCGATAATAGTTGGCAAAGCCAAGAAAGCACTGCAGAGGACGTAAACCCACTGGTCGAGGCCACTGTAGGACTGCAGAAAGTTTCTCTGGGTCCATCAAAAAACCAGCAGTGGAAATGACATAACCCAGGAATTTAACCTGTTCACGATGGAATTCGCACTTCTCCAGTTTACAATAGAGATTGTTCTCTCTTAGTTTCTGAAGCACTCGACAGACATCTGTGTGGTGGCTCTCCAGGGACTTGGAAAATATGAGGATATCATCCAGATAAACCACCACACATAACTGCAACAAGTCTCGGAGGACATCGTTCATAAACTCCTGGAAAACTGCCGAAGCATTACAGAGGCCAAAAGGCATTACGAGATACTCATAATGACCTGTTATGGTATTAAACGCAGTTTTCCACTCGTCGCCCTCCATAATCCTGACGAGATTGTATGCCCCTCTCAAATCAAGCTTTATGAAGACCTTTGCTCCCTTGAGCTGGTCAAATAACTCCGTAATCAACGGGATCGGATAGGCATTCTTAATGGTGAAACGATTGAGACCCCTATAATCGATAGAAGGTCTCAGTTCACCACTCTTCTTCTTCACAAAAAATAAACCAGCACCAGCAGGAGACAAGGATTTGCGTATGAAACCTCGAGAAAGTGCATCTGCAACATACTCCTCCGTGGCCTTATCCTCCAAGACCGACAAAGGGTAAACCCGGCCACGAGGGGGAATGGCACCAGGTTGAAGGTCAATTGCTCAATCATACGACCGGTGTGGAGGCAACGTACTGGCTTGACCTATGTCAAAGACATCGCTAAAATCGCGGTACTCCTCCGGTAGGGAGGAGAGTGAAGAGGTGTACAGGACCTTGGCTACCTTCTGGAAGCATCTCTCACTGCACTGTGGCGACCAGGACAGAACCTCAGCACAGAGCCAATCAAAAGATGGGTTGTGCCTCTGTAACCAAGGATAACCAATAACCAGCGGAAACTTAGGTGAGGAAATAACTTGGAATTTGATTATCTGATGGTGGAGATCCCCTACGGCCATGGGCAACGGAACAGTCTCATGAGTCACATGGGCAGGCTGTAGAGGTCTCCCGTCAAGAGCCTCAATGGCAAGTGGAGTGTCACTCAGTTGCAGCGGAATCAAGTGCTTAGACACAAAGGCAGCATCAATGAACAGGCCTGCAGCCCCGGAGTCGATTAGAGCCTGTATCTCGATGGACGACTCAGCCTAAGACAGGGTAACCAAAACCAGGGGCTTATCCTTCTGGGCAACTGGAGACGAAACAACGCCACCTAAGGTCTGTCCGTGACAGGACCTCAAGGTTCGGGCGTTCAATGGACAGGTAGAACAAGACCTCAAAAAGTGACCGGCCTGGCCACAATAAAGGCACAATCTCTCCCTCCTCCTAATGGCTCTCTCATCTGCAGAGAGACGCGTGAAGCCCAAGTGCATGGGTTCATCTTCACAGATCGGCTCGGAACCAGGAGGCATGGGAGGTGAGGGAGGCAAGGGTGGGACTGCAAAGCTCAGAGACAAACGTACAGGAGGCTTCCGCAAGCGCTCCTTATAAGAGGGTCTTTCTCTGAGTCTGGAGTCAATGAGGATGGCAAATGTGATCTACTTCTCCAGCTCAGTGGGTATATCTCGGGCTGCTATCTCATCCTTGATGTTATCTGAGAGACCATGAGAAAAAGCAGCCACGAGGGCCTCATTGTTCCAAGCAACCTCTGCTGCCAGAGTACAGAACCTGCAACAGTTCTCGTACTCTGTTTGATGGACATAAGGCTCTTGGCAGCAGAAGCGGAGTGTGCGGGAACGTCAAATACCCTTTTGAAGGAAGCCACAAATTCTGGGTAACTCAGGACCACAGGTTTTTGCGTCTCCCATAGAGGGTTTGCCCAGGCCAAGGCTCTCTCAGAAAGCAAAGATATCATGAAACCTACTTTAGTTCTGTCCGTGGGAAATGCCTGGGCCAGCATCTGAAAATATATCTCAACCTGGTTGAGAAAACCTCTGCATTGGATTGGATCACCCCCAAATCACTGGGGAAGCGGGGCGGAACCAGACATACCTCTTATAGAGGTAACACTCGAGGCGGGTGCCTGCACCGGGACTACCAGAGCGGCCACAGTGGGAGACTCTAGACGAGCTGGCAATTAGCTGACAGCTGAGCTGCCAGCACAGAGAAGGAAGGGCTGAACCCAGCCCTGACACATACCTCCTCCTCATCAATACTAGATAGGACATCAGGGCAAACACTTTGTTGTTGTTATTTTTTTCTACATTTCTGATGAATATGTCTGTCAATGTATTGCCTCTTTATAGTTTAAACCTAATTGTACAAATGTACTCCATTCCCCAAATTCATGTATACCCCAATATATTCACCTTGTATCAAGACTTTTTTCTATAATAAAATCCGTTTGTAAGCAAAAAAATAAAATGTAACAGTGTAAAAGATGGGCTTAGCCTGAACCAGATAGTTATAAATGGGACATTTATGTTGGTACCTTACTTTTTCAGCTAATCCCCTTATAATTTTTGGCAAATACTTGTTTTGGAGGCAAGATTAAGAATTATTACAATACATTTATTAAAGTATTTTGGAAGAAGTGTACTAAGTGTGTGTTGGTAATTTTTGATTGTAAGCTCCTCTGATGCAGAGACTGTACAACACTATACTGTATATACTGTATATATTTATAAATAATATTATATTCATAAATATTAGTGTATGCGACTGTGGCAAGAATATTCAGGTCTAATCTTCTCTTGTGCCCATACTGATGTGGAGGAATCAACATTCCCTACACAGCACTATAGATAATTATGTCAGAACAAAATAAATGTATAACAATTGAATAATAATAAATAACAATATCATAAACAACAACCGAACAACAACCAATAATACTTTACTGCCAATGTGCACAGTAAAGTTATTTTCACGCACAAAGATCACATTTTTCCTATGATAATGCAGTTTTTGTCGCCACCTAATGGTCATAATTTGTACAGGTTTCTACTATCAAATTGACATCTTGGAAGTCGTTTTATTAGGTATTTAGGCATGACTCCAGGCTAAAAAAAATGTACTAATAATATAATAAGAAAAGTGTTCTACCCAATTCTGCATTTGTCTTTTTCTAAGAGTTCTTTAAAGCTACATGCACACAGGTGTATTAAAATATTTCTATCGATGCTAGATATTTCTGCCAGGAGCTGTGTAAAAATGCTTGTTGTGGCACATAAACGTATCAAAGAAAGCACAACATTTTCCAACAGACAACAGATTAACGTCAAAATTGCAATGTTAGTCTCTTACCAAACCCTTTTCTGGGTCTCGGGACGCGTGTTCTGATTCAGTAAAAGTTAAAGTAGACGTTCAGCCATAACCTAACTAACTAACTCTATTCGCAGGCACATTCTACAACTAAGCTATCTTAGTAAATCTATGTAAAGAAGAAATCACTGTACTTACCTGTTCTGCAGCCGCTCTGGTCAGGTCCTATGCTGAGATGTCAGTGGCGGCTTCACTGTGTAGGCATGTGCAGAAGAGGCAGCCAACGACGGAAGCCTCATAGTAAGTCTTTGGCTGATGTCACTTCCCAGGCATTTCCCAGCCTTTGTCGGTTTTCTCCTGCACACTGCGTCTGCTGCTGGAGACCGGACCGGATCGGCTTCAGAAGAGGTATGTATAGCGATTTCTTTTTACAGGGTTAGATAGATTCGTTTTAGAATGTGGCTGCGAGTAGATTTAGAGTTAGTTAGGTTTTGGGTGAACTTCTACTTTAAGTTCAAGTCAGACAGGGATAGAAGTTGCTGTGATTTCTCTCTCTCAATCCTGTTGAGACAGTCCCTATTTTCCTTCCTTACAAACAGTGGGAGTGTTCTCTAGTACAGTCTGATGTCATCAGGCATCCAAATCCTGATTGTGGTCAGCTAGTGCAAAATTTCATTCAGCCAGCAACCCAGTCTCCTTTCCTGACCCCCTCCTCGCTTTAAAACTGTCTTCTACTTTCTGTCTAGCCATCAGACCCCCTCTCCTTGCTCTGTTGCATCAGCCAATCACTTCCAGGATCGAATCAGACTCAACCAAGATGGCTCCCCCATGCACTGGAGACACTCCATAGACAAGCATTGCAAAGTGGTCTCATTAAAGATGGCTGCTGCACTTCCCACTCCCCCCCCCCCCCCCACACACACACAGTGCGCTGGCTGCAGGGGGAGGCAAAAAAAAAACTGTCCGACCGACAACCCACAGCCACGGTTATATATATTTAATTTAAAGTGACTGTGTCATGAGAGAAGTATAAGGTCTGAACACAAACCCAGTTGTAGGTCTACAAGCCCCTCACCTGTCTGAAGTCTACAGTGACAGATTACCATAGAGGGGTAGAAGACTGAAGATTTAAATGAAGAGAGCAGCCTCCAGCACAAGGGATACTTCTCAGTCAATGTACCGGCCCTTGTGCTGATTTAATTTTTTTTTAGTTTAAGCTTTACCACTACTGCTGCTGTGGATTATCACTGGATCATCTTTTTTCTTTCAATAGATTCTTATTGATATTTAAATGTATAATCAAAATGTAACAAACAGATTAGCAACAACAAAAATAGGCTGTCATCTCCATTCCAAACATTGCCAAAGTGCACTATAAATATACAGGAGTACAAGGCTGCGTAAAACAGCCAAGTAAGGCTAGTGAGTGCATGGTTAAAGCGCTAGTACTGAAACAAGGTCAGTTTCCAGGTGCAAAGTGTGGTATCTAGGAGCCTCTCACATTAGGGTGTGTGCGTTAAAACCATAGTATCAATTTGTGAGAACAATGGCTTTGGACAAGGCCTATAATGTCCAAAACTGTATCAGGGTGAGAGGATTTCATAATTGTGAAGTGGATGGAAAATAATAAATGATAAATGATTTTCAAAACTTTTTACAAATAAATATGTAAAAAGGGTGGTGTGCATTTGTATTCAGCCCCCTTTACTTTGATACCCCTAACTAAAATCTAGTGGAACCAATTGCCTTCAGAAGTCACCTAATTAGTAAATAGGGTCCACCTGTGTGTAATTTAATCTTAGTATAAATACAGCTGCTCTGTGAAGCCCTTGGAGGTTTGTTTGAGAACCTTAGTAAACAAACAGCATAATGAAGGCCAAGGAACACACTAGACAGGTCAGGGATAAAGTTGTGGAGAAGTTTAAAGCAGGGTTAGGTTATGAAAAAAATATCTTTGAACATCTTATGGAGCACTGTTCAATCCATCATCCGAAAATGGCACAACTGCAAACCTACCAAGACATGGCCGTCCATTTAATCTGACAGGCCAGGCAAGGAGAGCATTAATCAGAGAAGCAGCCTGTTGGTAGTAGTCTTCCTGGCTTGAAGCAACGTTTCTACTGCTCTTTGAGAAACATCCCTGGGATAAAAGCCTAGCCCTTTCAACTTCCATGCCGTCAGATGTAACCTCTTCGGAGCTGGGTGAAGGAACTGGCTTCGGGAGAGTAGGTCCGAGATCACTGGTAGAGGCAATGGGCTCTCACCGTGGATGTTGTCCTCCTGAGTCTCTTGAGTCTGAACAGGAATCTCTTGATCAAAACCTGCAGAGGCTTCTATCTCTTCGCTGTCTGAGTTATCTAATTTTGCTGATGCTTGCGGGATGCCTGATGATGTACTCTGAGCTGCTTTATCTGTCTCAGGGGTTGACACCTGTAGGATTGATTCCTGGACTGACTCTCTGATGATGTCTGTCACCTTCCTAGCGTCCGTTTCTTTTTCCCTTGTTGCTTCTTCGAAGCACGTACAGCATGCTAATTTTCCTGGGAGCGCTGTGGCGCCACAAACCCAGCATGCGTTTTCAGTCGTTTTATAGTGATGACTGGCTGATGATGGGTGATGGCGTGAAGAAGATCTTCTGTTGCGTGAGTGACGATGCCGGGAAGAAGATCTTGAGCGGCTCCTTCTCTGACCTGAGCATTCCTTGCGTCTGCAGTTTGATGAGCTTCTAGACCTGATAGGGCTGTCCAATAAAGCAGCATTAGTGGCAAGGCACAGATTTTCAATATCTTCACTACGTACCAATTCCCCCCTTACCTAGTAGGCTGAGGATAGTCTGCTTGTGCAATGGCCTCCATGAGGAGTAATAAGAAGCTTCCACCTGGAAGATATATGGTGAGATTATCAGGCATAGAGGAGGTAGTAACCCTGATGCCCATAGAAAGAGGGAGACCACACTTACCTTGTTGGGCTAAGCAGTTATATGGAGGTTAGCAGGCAGAGGAATAGCTGACAGGTGTATCCTTGAACCAATGTGTAGAGCTGAATACTGCAGTATCAGAAAGAATGTGAAGGCTGCAGGCTTTTTAAATTCGCCGCCGTTGCGGCGGAAGTGATTTCACGCTCGCGCATTCACACTCGTGCGCCGAGGAGCCCATGGCCATATTGGAAACTGGAAGAAGATGCTCCCGGCGGTGTCACTTCCGCGCGTGCATGCACAGAAGTGGCCGGATGCTCGGGCGCCATTTTGGGAATGGCAGGCTGGCTATGTGGGACGACAGATCCCAGAGAAACCTCACAAAGTGCAGGAAAGGAAATATGAGGACCGCTGCAAATTTTTTAAGCCTGTTTAAGGCTTGTATAACGCCAGGAAACATACCCTTGAGACCAACAGAGTGGGGTTCCTTCCATCTAGCTCATTTAGAGACTGTAAAGGCAAGGACTTCCACCCAGGAGAGGCTAAACATGGCTCGGGCAAGAGCGGTAAGAGGTGCTTAGCTATCCATTCAGTCCTGGACAGGAGAAGAAAAAAAAGGAGAATGCTGTGGTGGGAGTGGGCCCCTCTCTTTCATTTTATAGCTATTCAGTCCTATCAGGTTGTGAGGGGTGGAGTCACTCACAACCCAAGTGTATGCTGCCATGATGCGACAGGAATCACCTGTGTTGTTGCAAGGGCTCCTAAATATCCACTGTGATGATGTTGTTTTAATCCACAGGGTGGCAGCCATATTCCAAAGTAGATGATCGTGATACAAAACTACTAGCAGAAGCTAATGTTCCCTCTTTCAAAGTCTGTACAAATTATAACTAATGTGCTACTTGTGAAGTGTTAATAATTAATTTTCTGAATCCAAAAATATGCTTTACAATGCAAACTAGTTTGCTTACGCCACATAATCTATAGTTTTAAATTACCTAGAGCTAATGATTATTTGCATTCTAGAGGATTCTTTAAGCTATTAGTCATAGATTTTCCATCAACAAAGCAGTTAATGAGAGCTTAGGCAATCTTTCTGCCGATACAACAAAGTAATCTTTCCGCTAGTACAACAAGATTGTAATTTTATTATAATTATATTTTAATCATTTTAAACTTGATTTTCTCTTCCTCTTTTCTTTTAAAAGATGAAGTTGCTGCAAATGAGAGGAAGGGTTCCTTCCGGTGAGTCCGGCAGCAGGGGATTTATGAGCAGATCCTACATTGAACCAAGGCAAAATGGGATGGATGTCACCTTTGTGACATCCATGCCTGTTCAGTTTTTTTTTACTGCATTTGGACAGTGGACTTTTACAGACCTGTGTTGGATATATGGGCTGCCAGGTGTTGCCTATAGTTCTACTTTAAGCACAAATTTCTTATAATTTTATGGCGAGGACTGGGGATGAGCTTTATGTTCGAGTCAAACTCATGCTCGACTCGAACATTGACTGTTCGCCCATTCGGTGAACAGCGAACAATTTGGGGTGTTCGCTGCAAATTCTAAAAGCCGCGGAACACCCTTTAAAAGTCTATGGGAGAAATCTAAAGTGCTCATTTTAAAGGTTAATATGCAAGTTATTGTCATAAAAAGTGTTTGGGGACCCGGGTCCTGCCCCAGGGGACATGTATCAATGCAAAAAAAAGTTTTAAAAACTGATGTTTTTTCAGGAGCAGTGATTTTAATAATGCTTAAAGTGAAACAATAAAATTCAAATATTCCTTTAAATTTCGTACCTGGGGGTATCTAAAGTATGCCTTTAAAGTAGCGCATGTTTTCCATGTTTATAACAGTCTCTGCACAAAATGTAATTTCTGAAGGAAAAAAAGTCATTTAAAACTACTCGCGGCTATAATGAATTGTCGGTCCCGGCAATACAAAGAAAGGTAATTGAAAGTCATTGAAAAAAAAAAATGCGTGGGGGTCCCCCCAAATTCAATTACCAGGCCCTTCAGGTCTGGTATGGATATTAAGGGGAACTCTGCGTCAAATTAAAAAAAAAATGACGTGGGGTTCCCCCCAAATATCCATACCAGGCCCTTCAGGTCTGGTATGGATTTTAAGGGGAACTCCACGCCAAATAAAAAAAAAATGGTGTGGAGTTCTCCCCAAAAATCCATACCAGACCCTTTATCCGAGCACGCAACCTGGCAGGCTGCAGGAAAAGAGGACGGAACGAGAGAGCGCCCCCTCCTGAACCGTACCAGGCCACATGCCCTCAACATGGGGAGGATGCTTTGGGGGTTTGTGACCCCTCAAAGCATCATGTCCCCATGGTAATGGGGACAAGGGCCTCATCCCCACAACCCTTGCCCGGTGGTTGTGAGGGTCTGCGGGCGGGGGGCTTATCAGAATCTGGAATCTGGAAGCCCCCTTTAACAAAGGGGACCCCCAGATTCCCCCTATGTGAATTGGTAACGGGGTACATTGTACCCCTACCATTTCACAAAAGAAAGTGTCCAAAAAATTTTAAAAACACACAGACACCGTTGTGAAAAGTCCTTTATTAAAAATAAAAAAAGCCATTCCAGCGTTGTAATGCAGTCTGTCCAGTGACGATCCATGAATCATTCTCCAGCGATTTGGCGAGTCTCCAGCGATGAACGACGCACATCTTCCCTGCACCGGAGCCCCCTGGCTAATGACGCGCAAGCAGTGTTGACAGTTCTTTTATAACCGAGGTCGGAAACCCCCATGACGCGTTAGAGGGGGCAGGACGGGTAACCCCGCCCCCTCTAACGCATCATGGGGGTTTCCGACCTCGGTTATAAAAGAACTGTCAATGTACCCCGTTACCAATTCACATAGGGGGGTCGGAATCTGGGGGTCCCCTTTGTGATTCTCCCTCCTGGTTGGCTGAGACACAGCAGCAGCTCCATCGTTATAAAAATAGTTTTGTTTAGGTAAATTGGTTTTCGGAAATTTGTTTTGTTCATTTTCAAATTCGATTTGATTCAAATCGGCATTCGAATTAAAATTGGCATTCAAATGTATTCTATTCTAAATTCTAATTTTGAAAGACGGTTTTATTCTTTCTATTCCATTGTTTTTCTATTCTTTTCTATTCTATTCTCTTATTTTCTATTCTATTCTTTTCTATTTTAATTTGAATGTATTGTATTTGAAATTCGAATTTTGGAAGATGGTTATATTCTTTCTATTTTATTCAATTCTATTCTATTCTAGTCTATTGTTTTTTTCTATTTTTTTATTCTATTCTCTTCTTCCATTCTATTCTAATCTATTATTTTCCAATTCAAATTTGTTCTATTCAAAATTTGAATTTCGGAAGACGGTTATATTCTATTTTATTCTATTCTATTGTTTTTTATATTCTATTGTTTTTTTCTATTCTATTATTTTCTATTCTATTCCTTTATATTCTATTCTATTCTTTTATTTTCTATTCTACTTCTGTTTTACTCTATTCTTTTTTATTCTGTTCTTTTCTATTCCATTCCATTCTATTACTTTCTTTTATTTTCTATTATATTATTTATTATTCTATTTTTCTATTCTTTTATTTTCTATTCTAGTCTGTTTTGTTCTAATCTATTATTTTCTGTTCTTTTCTATTCTATTATTTTATACTCCTTTATTTTCTATTATATTTTATTCTATTATTGTATTTTCTATTCTATTCTGTTTTACTTTTGTTTAGTCTTTTCTTTTTTAATCTATTCTATTATTTTCTATTCTATTCTTTTAATTTATAGTCTATTTTATTATATTCTTTTTTTTTCCTTTTTTATTTTGTTCTGTTTTATTCCTTTCTTTTCAATGCCATCCTTTTCTATTTTGTTCTATTCGCTTTTTCTATTCATTTCTTTTCTATTCAATTTTAATCTATTATTTTACTTTCTATTCTATTCTGATTTACTCTATTGCTTCTACTCTATTCTATTAATTTATTTTATATTCTATTCTTTTCTATTCTATAAAAATGTTTTGCTGTGGGGTGTGGCGCTGCTCACTCTTCAGGTGTGACCCAGAAGAGAAAGATAGGCTAATCTTATTCAAAAATAAAAAGGAGATGGAAATATCGGGACTAGTTGCTTGTCACCCCAAAAGGTTACTGGGTTCTAATCATTGAACCAAAGTCCCCTGCGGTGGGGAGATAACAGTATAAGTGGGTAAAAAATATAATAAATGACAAAACCTTCCAATCACATACCCACACCTCCCAAAGCCAATAGAGGCCTGATAACACAATGAGAGGCTGGGATTTCCCCTATGTAAGGTACGATAATAGTGTATTAAACAAAAATAGTGCCAGAAAATATTCAATAATATAAATAATACTAGATGTATCTGTGAGTTAGCTAAATTGCATAAGGGTCATATACCACAATAGATATGCATGTGACCAAAAAAGGGGGAATTGATTCCTCAAATATTGTGAACCAAATGGTTATAAAATGTCCAAATAAATCAATTTATAGTCCACACAGTGTATGGTGATTTCAAAGTGTCCACAGTGAAACTAATTAAATGACAGATGCTCCCCCTCAAGGGTCCCTACTCACCAGCTCCTCGCACCTCTACAGGGATAGACAGCATAGACGGCTGGATCCGATATTTCCATCTCCTTTTTATTTTTGAATAAGATTAGCCTATCTTTATCTTCTGGGTCACACCTGAAGAGTGAGCAGCGCCACACCCCACAGCAATTTTTTCATTTATCTAGGATCCTCTTGTAGGATCTTAATATGGCGGCTGCAGCTCTACACACACATATATATAAACTCTCCTAATCGCAGGAATACTACTTTTTCCATATTTTCTATTCTATTGTTTTATTTTCTATTATTTTTTTTATTTTCTATTCCGTTTTACTCTTTTCTATTCTATTCCATTCCTTTATTTTCTATTCTATTTCATTCCATTCATGTTTTCGAAATTTTAATCCGATGCAAATTTGAATTTCATTATTTCGGATTCATTTAAATTTGTTACTATTATAATTCTGATACATCCAAATTTATGAATTTTGACTCGGAATGAAACAAATTGCACATGTCTAATTCCGGGTGCTGTTCCAACTCTTCTATGAGTACTCATTTAGTATTATTAGCCTCCCTGACACTTGCTGACACTATCCCTTTCATGTACCGACACTTGCTGATGCAGTCTTTTGCTGACACAGAAAGCTTTGCCACTGGCAATAATGCTCAATGCCTCTGCTCCTGCCTAGCACTGTCAGTATTGTTGGCTGGTTGATGCTTTTGCCTGATCACAGAAGCAAGTGGTGTTACCACAACTGTTCTGTACAACCAGGAAGTGACTGGAGATGCTCTGTCCTAGTTTTCTATTATTTCCCAGTGCTTTATGGGATACCTGAAACCTCCACTGTCTATCCCCCAATGCCCAGCTAACACTTCACAAATGCTTCATTTACACACCATAAATGCTTTTAAAGAAAAACTCTAGGTTTTCCTCCCCAAAACAGAAGCATTGTGTATGTGAGTAAATCTCAGCCACACTAGCCTCGTACACACGACCGGTTTTCTCGGCAAGAAACGACAAGAAAACTGTTGGGAGAACTTTCTTGCAGAGAAAACCATGCATGTGTACGAGGCTTTCAGGTTTCTCGTCAAGAAAACTGCCCAGAATCTCGATGAGAAAAAAAGAAGACCTGCTTTCTTTTTTCTCGTCGGGAGTCTCAGTTTTCTCGTCGTGATTCTCGTTAGACTGTATTTGGATGAGAAAACCGTTCGTGTGTATGCTTTTCCGAGTCTTCAAAAACCGCACATGGTCAGAATCAAGTATGAGACGGGAGCGCACCTTCTTGTAAAACTAGCGTTCGTAATGGAGATAGCACATTCGTCACACCGTAACAAAATAAAAGCACGAAGACTGAAAAGCGCAAATCGTCTCTCACTAAACTTTTACTAACACGCAGTAACACGAGATTAGCAAAAGCAGCCCAAGGGGTGGCGCCATTGGAATAGAACTTCCCCTTTATACTGCCGTCTTACGTGTTGTACGTGACCGCGCTTTACAACAACAAGATTTTGGATTGACAGTGTGTATGCAAGGAAAGCTTGGCAAGAATCTCGTCAAGCTTGACAAGAAACCCGTCGAGAAAAACTATGTTTTTTTTGCCACGAGATTCTCGGCCGTGTGTACTAGGCTTGAGTCTGTGTGTAACTTCCCTCATTTAGCTGTATACAGCAGATTTCTGTTGCTGTGATGTCATTCCTCCTGACTGAGGTTCTCTGACTTCCTGTTTCCTTCCTTTTCCAGTCCTGATACTACATGTTCCATGATCCTTTGAGCCTCTGTAGCTTCAGGGTGGGCTATGGGAGTCACTTGTACCAGTTCTGGGAGTTGGATACAAAGCCACAACTAAAACCAGAATATCAGGGGATCTGCAGACAAAAGAGCAACATGGTACAGAGGTATGATCTATGCTGGGACTTTAACTTTTTATTTTCACTAGAACTGAATGGAATGGAGTTTATTGAATGCGGCTTTGAAATCGGCTTTGAGGCTTTGAAATTGTGCGACTTCATCTGAAATTGCACAATCTCAAGGCCGCATGTCAGTAGAAGACATCTGTGCGGCTTCATGCACAGATGTCTATGCAAGTCGCACCCAAAATCGGCAAAAGTAGTGCAGGAACTAATTTTTCAAATCAATGCGGCACCGCAAAGTCGGCGTCGCACCAATTTGAACAGTGCTATTGCCGACGATTTGACCTGTCAAAACGCATTATAATTCGCTCCGGTGTAAATGGGGGCTAAGGTGCACTTATAGAGCCTTTAAAATTGAAATCAATGGAAGCGGTTGACAAGCATCGATGCCTCATTAAAGTGACATGCTGCTTAATTTGTAACACAACACAACACTACCACTCCTGTGTGAACAGCACTGTGTGGTACCATTGTAATCATAGGTGTGCACAGCCTATTGCATTAGGGTGTGCACCCCAAAGCTCAAACACACATGCCTTTCTTTGCAGCCCAGCTGTATGGGACAGTGAATGAATGGGAAGTGTTCAATGCTGTGTGGCTTCCTGTTCATTAACAAACTGAAGCATAGTAAACACAGTTTAAAATAGAAATGAAAGGCAAATTTTTTTGCATAGATATAAAAATACATTATAAATACCCTTCTTACCTTTTTATACAGTAAGTGATTACATTCACTCTGTTCTCAGCGGCATAAGAGCTGGGGGAGGAGAAGCAGCAGCACACTGAGCTTCTGAGTGAATAGCTGTGCAGCGGGGGGCGTGTCATGACAAGTCTAATCATTGGAGAAGAGCACACTGAGTTCCCAGCATAGCTAGAAAACGGACCATGGTGTGTTCTCCTGCTTAGTGTGGTCAGTTTTTATTAGGAAAGCAGAGGGACTGGGAGGAACACCAGAGATTTCACACAAAGGAAGCAATAAAAAGAGAACAGGAGACTTTATCATACAAGTAAATGGTACAGCAGGCACATATCAGGAATATGAAGTGTTGGGGTAACAAACGCTTTAAACTTAAAAAGCGGAGCAAATGCTGCTCCTAATTAACAAAACACGTGCAAGCCTCTTGCTTAATTCGATCTGCTCCCTGCTCTATGTCATGTCTGTAACAGGCACAGAACACTACAGCTGGAGCTGAATGATCCAGATTCCTTTGTGTCCCCCTATACTCTACACCTCCCCCCCACTAAGCTTGGATCTGGAGGGAGAAGAAGGGCTGTGCAAAGAGAAGGATGTGAGCTGTCTGCAGACAGCTCACATTCTATATGCCAGGTCTAACCTGGGAGTGATCTGTGGCAGTTTTCTATATGAAAAACATCTCTTTGTTCATAACTCCCAGAAACCACACCAGTTTCTTATTCATTCTAAAGTAAAAACTGGCAAGGGTGGTGCAGATAGACCTTAACAGGACCACTGCCCCTACTGGCCCTCACGCTGTCAGCTGGCAAGTGTGAATGAGCCCTTAAATTGGTTGTAATCTACTGGGTGCCTCTTTTTTTTTTTTTCAGACCTGCAAGCACATCTGAAAACAAAAGCATTCCAGTGATACAATGCCATTACTGGAGGCCACTTCCATCTTCACCCGTTTTCCTTTCGGGTCCACGGACTCCGGCTGTGTGACTGGCCGGAGCCGCGATGACGTCGCTCCCATGCATGGCACCGTTTACGGCACAGGATTCTGAAGGAACGGCCTGGGCGCATATGTCTTGATGACGCCATCGGCTGCATATATAGTAAATTTCTCCTAAATGGCGCACGTTTAGGAGATATTTACAGTACCTATAGGTAAGCCTTGTTATAGGCTTACCTATAGGTACAAATGAAAGATTTAAGTTTACAACCACTTTAACGATCTTTTTAGCAATTTTTTATGTGTTTTCTTAGCAAATATACAGTATGTCTTTAACCACTTCAATACAGGGCATTTTCACCCTCTTCCTGCCCAGACCAATTTTTAGTTTTCAGCTGTCGCACTTTGAATGACAATTGCGCGGTCATGCAACACTGTACCCAAATGAAATCTTTTGAAAAAAACACAATATTTTTTACTTTTTGATTTAATAAATATCACAATTTTTTTTTTAAATAAATACATTTTCCTCAGTTTAGGCCGATATGTATTCTTCTACATATTTTTGGTAAAAAAAAAATCGCAATAAGCGTATATAGATTGGTTAGCGCAAAAGTTATAGCGTCTACAAAATAGGGGATAGATTTATGGCATTTTTATTTATTTTTAGTTTTTTGCTAGTAATGGCGGCGATCTGCAATTTTTATTGTGACCGTGACATTGCGACGGACATATCGGACACTTTTGACACGTTTTTGGGACCATTCACATTTATACAGCGATTAGTGCTATAAAACTGCACTGATTACTGTGTAAATGTGACTGGCAGGGAAGGGGTTAACACTAGGGGGCGATCAAGGGGTTAAATATGTTCCCTAGGGAGTGATTCTAACTGTAGGGGGAGGGTACTCACAAGGGGACACCTCTGTACTGGGAACACACATCGGTCTCCTCTCCTCTCCTCTGACATGGATCTGTGTGTTTACACACACAGATCCACGGTCCTGCTGTGATCACGGGCAATCGCGGGTTCCCGGCGGACATCGCGGCCACCGGGCACGCGCCCCGGGGTACCGATCGATGCGGCGGCGTGCGCCCCCTAGGCGGCCGGGAAGCCCAGGACGTCATATGACGTCCACCCGGAGGGAGAGAAGGTTCCTGCCAACGTCATTTTACTATGGCTCGGTAAGGAACTGGTTAAAGTCCCATTTATTACATAATAATTGTGTGACCAATAAGACCCTATTCAGTCTTCAAAACTATAAGAAAATGTTAAAAACCTTGTTCAAATTAAGATACCAGTTTTCACACTTTATAATAGATTTTTTTTAACCCGACGTTTTTCACGTCGTTTTTTTTCATGTTTCCTCTCAAGCCTGTCTTGCGTACACACGATCATTTTAAAAAACGTTCAAGCAAAGCGCAGTGACGTACAACACGTACGACGGCACTATAAAGGGGAAGTTCCGTTCTAATGACGCCACCCTTTGGGACGCTTTTGCTAATTTCGTGTTACCGCGTGTTAGTAAAAGTTTGGTGAGAGACGATTCGCGCTTTTCAGTCTTCGTGCTTTGAAGATCGTTTTGTGGAGTTCAGTTTGTGCCTGTGGGTTTGTATCTGTCTTGCAGTGCTTGTAGTCAGTTCGTATCTGTTTATTCAGTGCATTCTTGTCTGCTCGTTCCTGTTTTTCAGCTTGTTCTTCATAGGCCTTGCTGTTCTTCCGTTCGTTCTTCTAGTTCGTTCTGAGCTGCTGACCGTTATCTAGCCATGTTGCGGCTACGTACTCATCGTAGAGTTTGTGCTGTAGTTGGTGCCGGGGTTTATGCTGTATCCCGACTCCAGGCCATGAACAGGGTGAGGAGGAGTTCATGGACCAAGAATTGGTTGCTCCGGCGGCACCAGTTCTGTCATATGCCTTTGTTGCGGGAGATCAGGGAGAATAATCCTGATGATTTCAGGAATTTTCTCAGGATGTCGGACCCCGTTTTTCAGCATCTGTTGGCTTTGGTGTCCCCCTATATCACCAGGCAGGACACCGTTATGCGTGAAGCCATCAGTGCTGAGCAGAGGCTCATCGCCACGTTGCGATACCTGGCAACTGGGAGAAGCCTGCAGGACCTAAAGTTCTCCACAGGCATATCCCCCCAGGCTCTGGGTATCATTATACCAGAGACGTGTTCTGCCATCCTTCAAGTTTTGCAGGAGGACTATATTAAGGTAAGTGTTCTTATTTCAAACCTCACATTGTATGTATTTCTTTGTTAATATTTTTTTTTGGGGCTTATTAGCAGTCCCTAATTCCCATGATTCTTAGCTGCAGGGAATGTTCTCTTTCTCCACATGGTTATTTATTTTTGGGAATGTTTTTATTAGGCCTACATTAAAATTTGCCTTACCTAACCTCTCCAGCATGCTATCCTGGGGCCATACCCACCTTGCCTAGTCATTTCCATGTATTTTAATCAATGCTCCATCGTAGTGCTTTACCCTAAACGCACCCTAAAGATTGCCTAGGAATGTTACATTTTTAAAAAATTCATACAGAGTGCTACAGCCTTCATTTGTGATCTCCCCAACTCATCTTCAACCCCCCGCCCCAGTTTTTATTTTGGGTTTGGTTTTGGTTTGTTGTTGCTTACTAATAATGTTTTAATTTTTCGGTTTCTCCCAATGTTGGCCATGAATGGTTTTCTTAAATCTGCTTTCAATGTTTCTGTCTCAAAGTATTAATTTATTTTTAATTTAATTCCACAGTTCCCTTCTACGCCACATGAATGGCAGAATGTGGCATCTGAGTTTGCACAACGATGGAACTTTCCGAACTGTGGAGGGGCCATCGACGGCAAACATGTTCGGGTCGTCCCACCACCCCATTCGGGATACTTTTATTATAATTATAAGGGGTTCCACAGCATCGTCATGATGGCAGTGGTGTCGGCCACCTACGAATTCCTCTATGTGGACGTTGGCAAGAATGGCAGGATGTCTGATGGAGGAGTCTTTGCACAGACAGAGTTTGGATAACGGCTCCTTTTGGATCAGCTGGCCTTGCCACCAGCGGAGCAGAATGTGGAGGGACTCCCATTTGTCTTTGTGACGGATGAGGCGTTTGGCCTGGGTCCCCATTTGATGAGGCCATTCCCGCAACGCACCCTCACCCCTGAGAGGAGGGTGTTCAACTATCGGCTGGCCAGAGCAAGAAGGGTGGTGGAAAATGCCTTTGGCATCATGGCCAGCCGATTCCGCCTGTTCCTCACCTCCATCCACCTTGCCCCTTACAAATGGAACCATGTTGTAATGGCTTGTTGTGTGCTCCATAATTTTCTCAGGGTGCATTCAACCAATTATCTGACTTTGACTGGGCCTGAGGCCTCATTATTGGAAGCTGAAAATTTAGTGGCCCTGGAAGCTGACCGTCCAGGCTTGGCCCCCCAAACCGGATGTCAGGGTCACCTGTGGCCAGGTGACAGATGCACACCGTAGGGGGACAGGAGTGCACCGCGAGGTAGTGAACCCTATGGCTGGCTTCTGTGGATAGGAAACTGGGTGGTTGTGGAAAGCGGGACCAGAGGAGCACAACCGGGATCCCAACGGAAGCGAGAGCCAAGATTCCCCAGGGCGCGGAGTCTAAGACCCAGCTGGTCTTCTCCAGGGCCTCTAGTGGTGAGGATGTTACGCTGCAGGCTGGGACCAGGTCGCGGCCCCTGGAGTTTCCTAGCTCACGCCCCGTAGGATAAGGGGAAGCAGCAGCACACGATAGAGAGAACCGAATAACAAGCCGAAGGTCAGGGGCCACAAGCAGACAAGGATAACGAAGAACGAGCCGAAGGTCAAGGGTCACGAGCAGACAGGGATGGTCGGGGACAAGCCAATAACGTAACAGAGAGACAGACGTAGCACACGGCAGGCAGGAACCCAAACACACAATGCCTAACAAACACGTTGATCAGCAAAGCAGGCTTGCAGTGCACAGGTTAATATAGTGTTCAGTGATAGGGCCTGGGGTGGAGTCAGGCTGGGAGGAGATTATAAAGGAAGCCAGGTGAAGGAGGTCTGGTCTCTAGATGAACACATGAGGAGGAAGGTAAGATGGCAGACAGACATTAATGCATATCCATGACAGTACCCTCCCTCTTACGAGGCCTCCCCCTTCCCCGCCTGGGCCCAGGTTTAGAGGGAAACTTCAGATGAAACTCCTTTAACAGACGAGGTGCAAAGACCTCAGATGCAGTGATCCAAGACCTCTCCTCAGGACCAAACCCTTTCCAATGAACGAGGTACTGAAGAACGCCTTTACAGAGTCGGGAGTCCAGAATTTGACTGATCTCGTACTCCTGATTATCCTCAGAGACAGGCGCCACGGTAGGAAGAGGACGAGAGAATTTATTGAGGACTAAAGGCTTTAGAAGAGCAACATGAAAGGAGTTAGTGATTTTAAGGCTCTTAGGAATCTGGAGTTTGAAACAAACCGGATTCAGTTTAGCAGTTACCGTGTATGGACCGATGAATCGTGGAGCAAACTTCAGAGAAGGAACTCGGAGCTTGATGTTCCTGGTAGAGAGCCAGACTTTGTCCCCTGGCTGAAGAGAAGGCGGTTTACGCCTGCGGCGGTCGGCAAAGCCTTT
Source organism: Rana muscosa (assembly GCA_029206835.1). Classification (NCBI taxonomy): domain Eukaryota; kingdom Metazoa; phylum Chordata; class Amphibia; order Anura; family Ranidae; genus Rana; species Rana muscosa. The sequence continues at coordinate 1,129,420,321 of CM055122.1, forward strand.
GAATTTTTCAGCAGCTGCCCGGAGGGAATCATGAACGTGACCCCAAACGGAATTGAGAGACTCCTGAACCGAAGCCAAAGCTGGAATGTCTGGAGAACAGATCATAGGAAGAGGAAGTTGAGGGTGTTTTCCATAAACTGTGAAAAAGGGTGTCTTCTGCGAACTGGTATTCACATGATTGTTATGGGAGAATTCTGCCCACGGGAGTAGAGAGGACCAATCGTCATGGTGAGAAGACACAACGGTGCGAAGAAAGACCTCTAACTCCTGATTAACCCTCTCAGTCTGTCCATTGGATTGGGGATGGTAAGAAGAAGAAAAATCCAAGACAATATTGAGGGATTTGCAAAAGGCTCTCCAAAAACGAGACGTGAATTGGACTCCCCTGTCGGAAACAATATGAAAAGGGACCCCATGTAGGCGGAGAATTTCTCGAATGAAAATGGGAACCAAGGCAGGGGCAGAAGGAAGACCAGGAAGAGGAACAAAATGAGCCATCTTGGAGAATCGATCGATTACCACCCAAATGACTGTATTATTCTCAGACAGTGGGAGATCGGTGATAAAATCCATGGCAATATGGGCCCAGGGTTCCTTAGGAATAGGCAAGGGCATGAGGAGACCAGCAGGAGCTTGTGTGGAGGATTTGGACTGAGCACAGACATGACAAGCTTTAACGTAGTCTTTGACGTCTGAGCGGAGATTAGGCCACCAGTAGTGACGACTGATGAGTAGGAAGGATCGGAGGAATCCAGAATGCCCTGCCACCTTGGAATCATGTCCCCAACGAAGGATCTTAGCTCTTAGCTCAGTGGGGACAAAGGTCTTACCAGGCGGAATTTTAGACTTCAGGGTGGTAGAGTGGGCAACAATGCATGAGGTGGGAATGATCGGCTCAGGTTCAGGGGCGGACTCCTCGTCCAAAGTGTCAAATGACCTAGAGAGCGCATCAGCCCGACCGTTGCAGGAACCAGGTTTGTAGGTAATCGTGAAATTAAAACGGGCAAAGAAGAGACTCCACCTGGCCTGTCTAGGATTCAGACGTTTAGCATTCTGTAGATACTGTAAATTCTTGTGATCGGTAAAGATCGTTATGGAGTGAGGGGAACCCTCCAAGAGATGACGCCACTCCTCTAACGCCAATTTAATTGCGAGAAGTTCCCGATCACCGATGGCATAATTCCTCTCTGCCTGAGAAATTTTTTTGGAGAAGAACGCACATGGTTGGCGTCTCTTCTCAAAGATTTGAAGAAGCACAGCTCCCACCCCCATTGAGGAAGCGTCCACTTCAATAAAAAATGCATTCCCAGGATTTGGTCTCCTCAAGAGGGGGCCAGAAACAAAGGCCTGTTTCAGGTTGTGAAATGCAGAGACAGCTTCGGGAGGCCAGTCTCTGGCATTCACACCCTTCTTGGTCAAAGCGATAATAGGCGCGGCAATGGAAGAGTAATTCCTTATGAACTGCCTATAATAATTAGTGAAGCCAAGAAAGCGCTGTGTGGCCTTGAGGCTAGCAGGAAGAGGCCAGTTGGTGATAGCCAAGACCTTCCCAGGGTCCATACGAAGCCCCGAACATGAGACAAAGCACCCCAAAAACAGGACCTCAGAACATTCAAAGGAACATTTCTCCAGCTTGGCATAGAGATTGTTCTCTCTAAGACGTTGAAGTACAGTGCGGACATGGTTTCTGTGGACGAGCAGATTTTCAGAAAAGATCAGAATGTCATCCAGATAGATGACAACAAACTGGTACAGCAGATCTCTGAAGATTTCATTGACAAAGTTTTGAAACACGGCTGGAGCATTACACAGACCAAAAGGCATCACCAGATATTCGTAATGCCCGTCTCTAGTGTTAAATGCAGTCTTCCATTCGTCACCCTCCCGTATTCGAATGAGATTGTACGCGCCTCTGAGATCCAACTTGGTGAAAATGGAGGCACCCTTCAACCTATCGAATAGCTCAGATATTAAGGGTAAGGGGTATCGATTTTTAATAGTAACCGCATTTAAACCCCGATAATCGATGCAGGGTCTTAAGGTACCATCCTTTTTGGCAACAAAAAAGAACCCTGCCCCTGCAGGCGATGAGGATTTCCGGATGAACCCTCTCTCCAGATTCTCTGCTACATACTCCGACATGGCCTGGGTCTCTGGGATGGACAGAGGGTAGGTACGACCCCTGGGTAGAGTTGCTCCGGGGACAAGATCAATAGCACAGTCAAAAGACCTGTGGGGAGGAAGCACCTCAGCTGATTTTTTACAGAACACATCCCGGTAATCGCTGTATGCGGCGGGAAGATCAGAAGAAACAGAAGTGGCAGCAACCGGAAGACTCTCCTTGGGGGTCACCTTGAGAAGACACGACGAGAAACATGAGGAACCCCAGGCCAGGATCTGCCCAGAGACCCAGTCCACATGTGGAGAGTGGAGCTGTAGCCAAGGGAGGCCCAATACAACTGGGGTAGAGGCCTTGGGTAGAATAAGAAAGGATATCCACTCCTGGTGGAGAATCCCTACCGACATCCTAATGGGTAGCGTCTGGAAGCGAATAGGGCCCCCTGGGAGAACAGTGCCATCAATTGCCGAGACTACCAATGGGGTAGTGAGAGGTGAAAGGGTAAGCTTCATAGAAGAAGCAGTTCTCCAATCCATGAAATTGCCGGCAGCCCCGGAATCCAGGTATGCAAGGGTTGACTGAGGAGAAGTGCCTACATGAAGGGACACCGGCAAGAGCAGGCGAGAAGGTGATGTTTCTGGGTCCAATACTCCACCTTCCAAATGTATTAGACCCGAGCGTTTCCCGGACGAAGCGAGCAGGAGTCACGAAAATGACCCTTGCCCCCACAATAGAGGCACAAGCCCAGAGTTCTGCGCCTAGCACGTTCTTCGGGGGTTAGTCTGGTCCGGCCCAGCTGCATAGGTTCTTCAGCAGGTAGAGGATGCTCCACGGAATGAAGGGAGGGGAGCTCAGACTGGCTAGGACCCAGAGAGTGCTGGCATCTTTTTTCTAAGGACCTCTCTTGAAAACGAATGTCGATCTGGTTGCATAATGAAATTACATCGTCCAGACCGACGGGAATGGCTCTTCCCGCTAATTCGTCTTTCACTCGGTCAGAGAGGCCATGTAAAAAGGTAGCGACCAGGGCCTCATTATTCCAGCTCAATTCAGCTGTGTGGATACGGAACTGAAGAGCATATTGCCCCACTGAACTAGATTCTTGGCGAAGACGTAAGACAGCACTAGCCGCTGAAGAAGCCCGAGCCGGCTCTTCGAAGATATTACGAAAGAGCTTCAAGAATTCGGACAGACTGGAAACCACCGGATCGTTCCTCTCCCACAGGGGGGCAGCCCAGGCCAAAGCTTCACCGGAGAGGAGGGAAATGATATAGGCTACCTTAGCCCGGTCAGATAGGAAGCTTTGAGGCTGAAGCTCAAAATGAATAGTGCATTGGCTGAGAAACCCCCTGCAGGCCTTGGAGTCCCCAGAGAAACGGAACGGAGCTGGCAATCTTAGTGAGTGTGAGGCTGCGACTGGTGCGATAGGTACAGCCGCTGGTTGTACTTGGGGTTGCGGATTCGGGGTTCCCAAGGAGACCTGAAGCTGCTCGAATCGAGAAGCCAGATCCTGGAGGAATCGCATCACCTGGGTCTGATTTGATTCCTGGGTCTCAAGTCTGCGAACTATGCCCTGCAATGGATCATCCGCGGGAAGCGGGATGTCAGCCGGGTTCATGGCTGATCAAACTGTCAGGGTCACCTGTGGCCAGGTGACAGATGCACACCGTAGGGGGACAGGAGTGCACCGCGAGGTAGTGAACCCTATGGCTGGCTTCTGTGGATAGGAAACTGGGTGGTTGTGGAAAGCGGGACCAGAGGAGCACAACCGGGATCCCAACGGAAGCGAGAGCCAAGATTCCCCAGGGCGCGGAGTCTAAGACCCAGCTGGTCTTCTCCAGGGCCTCTAGTGGTGAGGATGTTACGCTGCAGGCTGGGACCAGGTCGCGGCCCCTGGAGTTTCCTAGCTCACGCCCCGTAGGATAAGGGGAAGCAGCAGCACACGATAGAGAGAACCGAATAACAAGCCGAAGGTCAGGGGCCACAAGCAGACAAGGATAACGAAGAACGAGCCGAAGGTCAAGGGTCACGAGCAGACAGGGATGGTCGGGGACAAGCCAATAACGTAACAGAGAGACAGACGTAGCACACGGCAGGCAGGAACCCAAACACACAATGCCTAACAAACACGTTGATCAGCAAAGCAGGCTTGCAGTGCACAGGTTAATATAGTGTTCAGTGATAGGGCCTGGGGTGGAGTCAGGCTGGGAGGAGATTATAAAGGAAGCCAGGTGAAGGAGGTCTGGTCTCTAGATGAACACATGAGGAGGAAGGTAAGATGGCAGACAGACATTAATGCATATCCATGACAGTACCCTCCCTCTTACGAGGCCTCCCCCTTCCCCGCCTGGGCCCAGGTTTAGAGGGAAACTTCAGATGAAACTCCTTTAACAGACGAGGTGCAAAGACCTCAGATGCAGTGATCCAAGACCTCTCCTCAGGACCAAACCCTTTCCAATGAACGAGGTACTGAAGAACGCCTTTACAGAGTCGGGAGTCCAGAATTTGACTGATCTCGTACTCCTGATTATCCTCAGAGACAGGCGCCACGGTAGGAAGAGGACGAGAGAATTTATTGAGGACTAAAGGCTTTAGAAGAGCAACATGAAAGGAGTTAGTGATTTTAAGGCTCTTAGGAATCTGGAGTTTGAAACAAACCGGATTCAGTTTAGCAGTTACCGTGTATGGACCGATGAATCGTGGAGCAAACTTCAGAGAAGGAACTCGGAGCTTGATGTTCCTGGTAGAGAGCCAGACTTTGTCCCCTGGCTGAAGAGAAGGCGGTTTACGCCTGCGGCGGTCGGCAAAGCCTTTGAATTTTTCAGCAGCTGCCCGGAGGGAATCATGAACGTGACCCCAAACGGAATTGAGAGACTCCTGAACCGAAGCCAAAGCTGGAATGTCTGGAGAACAGATCATAGGAAGAGGAAGTTGAGGGTGTTTTCCATAAACTGTGAAAAAGGGTGTCTTCTGCGAACTGGTATTCACATGATTGTTATGGGAGAATTCTGCCCACGGGAGTAGAGAGGACCAATCGTCATGGTGAGAAGACACAACGGTGCGAAGAAAGACCTCTAACTCCTGATTAACCCTCTCAGTCTGTCCATTGGATTGGGGATGGTAAGAAGAAGAAAAATCCAAGACAATATTGAGGGATTTGCAAAAGGCTCTCCAAAAACGAGACGTGAATTGGACTCCCCTGTCGGAAACAATATGAGAAGGGACCCCATGTAGGCGGAGAATTTCTCGAATGAAAATGGGAACCAAGGCAGGGGCAGAAGGAAGACCAGGAAGAGGAACAAAATGAGCCATCTTGGAGAATCGATCGATTACCACCCAAATGACTGTATTATTCTCAGACAGTGGGAGATCGGTGATAAAATCCATGGCAATATGGGCCCAGGGTTCCTTAGGAATAGGCAAGGGCATGAGGAGACCAGCAGGAGCTTGTGTGGAGGATTTGGACTGAGCACAGACATGACAAGCTTTAACGTAGTCTTTGACGTCTGAGCGGAGATTAGGCCACCAGTAGTGACGACTGATGAGTAGGAAGGATCGGAGGAATCCAGAATGCCCTGCCACCTTGGAATCATGTCCCCAACGAAGGATCTTAGCTCTTAGCTCAGTGGGGACAAAGGTCTTACCAGGCGGAATTTTAGACTTCAGGGTGGTAGAGTGGGCAACAATGCATGAGGTGGGAATGATCGGCTCAGGTTCAGGGGCGGACTCCTCGTCCAAAGTGTCAAATGACCTAGAGAGCGCATCAGCCCGACCGTTGCAGGAACCAGGTTTGTAGGTAATCGTGAAATTAAAACGGGCAAAGAAGAGACTCCACCTGGCCTGTCTAGGATTCAGACGTTTAGCATTCTGTAGATACTGTAAATTCTTGTGATCGGTAAAGATCGTTATGGAGTGAGGGGAACCCTCCAAGAGATGACGCCACTCCTCTAACGCCAATTTAATTGCGAGAAGTTCCCGATCACCGATGGCATAATTCCTCTCTGCCTGAGAAAATTTTTTGGAGAAGAACGCACATGGTTGGCGTCTCTTCTCAAAGATTTGAAGAAGCACAGCTCCCACCCCCATTGAGGAAGCGTCCACTTCAATAAAAAATGCATTCCCAGGATTTGGTCTCCTCAAGAGGGGGCCAGAAACAAAGGCCTGTTTCAGGTTGTGAAATGCAGAGACAGCTTCGGGAGGCCAGTCTCTGGCATTCACACCCTTCTTGGTCAAAGCGATAATAGGCGCGGCAATGGAAGAGTAATTCCTTATGAACTGCCTATAATAATTAGTGAAGCCAAGAAAGCGCTGTGTGGCCTTGAGGCTAGCAGGAAGAGGCCAGTTGGTGATAGCCAAGACCTTCCCAGGGTCCATACGAAGCCCCGAACATGAGACAAAGCACCCCAAAAACAGGACCTCAGAACATTCAAAGGAACATTTCTCCAGCTTGGCATAGAGATTGTTCTCTCTAAGACGTTGAAGTACAGTGCGGACATGGTTTCTGTGGACGAGCAGATTTTCAGAAAAGATCAGAATGTCATCCAGATAGATGACAACAAACTGGTACAGCAGATCTCTGAAGATTTCATTGACAAAGTTTTGAAACACGGCTGGAGCATTACACAGACCAAAAGGCATCACCAGATATTCGTAATGCCCGTCTCTAGTGTTAAATGCAGTCTTCCATTCGTCACCCTCCCGTATTCGAATGAGATTGTACGCGCCTCTGAGATCCAACTTGGTGAAAATGGAGGCACCCTTCAACCTATCGAATAGCTCAGATATTAAGGGTAAGGGGTATCGATTTTTAATAGTAACCGCATTTAAACCCCGATAATCGATGCAGGGTCTTAAGGTACCATCCTTTTTGGCAACAAAAAAGAACCCTGCCCCTGCAGGCGATGAGGATTTCCGGATGAACCCTCTCTCCAGATTCTCTGCTACATACTCCGACATGGCCTGGGTCTCTGGGATGGACAGAGGGTAGGTACGACCCCTGGGTAGAGTTGCTCCGGGGACAAGATCAATAGCACAGTCAAAAGACCTGTGGGGAGGAAGCACCTCAGCTGATTTTTTACAGAACACATCCCGGTAATCGCTGTATGCGGCGGGAAGATCAGAAGAAACAGAAGTGGCAGCAACCGGAAGACTCTCCTTGGGGGTCACCTTGAGAAGACACGACGAGAAACATGAGGAACCCCAGGCCAGGATCTGCCCAGAGACCCAGTCCACATGTGGAGAGTGGAGCTGTAGCCAAGGGAGGCCCAATACAACTGGGGTAGAGGCCTTGGGTAGAATAAGAAAGGATATCCACTCCTGGTGGAGAATCCCTACCGACATCCTAATGGGTAGCGTCTGGAAGCGAATAGGGCCCCCTGGGAGAACAGTGCCATCAATTGCCGAGACTACCAATGGGGTAGTGAGAGGTGAAAGGGTAAGCTTCATAGAAGAAGCAGTTCTCCAATCCATGAAATTGCCGGCAGCCCCGGAATCCAGGTATGCAAGGGTTGACTGAGGAGAAGTGCCTACATGAAGGGACACCGGCAAGAGCAGGCGAGAAGGTGATGTTTCTGGGTCCAATACTCCACCTTCCAAATGTATTAGACCCGAGCGTTTCCCGGACGAAGCGAGCAGGAGTCACGAAAATGACCCTTGCCCCCACAATAGAGGCACAAGCCCAGAGTTCTGCGCCTAGCACGTTCTTCGGGGGTTAGTCTGGTCCGGCCCAGCTGCATAGGTTCTTCAGCAGGTAGAGGATGCTCCACGGAATGAAGGGAGGGGAGCTCAGACTGGCTAGGACCCAGAGAGTGCTGGCATCTTTTTTCTAAGGACCTCTCTTGAAAACGAATGTCGATCTGGTTGCATAATGAAATTACATCGTCCAGACCGACGGGAATGGCTCTTCCCGCTAATTCGTCTTTCACTCGGTCAGAGAGGCCATGTAAAAAGGTAGCGACCAGGGCCTCATTATTCCAGCTCAATTCAGCTGTGTGGATACGGAACTGAAGAGCATATTGCCCCACTGAACTAGATTCTTGGCGAAGACGTAAGACAGCACTAGCCGCTGAAGAAGCCCGAGCCGGCTCTTCGAAGATATTACGAAAGAGCTTCAAGAATTCGGACAGACTGGAAACCACCGGATCGTTCCTCTCCCACAGGGGGGCAGCCCAGGCCAAAGCTTCACCGGAGAGGAGGGAAATGATATAGGCTACCTTAGCCCGGTCAGATAGGAAGCTTTGAGGCTGAAGCTCAAAATGAATAGTGCATTGGCTGAGAAACCCCCTGCAGGCCTTGGAGTCCCCAGAGAAACGGAACGGAGCTGGCAATCTTAGTGAGTGTGAGGCTGCGACTGGTGCGATAGGTACAGCCGCTGGTTGTACTTGGGGTTGCGGATTCGGGGTTCCCAAGGAGACCTGAAGCTGCTCGAATCGAGAAGCCAGATCCTGGAGGAATCGCATCACCTGGGTCTGATTTGATTCCTGGGTCTCAAGTCTGCGAACTATGCCCTGCAATGGATCATCCGCGGGAAGCGGGATGTCAGCCGGGTTCATGGCTGATCAAACTGTCAGGGTCACCTGTGGCCAGGTGACAGATGCACACCGTAGGGGGACAGGAGTGCACCGCGAGGTAGTGAACCCTATGGCTGGCTTCTGTGGATAGGAAACTGGGTGGTTGTGGAAAGCGGGACCAGAGGAGCACAACCGGGATCCCAACGGAAGCGAGAGCCAAGATTCCCCAGGGCGCGGAGTCTAAGACCCAGCTGGTCTTCTCCAGGGCCTCTAGTGGTGAGGATGTTACGCTGCAGGCTGGGACCAGGTCGCGGCCCCTGGAGTTTCCTAGCTCACGCCCCGTAGGATAAGGGGAAGCAGCAGCACACGATAGAGAGAACCGAATAACAAGCCGAAGGTCAGGGGCCACAAGCAGACAAGGATAACGAAGAACGAGCCGAAGGTCAAGGGTCACGAGCAGACAGGGATGGTCGGGGACAAGCCAATAACGTAACAGAGAGACAGACGTAGCACACGGCAGGCAGGAACCCAAACACACAATGCCTAACAAACACGTTGATCAGCAAAGCAGGCTTGCAGTGCACAGGTTAATATAGTGTTCAGTGATAGGGCCTGGGGTGGAGTCAGGCTGGGAGGAGATTATAAAGGAAGCCAGGTGAAGGAGGTCTGGTCTCTAGATGAACACATGAGGAGGAAGGTAAGATGGCAGACAGACATTAATGCATATCCATGACACCGGACGTGAGGTCCGTCAACAATATGTCGATTATTTTGTGGGTAGGGGGGCCATTGATATGCCTGATGAATTTTAACATTATTATTTGTAAAAATAAAACCTTTTTTTTGAGAAAATATTGTTTTGGTGTTTTCATTTAATATTCTTTTAGGTTTCTCGTAGGTTTACCTAGTGCACTTGTAGTGCCATGTGTATTTTGCATTCTTAATTAGCCTTCATTGTCAGTGTAAACACAAAACATTGATTAGTTCACTTTGCACAACATTTACATAATGAAGCCACAAATTCTTGTTAAGAAAATACCTTTTTAAATTTTTTTGGAGGAAACTTCCTTTTAAATGTAGATGTCCTAAAAATATTTTTGGGGTTAAAACGCATGAACAGCCATGCATAAAAAAAATATCAAAAAAAATATCGTGAAAATGTAAACATGTACTATTCATTAAAGCTTAAAAGAAAAACAAACTTGCCAAAACACAGCAAGTTCAACGTTATTTTGTGTTCAGACATTATACACGCCCAAGCACAGCCATGATATTTTGTAGCTTTTCCTCAACCCGCTTGGTATTTTGCCTGATCTCTATCAAGTCTCCCTTTATTTTTTCAAGGTCACGACAGCAGACCATGAGGTATTGGATCAGGATCTGGGCACTGTGATGTGTAAACTTTTCGGGGTCTCCGGCCAGAACTGCACCTAAATAAAAAAAAATCATGTAGTATAGAATATGTAGGCCTACATCTATTAACCTGCATCTGTCTGGTTTGACACTGACCTGTTGTGGTGCCACTTTCCACTTCCACAACTTCACGTTCCTCTCCATCATGTGGTTCTGGGGGTATTGTTGAAGGTGTTGGATTTTTAGGCTCATCTGACGTAGCTTTTTGAAGCCCTATGGAGATTGCAATAAAAGGTATAGTTTCATTAGTAACTAATAATTTTTTGGCCACAAAAAAGCATGAAAAATAGATTTGTAAAGATTTTTTGGAAGTGTGGTCCATTTTTAAATGTACCCCCAGTGACAACCGGAACACATGATTGGATACATAGCCAAAACCAGAGCATATACTTTTTGAAACAAAGTTTAACACATTGTAACACCCCAAAGTATATACACAGGATCACCTGTGTGTGACACCCTAAAAATTTAGGGGTTTTGTCCCACACTTGTACTACTGCGTTCAGATGTTTAAGCAGCTGCTGAGCATTCTCTCCCTTAACATTACAATGCATACCCTTTTTTTTAAAATGTCATTTGGATTATAAAAATAAAGCAAATTGTTTACCAAATTTGCTCCCCAAAAAAAAATAAAAAATTTGGGTGTTCACACTGGATGATCCAAAAACATCGTTTTAGGAACTGTACGGAGAAAGAGGTTTACTACGTCCATTTACTGTGCAGACGAACATGAAAGTTGGTATCTTTCACTGTACTATATCAAAGTCAAATATACACGACTTAATACAAGTAATAATCTTTAGCAGGGAAAATTAATAAAAAGTACTTACTTTTTCCTAAAACTTTCTTGATTCTTTTGTATTGGTCGGGCTCCCGCAACTTCAGATCAGACCATCGTTTTCTGAGCTGTTCCTTTGTTCTGCACACCCCGAATTTTTGGTGAAGAGTTTTGACCACTTTGCCCATAATTTTTGTCTTGACAAGATTAGGTCTTTTATACGGCCCATGCTTGGCATCATAATCCTCCCTCCTCAAAATGGCGACCATCTCCACCATTTCCTCGAATGACATGTTGGATGCCTTATATCTCCTGGATCGGGATTTGGGCTCCTCTGGAATTTCCTCCTCTGTAGAGGTAATCTCAGCCACCTGTGTCTCCGCCATGTTGTTAAGCACTACGATGAGCGAGAAGGGGCGGGGAAAGTACAATATCGAACGTCAGGGGCGGGGAAAGCGTGCAGAGTTTCACGCATGCGCAATGTATATCAAGTGAAGATCCATGTGTCGAAAATACGTTCATTTGGCGGGAGAGGGAGTTAGCAACGAACGTGTTGACCAAGGTACATAACATTTTAAGGATTTGGGTTTCATCAGAGGAGGAGATTTGGGGCTTGAAAATCTGTCGAAAATGCTGATTTGATGAATGTTGCCTGAAACATATGTATTTTCTTGTTTCTTGATTTTACAGAGAGAATGAATAGTTTCAAAAACCCAGAGTTTATGGGGGAGTTCATTGATAAATGGAAAGAACTCCCTATCCTTTGGCAGACAAAAAGTGGTGGAAATAAAAATAAAGTGGACAGGACAGCAGCACTGGAGAGCTTGCTTGCATTTGTGCAAACACAGATACCCACAACAACTCTCCAAGATGTGAAAACCAAAATTGCTACCATCAGGGGGACATACAGGACCCAGAGGAATATGGTCCTGAAGTCCCAGAGGTCAGGTGCTGCAGCAGATAAGGTTTATAAACCCAGTCTGTGGTACTACAGCAAGTTATCTTTTCTGGATGACCAGCTGGAAGTGCGGGAATCTCTGTCCACCCTTCCCCCCAGAGGTCAATCCAGCCTTCCTTGTAGCCAGCCCTCCAGCCTTCCTTGCAGCCAGCCCTCCAGCCTTCCTAGCAACCCTGCTCTGGCTTCCTCTGAGGATCAAGATGAGGTCCTTGAGGAGGCAGATTTGGATATATGGAGCCAGGTAAAGTATCGATATCTACATTTATATGTTACAAAAGTGATGATTTTAAATTGATGTTAGTATTGTTAGGTATTTAATGTTATAAAAAATTAGGATTTAAAGAGCAAGATACAGTAGTGGTCAAATTTGATGGGGACAAGGCAACAATATCAGGAGGCGAAATCTATGCAAATTTAATAACTTTTGACATTCAATTAAAAAATGTCTGGAGGTGAACAATGTGTGTGATTGATGGTGGCAAAAATTAAAGAATGTCCCTTTCTTTTTTTACAGCCAGAGCAGAGCCAGGAAGAGGGTGATGTTGGGGACCAGGAGGAGGCAGGGCCCAGTGGCACACAGGAGGAGGCTGGGCCCAGCACAAGAGCCCAGATGCCTCCCCTGATAATGAAACAACGAGGGCCAAGGAGAGCTAGGCAGGTGGAGGAGGAAACAAGAGCCTTCCTAAAAGAGGCTACTGTGGCCCTCAGAGAGGCACCCTCTGCTGAGGAGGGCTTTGCCGCAGTCCTGGCCCATAAGTTAGGCCAAATGGACTTGCGGCAAAGGCTATATAGTGAGAACCTTCTGCTGAAGGTCATTAACAAGGGGTTGCTCAGTGAACTGACCAAGTTCACCGACATCACTGAGGTTGTCCCTACTCCTCCACCTCCTCCTCCTCCTCCTCCTACTACTCCTCCTGCCACCTCCTCTCCTCCTGATCCCCAGCCTCCGAGGAAGCAAGCAACAAAGGCTGCAGGGAAGGCTGCAGGTAAGGCTGCAGAGAAGGCTGGAGAGAAGGCTACAAGGAAGAGGAAAAAATAATGCCTGCTGTAGTACCACAGACTGGGGACATATATGACTTATCTGCTGCTGTTCCTGACTTCTGGGAGTTCAAGCCAAGATTGGGCTCCTTTTTTTATTTTTGTATTAAATAGTTTGGTTTTGACATCTTGGATGGTTGTTGTGGGGTCCAAAGGATGCACAAATGCAAGCAGGCTCTCCAGTGCTGCCTTCACCTTTAATTTGTAATGTACCTAAATAAAGGATTCTTTTTTTTGGCTTCAAATACTTGACTATGTGATTTGTATTTCAAAAGAGACTTTGCTATGGAGTAGGCAGGGACATTTCAAATAATATTATTGTTATTAACAAGGGACACAAACCTCCTTGAGGCAAAATGAGACAAATTTTGAAGGTTGGTGTGGTAACTTTACACACCAATAATTTAAGCAAAATCCAAAAATAAATAAATAAATAAAAAAAAGCCTACATATATCAAAGAAGCCCAAAAAATAAATAAAGCTAACTTAATTATTAAAAGAAAAAAAAAGAAAAAAAATATAAATAAAAATAATTGTGATCTTTACATTTATTTATGAATTTATGAGGGAGATGTGGCTTCAAAAGAATATTTTACAATCATTAGATCAATTAGGAATTACTTAAGAAACAAGTTTGGCATAACTCTCAATGTCATTAGCAAAAGAAGGTAATTATTTAAGCATTATCAAAAGAACGGAATGCGCAGCATTAAAACGATGCTATTAATTCCACCGTGATGAATGTGCCATCTCCATTTCCAACGCTAGCTTTACCAAAACGTGCGCTCCCGTCTCATACTTGATTCTGAGCATGCGCGTTTTTTTTTTCCTCGTGAAAGCATACACACTATCGTTTTTCACGTCGTTAAAAAAAACGACATGAAAAACGACGTGAAAAAATTGAGCATGTTCGAAATTTTTAATGGCCGTTTTTCACGTCGTTAAAAATGCTCTGGAGCATACACACGATCGGTTTTAATGCCCATTTTTAAAAATAGCATTTTTTTTTTTTTTTTTTTTATAATTGTTTTTTATTGAATTTTCTAACACGTACAAAACATACAGCTTAAGCACCTACAGTCCTAGAAAAAGAACATGTACAGATGAGAATACAATTGCAATGTGAACCCAGCGATACAATGCACAGTCATGGAAGGGTACAGCAGCACCGCCCAAATAAAATTTAGGAGGGCATCCAGTATGGTAAGACCCACTAGTCAATGAAAACATATCAGAGGTCATCGGAGGAAGAGGAAGGTAGAAGAGCAAGGCAAGACCTTGACACGATGACCTGGTTCACCCCCAACTCACTAGGCTGTTTCGGGCTCATCTAACCAATTGCGCCAGACCTTGTCATATTTCAGTGGGCAGCCCCGATTGGCATAGGTATCTTTGTATAAAGGAAGGCTGCCGTTTACCAAGTGTTTCCATTGCGCCAAAGAGGGGGGGGCAGGCTTCTTCCACTGCATAGCAATATTCTTTCGGGCATAGAAGAGCAGCAAGGAAATTAGCGTGCGTTTGGCAGAGGATGGTACAATGGTCTCAATGAGCCCCAAAAGGCACACCTCCATTGACAAAGGCACAGCGACTGAGGCAACTCTGTTAATTAGATCCAGCACCATTTCCCAATACTGCTGGACCCCTGAACACCGCCAGAAGATATGGGAGAAGTCGCCCGGTGAGGCGCCGCATCTCCAACACCCCGAGGAGGGGGCAGGGTCCATCCTATGCAGTCTGTGTGGGGTGAAATAAGCTCTATGAACTATTTTGTACTGCACTAACCTGTCACGCATGGAGACTAAGGAGTTGAAGGGGAGGTCCCACATGTCGTCCCAGTCATCCCTATCTAATGTGGGGATATCAGTCTGCCATTTATTCCAGAGTTTATCCAGAGGTGGAAGAGACACAAAGATCAAGTACGAATAAAGATGTGAGGTGGGTTTGTCTTCACAGCTAAATCTAAGTGTCCTCTCCAGTTCCGACTGGGCCACGATGCACGAAGATTGCGGAAATTGCGCCGCAAATGCGTGGGACAGTTGCAGATATCTAAATAGGAAATGGTTGGGTAGGTTGTATTGGGAGGAAAGGTGCGAGAAGGGGAGTAGGGAGTTTTGAGATATTATGTGAGACACAAGTTTGATACCGTATTTTGTCCACGCGTAGGGGTCAGGGATCTTGTAAATGTGAGATAGACTAGGGTTCAGCCAGATAGGGGCATTGGGGGAGATTTCAGACTGTTTACATTTCTCAATGACTAATCCTGTCCGCCATGCCCGCAGGGTGGTAAGCATAGAAGGGGTCAGAGGATACGGGGCACGAGGGCCCCTAAAAAGTAATAATTGAAGAGCTTCCCACGAACCGACCACTGTTGCTTCCAGCACAGTCGACGAGTTCGTTCTGTCCGGCTGTAGCCACCACGCCGCAGTCACCAACTGCGCGGAGAGGTAATACTTATGACAGTCCGGGAATGCCATGCCACCCTGCGTTCGTGGCCTCATTAGAGTCGTCAATCTATATCTGGGAGGAGAGGGGCCCCATAAGAAGGAAGAAAAGATGCAGTTCAATTTTTTAAAAAAGGACTTGGGCACCCATTGTGGGGAGTGGCGGAAAAGATATGTCAGTTTGGGAATAATCTTCATTTTTATGAGATTAACTCGCCCCCATAAAGACAGGGGCAAGTTACTCCAGGATTTGAGCTTCGTCTGGGACTCCAATAGTAACGGGGCTAGATTTAAGGATATATAGTCTGAGGCTGAACCAGAGACATGTACCCCCAAGTATGTAAAGGAGTCTACCCACAGGAGGGGGCTATCAGGAGGGGATGTGGACCTAGCCGCTGGATCAATTGGGAACAGGAGGGATTTAGACCAATTTACCCTAAGACTGGTGACCTCTGCAAAGGTGTCCAGAATATTTAGCGCTCCCTGCAGGGACGGGCCGGCATCATTTAGGAAGAGTAGCATGTCATCCGCGTACAGGGCCACCCTCTCCTCCAGCAACCCGAGTCGGAGACCCCTAATGTGCGGTGAGGTGCGAAGTGCCTCCGCCACCGGTTCGATAGCGAGGGCAAACAAAGCCGGAGAGAGAGGGCAGCCCTGCCTCGTTCCCCTGGTAAGCCCGAAGGGGGCCGATAGTCCACCTCCCAAGCGCACCGAGGAAGTGGGGCATTTGTAGATCACCTGGAGCCACCTGATAAACAGCAGAGGAAACCCCATCCTGCGTAAAGTTTCCCACAAGAAGGGCCACTCGACCGTATCAAAGGCCTTTTCCACGTCCAGAGAGGCCACAGTTCGAGATCCCTTATTGAGGTGGTGAGCGTGTATGTTGGTGAATAGTCTTCTGAGATTCACATCCGTGGACCTACGGGGCATGAAACCCGTCTGGTCTGGGTCTATCACTGAGGGTAGCATGGGGTACAACCGAAGGGCCAGAAGCTTAGTCAGAATTTTAACGTCAGAATTAAGCAATGCAATAGGACGATATGAAGCACAGGAAGTGGGGTCTTTGGGAGCCTTATATATCAGTGTCAAGTATGCGTGGTACATTGAAACAGGCAGACTACCGTCTGCCAGGCATACAGTATACAGTTGTGCCAGCAGGGGTGCTAGAAGTTCCACATGAGCCCTATAAAAGTCTATTGGAAGCCCATCCGGCCCCGGCGCCTTGCCGGGGGGGAAGGATCGGATAGCCTTTACGACCTCCGAGACCGTAAAAGGTTGGACCAAAATCTCTCTTTCGTGGTCCGAGAGCCAGCCAAGCGCCAACGGGTCTAACAGACCGTTCAGCGACTCCGGCTGAAACTCTGAGGACAGACCGGACGAGTATAACTTGCCATAAAAGGAGTTAAACGTCTGTAGAATATCAGAGGGGGAGGACACCGTCCCGCCCCCGGGGTCTGTAGAGTGGATACAAGGGTAAGGGGTTGGTCGTGTTGTGCCATCATGGCTAGCAGGCGGCCATTCCGGTCACCCTGTTCAAAGGCCCTCTGTTTACCTTTATACGACTCGAGTCGCGTGACCTCAGCCAGGTGCAACTGCAGTTCCCTCTGAGCCGCCATTAGTAGGTCAAAGTGAACTGGGGTGGGGTCATTGCTATACGTAGCAGTGTGATCGTCAACAGCCTTCTGCAGCGCCAGCGCTGCAGCCGATTGTTGTTTTTTGATGCTAGCAATAGAAGAAATATACTGTCCCCTCGTGAAAGCTTTAAAGGCATCCCATACAATATCGGGAGAAGAGGAGTCTTTATTATTTTCCCAGAACTCAGACAGCAGGGGTGGCAGCTGGCCAGCGAGGTCAGGATGAGAGACCCATTGTGTGCCCAACCTCCAGAGCGCAGCGCTCCGGGAAGCCGGGGAGCGAAGCACCACCACTAAGGGACTATGATCGGACAGACCGCTAGGCAGATAGGACGTCTCCAGAACATCCGCTAACAGTGCAGGGTTGGAGAAGGCTAGGTCTATCCGCGACGCAGTCTTATAGGATGCCGAAAAACATGAATAGGCCCTTGTGGTAGGGTGCTTCCACCTCCAGATCTCCACCAGCCCCACCGCCTGAGCCCAGGCAGAGAGGTCCATACACTGTTTCTTAGTCGGGGCAGGTCTATCTAGCTCAGGCGATAAAATGGCATTAAAGTCACCCATTACCAGAACCTTCCCTGGGCAGAAAGGTGACATTTTTTCTAGAACCTCATACAATAATGCGGATGAAAACGGGGGAGGGATGTATGCATTAAGAACAATATACCTGACAGACCATAGCGTGAACACCACTGTAAGGGTATGTACTCACCGAGGCCGAGATGCCGAGAGTGGTTCACCTTTGCGACTTGACGCACTCCACCCCCTGGAGTTGAGACAGAGAGTGGATGGCGAGAAGCGGCACCGGCTACCGGCAGGTGGTGGGTATCTGTAGACGGTCCGGTAGAGCTGAGTAGACTGAAGAACAGGCTTCAAGCAGGAACTATCCGGATTGGTAAAGTTCAAACAGCATGAGATAATGGAAACCGGTGCAGGTTGAGTCCGGGTTGCCGTGGCAAGGTAACAGTCCCGGCTGGGGGTCAAACGCAGTAAAAGGTAACAAGTCCAGAGAGTACCGGGAACCAGGCAGGGGTTCAAAGGAAACGTGGAAGTCCAAAAGGTACAAGCCAGAGGTCAAGGATTGGAGACAGACAGCAGATCCGAGTCACAGGCCGAGGGTCAAACACAGGAGAAGGCAGAAGTCCGTATCACAAGCCGAGGGTCAGGTCCAGGAGAGAGATCAGAGGAATCAAGCCAGTCCGGGTCACAAGGAGATTTTCAGGATAGTTTTCCAGAGTCTTGGGAATACAGAAAAGCTGACAAACCAGCAACTTGTCAGTGCAACTAGGTCTCTTTAAATAGGCCCGCCTGGATTCCTATTGGTGCGCCGCCGCGCATGCGCCGCTGCGTCGGCGCGCGCCGCTGCGTCGGCGCGCGCACCCGAGAACGTAGAAGCGTCGTCCCGCGCACGCGCCGAAGCATCATTCCGCCGCGCGTGCACATTGGGCGCTGATTGGCGCTGTTGGAACGATTTCCCTGACAGTGCCCCCCTCCTAGGGGCGGACTCCGGACGCCCAGACTAGACATCAACTCGGGATGTTCCTGGTGAAAGACTCTAATTAGGCGGGGAGCATGTAGGTTCCTAGATGGTTCCCAAGAGTTGTCCTCCGGGGGATACCCCTTCCATTTGATTAAATATTGTAACTGCCTGCCTCTTTTCCTGCAGCCCAGGATAGATTCCACCACGTACTCGTTTTCGCCATCAACCTCCACAGGTGGAGGAGGTGGCTCATCCCTTCCCGGGAAGGAGCTGGAGACTACCGGTTTCAACAGAGACGTGTGGAAGACCGGGTGTATCCTGTAGGAGTCGGGCAGTGCCAATTCAAAGGCCACAGGGTTGATTACTCGCTTGATTTTAAAAGGGCCTATAAATCTTGGTCCCAATTTCCGTGAAGGGATCGGCAATTTGAGGTTGGTGGCGGAGAGCCATACTTCCTCCCCAACTTTGAAGACTGGATTTTCCTTCCTACCCTTGTCATAGTGTCTCTTGTAAGACTCCTGGGCGTTTTGCATCATTTCCTGGAGTCTCAGAAAATTAGATTGAACAAAGGCTATCCGATCTTGAACAGCAGGAACAGAGCTCTCCGGAATGTCATCAGGGAGAAAGGAAGGATGGAAGCCAAAGTTGGCCCAAAAAGGAGTTTGACTGGTGGCTGAATGCACTGAGTTATTATATGCAAATTCAGCGTAGGATAATAGGGAGGACCAATCATCTTGTGAGGCTGAGCAAAAACAACGGAGATATTGTTCTAGGGTTTGATTGGTTCTCTCTGTCTGTCCGTTGCTCTGGGGGTGATATGCCGATGATAGGCAAATTTTGATTTCTAAAGATTTGCAAAGTTCCTTCCAGAATTTCGCCGTGAATTGGACGCCTCTGTCAGAGGTGATGCTTTTAGGCACTCCATGGAGCCTGATTATCTCCTGAAAGAAGGCTTTGGCTGTATCTGCAGCAGAGGGAGTACCAATCATGGGCACGAAGTGTGCCATTTTGGAGAGGCGGTCAATTACGACCAGAATCGTGGTAAAACCTCCAGAGGGCGGTAGATCTACAATGAAGTCCATGGACACATCTGCCCACGGACGTTCAGGGATAGGCAAGGGTTTGAGTAGTCCCCAACTCTTGGTTTTGGGTCCCTTATACCGTTGGCAACGGGTACAGGAGGCAACATAGGACTTGCAATCTTGTCTCCAACCAGGCCACCAGAAGGAGCGAGAGATTAGTTCCATAGTCTTTTTGGTTCCAAAGTGACCAGCTAGTTTGTGGTCGTGGAAAGTTCTCAGAGTCAGTTGCCTTGTTTCCAGAGGGACGAAGACTTTGCCTTGGGACCAGAGCAAGTCGTTACGCTTCTCCAAGGAAGAGGTTACTTGGTCAGGACAATGCTTAGAGGCGGCTCTTATGGAGGTTAGTAGATCAGCCTGTGGGATGAGCAGGAAGTTTTGTGCTGATAGGATGGTACTTGGTTCCTCTGCTTGAGGGGTCTCGGGAAACATCCTAGAGAGTGCATCCGCCTTCACGTTCTTGGAACCGGGCCTATAAGAGATATGAAAGTTAAACCTGGTGAAGAAGAGGGCCCATCGGGCTTGTCTGGGTCGAAGACGTTTTGCTGTTCTTAGATATTCTAGATTCTTATGATCCGTGAATATCATGACAGGGTGAGGAGCTCCCTCCAGAAGGTATCGCCATTCTTCCAGGGCGAATTTGATAGCTAATAGTTCCCGGTCTCCGACGTCATAATTACGTTCCGGAGAAGTTAGTTTACGAGAGGCAAAGGCTACTGGATGAAGAAGGGATTTGGGGCCCTGCCTTTGAGAGAGGATGGCCCCAGTGGCTGACTCTGAAGCATCTACTTCCAGAGTAAACGGCAGTAACGGATCTGGATGCTTCAATACAGGTGCCGATGTGAATGCTTTTTTTAGTTTATCGAAGGCTTCCTGAGCTTTCGGTGACCAGTGGAAGCGGTAGCCCTGGCGTGTCAATTGGGTTATAGGCGCCACAATAGAGGAGAACCCCACAATGAACCTCCTGTAGAAATTGGCGAAACCTATAAATCGTTGTACCCCTTTCTTGTCTGTTGGGGCTGGCCATTCCTGGATAGCTTTGACTTTCTGCGGGTCCATTGCGACCCCATTGGTAGAAATAATAAATCCCAAAAATTGCACTGTGGTTTTCTCAAAGTCACATTTCTCGGCCTTGAGGTAAAGTCTATGTTCTCGGAGAATAGTGAGGACCTTGATGACATGGATTCGGTGCAGCTCAAGGGAAGATGAAAAAATAAGAATATCGTCCAAGTAGACTACTAGGAAATCGTCCAGGTGTTCACGGAAAATGTCATTGACCAGGTGCTGGAAAGTAGCTGGGGCGTTGCAAAGCCCGAATGGCATGACCAAGTATTCGAAATGACCGAACCTAGATCTAAAAGCCGTCTTCCATTCGTCTCCAGCCCTGATCCGGATGAGGTTGTAGGCCCCTCGAAGGTCCAGTTTAGAGAAGATCCGGGCTGATCGGAATCGTTGGAACAACTCCGGGATGAGAGGAAGCGGGTATCTATTTTTAATAGTAATTTTATTTAATTCCCTATAGTCGATGCAGGGCCTCAGAGTCCCGTCTTTCTTTTCAACGAAAAAAATTCCGGCACCGGCTGGGGAAGAAGAGGGTCGAATGAATTTCTTTTCCAGATTTTCCTCAATGTAAGACTTGAGGGCCTTCAACTCAGATTCGGACAAGGGAAAGATGCGGCCGAATGGAGTTTTGGAGCCAGGCAGAAGGTCGATGGGACAATCGTAGGGACGATGTGGAGGTAGGCGGTCGGCCTGCTGTTTGTCGAAGACTTCCTGGAATCCTAAGTATGCTGATGGAACATGTGGTAGGTTATCCGGTTGAGGGGTTAAAGTAGCACAGGCAGTTGGAAGTGCGGAAAGACAGTGTTGAGAACAATATGAAGAAGTGAAGTTAACTTCCCTCTTGGCCCAGTTTATATGAGGCTCATGTGCTTGTAACCAGGGGAGGCCCAGGATGATGGGAAACATGGGAGATGAGATGAGGTCAAATCGAAGGTATTCTTGGTGGCCTGAATCCGTGATGGCAAGGACGGGTTTTGTTTCTTGCGTAATTACCCCTGAACGAGGCAGGGATCCATCCGCCAGACGAACCTGAAGATAACGGTCCTTGGTTTGCAGAGGGAAGTGAAGTTGGGAAGCAAGTGAAGAGTCCAGAAAGCAGCTGCAGGCTCCTGAATCAATAATCGCCGGTAGGCGGGTTGCTCCTGTTGGTAGCTGTAGAGAAATAGAAAGAACAACATAAGTCTGTGGCAAGCCAGAAACTGGGTAGTTCAAAGTGTCTTTGAGGGTACACTTACTAGGTCTCACTGGGCAGCTCCGAAGGAAATGGCCAGTACCCCCGCAGTAAAGACACAGATTGGCCTGACGCCTGCGCTGCTTTTCCTCAGGAGAAAGGGGAGGACGAACTAGACCAAGCTGCATGGGTTCAGGCTCGGGGGGAGAAGATGCTGTAGGAACTTGGATGGGTGGGTAGGCAGAAGCTGATCGGGGCAAAGTCCAGTTTGGACGGGTAGTCTGGAAACGCTCAGAACGCCGCTCCCGCAGGCGTCTGTCAAGCTGAGTGACAGACTGGATCAGATCTTCCAGAGTAGTTGGAACACCAATCCTGGCCAGCTCGTCCTTAAGAGCCTCAGACAGTCCTTGGCGATATTGGTATTTAAGGGCCGTCTCATTCCAGCCAGTGTCAGCTGACCATTTCCGGAATTCTGCCGTGTAGTCCTCCACCGGCCTTCTCCCCTGGGTTAAACTGTGGAGAACAGACTCAGCTGTAGCTGATCGCTGAGGATCGTCATACAGCTGCGCCATACTCTCAAAGAAGGTGTCCACGGAATCTAGTATGGGGCTACTTTGCTCCATCAGGCCATGGGCCCAGGCCTGAGGTTCGTCGGTTAGAAGGGAGATGACAAACCCCACCTTTACCACTTCTGAAGAGAAAGTCCTGGGTTGAAGGGGGAAATAAAGAGAACATGCGTTTTTGAAAGCCCGATATTTCTTACGGACGCCAGAAAATCGCTCAGGCAGGGGGACCCTGGGTTCAGGGGTAGCCATTACTACGGTGGGATTTGCCTGATTTTGAGACGTGGAGGCAACATTGGCAACGGTAGCAGCTGGTGATGCTGGTCCTGTAGCTCCAGTAAGTAGCTGAAAGCGGCCATCCATTTGGACATAACCTTCTTGTAATTTCTGAACCGCATCGGTTAGTGCGGTGACTTGCTGACATAGGGTCTCGAACGGTGAACGCACCCTGTCGGCCTCAGACATCTGGCTGGTTTGTACTATAAGGGTATGTACTCACCGAGGCCGAGATGCCGAGAGTGGTTCACCTTTGCGACTTGACGCACTCCACCCCCTGGAGTTGAGACAGAGAGTGGATGGCGAGAAGCGGCACCGGCTACCGGCAGGTGGTGGGTATCTGTAGACAGTCCGGTAGAGCTGAGTAGACTGAAGAACAGGCTTCAAGCAGGAACTATCCGGATTGGTAAAGTTCAAACAGCATGAGATAATGGAAACCGGTGCAGGTTGAGTCCGGGTTGCCGTGGCAAGGTAACAGTCCCGGCTGGGGGTCAAACGCAGTAAAAGGTAACAAGTCCAGAGAGTACCGGGAACCAGGCAGGGGTTCAAAGGAAACGTGGAAGTCCAAAAGGTACAAGCCAGAGGTCAAGGATTGGAGACAGACAGCAGATCCGAGTCACAGGCCGAGGGTCAAACACAGGAGAAGGCAGAAGTCCGTATCACAAGCCGAGGGTCAGGTCCAGGAGAGAGATCAGAGGAATCAAGCCAGTCCGGGTCACAAGGAGATTTTCAGGATAGTTTTCCAGAGTCTTGGGAATACAGGAAAGCTGACAAACCAGCAACTTGTCAGTGCAACTAGGTCTCTTTAAATAGGCCCGCCTGGATTCCTATTGGTGCGCCGCCGCGCATGCGCGCACGCCGCTGCGTCGGCGCGCGCACCCGAGAACGTAGAAGCGTCGTCCCGCGCACGCGCCGAAGCATCATTCCGCCACGCGTGCGCATTGGGCGCTGATTGGCGCTGTTGGAACGATTTCCCTGACAACCACTATCACAAATTTCCCCTGGGGATCAGTACGGATCTCCTCAATAACACAGGGGAAATTCTTGTGGACAAGGACCGATACACCTCTGGCGTATGTAGAATATGTGGCATGTATCGCTCGCTGTATCCACGGTTTCTTGAGAGTCAAAATCTTGCTGCCCGTGAGGTGAGTCTCCTGAAGGAGAATAAGCTGGGGGGAGTGAGATTTTAAGTATTTGAATAAAAGGGCTCGCTTAAATTTGGAGTTAAGACCCCTGACATTCCAGGAGAGAACGGTGAAGGAGTCTGCTACTTGACTAGCCATTGGGTGAAGGGGAAGAACAATTAAGGAGATACTCTAGAGGGCATGTACCGGTGCACCCCACAAGCAGCAAGATCCCGGTCACACTGCAGAAAATGCTGACAGTACCTAAGCGTAACACAAAACAAAAGTATACAAATAAGAAATAGAAAACCATAAGAACAAGGGATGACTAAATCCCTAATCTAACTTCCCAGGCACGGTGCCTATCCTACTATACCCAGCCTACCTCCTAACAGGGGGGGAAGGTCTGGGAACAGTTTTTACCCAAAAGAAAAACTTTTATAAAGAGTGCTAGTGAACCCTTACACTGGGGGCCCTACACTTCTGGTAGTAGTTCATCCACTCTGTCGACGGGCAGTGTCTCGTCCGTCTCGTAAGAACAAGGAGCAGAGGGACGTGGGATATCTATCCCATAAACCTGTATCCTCAAAGTCAGCGGAAAATAAAGTCCGTGTTTTAAGAGGAAAAACAAAAAACAAAAACAAAAGCGAAAACAAGGGCAATCTAAAGCCTCGTGGGGGTCTCGTGTAAAGGTACATTTGAAGTAACTCCGGTGGTTGAAGAAAGTGTAGTAGGATAGAGCGAACAAGGATGTGGAAGATCCGTGCATCATAGGAGTCCGTGAGAAGATCCCTTCAACGCAAGTTGGTCAGCCAGTCGTCAGCATCCGCTGGGTTATCAAAGAAGCGGACCGCCCCCTCATGTTGGACTCGTAGGCGGCTTGGGTAAAGCATGCCATATTTAATGTTCTTATCTCTAAGTCGTTTGCGGACATCGTTAAAGGTTTTCCTCTTTCTCTGCAAGTCTGCCGAAAAGTCAGGGAAGAGGAGGACAGAGGAGTTACAATATTTGAGCGTGGGATGTTGGCGGGCTTCCGACAGAATCTTGTCCCTGTCCCGATAGTTAAGGAAACGGACTAAGAAGGGCCTGGGGGGTTTCCCCGGGGTGGCTCGGCCCGCGGGCACCCGGTGGGCCCTCTCCACCACGTAGGTAGGGGGAACGTCTGTAAGGCCCAGGAGATTTTTAAAGAACTCCTCCGCAAATATAGCAGGGTGGTCTCCCTCTTCCCCCTCAGGCAAACCTAGGACTCTGACATTGTTGCGCCTCAGCCTGTTCTCGGCATAATCTGACTTTGCAACGAGGGACTGCACTGTGCGCTGCAGCTCGGCAATGGAGGCGGCATGGGAGGCCGTAAGATCTTCAGTGGTCGACACTCTGGACTCAGTTTCCGCCATTCTACCCCTCATTTTGTCAAGGTCGTTTCGTATGAGGTTACATTCTTCAGCGAGGTGGTCAATATGCACCAAAAGCGAGGTCCTACTCTGCTCGATCGCAGCGAGGATCACCGCTGTACCATCCTTAGCCAGTGGGGCTGGCCCCTCTGTCAGCGGAGCTTCAATGGGATCCATTTCTAAGCCAGCCAGCAAGGCCCGAAGCCGACCCAGAAGTATGGGATAAGATTGTGGGGAAGATGGCGGTGGCAGCAGGAGTGGTACGTTGGTTTTTGCGGCTTTAGAGGACCTGTTCCCTTTTTTGGAGGAGGAGGACATCTGACAGTTCGCCAGGGGGGGCCCACTCTCAGGAGATTTGTCGGTGTTCAGACGAGCACCCAGGAGGTAGGTAAGGGGCGACCCAGGCCACAGCAGGTGTCTCAGGAGAGATTATGTCAGGTGCCGCCACCAGTCAGGCTCCACTGCAGACACCAGGTAAAGATAGCCCTCCAGCAGGGCAGGCCGTCAGTGGTTACCGGCAGCCCCCCACCCCACAGCAGACAAAGAAGTAGGGACAGGGTGGTAAGGATGAGAAGCTGGGACCAGAGCAGCAAGGCTGAGGCAGAGGGGTGGCGGAGGACCGGAGAAGTTGGGCTCCAGGGGTAACGCAGCTGCTCCAATTTAGGCAATTTCAGTGCTACAGTACCCCAGGCCTTGGCAGGGATGACAGGGCGTGAGAAGGCAGGCGATCCGCGCTGTTGCGCTCGTCGATGTCGGCCGCGGTGCACTTCCGGCGGGGCGGCGGTTTAGGAAAGACCGGTGCTTCACAGGCCGCACTAGGCCGCACCGGGTCGCGGCCTCCACGGATCCCTTTTTCGGCCCGGCGGACCTCCGGATCGGGCCAGGAAGGTGGATGGGCAGGCAGATGTGGCCGGATGACAGTCTCTTACCTGCAGGCAAGCTGGGATCGGGTCCTTTCAGTACAACACAGTTGCAGGCAGGGAAGATGGCGGCGGACGCAGGTGAGTGGGGGTTCAGGCGTGCAGGCGATCCGGGCAGAGAGTCTCCACAATTTTGTCCCAGGATGAGACAGGGGACACAGGGGAACAGGCTGGAGTGAGTATTTACTCTTTTAAGTCGATGGAAATGCACGGATGGCAAAGGATTCAAACAGGATAGCCGGAGCTCCTCAAAAACACGTCCGCCGGCTCTCACATCCGGACACGCCCCCTAAAAATTGCATTTTTAACGGCATGAAAAACGATCGTGTGTACGCCGCATTAGGAAGGGGCAAACCTGGTTTTCTATACCCAGTGTTGTAATGTTATACACTAGCATTGCAAAGATTCGGCAGTTATTTACTTTACTCTTTATCTTTCCTCAGTGTCTTGGTGTCTGGAATTCCAGTGCAGGAATCCTGAAAACAGGGTAGGACCAGAATTGCAACTACACAAAGAAAACATAGCCATCAAAAACTGAAAATTTATTACCAATACTTACCGTAATTTTCCTTTCCTGATAGACTCCATGGCAGACTACGTGTGTGTTAACCCCGCCTCCTCTCCATAGCTATAGGACCCCTTACCCATGAATTTGAGCTCACCTCCACAGACAGGTGTTCCGTAACTAGCCGACTCAAATTTCGACTCTCATATTTTTATTCATGGGTGGGAACTCCGTCTGCCATGGAGTCTATCAGGAAAGGAAAATTACGGTAAGTATTGGTAATAAATTTTCAGTTTTCCTGACAGACTCCATGGCAGACTACGTGTGGGAAATAACTAGCCAATCCACACGGGAGGGTATGCTTGAACAAAAATATTTAATCTTTCCCATCAACTGATAGGATTTTTCGAACAAAATTTACAGAGGAAAGGGAAGCAGGCTCAATACAATAATGAGTCATAAAGGTATTAATGGAAGACCACGAAGCTGCCTTGCATATTACTTCAGGAGCCACGTGTCGAGCTGCTGCCATGCCTCTGGTGGAATGAGCCGTCACCACCTCTGGAGGGGCCAAGCCCTTTGCCCTGTAGGCCTGTTGGATAGACTGGACGATCCAGGCTGCTATCGTTCTGGACGAAGCTCTATTTCCTTTGTTGCTGCCAGAATGTAATAAGAACAGGTAGTTCGAGTTTCTGAAAGATGAAGTGACTCTCAGATACTCCTTCAGAGTCTCGCCAACATCCAGGGGATGAGCTTCTGCTGATTCTGGAGAACTGAAGGTAGGAAGGACTATTTCCTGGTTTTCGTGAAAAACTGACGTGACTTTGGGTTTAGACCCAAGCATGGGAATAAGGACCACACGGTCCGGGAAGAAATTTAGAAAGGGTTCTTGATAACCCAGGAAGCTTATTTCTGAAACCCTTTTGGCTGAGGTAATAGCCACTAGAAAGGCCAGCTTGATTGAGAAGTCCTTAATAGAAAGATCCTTGTTTTTGAGTGATGACAGAGCATCAAGGACGAGCGGAAGATCCCATTTGGGGAATCTGGGTTTCCTCTGAGGCCTGATTCTCGAAGCCCCCCGAAAGAACTGTTGAACCAGGGGATGAGTTGCCCATGATGTTCCTGAAAATGCCGATAAGGCTGAAACTTGTACTCTGAGGGAACTGATTGACAAAGGAAGATCCAAGCCTGATTGGAGAAAACTCAAAACATCTTGAACTCCAGGATCTCTGAAGGATTTCCCTGCAGAAGTCATGAAGCTGACGAATCTTGTCCAGATTCTGTTATAGGTTTTGTTTGTGTTAGGCTTTCTGGAGCTCATAAGGGTAGAGATTACCCCTGAGGCACATCCAAGAGACTCTAGCCTCTCCCTCTCAAAAACCAAACCATCAGTCTCAGTATCGCTGGACAAGGGTGCAGGGTCGCCCCCTGAGAAAGAAGGTCCGGCCTGAGGGGAAGAGGCAGCGGGTCCCTGAAGCTCATCAGGTTCAGGAGAGGAAACCATGGCCTGCTCGGCCAATATGGTACTATTGTTAACACTTCGACTTTCTCCAACAGGAGCCGCTGCAGGAATTTCAGTATAATCGGAGGTGGAGGGAAGGCATATGCCTTGTTGAATCTCCATTGGCTCGTTAGTGCATCTTCTCCAAAGGCTTGGCTGCACCGACCTCGAGTGAAGTATCTGTTCACTTTGTGATTGCAAGGGGATGCAAACAGATCCACTTCTGGGACTATTCCCAACGATAGGATCCATTGGAATGTTTGTGGATGCAGTGACCATTCGTTGTTGTCTAAGGTACTGTGCGACAAAAAGTCCGCTTGAATGTTCTGCTCCCCTGGAATGAAGACTGCTGTTAAGTTGAGCAGATTCCTCTGAGCCCAGGTCATGATAGGTTCGACCTCTTGGAGAAGGGTGGAGCTCCGAGTGCCCCCTTGTCTCTTCACATATGCCACAGCAGTGGTATTGTCCATTCTGAGTAGGACCGACTTCCCTTTCAGAAGGTGGGAGAAGGCTTGAAGGGCGCACCATGCCGCGCGTAGTTCCAGAACGTTTGACCCTGGAATGTGGAGATGGGCATCCCATTTGCCCTGAGCCAATTCTGCCCCACAATGTGCCCTCCAGCCCGCATTGCTGGCATCGGATGTAACAGTCATCCATTGGATGGGAGCAAGAGAGTGGCATGTTAACAAGTTTTTGTGTTGAAGCCACCAGGGGAGACTGTTCCTCATTGACTGAGTAATCCTGATCGGCTGATTGGGATCGTCTGCCTTCCACTGCTGGAGGAATCCTGATTGGAAAGGACGAAGCCTCCACATTGCCCATTTGACCATGGGGGAAGTGGCCACCATCGTGCCGATTATCTTCAGGCACTGTGACGCCCTTAGGTGAGAGTAGTCTAGGGCTACGGCTATTCTTTCCCGAATGACCGGGATTTTTTCCTCCGGAAGAGATATGGTATTCTCTACGGTGTTGAATTGAGCTCCTAGATAAGTTAGGCGTTGGGTCGGCTCTAGCTGACTTTTCTCCCGATTTAGGAGCCATCCGAACTCTATCAGTGTAGAGATCACTCGGTCTCTGTGGATCAGCAGCTGCTGTTTGTCTTGGGACAGTAGTAGCAGATCGTCTAGGTAATGATACAGACGCACACCCTGTATTCTGATAAGAGATACAATCGCCAACAGTACCTTGGAAAAGACTCTTGGAGAGGTCGTTAGTCCGAATGGAAGACAGATGAATTGCAAGTGCTCTCGATCGACTTGAAATCGAAGGTATTTGTGGAACTCTTCTGCCAAGGGAACATGAAAATACGCATCCTTTAGATCTATTGAGATCAACCAGTCGCCTGGTTGAACAATTCTTTGGATCGTTGAGAGTGATTCCATTCTGAATTTCTCGTGTCTTATGTACCTGTTTAGGAAAGTGAGAGCTATAACTGGATGCCAGGAGCCGTTTTTCTTTTGTACTAGGAAGAGGGGGGAGTATACCCCCTGGAATTCCTCGTCCTTTGGGACGGGCACCACTGCTCCTTGCTCTTTCAGGGCATTCACATAAGAAAGAAGAGCTTGTTGTTTTTCTTTTGATTGAGGCATGGAAGTCTTCATTGGTCTGCATGGAGGGACCTTGGTGAAGGACCATGTGTGACCTGTTGAGACCGTTTTGATGGTCCAATGGTCTGAGATCGAGGCCACCCAGACATGCCGGAAGAGACGTAGGCGAGCCCCTACCCGACCCGCCTGGGCGGGCCCAATCTCAAAAGGACTTGGTTGGCTCGCGCCCACCAGGCGTCTGTTTCTTGCCGGTTTTTTGGAAAGATGTCTGCCTGTTCCAATTCCAGCTTCTCCTAAAATCCCGTCCGGGCCTATAGGGGCGTGCCTCTCTTGAACGCTCTGTACTGCGTCCCTGTTGAGGCTTCCTTTGGTTAAACGGACGTTTGTCCTGAGGGAGGAACCCCGACTTTCCGCCTGTAGCCTTTGAAATGGCGTTGTCTAGCTTATTCCCGAACAAGGAAGTACCTTTGAAAGGAATTTTACACCAGGCTTGCTTTGAGGCTGGATCAGCAAGCCAGGGGCGCAACCACAGTGCTCGTTTGGCTGTGACCGAAGAAAGCATGGATTTAGCCATCAAGCGGATGAGATCAATTGATGCTTCTCCCAAAAAGGCAACAGCTAGTTAAAGTTCTTGTACTGCTGAACTTTGTGCTAGTTCCTCTGAGACACCTTTTAGAACGGAGTCCACATTTTCCACCCAGGCCTCCATTGCTTTGGAGGTGACTGCAAGGACTAGGGCTGGTTTGCAAGCCATACCGTTTAAATTATATATCCTTTTAAGATCTTGGTCAATCTTTCGATCCAGACCATCTTTAAAAGCCACAGTGTCATCTAGTGGGAGGGTGACATGCTTTGCTAGGCGCATTACTGCTGCATCCACGAGGGGAGCATTTTCCAAATGCTTAACTTCCTCGGATTTAAAGGGATATAGTTTAGAGGTTTTACTCAGCATGGAACTCTTCTTGTCTCCCTTGCTCCATTCTTCCTCAAACACTCCTTTCAGCTCGGAGGGAAATGGGAAATTGGAGCGTTCCTTCCCCAGTTGCTTAAACTGTTTTCTTTGTTTTTCTGGGGGGGCAGTGGCATCCTCCAACTTTAAAGTTTCTTTCACTGCCTTGATTAGTGGAGCGACTGAAGCATAGTCGAATCCCACTACATAATCATCTCCCTCCATCTCGTCTTGCGAGGAATTATGGGAGGAATCATGGGGCTGGAATTGGCCGGGATCCTCCTGGGCCTCGTCAGCCAAGGAGCCAGACAAGGTGGTGGACTGACTCCTTGTGTGGGTGGCATCTATTTCCATCATAGACTGCTGTACCACACGCTTAACAAGAGACTCCAAATTCTGTTTTTCAGTCTCTTTCTCACCGACCGCTCGGGCATAGCATGGTTCACACAGCGATTTGCCCTCTGGGATTCTGGTTTTACATCCCCAACAGGCTCTGTGGTCAGAGCGAACATCGCGGTGGTGGTGGCGGTGACTAGAGGAGGAATGGGAACGTCTCCTATGTCTAGAGGGGGAATGTGAGCGTCCCCTATGATGGTGGGTCCTACATGGAGTATCACGTCTGGACCTAGAAGATGATTAGTGATGGTGTGGCCTGGCAAGGTCTCTATCCTGTGACCGATGAGATGTAGCCGGGCTGTAAGAGATAATACAGACAGAGGGAGGGGGGGAGGGGGGCAGGTTGAAACCGTTAGCAGCCACCAGCATTAATGACACCAAGACACCAAACCCCCTACCCAGTCCGCACATACCTTGTGCGAGAGGGCTGGCCACACGGCGGTGACGATGAGTCAATGATGAAGAAGACACACAATGAACCGTATTACTCTACCTAGACTGAGGATAGGCAAATCAATGCAAGCACAGCACAACAAACTCACAAAAAAAACGTTTTTTTTTGTTTTTTTTTAAAACTGTCCCTTTAAGAGACACTTCAGTATAGAGCATTACATGCATTACATTGCTTACTCTCGTCCAGTAGAAAAGAGGCTCCGGGAGGCTGCCGCTATATGCCCACAGGTTGTCCCACCTGTATAGGGCTCTTCAGCGGTTTAAATAACCCGCCGGAATGACGTCAGGGCCGGTCCCGCTGCGCGCATGCGCCGGAGGGACCGAACCTACTGCGCCTGTGCGGCCCCTGACCCCTCCGCCATACCGCGCATGCGCGAAAACCAAGCCTCAGTTTCGCCGCGGCTCGCGCATGCGCAGACGTACAGCGGACCGGGAATCAGGAAGTGGAGTGTCGTCCTGGAACGCAAAAGCGTTCCACACACGGTGCGATAATCAAATATACAAGGAGGACAGACAAAACAACACACATAAACTGTCTGCCATGAAAATGGATGGAAAAAACGTCAGACCTTGCCAGCCAGTCCTGCGTCCGTCCTGGTACACTGGGCCCATCCCTTCCACCATAGGGGTATCATCTGCCCGAAAACCACTCGCCCGCTCATAGCTGGGCCCTGGGTGCACCGCATAACTGGTACCTGATCCTGACGGACATCCTGGATTTGCACTGAATCATATGATGAAGGTCCAAATGAGGAGGACAAAAAAGGAACACCTGTCTGTGGAGGTGAGCTCAAATTTATGGGTAAGGGGTCCTATAGCTATGGAGAGGAGGCGGGGTTAACCCACACGTAGTCTGCCATGGAGTCTGTCAGGAAATGAGTTTTAAAGTGTTTACTGTGTAATCATGTAGATGCAATAACATTAAACACAGCAAGCACAAAATAGTAGAGTTGGGTGTTAGGCCCCATGCACACGAGACGCCGGTGCAAACTCTGCTGAACACACGTTTTTAAAGGCTGAAACCGGCGTTTAGAAACGCCTGTTTTGCCGCAATTGCAGCCGCGTTTAGCAGCGTTTTACCGCGTTTGCGTCTATAAGCGTTTGGTTAAGAAACATCATAAGACCCTCCCTAAGCTCAAAAAACAGTATTATTTAACCATTTCAGCCATTTTGGGAGACCAGAGTGAGTAGCAGCAGCTGAGAGAGGAGCAGTGTACTTGTATTTAGCGTATCACTTGCCACATTACCTGCCACAAGCTGTAGATTGTCCACTTGCCACGTTACCTGGCCACGTCACCTGCCACAAGTTGTGAATTGTCCACTTGCCACGTCACCTGGCCACGTCACTTGCCACAAGTTGTGTATTGTCCACTGGCCACGTCACCTGGCCACATCACCTGCCACGTCACCTGCCACAAGTTGTGGATTGTCCACTTGCCACGTCACCTGGCCACGTCACGTGCCCATGTCACCTGGCCACGTTACCTGCCACAAGTTGTGGATTGTCCACTGGCCACGTCACCTGGCCACGTCACCTGCCACGTCACCTGCCACAAGTTGTGGATTGTCCACTTACCACATCACCTGGCTATGTCACCTGGCCACATCACCTGGCCACGTCACTTGCCACAAGTTGTGGATTGTCCATTTGCCACGTCACCTGGCCACGTCACCTGCCATGTCACCTGCCACAAGTTGTGGATTGTCCACTTGCCACGTCACCTGGCCATGTCAACTGCCACAAGTTGTGGATTGTCCACTTGCCATGTCACCTGCCACAAGTTGTGGATTGTCCACTGGCCACTTCACCTGCCACGTCACCTGCCACAAGTTGTGGATTTCCACTTGCCACATCACCTGGCCACGTCACCTGGCCACGTCACGTGCCATGTCACCTGGCCACGTCACCTGCCACAAGTTGTGGATTGTTCACTGGCCGCGTCACCTGGCCACGTCACCTGGCCACGTCACCTGGCCAAATCACCTGGCCATGTCACCTGCCACAAGTTGTGGATTGTCCACTGGCCTCGTCACCTGGCCATGTCACCTGGCCACATCACCTGCCACAAGTTGTGGATTGTCCACTTGCCACGTCACCTGGCCACGTCACCTGGCCACTTCACCTGGCCACGTCACCTGCCACAAGTTGTGGATTGTCCACTGGCCACGTCACCTGGCCATGTCACCTGGCCATATCACCTGCCACAAGTTGTGGATTGTCCACTTGCCTCGTCACCTGGCCACATCACCTGGCCACGTCACCTGGCCACCTCACCTGGCCATGTCACCTGCCACATCACCTGCCACGTCACCTGGCCACGTTACCTGCCACAAGTTGTGGATTTTCCACTTGCCACGTTACCTGCCACAAGCTGTGGATTGTCCACTTGCCACGTTACCTGCCACAAGTTGTGGATTGTCCACTGGCCACGACACCTGGCCACGTCACCTGCCACGTCACCTGGCACGTAACCTGTCACAAGTTGTGGATTGTCCACTTGCCACGTTACCTGCCACAAGTTGTGGCTTGTCCACTGGCCACATCACCTGGCCATGTCACCTGCCACGTCACCTGGTCACGTCACCTGCCACAAGTTGTGGATTTTCCACTTGCCACGTCACCTGGACACGTCACCTGGCCACGTCACCTGGCCACCTCACCTGGCCACCTCACCTGGCCATGTCAGCTCGCCACGTCACCTGCCACAAGTTGTGGATTGTCCACTTGCCACGTCACCTGCCACAAGTTGTGGATTGTCCACAATGCAATGCAAGCAATTACAGGTTTTTTATATTTTTTTATGGTTTTTCATCATTTGCCATCATTTTTGAGATTTCTAATGTAAAAAAATAGGTCACCTTTAAAAACGCTTATAAATGAAAACGTGGGAAAACGCCGGTACCGCGTTTAGCCGCGTTTAGCGGCGTTTTGATTTTTTTGCTTCTGGAAAAACTAATTTAAACGCAACTGCATATAAACGGCAATAAACGAGACAGTGTGCATGGTCACATAGGATAACATTGAATGGGTTCAGGGGCAGTTGAAAAAAGTGTCCAACTGCCTCTGATCGTGCGTTTAACAGCGTCTCGTGTGCATGGGGCCTAAGAAGGCAACATTCAAACTAAACCCAAACACTTTTTAAGCAGGTACAAACCTTGTAGACATTTATGTCTGCATCTAAAATTTGAGAAAAATATAAACAAAGGTATACAGTGCATTGAAAAAGTATTCATACACCTTGAAATTTTCCACATTTTGTCATGTTACAACCAAAACTGTAAATGTATTTTTTGGGGATTTTATGTGATAGACAAACACAAAGTGGCACATAATTGTGAAGTGGAAGGAAAATGATCAATGGTTTTCAACTTTTTTTACAAATATGTGAAAAGTGTGGCGTGCATTTGTATTCAGCGCCCTTTACTCTGATACCCCTAACTAAAATCCAGTGGAACCAATTGCCTTCAGAAGTCGCGTAATTAGTAAATAGAGTCAACCTGTGTGTAATTTAATCTCAGTATAAATACAGCTGTTCTGTGAAGCCCTCAGAGGTTTATTAGAGAACCTAAGTGAACAAACGTCATCATGAAGGCCAAGGAACACACCAGACAGGTCAGGGATAAAGTTGTGGAGAAGTTTAAGGCAGGGTTAGGTTATGTAAAAAAAAAAATCAACATCTTACAGAGCACTGTTCAATCCATCATCCGAAAATGGAAAGAGTATGTCACAACTGCAAACCTACCAAGACATGGCCTTCCATCTAAACTGACAGGCCGGGCAAGGAGAGCATTAATTAGAGAAGCAGCCAAGAGGCCCATGGTAACTCTGGTGGAGCTGCAGAGATCCACAGCTCAGGTGGGAGACTCTGTCCACAGGACAACTTTCAGACTTGCACTCCGCAAATCTGGCATTTATGGAAGAGTGGCAAGAAGAAAGCCATTGTTAACCACTTGCCGACCAGCTGCCGCAGTTTTACTATGGCAAGTTGGCTTGGCTGGGCGAAATCACGTTATATAACTTCACTTCGCCCTCCTCGCCCCCGGTGCTGAAGCGCATGCCCGGCGGGCGTGATGACCGCTGGGCACCCGCGATCACTCGTGACAGAGCGAGAACTGGGAGCTGTGTGTGTAAACACACAGCTCCCGGTTCTTTCAGGTGGAGAAATTACTGATCGTATGTTCATACGAAGTATGAACAGCGATCTGTCATTTCCCCTAGTCAGTCCCATCCCCCCTTCAGTTAGAACACACTTTAGGGAACATAATTTACCCCTTGATCGGCCCCTAGTGTTAACCCCTTCACTGCCAGTGAAATTTTTACGATAATCAGTGCATTTTTATAGCACTAATCGCTGTAAAAATACCAATGGTCCCAAAAATGTGTCAAAAGTGTCCGATATGTCCGCCATAATGTCGCAGTCCCGATAAAAATCGCAGATCACCGCCATTACTAGTAAAAAAAAAAATATAAAAAAAATACAATAATTCTATCCCCTATTTTGTAGACGCTATAACTTTTTTGCAAACCAATCAATATATGCTTATTGCGATTTTTTTTACCAAAAATATGTAGAAGAATACATATCTTCCTAAACTGAAAAAAAAATTTTTTTTTTGAAAATTATTTTTGGGATATTTATTATAGCAAAAAGTAAAAGATAGTGTTTTTTTTCAAAATTGTCGCTATTCTTTTGTTTATAACGCAAAAAATTAAAATCACAGAGGTGATCAAATACCACCAAAAGAAAGCCCTATTTGTGGGAAAAAAAGGATGTAAATTTTGTTTGGGTACAGTGTTGCACGACTGCGCAATTGTCAGTTAAAGTGACACAGTGCCAAATTGTAAAAAGTGCTCTGGTCAGGAAGGGGGTAAATCCTTCCGGGGCTGAAGCGGTTAAAAGAAAGTCATAAGAAGTCCAGTTTGCAGTTAGCGAGAAGCCATGTGGAGGACACAGCAAACATGTGGAAGGTGCTCTGGTCAGATGAGATCAAAATTGAGGCCTAAAAGAAAAATACTGCACATCACCCTGAACACACAATCCCCACCGTGAAACATGGTAGTGGCAGCATCATGTTGTGGGGATGCTTTTCTTCAGCAGGGACAGGGAAGCTGGTCAGAGTTGATGGGAAGATGGATGAAGCCAAATACAGGGCAATCTTAAAAGAAAACCTGTTAGAGTCTGCAAAAAACTTAAGACTGGGGCAGAGGTACGCCTTCCAGCAGGACAGCAAACCCTAAACATAAAGGCATGGTTAAGATCAAAGCATATTCATGTGTTAGAATGGCAGAGTCAAAGTCAAGGCCTAAATTCAAATGAGAATCTGTGGCAAGACTTGAAAATTGCTGTTCACAGAAGCTCGCCATCCAATCTGACAGAGCTTGAGCTATTTTTCAAGAAAGAATGGGCAAAGGCTTTAGAGACATCCCCAAAAAGACTTGCAGCTGTAATTGCAGCGAATGGTGGTTCTACAAAGTATTGACTCAGGGGGGCTGAATACAAATGCACGCATACAAAGTTTAAAGCAGGGTTAGGTTATAAAAAAATATCCCAAGCTCTAAACATCTCACGGAGCACTGTTCAAACCATCATCCAAAAATAGAAAGAGTATGGCACAACTGCAAACCTACCAAGACATGGCCGTCCACCTTAACTGACAAGCCGGGCAAGGAGAGCATTGTCATGGATATGCAGTAGTGTTTGTCTGTCAGCTTACCTTCCTTCCCATGTGTTCATCTTAGAGGCCAGAACCCTTTCACCTGGCTTCCTTTATAATCTCCTCCCAGCCTGACTCCACCCCAGGCCCTATCACAGAACACTATATTAACCTGTGCACTGCAAGCCTGCTTTGCTGATCAACGTGTTTGTTAGGCATTGTGTGTTTGGGTTCCTGCCTGCCGTGTGCTACGTCTGTCTCTCTGTTACGTTATTGGCTTGTCCCCGACTATCCCTGTCTGCTCGTGACCCTTGACCTTCGGCTCGTTCTTTCGTTATCCTTGTCTGCTTGTGGCCCCTGACCTTCAGCTTGTTATTCGGTTCTCTCATATCTTGTGCTGCTGCTTCCCCTCTTTTCCCCTTATCCTACGGGGCGTGAGCTAGGAAACTCCAGGGGCCGCGACCTGGTCCCAGCCTGCAGCATAACATCCTCACCACTAGAGGTCCTGGAGAAGACCTGCTGGGTCTTAGACTCCGCGCCCTGGGGAATCTTGGCTCTAGCTTCCGTTAGGATCCCGGTTGTGCTCCTCTGGTCCCGCTTTCCACAACCACCCAGTTTCCTATCCGCAGAAGCCAGCCATAGGGTTCACTACCTCGCGGTGCACTCCTGTCCCCCTACGGTGTGCATCTGTCACCTGGCCACAGGTGACCTTGACAGTTTGATCAGCCATGGACCCGGCTGACATCCTGATCCCCGCGGATGATCCATTGCGGGGCATAGTCCACAGACTTGAAACCCAGGAATCGAATCAGACTCAGGTGATGCGATTCCTCCAGGATCTGGCTTCTCGATTCGAGCAGCTTCAGGCCTCCTTGGGAACCCCGAATCCGCAACCTCAAGTACAACCAGCGGTGGTACCTATCGCACCAGTCGCAGCCACACACTCACTAACACTGCCAGCTCCGTTCCGTTTCTCTGGGGACTCCAAGGCCTGAAGAGGGTTCCTTAGCCAATGCACGATTCATTTTGAGCTTCAGCCTCAAAACTTTCTGTCTGATAGGGCAAAGGTAGCCTATATCATTTCCCTCCTCTCCGGTGAAGCTTTAGCCTGGGCAGCCCCTCTGTGGGAACTGAATGATCCAGTGGTTTCTAGCCTGTCTGGCTTCTTGAAACTTTTTCGGAATATCTTTGAAGAACCGGCTCGTGTCTCTTCAGCGGCCAGCGCCCTTCTACGTCTCCGCCAAGAGTCTGCTTCAGTGGGACAGTACGCCCTTAATTTCCGCATACTGTCGGCTGAGTTGAGCTGGAACAATGAGGCCTTAGTCGCAACCTTTTTGCATGGCCTGTCTGATAGAGTGAAGGATGAATTAGCAGGAAGAACCATCCCCACTGATCTGGACGGAGTTATCTCCTTGTGTAACCAGATCGATATTCGCTTTCAGGAAAGGACCCTAGAAAAGCGACGCCAGCACTCCTTGGTCCTTAGTCAGCCTGAGCTCCCCTCTCCTCGACCCGTGGAGCATCTCCTGCCAGCTGAGGAACCCATGCAGCTGGGTCGGACCAGGCTATCCCCAGAGGAACGTGCTAGGCGCAGAACTCTAGGCCTGTGTCTCTACTGTGGGGGCAAAGGTCATTTTCGTGACACTTGCTCTCTTTGTCCAGAAAAACGTTTGGGTCCACTTCATCTGGAAAGTGGAGTATTGGACCCAGAAATATCACCTTCCCCTTCTCGTCTTCTGCTTTCTGTGTTCCTTCATGTTGGTGCTTCTTCTCATTCGGTCTCAACATATCTGGATTCCGGAGCCGCTGGTAATTTCATGGACTGGGAAATCGCGTCGTCCATGAGACTTACTCTTTTGCCCCTCACCACGCCATTGGTGGTCTTGGCGATTGATGGTACTGTTCTCCCAGGGGGACCTATCCGCTTCCAGACCCTCCCTGTTAAGATGTCGGTAGGGACACTCCACCAGGAGTGGATATCCTTCCTTATCTTACCCAAGGCCTCAACGCCTATAATTTTGGGTCTCCCATGGTTACAGCTCCATTCTCCTCATGTGGACTGGACTACTGGACAGATCCTGGCTTGGGGTTCCTCCTGTTCCTCGTCCTGCCTACTCAAGGTTGCCCCCTGTGAACCTGAGCCGGTCATTCATTCCAGGTCGCATAACCATTTACATTTCTCTGTCCCTAATCGCCCTTGGACGCACAGCCAGGCTAGCTTGTCTACAAGTCCTGCAGTCGCTACGTCTTGCGATGTGATTCAGGTAGTCGCTACACCTGACTCTATTCACTCGGCCTCTGTACTAGTTATGCCAGTCCAGCCCATGCCCAGTGAGCCGCCTACTTTTTCTTGTTCAGGACATTCTGCTTGTCTTTCAGCTATTCAGCTTGACTCCTGTGACATGTCACCCTCTAACCAACCTGACTTCAGGGTTCCACTGACATCTGCCCAGTTTGATGGTCCTGTGCTAGATGACCAGTTCATCTTTAAGGGTCTAGGGGACCCTCCTCAGATTTCTGTTGATCCTGTCATGCCCTTGCTTATTCCTAGAGAGCCTTTGGTCCTCAATAGATCTTCTTGTCATCTCCCTACCTCGGTTCTGGTCTCTGAGGATAATCTAAAGTACGAGGTTAGACAAGTTCTGGATTCTCGGCTCTGCAGAGGTATTCTTCAGTACCTTGTGCATTGGAGAGGTTTTGGTCCTGAGGAGGCGTCTTGGATCGCTGCATCTGATGTCGTTGCACCTCATCTGTTGAGGAGGTTTCATCTGAGATTTCCCTTTAAGCCTGGGCCCAGGCGGGGGAGGGCCCATAAGAGGGAGGGTACTGTCATGGATATGCAGTAGTGTTTGTCTGTCAGCTTACCTTCCTTCCCATGTGTTCATCTTAGAGGCCAGAACCCTTTCACCTGGCTTCCTTTATAATCTCCTCCCAGCCTGACTCCACCCCAGGCCCTATCACAGAACACTATATTAACCTGTGCACTGCAAGCCTGCTTTGCTGATCAACGTGTTTGTTAGGCATTGTGTGTTTGGGTTCCTGCCTGCCGTGTGCTACGTCTGCCTCTCTGTTACGTTATTGGCTTGTCCCCAACTATCCCTGTCTGCTCGTGACCCTTGACCTTCGGCTCGTTCTTTCGTTATCCTTGTCTGCTTGTGGCCCCTGACCTTCAGCTTGTTATTCGGTTCTCTCATATCTTGTGCTGCTGCTTCCCCTCTTTTCCCCTTATCCTACGGGGCGTGAGCTAGGAAACTCCAGGGGCCGCGACCTGGTCCCAGCCTGCAGCATAACATCCTCACCACTAGAGGCCCTGGAGAAGACCTGCTGGGTCTTAGACTCCGCGCCCTGGGGAATCTTGGCTCTAGCTTCCGTTAGGATCCCGGTTGTGCTCCTCTGGTCCCGCTTTCTACAACCACCCAGTTTCCTATCCGCAGAAGCCAGCCATAGGGTTCACTACCTCGCGGTGCACTCCTGTCCCCCTACGGTGTGCATCTGTCACCTGGCCACAGGTGACCTTGACAAGCATTAATCAGAGAAGCAGCCAAGAGGCCCATGGTAACTCTGAAGGAGCTGCAGAGATCCACAGTTCAGGTGGGAGAATCTGGCCACAGGACAACTATTAGTCGTGCACTCCACAAATATGGCCTTTATGGAAGAGTGGCAAGAAGAAAGGCATGTGGGGGACACAGAAAATGTGTGGAAGAAGGTGCGCTGGTCAGATGAGACCAAAATTGAACTTTTTGACCTAAAAGCAAAATGCTATGTGTGGTGGAAAACTAGCACTGCAGATCACCCTGCAACATGGTGGTGATGGCATCATGTTGTGGGGATGCTTTTCTTCAGCAGGGACAGGGAGGCTGGTCAGAGTTGATGGGAAAATGGATGGAGCCCAATACAGGGAAATCTTAGAAGAATACCTGTGAGAGTATGAAAAAGATTTGAGACTGGGACGGAGGTTCACCTTCCAGCAGAACAACAACTCTAAACATACAGCCAAAGCTACAATGGAATGGTTTAGATCAAAGCATATTCATGTGTTAGATTGGCCCAGTCAAAGTCCAGACCTAAATCCAATCAAGAATCTGTGGCAAGACTTGGAAATTGCTGTTCACAGACACTCTCCATCCAATCTGATAGAGCTTGAGCTATTTTGCAAAGAAGAATGGGCAAAAATGTCACTCTCTAGATCACAGGTGTCAAGCACAAGGCCTGCGGGCCGAATCCGGCCCTCCAGGCCATTTCATGTGTCCCTCCCACCTCTCCTGCAGCTTCAGGAGAGCTCCAGCCCTCCTCTGGTCCTCCTCCAGACCCTTACTTTCTGCTTTCAAGTAATGCATCCAGCTTCTTCCCAGCAGCAGCATAAGGAAAGTGGGTGCACTGTGATGTAAGGGAGAGTGGGGGACTCAACTTCTGATGGTGGGGTGGCTCTTGACATCTAATCTTACAGATACAACCGGCCCTTTTGAGGGCAATCATAATGCTGATGCAGCCCACAATGAAATTGAGTTTGACACCCCTGCTCTAGATGTTCAAAGTTGATAGAGACAGCCCCAAAAAAGACTTGCAGCTGTAATTGCAGTGAAAGGTGGTTCTACAAAGTATTGACTCAGCGGCTGAATACAAATGCACGCCACACTTTTCACATATTTGTTCGTAAAAAAATGTTGGAAACTATTTATCATTTTCCTTCCACTTCACAATTATGTGCCACTTTGTGTTGATCTATCACATAAAATCCCAATAAAATACATTTACATTTTTGGTTGTAACATGACAAAATGTGGGAAATTTCAAGGGGTGTGAATACTTTTTCAAGGCACTGTATGGAATAAAAAAAAAAGTATTAATTGAATACTATCATTAGAGGTGTAAAATATCCCAACAAATATGTCTAAACATACCTAAACCAATATAAATGAGATAGTATCCCAGTTTGGCTTTCTGTGGTGGCGTGCAGGTTGCCACCTCATCCCTTTAAAACCGAACACATATTAATTACACAGGTTCTGTGGCTAATTAAGGTGGAAATTAAACTCACTTAGTGCCTTACGTGCATTAAATTAGCTTCAGAACCTGAGGAATTAATACGTGTTTGGTTTTAAAGGGATGAGGTGGCAACCTACATGCCTGTAGTCCCAAAGTGAAGTAAGTCAAGTCAAGAGTAATAGTGACTACTGCCAGGGATTGGCGAAGGATGTCAGTCATCCCTGTATCCCCACCTAAAGCCTGAGTGGAAATGTCGGTCCTCTATATATGTAATGTTGGCAGATTAAGGTGGAAATTAAACTCACTTAGTGCCTTACATGCATTAAATTAGCCTCAGAACCTGAGTAATTAATACATGTTTGGTTTTAAAGGGATGAGGTGGCAACCTACATGCCTGTAGTCCCAAAGTGAAGTAAGTCAAGTCAAGAGTAGTTGTAATTGTAACTGTCCGCTTGTCACTATAAACCTTTGTTGCCTTCCTCTTGCTTCCCTGGGGAATGTTTTAATCATCAGACACTTCCTCCTTCCTCTAGTTTTGGAGAAAGGAGGCCCTCATTGTTCCAGCATTCACAGGCAAGCCAGCAGTACCTCGTGGGAAGGTGATTGTTTATGGAAGCTTTCTAAAGTTTAAAACTTGCACCCCTTGGCAAGCAGGGCAAGGTATGCAGTAAAGGTGCATTGTCATTGTCAGTATATATGTTTTTAGGCTTAAATTGAGTCCATGCTGTTAGTTAAAAGAAATGCTGTAGACAATCCACATGTTTGAACATATAGTCATGTTTCCTTAGATGTTTAATGTTAATTTAGATATATGTGTGTAGATAATGGAACACCACTTTTTAACTCCACATTTATAATTCTGTTATAACCCCCTTTTGGTGATCTCTGTAAACTAATGTATTGCATGTAATTTTACAGTTTATAAGGTGCAAATGGTGCTTATGGTGCAAATGGTGCTTATGATGTTTAACCACTTCAGCCCTGGAAGAATTTACCCCCTTCCTGACCAGAGCACTTTTTGCGATGTAGCACTGCGTCGCTTTAACTGACAATTGCGCGGTCGTGCGACGTTGAACCTAACCAAAATTGACGTCCTTTTTCCCCCACAAATAGAGCTTTCTTTTGGTGGTATTTGATCACCTCTGCGGTTTTTATTTTTTGTGCTATAAACAAAAGAAGAGCGACATATTTGAAAAAAATGCAATATTTTTTACTTTTTGATTTAATAAATATCACAATTTTTTTTTTTTAAAACAATTTTTTTTCTAAGTTTA
The DNA here is from genome assembly GCA_029206835.1 of Rana muscosa. Lineage (NCBI taxonomy): Eukaryota > Metazoa > Chordata > Amphibia > Anura > Ranidae > Rana > Rana muscosa. Next base: position 1,129,463,546 of record CM055122.1, read on the forward strand.
GACCGATACGTATTCTACATATTTTTGGTAATTTTTTTTTGCAATAAGCGTATATTGATTGGTTTGCGCAAAAGTTATAGCGTCTACATAATAGGGGATAGATTTATGGCATTTTTATTTTTTTTATTTTTTTTACTAGTAATAGCGGCGATCTGCGATTTTTATTGTGACCGTGACATTGCGGCAGACACATCGGACACTATTGGCGCGTTTTTGGGACCATTCACATTTATACAGCGATTAGTGCTATAAAACTGCACTAATTACTGTGTAAATGTGACTGGCAGGGAAAGGGTTAACACTAGGGGGCGATCAAGGGGTTAATATGTTCCCTATTGAGTGATTGTAACTGTAGGGGGAGGGGACTCACAAGGGGAGGAGACCGATCTGTGTTCCTCTGTACTGGGAACACACATCGGTCTCCTCACCTCTGACAGGAGGTGGATCTGTGTGTTTACACACACAGATCCACACTTCTGCCGTGATCGTGGGCAATCGCGGGTGCCCAGCGGACATCGCGACCGCCGGGCACACTCACCGGGTCACGAGCGTTGCCGCGGGTGCGCGCGCGCGCCGCCGGCGGCGCGCGCGCGCCCCATAGACGGCCGGGAAAAAAGGACGTCATATGACGTCCGCCCGGAGGGAGGGAGGGTTCCTGCCGGCGTCATATGTCTATGACCCGGTAGGAAGTGGTTAAGGAGTCAATAGGATTAACCTCTGTGGTTTCAACCTTTGTGCACACCTTTGAGACAAAAGAATAAAAGTACTGCACCCGTCAGAAGCTCTACTCTCGTTATTTACTCAAAGCCAATGGGGACGCTATAGTGAAAACTTGTCGCTGAGGTGGAGACTCAATGCCACATCTCTGTCATCACCGGCTCCGTCGCTGTTTTGATCAAACTGCGAGTAAGGGCTTCCCAACGCCTCGCAAGGACACGTGCAGACGCCATCTTAGCAACAGAGAATAGGCTGAAAAGTAAACACATCACATGGACATTTAAATATAGCGGGCTGCTTTATACGCGGTCTTGAAATCACCTTTAATTAGTATACGAACCAAATAATTTATATTTTACTAAAGCAATGTTTGTTATTATATTCGTGATATGAGTGCCTACAGTTTAGAGGCCTAGTGTCAAATTGTAAACAACGCTATCTCCTAAGTTCCTAATCCACTAAACTGTTGTTAATTATGTGAAGGGTAAATTGTCTTGTTAAAAAATATCAGCAGTATTTTGTTTAACAACATTTTCCTGACAGACTCCATGGCAGCCTACGTGTGGGTTAATCCCGCCCCTCATACCTCATAGGACCCTTCTCCCATAAATCTTTGCTCTGGGCCAGAGGCCGTGTTCCTTTTTTTGTCCTCCTCCTAGGACCAAGATATAGTCTTACCTTTTCATGAAGTTTTTCTGTAATCCAGGCCTGGCGGTGTGCACGGCGATACATTGGTGGTTAGCGGTGATCCTCTCTGCAGTCCAGCAATCCTAGCTATTAGCAGGTGGACATGGGCGATATGATGTGATACCATGAAGAGCTTACTAACCTGGCCATTGGCAGGCAAGCGGCAATATGGCCAAACGTCCCAGCTATTAGCGGGAGGCTTTGTAAACGCCCGATCGTACGGTGGGTCGAGCGAACAGCTCCCCAGTCCCAGGTTCTGGTCCAAATCGTGCCGTGGTGGTGGTAATGTACAAAGATATTCCTTTTATATGGCAGCCGTATCTCTGTGTTTTGTGTGTGTCCTTATTTTCTATCAAGCTCCAGTGAGTGGCCATGGCGGCTGGAGCGCAGCTGCGTTCCAGCTCGGCGTTTCAGGAAGTCGCTGCGCATCCGCAAGCCGCGAACGAAGATTCCGTGCTTGGTTCGTGCAGGAGCAGTTTCGCCAAAATGGTGGCGGCGGTCGCGCATGCGATTGGCCGCCACCGGATGGCAACCGCTATGGGGCGGTGACATCGTTAACGGTGGCAGATTTAAATAGCTGTCAAAGCAGCTATTACTTGGGATGACTTGCAGGCTTATGCGGTATTTACCCAGGCACTGGGCTCTGGTTTACAAGGTAAATTGTTTGCTGCAGGCTCCCTGGGTGCTGGCTATGTTTTGTTATGTGCTCTCTCATGCCTGTTGTCACTCCTGTTTCTCATAAGGCTTTAATGATTTATTTCACTTTCAAACTGCCTTGCCATGGATCTGTCACCGCCCTCTTGTGGCCAACCCTTGCGCTGCAGGTAGGATTTATTTATTTTCTACCTGTGATGCTTGGGTTCACTTATTCAGGAGCTCTTAACCCTTTCTTTTTCACTCAGCTCTTCTAGGTCTGAACACCAAAGCACGGCAAAGACCGTCCTAGGTCTCAACGTTGTCACTCCTCTTCAAGGTCCAGACGTCAGATCTTCCTTTAGATCTAGGTACCACAGATAGGAGTCTAAAACCACCTCTGGGCGTCACTCTCACCGCCACTCCAGCCGCTCTGTGAGGAAAGCCTGCTGGGTATGCGGGGCCCAGGTTCCTGAAGGCAAATCGCTCTGCAAGCGATGCTTTTCTAAAGTCGCATAAGAAAGAGAGGTTGGAGACCAACAAGTGGAAGCACTGGTCAGAAAGGTGGTCCATGAGTCCCTGAGTAAAGGGGATTCTGGTCATACCCACAACCCTGCTGGCGACACTATGTCAGTCCCTATTAGGGATAATCTCAAGGCTCCAGGCCCTTCACAGCCGAGCCATTCCTCAATTGAAGCCTCAGACAGTGAGATGGAGGTAGATGACCCTGGTGCAGGTTTTGAATTTGCCCTAGTACCACAGCTGGTCAAAAGCTGTCAAAGAAGCTTTGAGATGGAAGAGCCAGTGGAGGCACCCTCCAAACAGAGGAAATATTTTAAACACCTCAAAAAAGAACACCCTAATTTCTCCTTTTTGGGTGAACTCAGCGCAATAATTAACCGACGAATGGGGTGGTGTTGAAAGGAAGAATTGCCTGTTAATGAAGGTATCAAAAATTTACCCATTTAAAAGCAAGGATGTAAAACACCTGGAGTCGGCTCCTCTCATTAACTCAGCCCTAATGAGGATGGTGAGGCACGTCACACTCCCATTGGAGGATACTGTTTCCTTTAGGGATTGCCTGGAGTGGAAAATTTATACCGACCTCAAGCGGATATGACCTGCAAACCAGCTCTAGCTCTCGCAGCCCTTTCTAAAGCGATGGAAGTCTGGGCAGACGACGTAGATGCTTCTCTGAGGAGCATCTCGGAAGAATTGGCCAGGAGCTCACCTATTCATGGGCTAAGGTTGACGTTGGCTTTTCTCGTGGGGCTTCCCTAGACATAATTCGCCTGGTGGCTCGGATCATGCTGACATCTGTCACGGCTAAGCGTGCCTTGTGGCTGCGCCCATGGGTAGCTGACCCTGCCTCCAAGCAGGCATGGTGCAGGATTCCATTTGGGGGTTCGTCCCTCTTTGGGAACATATCGGACAGTGCCATCACCCGTGCCACAGGGGGCAAGTCGGGGTTCCTTCCCCAGGATCGCCGTCTGCTAAACCAGAAGAGAACACAGCCCAGGCAAAGTTCAGATCGAGCAAGGGATGCTCGCTACTATAGGCCTGGCCGTGAGTTCAAGAAGACCTGGAAGAAAAAACAGCCTTCAGGCCAGAAGTTTTCAAAAGGGGCATCTTCTGGTGGACAAGAATCCCCTAAGTCTTCATGATATTGCACCTGCCTAAAACAGAGCGAGTTGGCATCCTTGCCTCTCTCGGAAGAGAAAAAGCGAATTCTCCTGTCTCTCTTGTGGCTCAGGGCGCTGCAATTCCAGTTCCAGATGACAAAAGGTTTTAAGGGGTCTACTCGCCCCTCTTCATGGTGTTGAAGAAAAACGTCTCCTGGAGGCCAGTTATAGACCTAACCCACTTGAATTCTTTTATCTAGAAGGAGAAGTTCAAGATGGAGACACTACTCATGATCAGTCAAGCAATCCAACCAGGCGATTGGCTTGTCTCTATAGACCTGAAGGACGCCTACTTCCATGTTCCGATAGCGTCAGAATTCCAGAAATACCTTCGCTTTGCTGTTGATCAAATCCATCTGCAGTTCACCTGTCTCCCCTTCGGGCTTACAACATCGCCTCGTGTGTTTTCAAAACTTGTTGGCTGTCGTGGCTCTGATCAGGACCAGAGGTATCCGTCTGTATCACTATCTAGACGACCTGCTGTTGTCTCGGGACAAGGAGCAGTTGCTAATCCACAGATCCCAGGTCATCTCCACTCTACTCGAGTTTGGTTGGCTTCTGAATCTGTAAAAGAGCCATCTGGATCCTACGCAGTCCCTGGTATTCCTCGGGGCACACTTCAACGCTATCAAGAGCACCATCTTGTTTCCCCTGGAAAAATCCCAGTAATCCGGGACAGAGTTTGGCTTGCAATGTCGTCCTCATCTCCAAGCCTCTCAATGCCTAAAGTTCATTGGCACCATGGTGGCAACAACACCCATGGTAAAGTGGGCTCAGTGGAAAATTCGGCCCTTCCAGAAGGGTTTCCTCCAGCAGTATAATCCAGGGCTTCGGGATCACTTTATCCAAATAACCTCATCCATGCGGGAGAGCTTTCCTTGGTGGCTACAACAGAGGAACCTCCTCAATTGTCACTCCCTCGCACCTGTGTCTTGGGTCACCATCACTACAGATGCCAGCAACAGGGGCTGACAGAAGTAGCCCAAGGCATATGGAATTTTCCCTCTCACAGGATAGTCTCCAATGTTCTGGAACTCCGGGCAGCGTTCTGCGCTCTGCAGGCCTTTCACCACTTAACAGCAGGAGACTCAGTCCTCCTAAGACTGGACAACACAACGGCAGTTGCATACATCAAGAGACAGGGGGGTACTCACAGTCTCTCCCTGTCAAAGGAAATAGAGCCCATCATGATCTGGGCCCAGAAAAACCTGGCCAACCTGACAGCTGTCTATCTCCCTGGAGTCCTGAACGTTCAGGCAGATTTTCTGTTGAGAGTTTCTCTGGACAACGAGTGGACTCCCCCCCCCCCCCCGAAGTCTTCAGGTGGGTCCTGTCCCTGGGAGTCATTCCGGAAGTAGACTTGTTCGCCTCCCCATGCAACTTCAGACTAGAGAGATACTACTCGAGGTCTTGGTATCCCCAGGCTTTTGGGTAGATGCTCTGACAGACCATTGGCAGTTCCACAGGGCCTATGCCTTTCCCCCGGTTCCTGTCATTCTCCGTTTTTTGTCGAGGCTCAGGATGAAAGAAGCAGAGATAGTGGCAATAGTCCCGTACTGGCCAAACAAGCCATGGTTTCCACTGCTGATGCAACTCAGCTTCCGGGACCCAGTTCCTCTACCCTCCAGACCAGATCTCCTATCACAAGGGGCATTTCTACATCCATGCCCGGCCCATCTACATCTGATGATCTGGTTCTTGAGAGGGGAAGGTTGGAGGCCCTAGGCTGTCCAAGTAGGGCCATCTCCACAATATTAAATGCCAGAAGAACAGGCACCAACAGGGTCTACCACAGGATTTGGAAAAAGTTTTCAGACTACACCTCTTCCACTGCAGGTTCTTGCAATAACCCAAAGATACGTGATATCCTGGGCTTCTTACAATCAGGATTGGATCTCTCATTGTCAGTCAGCTCGCTGCGAGTCCAAATCGCTGTAATCTCTGCCTTTACGGGTGTTTCCTGGGCTAGACACCCTCTTACTCAGTAGTTTTTCAGAGGAGCAATAAGGCTCAGACCTCAGAGCCAAGTTTTTCTAATTGGGATCTTCCCCTTGTCCTGGATTTTTTGTTAGGTAGAGAGTTGGAACATGAAGATCAATCTTCTGTCAAATGACTGTCTCTAATAGTTGTCTTCTTGGTGGCTATAACATCGGCCAAGAGGGTCTCTGAAATCAGTTCTCAGGGATGCAAGGAGCCATTTCTAAACTTTTTAATTCCTATGTTGGGTTCAAACCCCAAAGTGGCATCTGTGTTTCATGACAATCAGGAGATTGCTCTTCCAACGTTCAGATCTACCGAGGATTCCAGTGTTTATCCCTTAGATGTTGGAAAAGCTCTGAGTCAGTATCTTGAAGCTACAGCTTCTTTCCGTCAGACCGACCACCTGCTCGTTCTTTTCACAGGAAGTATAAGGGAATGCGTGCCTCTTCCAGATCTATCGGAGCATGGATTGTTCAGGCCATTCAGTGGGCCTATAAAGCCAAGGGTTTGGCGCCTCCAGAAGCGGTGACTGCTAACTCAACTAGAAGTGTGTCTTCATCATGGGCGGCATCACGTCACGTGCCTCCAGAAGTTATTTGCAAGGTGGCCTTGTGGTCTTCAATTAACACGTTCATGGCACACTACTGCGTAGTGGTTTACGTATCTTGTCTGTTGATGGTGCCAATTAAACCTTTTTTCTTTTGTCCAGCACTCTGCCCACCCGGGTGTGTATGGCTAGTTATTTCCCACACGTAGGCTGCCATGGAGTCTGTCAGGAAAACGGAAAATTTATATCAAATACTTACCGTAATTTTCCTTTCCTGATGGACTCCATGGCAGCAGGAGTTCCCTCCCAGTGGCTGGAGTAGGCTAAATTATGGAACACGGCCTCTGGCCCAGAGCAAAGATTTATGGGAGAAGGGTCCTATGAGGTATGAGGGGCGGGATTAACCCACACGTAGGCTGCCATGGAGTCCATCAGGTAAGGAAAATTACGGTAAGTATTTGATATAAATTTTCCGTTTTGTCGTATGGTATACATTGTTTGCTAATCTTATAAGTTACAAGTATAAATGCCTATTTTCTTTTGTAGCCTATTGGTAGCAAGTTTGAGCCAACTCTCATTCAGATTAGGTTTCAGGCACACACACACTTGAAAGGCAAAGGCACACTAGAACAAAATGTTGTCACCCAAACAGACAAACCCATTGAGTCACAACAAGTGCGGTCCAGCTCCAGAGAGAGAAGCTTAACAGAAAAGGGCATAGAAATGCGCAAAGAAACAGTTAAGAAAAATGAAATAGCATTCAACAAGGCGTACGACTCTTGGAAGGAGCTAGCAAAAGAAATTAGGATGAAGTTAAATAACTTCTGCCTAGCCCTTGATACAAGAATGGAGGAGATTAAAGCCAAAGAAGCATTAGTACACCAACAGCATGAGTCCATTTGTCATAATCATTCCACTACCTCATACGTTGTTAAAAGAATGGATGCATGCACCACATTAACAGCTGAAATCTGCAACCTCACCAGCAAACGGCTAGAGAATGTAGAGGAAACCTTTAATGATCAACTTGCGAAGGAAAGAGGGAGGATGGTACTTAATAAAGAAGAGCACGAGTCAGTCTTTGGAAACACAGAAACAGAAACTGCCCTCTCAGAGTCATTACAAGACTCTAGCTCAAGCTTGAGAGACACTTCCAGATCTTCTAGCAAACGCGCAGACGCAGAAGCCAACCTTGCAGCCAAGATAGAACAGGCAAGGACGATGCAACAGATGCGTGAGCAACAAGCTAAGTTGAGCAAAATGGAGGCAGAAATTAAACCTAAGTTAGATGAGGAAAAGACGACTGCAACAGCTACAAGCAGAAAATAAAGTCAAGGTAGCTGCAGCAAGAGTGAAAACTTACAACTAGGGTTGTCCCGATACCACTTTTTTAAGACTGAGTACAAGTACTGATACTTTTTTTCAAGTACTCGCCGATACCGATTACCGATACTTTTTTTTTATGTCAGGTGACAGTTTTCAAGCACAATACAGATTAGGTGGCACTGATATGCAGCACTGATAGGTGGCACAGATTAAGCAGCACTGATGAGCACTGATATGATTAGGTGGCACGGATATGCAGCACTGATGAGTACTGACAGGTGGCGGGCACTGATGACTGGCACTGATGACTGGCACTGACAGGTGGCACTGATAGCTGGCACTGATAGCTGGCACTGACAGGTGGCACTGATGGCTGGCACCAACAGATGGCTGGCACTGACAGGGGGCACTGATGGCTGGCACTGACAGGGGGCTGGCACTGATAGATGGCACTGGCACTAATAGATGGCAGGTGGCTGGCACTGATAGCATTGACAGGTGGTAGTGATAGATGGTACTGACAGGTGGCTGGCACTAATAGGTGACACTGAGTAAGCAGCACTAATGAGAACTGACAGATAGCGGGCACTGACAGGTGGTGGGCACTTATAGGCACGAGAGGATTTATTTTTCTATGCTGCCTCTGCGACGCCCATCTTAGTACACCCTGCACTCGGCCTCAATAAAGCAGCAGCGGACATCTTGTTACACCCAGCTCGAACTACATGGGCTGGGTGTAACAAGATGTCCGCTGCTGCTTTATCGAGGCCGAATGCAGGATATACCAAGATGGGCGTCGCATTTTTCAAGCACTGACAGTGTAACACGGAGCGTCACTTCCTTTAATGTGACGGCTCTGGTCGACGATGGATCATGATGCGGCTGCAAGCTTACCCGCCTGAGGACTCTCCGCTCCACTCTGTTCTCCGCTCCGCCCCTCCCGCCCTCCGCTTGCCGACTCCGCCCGCCGACTCCGCCCGCTGACTTCTCCTCTCCACTCTGCTCTCCGCTCCGCCCTCCGCTTGCCGACTCCGCCCGCTGACTTCTCCCATCCCAGGTATCGGCAAAGGCATCGGGAGCATTTGCGCGAGTACAAGTACTCACGCAAATGCTCGGTATCGGTCCCGATACCGATACTAGTATCGGTATCGGGACAACCCTACTTACAACGCCTATGATAGTTTTAAATATTATGAACAGGAGACAGACTACAAGGTACAAAACCTTTACAAAGAAAATGAACCACAAACCTCATTGAATCCGAAAGCTGTGCCATTTCAACCTTCAAATACACTACTTAAGGTGTCAAGACCACAAGAAGAAGGTAGTCTAATTCCAGGACTTGCAAGTCTGCTCATCTCCAACCGTTTCCCTATACCTGAACCCAGGGCCGCTGATAGAAATCATGGGGCCCCCTTCAGCCTACCTGGCGGGGCCCCCTTCAGCTCCACCCCTGGTCCCGCCCCTGGTCGCTCCTTCAGCCCCGCCCCTGGCTCCGCCCCCTGGCCCAGCGACTTGACAGCGGGACATGCCAATGCCATAATGTACTGCAGAGACAGTACCACTCATGCCGCCAATGCCATAATGTACTGCAGACAGTGCCACCCATGCCATGCTGCCAATGCCATATTGTGCTGCAGACAGTGCATCCCCTGCCATAATGCCATTGGCAGCATGGGTGGCACTGTCGGCAGCACATCATGGCATTGGCGGCATGGGTGGCACTGTCTGCAGCACATTACAGCATTAGCAGCATGGGTGGCACTGTCTCTGCAGGCAGCACATGCATTATGGGCCATAATGCATGTGCTACCTGCAGACAGTGCCGCCAATGCCGTAATGTGCTGCAGACAGTGCCACCCATGACTCAATGCCATAACGCATGTACTACCTGCTGACTGTGCCACCCATGCCGCCAATGCCATATTGTGCTGCAGACAGTGCCACCCATGCCGCCAATGGCATAATGCCATTGGGAGCATGGGTGGCACTGTCTCTGCAGGCAGAATATGCTTTATGGCATTAGCGTCATTGGCGGCACTGTCTCTGCAGGCAGCACATGCGTTATGGGCAGACAGAGCCACCCATGCCGATGCCAATCATGCCATAATGTATACATGCTGCTGCAGTAGTAGTAGGAGATCTTGAAGCCGCCCCCAAGTACACACCTGTGTAATTTTTTAGCTGCCTGGGCCCAAGGAGTCACTTCTTCCCTGATGGCTGCTGCTGCCTGGACTTGAGGGTTAGATCATAGATGGGATGCCTCTGCCGATATCCTCTGCTGCCGCTGCTCGCCTGAGTAGCCTTACTGCTACTTCTCACGCGGAGAGACTCAGAGACAGGAAGGAATCACTCCGCGCGCCAGGAGGACGGCAATACACAGACGATGTGCTGGCCGGGACTTGAGCCAGAACGAGGAGCGGAAGAGGTATTCTTCCGCTCCCGAAATACACAAAATAGTCCCTTCCCTGCCGCCACCTAATACTCCAATTAGCGATTAGAAACAAACAAAAAAAAACGTAAAACCTACGGGGGGGGGGGGGGATTCCGATCGACCTTAAGGGAATTGGCTGAAGTTTTTTTTTTTTTACATTCAATTATCTATCTGATCGGTTGCCGGGCCCCCCCGCTGGCCGGGCCCAGTACAACAGGGTCGGTTGTACTGGCCTATCAGCGGCCCTGCCTGAACCAACTGTATTTACAGGTGATCCTTTAAAGTTCATAGATTGGAACATATCCTTTATGGCACTGATTGATCAAAGACCAATCCCTGTGTGCGAAAAAATGCTGCACTTGAAGAGGTATCTCGGTGGTGAAGCTCATAAGGCAGTGGAAGGTTTCTTCTATCGAAATTCAGAGAAAGGCTGACTAAATGGCAAAAGATATCAGAAAACTACCCTGTAGCATTAAGAGAGTTTGCGGATTTCCTTCAAGGCTGTGTGGAGGCCATACCCCATGTTAAAGGCCTAGCTATTCTAAATGATTGTGAAGAAAACCACAAGCTTCTCAAGAAGCTGCCTGAATGGGTCGTGCATAGATGGAGTCACATCGTTGTGGACGAATTAGACAAGGCTAAAGAATACCCAACCTTTGCTCGTTTCACAGAGTTCCTGCAGAAGGAAGCCAAGATAGCATGCAACCCCATTGCCTCCCCCTTCCTCCTCAGTACCAAGACCACAGATGAGAGAATTCCCAAAAGACCGAAGGCACTCCACACAAGCACTCAAATGAAGCCCTCCACCTCCAGTGTTCCAGAGATCTCAGCTTCAAGACCAAAACCACCTTGCCTAGTCTGCAAAGACAAAACACACGGCATTGCTAAATGTTCGACTTTTGCCGCAAAGACCATTGATTAAAGGAAGGCCTTCATTTATGAAAACCACCTCTGCTTTGGTTGCTTAAGAAAGGGCCATACTTCAAAAGACTGCAAAGAAAGACACATATGTAGCATATGTAGTCATTGTCATCCAACCTGTTTGCACATACAGAGAAACACTGAGCCTGTTAAAACACCAAATGATGATTCAGTAGCTACGGGAGATAAGGTAAACGTCAATGTTCCCAAAGTTATGTCCCGTATATTGACAAGGCATACTCTTGCCACCTCCTGCATTGTTCCAGTTCTGGAGCCTCAGGCCTCGTACACACGGCCGAGATTCTCGTTGAAAAAAACATGTCGTTTTTTTTGACGAGATTCTTGGACAAGAAACTTGTCCCGGCCGAGTGTACACACGCTCGTTTCAAAGAACCCGCGGTTCTTTGAATGGAGCGTACGCGGTGACGTCATCGACTACGACGAGAATGCGCTCGTCACATTCGATGCCGTCGCCGCCATCTTGGTATACCCTACGTATGCCTAGGAAGCTACCGCGCATGCGTCAAATTCATTTCGAACATGCGCGGGCTTCCGGGAGGACAGGTAAGTGTACACACACTCACTTTTCTCGTCGAGAAACATGCCGAGGAGAATCTCGACGAGAAAATAGAGAGCAGGTTCTCTATTTTCTCGTCGAGGTTACTTGTCGGTTTTCTCGACGAGAAACCCGATAGCCGCGTACACACGACCGAGAAAACCGGTCGTGTGTACGAGGCCTTAGAGAGAAATCCTCACTTATGCCTTACTTGACACGCAGAGCAATTCAACCTTTATTTTGGCAGACCTGGTATCTAAGCTAAGTGTGAGTACCAAGCCATTACAGCTAAAGCTCAGCACCATGACAGCCATTAATACAGTTATATCAAGCCAAATTACTCACGGTCTGCAAGTGCGTGGTTTGAAATTTTTAGCTGTAGTCCAACTCCGTCAAGCCTATACGAGAGACTTCATTCCAGTAGATAAGTCTCACATCCCCACCAAGGAGACTGCACTTCAGTGGCCACACCTCAAGCATTTGGCTAACAAGTTACAGCCACTTCAAGACTGCAAAGTCAGACTTCTGATCGGTTATGATTGCCCATCAGCACTGGCTCCCTTGGAGGTCATTACGGGCTCCGAAGATAAACCCTTTGCTCAAAAAACTATGCTCGGCTGGAGCATCATAGGATCAGCAAATCCACATCTTGATAAACAGGGTAGCCAGAGCTTCGTACACAGAGTCGCAGTAAAAGAAATGCCAATGCCCCTGGTCACTGATGTGGTAAAAGCTTGATAAATTACTTCTCTGAAAGAAATTATGAAGAAAAGTATGTGTCTCAAGATGACGTTCGTTTTGTGCAGTTTTTCTCTAAAACCGTAATGAAAAGGAAAGATGGACACTATGAGATGCCGTTACCCTTCAAAGACAACAGTCAACCAGCACTACCAAACAATAAGAGGCTGGCCATTATTCGACTTCGACATCTAATGAAAAAGATAAAGGCTAATAAACAGTACTACAAACACTACACTGCATTCATGGAAGAAATGATCAGAAAGGGTGATGCAGTACCAGCCCTTTCATTATCAGAGGAAGAAACAGTGTGGTACATCCCACATCATGGGGTTTATCACCCCAGGAAGCCAGACAAGTTAAGAGTTGTCTTTGATTGTTCAGCAAAGTTTGAAGGCATCTCCCTAAACAACACCTTAATGACAGGTCCCGACCTGATAAATTCTCTAGTGGGAGTCCTCAGTCGCTTCAGGAAGGAAGCAGTTGCTGTGATATGTGACATTGAAAAGATGTTCCACCAGTTCTACAACCCCCCAGAAATGCGCAATTACTTAAAGCGGAGTTTCCCCTGAAAAAAATATATTAAAAGCCAGCAGCTACAAATACTGCAGCTGCTGACTTTTAATATTAGGACACTTACCTGTCCTGGAGTCCAGGGACGTTGGCAGCAGAAGACGAGCGATTGTTCGTCACTCTGCTGCGCCCACCGCCATCCTCGGTGAGGGAACCAGGAAGTGAAGCCTTGCGGCTTCACTGCCCGGTTCCCTACGGCGCATGCGCGAGTCGCGCTGTGCCGTTCTCACTGGTCCCTGTTGTGTTCTGGGAGCCGAGTGTCTCCCAGAACACAACGGGTATTCTAAAGGGAAGTGACGTACTACCCGCAGAATACCCACAGAGAGGACTCCCGGAAGTGGGTGCAAATACCTGTCTTAGACAGATATCTGCACCCCCCTCCCCCCTGAAAGGTGTCAAATGTGACATCGGAGGGGTGGAGGGTTCCGATGAGCGGAAGTTCCACTTTAGGGTGGAGCTCCACTTTAAGGTTCCTTTGGTGGGAGAACAGCCAGTTGGAAACATAACCCAAAGAATACAGTATGGCAGTTCACCTCTTCAGTGCCAGTTCCTCTCCAGGATTTGCCAACTTCGGCCTCAAGTATCTTGCACAACAACACAAGGCAGAATATCCTTCAGCATTAGCTTTCATTGAGAAGAACTTTTATGTCGACGACGGCCTAACCAGTGTTTCAACAATCAGTGAAGCTATAAATCTAATCCTCGAAGCGCAAGGATTATGTAAAAATGCTGGCTTAAGACTGCATAAATTCAACTCTAACAAAAGGGACATCCTGTCTTGTGTAGCTCCATCAGAAAGAACAACAACTAGTGAACCTCTTAAACTTAACCCAGACTCAACATCAGAAGGACAAGTACTTGGCATTCAGTGGTCAATTGAAAATGACAGCTTCAGCGTTGACATAAAGGATCGACCCTCAACTCGTCGTGGTATCCTGTCAGTTGTAGCCTCTCTTTATGATCCTCTAGGCTTCATAGCTCCCTTCATACTGAGTGGCAAGTGCATTCTTTAGGAGCTTTGTCGCAGGGGCATCAGCTGGGATGAAGCATTTCCTGTGAGCTTAAGCCCACGGTGGGAGGCCTAGAAGAGTAGTCTGCAAGCTTTAAGGGAAATCAATATACCCAGATGCTTCCATCCTGACTTCGATAACGTAGTGATAGTTTTAGTTCAACAGCAAGTTTTTCCCCAGGAGCTAAAACTTTTTCAAAGAGGAGATAGTCTTCCAAGTTCAAGCCCTCTTAGTTACCTTGACCCCATTCTAGTACAAGGACTTCTTCGTGTTGGTGGAAGGCTGTCGAGATCAACCCTTAGTCAAGGTGTTAGTGAGTGACAGAAGATTGCAAGATAAGAAGGACTATGTATCAAAACCCTCAATTATTGAATGTCCTGTTCAAAAGCTAGTAGTTCTCATAGAAAGTATGAGATGCCAGTTTAGTGATACACTAGCATACCACTGCAATACAGTAGCCAGTCACAGAGGTAACTATAAGCTAAATTGTGTAAGACTCATGTTTTATAGTGGCCATGGTTATGCTCTGTAAATAATGTATGACTCCAAGTCATATTCGTCATGACATAATTTGGTGGGAGTGTAACTGTCCGCTTGTCACTTTAAACCTTTGTTCAGCACTGACTGACAGGTGGAACCTTTATTGCCTTCCTCTTGTTTCCCTGGGGAATGTTTTAATCATCAGACACTTCCTCCTTCCTCTAGTTTTGGAGAAAAGGGCTCTCATCGTTTCAGCATTCACAGGCAAGCCAGCAGTACCTCGTGGGAAGGTGATTGTTTATGGAAGTTTTCTAAAGTTTAAAATTTGCACCCCTTGGCAAGCGGAGCAAGTTATGCAGTAAAGGTGGATTGTCATTGTCAGTATATATGTTTTTAGGCATAAATTGAGTCCATGCTGTTAGTTAAAAGATATGTTGTAGACAATTCACATGTTTGAACATATAGTCATGCTTCCTTAGATGGTTAATGTTAATTTAGATATATGTGTGTAGATAATGGAACACCACTTTGTAACTCCACATTTGTAATTCTGTTGTAATCCCCCTTTTGGTGATCTCTGTAAACGAATGTATTGTATGTCATTTTACAGTTTTCATGGTGCAAATGGTGCTTATTGTGCCTATGGTGCTTAAGGAGTCAAAAGGATTAACCTCTGTGGTTTCAACCTTAATGCACACCTTTGAGGCAAAAGAATAAAAATACTGCACCCGTCTGAAGCTCTCCTCTCATTATTTACTCAAAGCCAATGGGGCCGCTACAGTAATAGTGACTACTGCCAGGGATTGGCGAAGGATGTCAGTCATCCCTGTATCCCCACCTACAGCCTGAGTGGAAATATCGGTCCTCCTATATATGTAATGTTGGCAGATTAAGGTGGAAATTAAACTCACTTAATGTGTTGTGTTACACTATGTGATTATTCTTGCTCTGTGTCTTTAAGATCTGTCCCCTTCTTTCTAGCTGAACTCTCTCTCTCACCGTAGTTCTTTATGTATCTCCTCCACTTCCTGATTCTGGTCATTACTCCTGTATATCTTCCATGCTAAACATCTTACATGTGGCTTACAACTGCAACGTTTTTCTATCTATGAATATCCATCATTAAACGGAACATTCAAAAGGATTCATCGTCTGTCGTCCTAACTGTGAGTTTATTCATTGAGTTAAACTGCCTGTATCGATACAAGGGATAATAGCAAACCAGCTTGAGTAAGGCCTACTTAAATCTGGAGATGAACTTTATCGCTTTGTAGTTGAGACAGAACAGTAGAAAAACAGAGTTTCACAGCCTAATTACAAGATTTCTGCATGTCAGTACTGAAACAGACAAGATTTACTGCCCTCATAGCAAGACAGAAGGGACAGAGCAGCACATGGCAGCCTTATAGCCTGAGACAATCTGCACAGTGTCATATTTCAGCACACAGATCCTGCCCGCTTTCACAGTCAGTCTGCTATCATGAGTGACCAAGCTTCTGCATGTGAACTCACATCTACCTCCCCACAAGTTCCTGAAGAAACTGAGTTACCCAAATGCTCAGTTAAACCCACTTGGAAAGTAATGGAGAATTATGAAGCTTCAAGGACTGAATTGTCAAATAGCTTGGAATTAGTCTGGGAGAAAATCCTTGCTGAAGCCAATACAGTGTCTGTTGAACGTGAACTACTGACACTAGGGGGCGCCATTAAACAACTTTCTGCCTCATATGAGCTTTATCAGCTTACCAGCATCAAATTCACTAATGTCTTACAAAACATGAAGTCAGAAAATGCGATGAGGCAGTTAAAGCGTGTCAACATTCTTAATATTGAAAGAGACAGTTTTATCCAGCAAACCAGATTAAAGGCAGAAGCAAAAATAAAGCTGTTACAGGACACTGCATCTCACAGATCTGTTTCCACCAGACGTTCTAAAAACTCGTCAAGATCCCATAGTTCAAGATACTCAACACTCAGTGAGCGACTTATTAATGCCCGCGCTGAAGTGGAAGCCAGCAAAGTGCAGGTGGCATATGCAGAAAAAAGAGCAGAGTTGGAAGCGCAGTCAGCACGTCAAAGAGCAGAGTTGGAAGCTCAGAGAGCAGAGTCGGAAGCGCAGTCAGCACGTCAAAGGGCAGAGTTGGAAGCGCAGTCAGCACGACAAAGAGCAACAATGGAAACCTTAAATGAACAGTGTAAACATGACGCAGCTATGGCAAAGCTAAGGGTCCTACAGCAAGCTATCAGTGCAGACGAAGGTGCAAGTGAGAAAGACAGCATTAACCTAAACATAGCAGATATGGAAGACCCCCTCAAACGCACTAAAGACTATGTCCTAAGCCACTGCAGTGCACACTCCATTGTCTCCAATGCTCCCGACTACATAGAGACTCCTTCACAGCTTCAAGTTAAAGAGGTTCCAGCAACTTCCTGCGCACAAAATCACTCCACTGCATTTCCTACCTGCCTACCTTGCCTGCCTTCATACGTCACAGAGCATCAGCGCAAGCTTCAAGCAAGTCATCAATCTCCAGTCATTGGTACAGCCTTGAATCAACGTACCATTGGAACAACTGACTTCAAGCAAGCAACTCACCTGGATGCATCTGCTGCACCATATTTCCCTGTGTCCTTTAACAACAATGTCAAAGATAATGCAATCAGCACCATACAGCCAACAGCATCTCACATAAAGGCGGAGACAACTGAGACAGAAGAGTTTGTGAGGTACATGCTTCGCAGAGAGCTCACAAAGACTGGTCTTACAAGTTTTGATGACCAACCTGAGAACTACAGAAGTTGGAAATGTGCCTTCAGAACTACAATCAGCAATATTGGCATTACAGCTGATCAAGAATTGAATCTGCTGATCAAATGGCTTGGTCCTCTATCTGCTGCACATGTTAAGCCATTAAGATCGGTTTTCATGGACAATCCTACTGCAGGCCTCACAGCTGCATGGGAGCGACTAGAGCAAAGTTATGGCAGTCCAGAAGCTATAGAAAATGCTTTGTTCATGCGTCTGGAAACTTTCCCAAAGATATCCGGTAAGGACAACAAGGAGTTCCAGAGACTGAGTGACCTTCTCCTTGAGCTTCAGCTAGCCAAGACAGACCCAAAACTACCTGGACTCAGTTACTTTGACACTCCAAGAGGGGTAAACCCAATTGTCTCCAAGCTCCCATATGGTTTGCAAGAGAAATGGACTGCACTAGGGTCATCATACAAAAGAGAGAACAAGGTTTTCTTCCCTCCATTCTCTTTCTTCTGTGAATTCATCAGGAAAATTGCAGAGACCAAGAACGATCCAAGTTTTTCCTACGGTGAGTACAGCCTCTTCTCACCCTTTCCTAAGAGTACCAGTCTTCAGGGCAACTATAGAAACCATAGAGGCCCAGTGTCCGTGAAAAAGACTGACATCCTTCCCACTCCTAACACAGTTCTGGCCACGAACAAACAGAGTAGGAAGATTGAAAACCCTAACAGAGAGCGTCCCATACACAAGAAGCCACACCCCCTCAAAAAATGTATCGGCTTTAGGAAAAAGCCTCTGGAAGAGCGCAAGGAGCTTTTAAAGACATTTAGGGTATGTTTCAGGTGCTGTGCTTCTACAGAACATTTTGCAAGGGACTGTAATGTGTCCATCAAGTGCATAGAGTGTGGCTCTGAAGAACATGTGCAAGCCCTCCATCCTCTTGAGCCCAGCTCTGCACAACCTGCCAACACTCCTCCCAGGTTAACGCACGGCGGGGAGAATACAGACCAAGTGCCTAATTCTACCATCATTTCTTCATCCTGCACAGAAGTTTGTGGAGAAGACCGCTGTGGTAAGTCCTGTGCTAAGATATGCTTGGTGAACATATACCACAAGGATCAACCAGAAAAGTCTCTAAAGGCATATGCTATCTTAGACGATCAGAGCAATCGATCACTTGCAAAATCGGAATTGTTCAATCTATTTGAAATAAAAGGCAAAGCTCATCCTTACACCTTGGGTACCTGTAGTGGAACTATAGAGGTTTCTGGAAGAAGGGCTCATGGACTCATGGTATCTTCTCTCAAAGGTAACTTGCAATTACCCTTACCTACACTTGTTGAGTGCAATCAGATACCTGCTAACAGGGAAGAAATCCCTACTCCAGCTGCTGCTTTCCATCACCCTCACCTCAAGGTAATAGCAAATGAGATACCGCGAGACATTCTAAGAGTTCACAAGGTACACAGACAAGTCAGTGGACCCCCAGATGCCCCATTTGCCCAGCGCACGGATCTAGGGTGGGTCATCATAGGCAATGTCTGCATAGGCAAAATGAAAAGACCTACCAACATTTCGTCATTCAAGACAAATGTTCTGCCAAATGGCCGAAACACTTACTTTGAGCCATGCCCACATCACTACTGGGTGAAAGAGAAGATAGCCAGCCACGGATGGCAACATGGTATCTCAGGTGACACAAGCCCTTTCTCCTGCCATGATGGCGACTTCGGCTCTACAGTGTTTAATGCAACCAGTGAAGATGACATACTGGCTCCTTCAATGGAAGACAAGGAATTCATCAAGGTAATGGACAATGAGTTCTTTCAAGATGACTCCAATAACTGGGTAGCACCCCTACCCTTTCGTCTCCCAAGAGAGAGATTGCCCAACAACTTACAGCAGGCCATCAGTAGATTCTCCTCCTTAAAGCAAAACTTAAGCAGGAAACCAGAGATGCAAAAGCACATTGTGGACTTTATGCAAAATGTATTTGACAGAGATCTTGCAGAGCCTGCTCCCCCACTAAAGGAGGGAGAAGAATGCTGGTACCTTCCATCCTTTGGCGTGTATCACCCACGCAAACCAGACCAAATCAGAGTTGTCTTTGATTCCAGTGCTCAGCACGAAGGTGTTTCTCTTAACAACATGCTTCTTACGGGACCCAACTTGAACAACAGTCTAATAGGAGTCTTGATTCGTTTCAGACAAGAGCCTGTAGCAGTAATGGCCGACATTCAACAGATGTTTCACTGCTTCATCGTCAGAGAAGACAACAGAAACTACCTCAGGTTTCTATGGCACAAGGACAATGACCTCAACAAGGAAGTTATAGATTATCGCATGAAGGTACATGTCTTCGGTAACAGTCCTTCCCCAGCAGTGGCAACTTATGGGCTAAGGAAAACAGCTCAGACTGGAGAAGTTGAATATGGATCTGATGCCCGTCAATTTGTTGAAAGAAACTTCTACGTTGACGACGCACTTAAGTCCTTTCCAACTGCTAAAGAAGCAATTGATCTTCTCACCAGAACAAAGGAGATGCTGTCTGTAGAAAACCTTAGACTGCACAAGATTATATCCAACAGCCAGGAACTTATGAATGTCTTTCACTCTGAGGACTATGCCACTAGTCTAAAAAACCTTAACTTAGGTACAGATGTGCCTCCTGTACAGCGAAGTCTGGGTTTGTTGTGGAACATCAAACAAGACAAATTCACCTTCCAAGTGTCAACTTGTGACAAACCCTTCACTAAGAGAGGAGTCCTGTCCGTGGTGAATAGCATCTATGACCCACTGGGTTTCCTTGCTCCAGTTACCATTCAAGGTTCCACTTCAACTGCTAACCGGAGAGAGATTCATATTTTCTCTGATGCATCAGTTGAAGCTATTGCTGCAGTAGCCTATTTGAAGACCACTGAACTGAATGGAGAATCACACTGTAGTTTTGTCCTAGGCAAGGCAAAACTCACTCCCAAGCCTGCACATACCATACCAAGACTTGAGCTCTGTGCAGCCGTGCTAGCAGTAGAAATTGCAGAGGTCATACGAAGTGAAATGGACACAATTGATTCTTTCACCTTCTATACAGACAGTAAGGTAGTACTTGGTTACATAAACAACCAAACAAAACAATTTTATGTGTACGTCAACAACAGGGTTGAATGTATCAAGAGATTCTCTCTACCAAGTCAATGGCATCACGTTCCCACTGAACTCAACCCAGCTGACTGTGGGACCAGAGCCGTGTCACCTGCTGCTCTTCAGGACAGCTTATGGCTGTCACCTCCAAGGTTTCTGTGTGAGGACTCCCACTCACCCACTATCGACACCACCTATGGACTAGTAAGCCCTGAAGATGATAAGGAAATAAGAACTGTGAACACCTCACTCTACACTTCTGTAAGTACAAAACAGAAGCTGCGGTCACACCATTACGAGCATCAATGGAAGCAGGTGCAGCATCTAGCCAATGTGTTCTGGCATCGCTGGAAGAAAAAGTATCTTCACCACCTTCAAGGTCGTAACAAATGGCAAGCATCTAAGCCGAATCTTAAGGTTGGAAACCTCATCCTTCTAAAAGACAAGGAAGTTTGTCGGAATGAGTGGCCTATGGGTCTTATTACTAAAGTTATGCCCAGCGACGATAACAAAGTCCGGAAGGTAGAAGTCAAGGTAACCAAGGGAGGATCGACACGAACCTTTAGTCGACCAATTACAGAGTTAGTACTCCTTTTGCCAGGTGAGTGACTTGTGCAAGGACTAGCCATGCTGTTGGCACGGCGGGGAGTACATTGCTGCCATCTACAGGTTCTACTCAGAACTTTGGAATTATTTGAAGACATCATACTGTGACTTTATGTTCTTCATCCTGTTGAACTTACGTTTGTTATTTGCTTGTTGCATGTTTTTCATTACAGGTTCCAGGACATTTATCAGTATTGGACTTATTGAAAATATATATATTAGTTTAAGGTTATGAAATCTAAAGATTTCAGACGGGGAGTGTTGTGTTACACTATGTGATTATTCTTGCTCTGTGTCTTTAAGATCTGTCCCCTTCTTTCTAGCTGAACTCTCTCTCTCACCGTAGTTCTTTATATATCTCCTCCACTTCCTGATTCTGGTCATTACTCCTGTATATCTTCCATGCTAAACATCTTACATGTGGCTTACAACTGCAACGTTTTTCTACCTATGAATATCCATCATTAAACGGAACATTCGAAAGGATTCATCGTCTGTCGTCCTAACTGTGAGTTTATTCATTGAGTTAAACTGCCTGTATCGATGCAAGGGATGAATATCAAACCAGCTTGAATAAGGCCTACTTAAACCTGGAGATGAACTTTATCGCTTTGTAGTTGAGACAGAACATAATGCCTTATGTGCATTAAATTCGCCTCAGAACCTGAGTAATTAATACGTGTTTGGTTTTAAAGGGATGAGGTGGCAACCTACATGCCTGTAGTCCCAAAGTGAAGTAGGTCAAGTCAAGAGTAATAGTGACTACTGCCAGGGATTGGCAAAGGATGTGAGTCATCCCTATATCCCCACCTAAAGTCTGAGTTGAAATATCGGTCCTCTATATATGTAATGTTGGCAGGAGCCATTGAGTGTCTTTTGCATTGTCTGCCCCCAACTCACCGAGTGGAAGGTGAGGAGTAGGACCGAGCATTCACATGAGTGTGCCATAAACAATAAAAAAAGGTAAATAAATACTTTTTCTTTTTGAAAGGAATTTAACTGAAGCTTTAGTTCGTTTTTTCAAAATGAAGATGTTCCAATCCTTTATTAACTTTACATATACTGAAGTGGAAAGCTTCCATCTGTCTGCCTTTTTTATGGGTTGTCCATAAATTTCTGGCCATCTGACAACTCTGCCACAATTTTTTCCCATTTTCTGGAAAAATTAAGTCCAGCTGGCAATAGTAACAGAACCAGAAACTTTATCATGGAGCTAAGGAGCCTTTTCCATGGGGTTGAAAGTTAGAAACGATTTATCTGACAAACTGTATTTTAATATAGCATAAAAATGGCACAGTTGCAAAGAATATTCACATGAGTGATGGTCACCTTCCAGTCAATTGGGGTCAACTGAAATGACACAGTAAAACTCTGTAGTTGAGTGCACTTTTACCACTCCCAAATAGGGATGAGCTCGGTGTTCGAGTCGAACATACGTTCGACTCGAACATCGGCTGTTCGATCGTTCGACGAAGATCGAACGATTTGGGCCGTTCGCGCCTAATTCGAGTGACGCGAACGGCCCACAATGCACTACGCCATCGCAGTGTCATCTAGGCGCTGTGATTGGCCAAGCATGCACTGTGACCCCGCATGCTTGGCCAATCACAGCGCCGGCAGCGAGGAGAGCAATGATTGGCCACAGGCAGGATGCCTGTGGCCAATTATTGCTGAGGGTGTTTAGTACACGCCCCACACTATAAAAGGCCGCCAGCACGGCGGCCTAGTGTAGTGTGTTCCGGAGCAGGGAAAGAGAAGCATAGGCAGGGACAGTGACATTTATTTTTTCTTGCTTAACCTGGATTCCTTTAGTTCAGGGAAAGAGAAGGATAGGTAGGGAGAGTGTCAGTGTGTTTTACTGTGCGAATCCTTGTTTCTAGGGACAGGGAAGGACAGTGAGGGAAATTCTCCTTGTGCTATAGTGTGCTTTAAAAAAACATTTTTTCTAGGGATAGAAAACTATAGGTAGGAAGAGTGTCAGTTTCTTTCACTGTGATAATCCTTGTTTCTAGGGACAGGGAAGGACAGTGAGGGAAATTCTCCTTGTGCTATAGTGTGCTTTAAAAAAACATTTTTTCTAGGGACAGAAAACTATAGGTAGGAAGAGTGTCAGTTTCTTTCACTGTGATAATCCTTGTTTCTAGGGACAGGGAAGGACAGTGAGGGAAATTCTCCTTGTGCTATAGTGTGCTTTAAAAAAACATTTTTTCTAGGGACAGAAAACTATAGGTAGGAAGAGTGTCAGTTTCTTTCACTGTGATAATCCTTGTTTCTAGGGACAGGGAAGGACAGTGAGGGAAATTCTCCTTGTGCTATAGTGTGCTTTAAAAAAACATTTTTTCTAGGGACAGAAAACTATAGGTAGGAAGAGTGTCAGTTTCTTTCACTGTGATAATCCTTGTTTCTAGGGACAGGGAAGGACAGTGAGGGAAATTCTCCTTGTGCTATAGTCTGCTTTAAAAAAACATTTTTTCTAGGGACAGAAAACTATAGGTAGGAAGAGTGTCAGTTTCTTTCACTGTGATAATCCTTGTTTCTAGGGACAGGGAAGGACAGTGAGGGAAATTCTCCTTGTGCTATAGTGTGCTTTAAAAAAACATTTTTTCTAGGGACAGAAAACTATAGGTAGGAAGAGTGTCAGTTTCTTTCACTGTGATAATCCTTGTTTCTAGGGACAGGGAAGGACAGTGAGGGAAATTCTCCTTGTGCTATAGTGTGCTTTAAAAAAACATTTTTTCTAGGGACAGAAAACTATAGGTAGGAAGAGTGTCAGTTTCTTTCACTGTGATAATCCTTGTTTCTAGGGACAGGGAAGGACAGTGAGGGAAATTCTCCTTGTGCTATAGTGTGCTTTAAAAAAACATTTTTTCTAGGGACAGAAAACTATAGGTAGGAAGAGTGTCAGTTTCTTTCACTGTGATAATCCTTGTTTCTAGGGACAGGGAAGGACAGTGAGGGAAATTCTCCTTGTGCTATAGTGTGCTTTAAAAAAACATTTTTTCTACGGACAGAAAACTATAGGTAGGAAGAGTGTCAGTTTCTTTCACTGTGATAATCCTTGTTTCTAGGGACAGGGAAGGACAGTGAGGGAAATTCTCCTTGTGCTATAGTGTGCTTTAAAAAAACATTTTTTCTAGGGACAGAAAACTATAGGTAGGAAGAGTGTCAGTTTCTTTCACTGTGATAATCCTTGTTTCTAGGGACAGGGAAGGACAGTGAGGGAAATTCTCCTTGTGCTATAGTGTGCTTTAAAAAAACATTTTTTCTAGGGACAGAAAACTATAGGTAGTGTGAGGGGGGTTAACTCGGTAGCGGGTGTGTGTGACCCCCTGGTTGGGCTCCCCACACAAAAACAGGGCCAGCAGACGGAGGTTGTGGTTTTCAAAATCAAAAGGTGCGGTTTATTTCTCTATGTACAGTGACAAAAACACAGCAAAGCCAAAAAGAAACAAACAAAATAAATCCTGGTCAGTTTGACCTCTGACTAAACATGCAGGTTTCCTAAACTAACAACTGGGATCAGCCTGGTGCTGTCCTAGTCCCTAAGTCCCTGGTTTAGTAAAAGTCCAAACAAATAGCCACACAGGCTTTGCCTCACCGCACAGGGGTTCACTCTCCCTAGACAGTCCACACAGGTCTGGTTCCAGGCATGAGCTAACATCTAATGAAGCTGGGAGTTTTTATAGAGGCCTTAAACGAACTGACAGGCTTCAGCTGGTCTCATCAACTCCCTGCCTCACGACGCCCAGCACTCTCCCTAGAGGTATGAGT
This sequence comes from Rana muscosa, assembly GCA_029206835.1. Taxonomy (NCBI): domain Eukaryota; kingdom Metazoa; phylum Chordata; class Amphibia; order Anura; family Ranidae; genus Rana; species Rana muscosa. Next base: position 1,129,488,103 of record CM055122.1, read on the forward strand.
CATTCATGAGCCCACTAGCCTCAGCTGGGCTTCATCAACTCCCTAGTTGTATAAGTCGGCATAAAGCCTGAATCTGGGAGAAATATATCTACCCCCCTGGATGCAACCAGGTGACTTTACCTTCCTGCTGTCACATACCCCCCCCTCTTGTTTTAACCTCGGGGTTGGAACACCAGCAATCAGGCATTCATGTACTCGAGACAAAGCATCCACATTCCCCATTTGAACGCCAGGGCGATGCTTTACTGTGAAGTTGAATTCCTGGAGGGCCAGGAACCACCTATTCACTCTTCTATTTGTTTCCTTGTTTTGAGCCATCCACTTTAACGGAGCGTGATCCGTAACCATGTCAAAGTGCCTACCTAGCAGGTAGTACCGAAGGGAATCTAGAGCCCACTTCACCGCTAAACACTCCTTTTCAACCGTGGCGTAATTTACCTCATGGGACTTCAACTTCCTGCTGAGGTAAATGACTGGGTGCTCTTCCCCGTTCCAGACCTGGGACAATACTGCTCCTAACCCCACATCTGACGCATCACTTTGTACGACAAAGTCTTTAGAGAAGTCGGGTGAGTACAACACTGGCTGGCTACATAAGGCTTGTTTCAAGAATTGGAATGCTGCCTCAGCCTCGGGGGTCCATTTAATCATGACCGACCCTTTCCCTTTCGTCAGGTTGGTTAGGGGCACAGCCTTAGAAGCAAAGTGGGGAATGAAGCGCCGATAATAACCCGCGATTCCCAGAAAGGCTCGTACCTGCTTCTTGCTGTTGGGACGTGGCCAACTCTGGATGGCCTCGACTTTGTTGAGTTGGGGTTTTATTACTCCCCTGCCAATGGTGTACCCAAGATATTTGGCCTCCTCCTGCCCAATGGTACACTTCTTGGGGTTAGCCGTAAACCCCGCTTCCCGAACAGAGTCCAGGACTGCTTGCACTTTTGGCAGATGTGAGGCCCAATCTGTGCTATGGACAATTACGTCATCCAGGTAAGCCGCAGCATACTTCCGATGGGGCCTCAGCATCTGGTCCATTTTCCGCTGGAATGTGGCCGGCGCATTCTGTAACCCGAACGGCATTCTCTTATATTGGAACGCCCCGTCTGGGGTTACAAATGCGGTTTTCTCTTTGGCCGACTTGGCCAGGGGAATTTGCCAATACCCTTTTGTGAGGTCAAGAGTCGTCATGTATCGGGCTGTTCCCAGCCGGTCGATCAACTCATCTATACGTGGCATGGGGTAGGTGTCAAATTTTGTAACTTTGTTCAACTGACGAAAATCGTTACAAAATCGCCAGCTCCCATCCGGTTTAGGCACCAACACAATGGGACTAGACCAATCACTTTGGGACTCCTCTATCACCCCTAAGTTCAGCATTTTCTGTACTTCCTCCCGTATTGCCTCCCGTCGGGCCTCTGGGATCCGATAGGGTTTTAACTTCACCCTTTCACCGGGCGGGGTAATAATATCATGCTCTACCCCAGATGTTTGTCCCGGCAGCTCAGAGAACACCTCCTTGTTGCGAAGCACAAACTCCTTAACCTCCTGTTGTTGGGGTTGTGACAAGGTGGCTGCTATTCCAACCTCCGGAATCACGCAACCAGTTTGAGCTGGTGACCAAGTTTCTGCGACTAGGGACTCTCTATCCCTCCAGGCTTTCAACAGATTAACGTGATATATCTGTTCGGGCTTTCGCCTTCCTGGTTGTCTGACCTTGTAATTCACTTCGCTCACTTTTTCCATTATCTCGTAGGGGCCTTGCCATTTGTCAAGGAATTTACTTTCAACCGTAGGGACAAGTACCAATATCCTATCCCCCGGGGAAAAGGTACGGGTCTTTGCTCCACGGTTGTACACTCTCTGCTGTGCCAACTGCGCTTGGGCCAAATGTTCCTTCACGATGGGCATTACCTGTGCAATTCGATCTTGCATCAGGGCGACATGCTCAATCACACTCCTGTGGGGAGAACTCTCACTTTCCCAAGTTTCCTTGGCAATATCCAACAGCCCTCTTGGGTGTCTCCCATACAGTAACTCAAAGGGGGAGAATCCCGTAGAGGATTGGGGCACCTCCCTAATAGCAAACATCAAATAAGGAAGTAGACAGTCCCAATCCTTTCCATCTCTATCCACCACTTTCTTCAACATTTGTTTTAGGGTTTTGTTGAATCTTTCAACCAGCCCATCGGTTTGGGGGTGATACACAGATGTACGCAATTGCGTCACTTTGAACAATTTACACAGCTCTTTCATAACCCGGGACATAAAGGGTGTACCTTGGTCCGTAAGCAGTTCTTTACAAATACCCACCCGGCTAAAAACAAGAGATAGCTCTTTGGCTATGGTTTTGGCCGAGGTATTTCTGAGAGGGATCGCTTCTGGATAACGGGTGGCATAGTCCATTATAACCAATATGTACTGGTGCCCCCTAGCGGACTTGATTATAGGACCTACCAAATCCATTGCGATTCTCTCAAACGGGACCTCAATGATGGGTAGAGGGACCAGCGGGCTACGGAAATGTGGCATCGGGGCCGACCTCTGACACACAGGGCAGGAGGAACAATAATTTTCTATGTCCTTCATCACCCCAGGCCAATAGAATCTCTGTAATACCCTCTCTCGGGTTTTCTCTGTCCCCAGATGACCTCCAAGAATGTGCCCATGGGCCAACTCCAACACCAACTTCCTGTAAGGTTTGGGCACCACCAGCTGCTCAACGGTTTCTTCTGCCCTTTTTGCCACCCGATACAGTAGGTCCTTCTCTACGCTGAAGTATGGGTAAGTGCAGGTATTATCTGGGTTCACTAACTCGCCATCTATTTCCACTACGTTTTCCCGTGCCTTTATTAGGGCGGGGTCTTTTAACTGTTCTGTGGCAAAATTTTCCCTGTGAACCTCCAGATCAGAAAACTCCACAGACGGTAGGTTTTCGTCTGAGGAGGTGGGCTCCTCTCCAGTTTCTTGAGTCTCCCCTGCCAATACTGACAAGGGAAATTCTGGAGAGTCCTCACCACTCTCAGAGGAGTTCTGGCTATCACATTCCTGGTACATAGGGGCACCAGTGGGGGGCTCAGGATCATCCCACAGTTCCCAGAACTTCGGAAAATCCCTTCCCACAATGGCATCATGCGGTAATTGAGATACTAACCCCACTGGATGAGAGAGGGTACCTTTGGGGGTCTCGAAACACACTGTAGTCACTGGATACTCTCGGGTGTCCCCATGCACACAAATAACAGCTACCTTGCTATTCCCAGAGACCTCTGTTTTAACTAATTCAGCCTTTATCAGGGTCACAAGGCTACCTGAATCCAGTAATACCACAACATTTCTACCATTAATACACATTTTGCATAAATGTTTCTCAGTTCCCCGAATGGCAGTGCATGCGACTGTCGCACACAGCGACTGACGTCTGTCCATCAGAAAGTCACATTGCATGGGTTCCTCCACAACCGGGCAATTTGCTGCAATATGTCCCGCTTGCCGGCAGCGGTAGCAAACGATCCTTCTTGCGGCCTCTTGAGCCGCTGATTTCCCAGGCTGTTCTCGCCAAACTTGGGGTAGAGCTCCCACCCTCTCACTCTCTCCACCCTCACCCCTTGGAATCCTCTTATCCGCCCCTGGGGATGGTCTGGTCTTAGGGTGGAAAGTCCGAGAGTCTCTGGAAGAGGCCGTCAGGTTCTCTGTAGCCAAGTATCTCTCTACACGATCCACAAGTTTACCGGCCGTTTCTGGGTCTCCATGGCTTACCCACTTTTGAATGGCGGTAGGAAGAGCTCTCAAGAAACGATCCATCACAACACGTTCCACAATCTCCGGTGCGGACAAAGTCTCTGGCTGTAGCCACTTCCTGCTCAGGTGAATGAGATCATACATTTGAGACCTGGGGGGTTTTCCAAGCTGGAAAGTCCAGCTATGCACACGCTGAGCCCGGACAGCCAGGGTGACACCCAGCCTTGCCAATATTTCAGCTTTTAGCATCACATAGTCTTTTGCTTGGTCAGGCTCTAGGTCATAGTAAGCCTTCTGCGATTCACCAGTTAACAGAGGAGCCACCAGTCCAGCCCACTGCTCCTCAGGCCACTTTTCTCTTTCAGCAGTCCTTTCAAATGTGGTCAAAAATACCTCTGGATCATCCTCTCCAGTCATTTTTGTCAATAAACGACTCACCCCAAAGGACGCGGTATTAGTGGGACGGCTTTCCTCACTGGTCTGCGGACGTTGCTGCATTACTGCTTCCATTTGTTGTAGTCTCTGCTCTTGCTTCTGTAACAGGTCTATGAAGCGGGCCTCAGATTGCTGCTGGGCTTGTTGATGAGCTTGCTGCTGATTGGCATTTGCTAGAGCCAGCTGTTTCAGTATCTCCTCCATGCTGGCTTAAAAAAAAACTGCCACTGGTTCTCCACCAACTGTGAGGGGGGTTAACTCGGTAGCGGGTGTGTGTGACCCCCTGGTTGGGCTCCCCACACAAAAACAGGGCCAGCAGACGGAGGTTGTGGTTTTCAAAATCAAAAGGTGCGGTTTATTTCTCTATGTACAGTGACAAAAACACAGCAAAGCCAAAAAGAAACAAACAAAATAAATCCTGGTCAGTTTGACCTCTGACTAAACATGCAGGTTTCCTAAACTAACAACTGGGATCAGCCTGGTGCTGTCCTAGTCCCTAAGTCCCTGGTTTAGTAAAAGTCCAAACAAATAGCCACACAGGCTTTGCCTCACCGCACAGGGGTTCACTCTCCCTAGACAGTCCACACAGGTCTGGTTCCAGGCATGAGCTAACATCTAATGAAGCTGGGAGTTTTTATAGAGGCCTTAAACGAACTGACAGGCTTCAGCTGGTCTCATCAACTCCCTGCCTCACGACGCCCAGCACTCTCCCTAGAGGTATGAGTCATTCATGAGCCCACTAGCCTCAGCTGGGCTTCATCAACTCCCTAGTTGTATAAGTCGGCATAAAGCCTGAATCTGGGAGAAATATATCTACCCCCCTGGATGCAACCAGGTGACTTTACCTTCCTGCTGTCACAGTAGGAAGAGTGTCAGTTTCTTTCACTGTGATAATCCTTGTTTCTAGGGACAGGGAAGGACAGTGAGGGAAATTCTCCTTGTGCTATAGTGTGCTTTAAAAAAACATTTTTTCTAGGGACAGAAAACTATAGGTAGGAAGAGTGTCAGTTTCTTTCACTGTGATAATCCTTGTTTCTAGGGACAGGGAAGGACAGTGAGGGAAATTCTCCTTGTGCTATAGTGTGCTTTAAAAAAACATTTTTTCTAGGGACAGAAAACTATACAGGTCCTTCTCAAAAAATTAGCATATTGTGATAAAGTTCATTATTTTCTGTAATGTACTGATAAACATTAGACTTTCATATATTTTAGATTCATTACACACAACTGAAGTAGTTCAAGCCTTTTCTTGTTTTAATATTGATGATTTTGGCATACAGCTCATGACAACCCAAAATTCCTATCTCAAAAAATTAGCATATCATGAAAAGGTTCTCTAAACGAGCTATTAACCTAATCATCTGAATCAACTAATTAACTCTAAACACCTGCAAAAGATTCCTGAGGCTTTTAAAAACTCCCAGCCTGGTTCATTACTCAAAACCGCAATCATGGGTAAGACTGCCGACCTGACTGCTGTCCAGAAGGCCATCATTGACACCCTCAAGCAAGAGGGTAAGACACAGAAAGAAATTTCTGAACGAATAGGCTGTTCCCAGAGTGCTGTATCAAGGCACCTCAGTGGGAAGTCTGTGGGAAGGAAAAAGTGTGGCAGAAAACGCTGCACAACGAGAAGAGGTGACCGGACCCTGAAGAAGATTGTGGAGAAGGACCGATTCCAGACCTTGGAGGACCTGCGGAAGCAGTGGACTGAGTCTGGAGTAGAAACATCCAGAGCCACCGTGAACAGGCGTGTGCAGGAAATGGGCTACAGGTGCCGCATTCCCCAGGTCAAGCCACTTTTGAACCAGAAACAGCGGCAGAAGCGCCTGACCTGGGCTACAGAGAAGCAGCACTGGACTGTTGCTCAGTGGTCCAAAGTACTTTTTTCGGATGAAAGCAAATTTTGCATGTCATTCGGAAATCAAGGTGCCAGAGTCTGGAAGAAGACTGGGGAGAGGGAAATGCCAAAATGCCTGAAGTCCAGTGTCAAGTACCCACAGTCAGTGATGGTCTGGGGTGCCATGTCAGCTGCTGGTGTTGGTCCACTGTGTTTTATCAAGGGCAGGGTCAATGCAGCTAGCTATCAGGAGATTTTGGAGCACTTCATGCTTCCATCTGCTGAAAAGCTTTATGGAGATGAAGATTTCATTTTTCAGCACGACCTGGCACCTGCTCACAGTGCCAAAACCACTGGTAAATGGTTTACTGACCATGGTATTACTGTGCTCAATTGGCCTGCCAACTCTCCTGACCTGAACCCCATAGAGAATCTGTGGGATATTGGGAAGAGAAAGTTGAGAGACGCAAGACCCAACACTCTGGATGAGCTTAAGGCCGCTATCGAAGCATCCTGGGCCTCCATAACACCTCAGCAGTGCCACAGGCTGGTTGCCTCCATGCCACGCCGCATTGAAGCAGTCATTTCTGCAAAAGGATTCCCGAACAAGTATTGAGTGCATAACTGAACATAATTATTTAAAGGTTGACTTTTTTTGTATTAAAAACACTTTTCTTTTATTGGTCGGATGAAATATGCTAATTTTTTGAGATAGGATTTTTGGGTTTTCATGAGCTGTATGCCAAAATCATCAATATTAAAACAAGAAAAGGCTTGAACTACTTCAGTTGTGTGTAATGAATCTAAAATATATGAAAGTCTAATGTTTATCAGTACATTACAGAAAATAATGAACTTTATCACAATATGCTAATTTTTTGAGAAGGACCTGTAGGTAGGAAGAGTGTCAGTTTCTTTCACTGTGATAATCCTTGTTTCTAGGGACAGGGAAGGACAGTGAGGGAAATTCTCCTTGTGCTATAGTGTGCTTTAAAAAAACATTTTTTCTAGGGACAGAAAACTATAGGTAGGAAGAGTGTCAGTTTCTTTCACTGTGATAATCCTTGTTTCTAGGGACAGGGAAGGACAGTGAGGGAAATTCTCCTTGTGCTATAGTGTGCTTTAAAAAAACATTTTTTCTAGGGACAGAAAACTATAGGTAGGAAGAGTGTCAGTTTCTTTCACTGTGATAATCCTTGTTTCTAGGGACAGGGAAGGACAGTGAGGGAAATTCTCCTTGTGCTATAGTGTGCTTTAAAAAAACATTTTTTCTAGGGACAGAAAACTATAGGTCGGAAGAGTGTCAGTTTCTTTCACTGTGATAATCCTTGTTTCTAGGGACAGGGAAGGACAGTGAGGGAAATTCTCCTTGTGCTATAGTGTGCTTTAAAAAAACATTTTTTCTAGGGACAGAAAACTATAGGTAGGAAGAGTGTCAGTTTCTTTCACTGTGATAATCCTTGTTTCTGGGGACAGGGAAGGACAGTGAGGGAAATTCTCCTTGTGCTATAGTGTGCTTTAAAAAAACATTTTTTCTAGGGACAGAAAACTATAGGTAGGAAGAGTGTCAGTTTCTTTCACTGTGATAATCCTTGTTTCTAGGGACAGGGAAGGACAGTGAGGGAAATTCTCCTTGTGCTATAGTGTGCTTTAAAAAAACATTTTTTCTAGGGACAGAAAACTATAGGTAGGAAGAGTGTCAGTTTCTTTCACTGTGATAATCCTTGTTTCTAGGGACAGGGAAGGACAGTGAGGGAAATTCTCCTTGTGCTATAGTGTGCTTTAAAAAAACATTTTTTCTAGGGACAGAAAACTATAGGTAGGAAGAGTGTCAGTTTCTTTCACTGTGATAATCCTTGTTTCTAGGGACAGGGAAGGACAGTGAGGGAAATTCTCCTTGTGCTATAGTGTGCTAAAGCATTCCTCATCAACCATCTTTGAAATCCTTGTTTTTTGGACAGTCAGGGAAATTGTCGTTGTGCTATTCTGTGCAAAAGCAATCATCCTCAACCATATTTAGAAATCCTTAAGTAAAGGGACAGAGAAGGACACCTGAAGGTAGCCCTTATTGCTTTTTTCCCATCTCCCTGCAGGCCATCTATTAGAATGTCTGGAAGGCAAACAAGGAGAGGCAGACAGTCAGGAGGCAATAAAAGAGGGCAAGCAGGCTCTGTGTCTGGGGGCAACAGTGCTGGTCGTGGACGCGGTGCATTGTCATCAGCACATGGCCATGGGACACGCTTGTCCTTCTTTTCGGCAGCTGGACATGTTGAGCCACATCATGCCGAAGACTTGGTAGAGTGGATGACCAAGCCCTCCTCCTCCTCCTCATCCTCTCTCACCCAGGCTCAGGGTACTGGCAAAGCAGCTGCCAAAGCGTCCTCTTCCCTGGTATCAATGTCAGACTCATCATCAGTCACTCCTTCCCTAGACCCACCATGTCCTCCTCCTGAGGAGTCCCCCGAACTGTTTGAGCACAGTGTTGGGTACATGCTCCAGGAGGATGCCCAGCGTTTCGAAGGGTCTGATGATGAAACCCAGCTACAGGAAGGCAGTAGCGTGAGAGCAGACAGAGGGGATGCTCAAGAAGGACACCAATCTGGCAGTCATGTTCCAGCAGCTGCAGCATACTGCCAGATTGGCTCCAGTGATGAGGAGGGAGGGGATGATGAGGTCACTGACTCCACGTGTGTGCCTAATAGGAGAGAGGAGGAGGAGGAGGATGAGGAGGAGGCACATCTCCAACAAGGCAGGATGCCCTTTGGTGGCCAGCGTAAGGGCAGTACACCGACGGAATCACACCGCAGAGCTCCGCCTGTGCAGGGCACTGCCTCTGCCCGTCATTCAAAAAGTTCTTTGGTGTGGGCCTTTTTTGAGGCTAGTGCATCAGATCGCACAGCTGCTGTTTGCAACATATGTCTCAAGCGTATATCGCGTGGCCAAAACATCAGCCGCTTGGGTACCACATGCCTGACCAGACATATGTTGACCTGCCATGCAGCTCGTTGGCAAGCCTACCTCAAAGACCCACACCAAAGAACAAAGCGGACCTCTCCTTGCACCGCATCAGCTGGGATCTCCAACCCCACTATAACTTCAGTCCTCTCTGAAACATGCACTGAGAGGAATGAAGGTGTAGAATTAGGTGTGTCACAGCCAAGTACTTGCGGCCACTCTGCTAGCAGTACACCGACGTCCGATTCTAGCAGGCAAATTTCCCTGCCCCAGCTGCTGGACCGTCGAAAGAAGTTCACTCCCAGCCATCCACATGCCCAGCGGTTGAATGCTAGCTTGGCTAAATTGCTAGCGCTTCAACTGCTGCCTTTTCAGTTGGTAGACTCGGCCCCCTTCCGTGAGTTTGTGCAATGTGCGGTTCCTCAGTGGCAGGTTCCCAAACGCCACTTTTTCTCACGGAAGGCTATTCCGGCTCTCTACCGGCATGTGGAAGGCAATGTCTTGGCCTCGCTGGACAGGGCGGTCAGCGGTAAGGTGCATATTACCGCTGACTCATGGTCCAGCAGGCATGGACAGGGACGTTACCTTTCTTTCACGGCCCATTGGGTCACTCTTTTGGCAGCTGGGAAGGATGCAGGACAAGGTGCAGTAGTGTTGGAGGTTGTTCCACCGCCACGCCTCCAAAATGCTACTACTGGTTGTGACACACCTCTCTCCTCCACCCCCTCCTCTTCTTCTTCCTCCATGGCCTCTTCCTGTGGTTTGTCCTATGAACCAGCGGTGCTCCGTAGCCGTTCAAGGGGCTACGCAAGTACGCAGGCAAAAAGATGCCATGCCGTGCTTGCGCTGGTGTGTTTGGGGGACAGAAGCCACACTGGGGCAGAGGTCCTGTCTGCTCTGCAGGGCCAGGCCGAGAGGTGGTTGACGCCACGCCAGCTTAAGCCAGGAATGGTGGTTTGCGACAATGGCACCAACCTCCTCTCCGCCCTCCGACAGGGACAACTGACCCATGTGCCCTGTGTGGCTCACGTCCTTAACCTGGTGGTGCAGCGGTTCTTGGGCAGGTACCCGGGCTTACAGGATGTCCTGAGGCAGGCCAGGAAAGTCTGTGTGCATTTCCGCAGATCTTATAATGCCAGTGCTCGCCTGGCTGAGCTGCAAAAGGAGTTGAACCTGCCCAAGAACCGCCTTATATGTGACATGCCCACCAGGTGGAACTCAACGTTGGCCATGCTGCAGCGGCTGCACACGCAGCAGAGGGCCATCAATGAGTACCTGTGCGACTACGGCACCAGGACAGGGTCAGGGGAGCTTGTTTTTTTTTCTCCACGCCAGTGGGGCATGATCAGGGATGCATGCACTGTCCTGGCACCATTTGAGGAGGCCACGAGGATGGTGAGCAGTGACAGTGCATGCATCAGTGACACTGTACCTCTTGTCCACCTGTTGGAGCACACGCTGCGTGGAATAATGGACAGGGCACTTGAGGCAGAACAGAGGCAGGAAGAGGAGGACTTCCTTGCCTCTCAAGGCCCCCTTTACCCAGACAGTGTTCCTTCTGTCCCACCCATCGCACAGGAAGAGGAGGAGGAGGAGGAGGATTGTGTCAGCATGGAGGTGGAGGCTGGCACTCAGCATCATCAGCAGCAGTCTTTTAGGGATGATTTACAGTCCCAAGAAACCAGTGGACTTGTACGTGGCTGGGAGGAGGTGGCTGCGGATCATGTCGTCCTTAGTGACCCAGAGGACTCCGGAGCGAATGCCTCAGCAAACCTACGCTGCATGGCCTCCCTGATCCTGCAAAGTCTGCGGAAGGATCCTCGTATTCTTCGGATCAAGGAGAGGGACCATTACTGGTTGGCCACTCTCCTTGATCCACGGTACAAGGGTAAGGTTGTGGACCTTATGTTACCGTCGCAGAGGGAGCAGAGGATGAGACAACTCCGGGAGGCCTTGCAGAAAGGTCTGTGCAACGCGTTCCCAGAGACTGGGAGGTTACAAACTCCTGGTCCTGGACAACGAGTTGCTGAGGCTTCGGCCAGTCAAAGAAGGAGCGGTGGGGAAGGTGGCCGTCTGACCGATGCGTTCAGACAATTCTTTAGTCCGCAGCCCCAAAGTATGATCGGTTCCAGCAACCATCGCCAGCGTCTGATAAACATGGTGCAGGAATATCTAGGGGCAAGGTCAGACTTGGACACCTTCCCCACCGAAAATCCTCTGGCTTACTGGGTCTTGAGGATGGATCACTGGCCAGAGCTTGCACAGTATGCAATTGAGCTACTGGCCTGTCCTGCATCCAGCGTTCTTTCGGAACGCACATTCAGTGCTGCTGGAGGATTTGTCACGGATCACAGGGTGCGCCTGTCCACCGACTCGGTTGATCGACTGACTTTCATCAAGATGAACCAGTCTTGGATCACCACCAGCTACCACACACCTGATGCTGATATAACAGACTAATTGATTTTAACATGTCACATCCCTTCAAGACTGATGCTGATGCTGAGTGCCTGTGCTGTTATGTTGACTGGCTATCCTCCTCCTCCGAGTCCTCAATGATACGATTGATGATGATAGCTTGGAAGATCATTTTTGTTTATGGGTGCCGCCACCAGTGGCTAAGGCCCAATTTTTCAGCCCCTGTTTTACAGGGGCGTGTAATTACAATTTTTTTAGCAATAATTTGCCATAGGGCTCATTGCTGTGCTCCAAGTACAGTATCTGTGAGGGGTTGGAGTGTTGTGGCACCAGTGCCTAAGGCCCAATTTTTCAAGCCCCTGTTTAACAGGGGCGTGTCATTACAATTTTTGAAGCAATACTTTGCAACAGGGCTCATTGCTGTGCTCCAAGTACAGTATCTGTGAGGGGTTGTAGTGTTGTGCCACCAGTGCCTAAGGCCCAATTTTTCAGCCCCTGTTCAACAGGGGCATGTAATTACAATTCTTGATCTAATAATTCACAGCAGGGCCCATTGCTGCACCCACCAAGAGTAACTCTGAGGGCTTACAGTGTTGTGGCAACGCCACCACCACCACCACCACGAAAGGCCCAATTTTTCAGCCCCTGTTCAAAAGGGGCATGTAATTACAATTCTTGATCTAATAATTCACAGCAGGGCCCATTCCTGCACCCACCAAGAGTAACTCTGAGGGCTTACAGTGTTGTGGCAACGCCACCACCACCACCACCACGAAAGGCCCAATTTTTCAGCCCCTGTTCAAAAGGGGCATGTAATTACAATTCTTGATCTAATAATTCACAGCAGGGCCCATTCCTGCACCCACCAAGAGTAAATCTGAGGGCTTACAGTGTTGTGGCACCAGCACCACCATCAAAGGCCCAATTTTTACTACCACTGTTCAACAATTATATGTAATTAAAATTCCTGATATAATAGTTGACAGCAGGGCGTTCCAGCACCAACCAAGAGTAACTGTGAGTGCTTACAGTGTTGTGCCAACACCAACAACTAAGGGGCCTATTTCTGCAGAGTATATACGGCAGGTCCCTACTTTCAAACATCCAACTTACAAACGACTCCTACTTGCAAACGCAAGAAGACAACAGGAAGTGAGAGGAAATCTACCCCTTGGAAGGAAAATTCTCTCCTGTAAGAATTAATATGGGAGAAAGGTGTCTCCTCTGTACTGATGCTTTATCAGCAATCCTTGTTTCAAGAAAAACACCACATTTCAAAAACAGTTGTCATTGGGACGGAAAGTGAGGTGAAATGTTCTGAACAGGGGCACAGACAGCAAAACAAATGTTACAGGGGTGATAACCCTTACCTATGTTTTCCAAAAAGTTTAAAAATAGATTTTTGGGCTGGAGCTACACTTAAACAATGTACCTGTTCAAAATTACAAACAGATTCTACATAAGAACAAACCTACAGTCCCTGTCTTGTATGCACCGCCTGTATACGGCTGTTCAGAGTATATAGGGCCTTTTTTATTTTATGTGCGGGGTTCCCCTTAATATCCATACAAGACCCAAAGGGGCTGGTAATGGGCTGGGGTGGGGGGGGGGGGTCATGGGGTAGCTATGCCATTTTTCTTAAAGATTTTCATCCATATTACCGGGACCAGACATTACATTAAAGCCGCAAGCAGTTTTAAATGGCTTTTTTTTCCTTTAGAAGTGTCATTTTGTGCAGGGACAGTTCTAAACACGGGAAACACGTGGCACTTCACAGGCATACTTTAGACACCCCCCAGGTACGATATTTAAAGGAATATTTGACTTTTTTTTTTTCACTTTATGCATCATTAAAATGACTGCTCCCGAAAAACGACCGTTTTTAAAACTTCTTTTTGCATTGATACATGTCCCCTGGTGCACAACCCGGGTTCCCAAACCCTTTTTAGGACAATAACATGCATAATAGTTGTTATAATTAGCACTTTAGAATTCGAACGTTCGCATCCATTGTATTTAATAGGGTTCTAATGTTCGTACGAACTTTCGGTCCGTTCGCGGGTTCTGGTGCGAACCGAACCCGGGGGTGTTCGGCTCATCACTACTCCCAAACCATTACTCCCTTGAGCTGTAGAGGCAGCGGCCGGGGGTGTATACATGATGCAAAGCATATTATATTAACTATATCCCCTGTCACTTTTGGTGGGCGTGGCGCCTGTCGAAATCAACCCATTCGAGTGAGTGGGGCCACTCTGCAAGCAACCCACAAGCAATTTTGGCACAGGTCTCCCTGTGACAGCAGGAAGTCATAGAGGAACCAAATTCCCCACAACTTCCTCCACTTCTGCATTGCTGCTCTGGTTAAGCGCCACCTACAGTGGGGGATACAGACTGCACCTGCCTGCCTACATGTATTCTTTGACATTCTATTAATTTCATTGTAGCTATACACAACTGATTGGACTTTATTTTTTAAATCTTTTATTCTACTAGCGCACACTGAACATAAAATAAAGCATACAGTGATAAAAGCATACAAGTCAAATATCCAGACACACAAAAAGTTACAGAGACATCCACAAGTTACATAAAAAGACTGTTCTTAAGACCATTGCAAAAATGTCATTAGTTGAGAATTGTATGTGTAGCGGCCTCCTCTCTCCCCTCTATTTATCAGCTCGTCTGTCTCTTGTCTAGGGGTACCTTAGAGGAGAGAGTGCGGGGTCACCACGTCAAGCCTTCACCGCAGATGTTTGTGTGGTGTAAGCAAAGTTCTTGTTTTACCTTCGGGTCAGTATTCTGCACCTGGAGCCTCCAAAGAGAATTACCTTGAACAATGTCTGCCAGAAAATGAGCCCCACACCATTAAAGTCCAACACTCCTTTATTCTTCTCCATGCAAAAGTGAACACAATCAGTTGGACTCCCTTAGAGAACAGAACAGACAAGGAGGTGTGGATGCGAGTAGGCCCAGACACAATGAACTCTCCACTTTCCTTCCTGAAAGTGGGTTGCGGTCTCCGAGCGAGGGGGGATTTCCTTCCAGGCGGTCTCCGATGGGAGGCTCACCTGTTACTGGCAATATGCTGCACCGGGTCTTCAAGCAAGTATCTCCCACCGGTCCATTACACCTTCCGGATTCGGGCACCCACTCCCGGGGTTCCCTAGGACCTCCTTCCCTCGCGGAACTCAGTGGTGGGCACTGAGCTCCAGACCTCCTCCCGAGTACCTCACCCCAGGCTAAAGGTGCCTGGGATGGAACACGACCTCCGAACGTCGCCTAGGCGGCCTAGGGGACTGACACGAACCACCGCCCTCAGGCTGAAGGTGCCCGGGACTCGACTCCCGCCACCAAAAATGGCCGCCCCCTTTATACCCCCTCCCAGCAAGCACGGCGGGTTCCCCGCCCCACCATACAACCACTGAGAGAGGCCAAAAGAGGTACGACACCGCAACGATGGCTCAACCCCGGGCCCAAAGTGACAGCGCCACCTAGTGGGCCCCAGGGAACCATCCATCACAGTTTCCCCACCAGATTCAAAAATAGAAAGCATATACCCGCTACATATGATTGTAGCGTGCAGTCTGGTTTAAGCATATCAACACTTTAACGTTAAACCTTTGGTGGGAAAATCTGGAAAAGAGGGGTATCAGGACAGTGGGGGTATGGAGAAAGGGAAAGAATAGGGATTGTTTTGGGGAAGAAAAAAAAAACGTATAAGGGATAATAGGAGAAAGAGAATCAGAGATAGAAAAAAAGAGAAAATAATTTAAAAAAATTCAGACAGGGGAGGGGTGAAAAGGGAATGCAGTAAAGGAATTTGGTCAGTAGGATCTGACCCTGGTTCTAACCTGATATGCTAGTAGAATGGACATATTAGACCAGTTTTATTCATTTATTTTTCATTGTTCAAACCTGAAAAAGACAGACTGCGCAATTTTTGAACATTCTGAATGGAACTGCAGATTGTTTTGCATATCAAATAAGGAATTGTTTTCAATAAACTTTTACTATATACACACATAAACCAAGATTTATTTATTTATTTTTTTTATGAAAAAATATTGTGGCTAATTAAAAATTTATGAAAGCTTCCAATTAAATATGGGATGTGCAGCTTCATTTTGCTGTTTGGGTCTTTTCCCAGCAGTGGGTGGCTCTTAATAATGCAGGGAACAGTGTTAATGTGATGATGTCAGTGCATCTCCCTGCATAATTGTATGTGAATAAAGTGCTGGGGTGATGCTCTATTCAGGGGATGGGTCTATTATGCCCTGTTCCCAAAGAAAATCTTTAGTCTTTGAATGATTTAGAAAGCTATTATGGAGGGGGAGCACCAGAGAGGTTAGTATTGCATCTAATTAACACCTCTAAAGACCATTCAAACAAAAAAAAAAAAAATAGCCTGGTGTTGGGCTTTAACTAGGTGCAGATAATGCGCTGATACAGTTGTGTACATAATCAGTATAAACACTGAACCCATCTTACAAATGTGTGTAGAGATTGGACAATCGGATTGTATGGTGTATGTCCAGCTATAGAGTTGTACAGTATAATGGAAAATTGTTATCAAATACTTACCGTAATTTTCCTTTCCTGGCCCATCCTCACTTCAGCAAACAACGGGTTAACATCTCCTCTGGAGCCCCACATGTTCCTAGCTAAATAAAAGACAGCCCCTCCTCCAACTAAGGTGTTCGATAACTTAGCCTGCGACAGGCCACTAGGAAGGGAGTCCTCTGCTGACGTCAGGATGGGCCAGGAAAGGAAAATTACGGTAAGTATTTGATAACAATTTTCCATTTTCCTGGCCCACCTCACGTCAGCACACAACGGGCTATACCATAGCTAATATAGGGAAGGAGAGAACAAATGATAAGAGACTGACAATCAAAAAAAGCTGCTAAAGCCAAAAAGAATTGATCACTCTTGTCCCAAACTTGCTGCCCGCACACTTATGGTTGCACAAGACAAGCCCTTTCCTATATCTTCCAAGCAATCTTGGCATAACATCATGCCCCGGGCAGTGACGCCATAAGGGGCGGGGGCCTCCGGGTGACGTCACGTGATGACCCCGCCCCATGCCAATATATGTAGTGGCACACCGCGCACCCGGCATTAGAGGGGGGGGAGAGCATTGTGTCAACAACGGAAGAAGGACCAAGGGAGAAAACAGCGGAGAAGACCGGCAAAAGAGCAGAAGACAGTGGACAGAGGGAGAAGAACCGAAGAGCAGAGAAGAAGTCAGAAGAGATCCCGGAGCTGCTTAATAAATTACTTTAAAAACCTGTGTAGTGTGTTTTATTTTTGACACATTTTTTCTTAGGTGAATGGATAGGGGTACAATGTACTCCATACTCATTCACATAGGGTGGGATGCCGAGATCTTGGGGCCCCCTTGTTAAAGGGGGCTCCCAGATTCCAATAAGCCCCCTGCCCGCAGACCCTGACAACCAACGGCCAAGGTTGTCAGAAAGAGACACTTGTCCTCATCAACATGGGGACAAGGTACTTGCACAAGCACCCACCCCTCCCATGTTGAGGGCATGCGGCCTGGTACGGTTCAGGGGAGGGGCGCTTACCTGCCGGGCTGTGTGCTCGGATAAGGGTCTGGTATGGATTTTAGGGGGACCCCGTGCCGGTTTTTGCGTAGGAGTTCCCCTTAAAAACCATACCGGACCGAAGGGTCTGGTATGCTCTTAGAAGGGGAACCCATGCCGTTTTTTTATTTTTTTTATTTGGCGTGGAGTTCTGAGTAAAGATTCATACCAGAACATGCCTGGTATTGTCGGGGATCAAAGTCGGATCCCTGTTCATTAACCACTTGCTTACTGGGCACATATACCCCCTTCCTGCCCAAGCGAAATTTCAGCTTTCGGCACTGTCACGCTTTGAATGACAATTGCGCGGTCGTGCGACATGGTTCCCAAACAAAATTGACATCCTTTTTTTTCCCACAAATAGAGCTTTCTTTTGGTGGTATTTGATCATCTCTGCGGTTTTTATTTTTTGCGCTATAAACAAAAAAAAGAGCGACAATTTTGAAAAAAAACACAATATTTTTTTACTTTTTGCTATAATAAATATCCCCAAAAAATATATTAAAAAAAACGTTTTTTTTCCTCAGTTTAGGCCAATACGTATTCTTCTACATATGTTTGGTAAAAAAAAAAAAAAAAAATCGCAATAAGCGTATATTGATTGGTTTGCGCAAAAGTTATAGCGTCTACAAAATAGGGGATATTATTGAAATTTTTTTTTTATTCTTTTTTTTATACTAGTAATGGCGGTTATCTGCAATTTTTGTCAGGACTGCGACATTATGGCGGACACATCGGACACTTTTGACACATTTTTGGGACCATTCACATTTATACAGCGAACAGTGCTATAAATATGCACTGATTACTGTATAAATGTGGGAAGGGGTTAAATGTGTTCCCTATTAGTGATTTTTACTGTGGGGGGAGGGGAGTGACTGGGGGAGGTGACCGATCTGTGTCCCTATGTACAAGGGACACAGCATCGGTCTCCTCTCCATGACAGGACGTGGATCTCTGTGTTTACACACAGAAATCCACATCCTTGTCTGTGTAATGGCCGATCGCGGGTACCTGGCGGACATCGTGGCTGCCAGGCATGCGTATCGGCACCTCAGTGACGTGGTGGGCACGCTCGCGCCGCCGGAGGCGCTCGCGCGCCCCCCAGTGGCCGGAGGAGCCGAGCCCATCAATAGACGGCCTCCCGGCCTGAGGAGCCGCCTTGTGGCCATCATTTGACAATGGCCCGGGCTCCAAGCGGTTAAAGTCGGATTTCAAGTTGCAGGGAAAAGTCGGATCCAAAGTGGTACGACTGTCATGTCGTACCAGTGTGAACCCAGCCTAATGCTATTTCTAAAGTTAACGCTATTGCTAGTTGACAGGCAAAACCTGTCTTCTGTACAAGCCTGATGGCCAGATCACCACAATTTCTGCGTTCAAGATGTGTTTCTGTATGAGTGTTTTTGATGCATTCTCAATGCGTTTTGCCACTTTCCAGATGTGTTCCATACAGAAACAATGTAACAGTCTACTTTTGTTGACTGTACTAGAATGCGCTGCACTGGTGTGAGCTAGGTAATTGGAATCAAAGTTAAACACTGTACTGTATATGCATTCTTGATGCAGAATAAAAAACGCACTGAACTGCATCTGGTGTGAACATGTCCACTTTCTCATCCATAGTATCTCTGATGGCAACTGAGTTATAAAAAGGAAAAGTCACTTGTGGCGCCAGACGCTAGAGGGCAGCATCCACCCCTGGAAGTCCAGTGCATAAACATATATCAGCCATCTTATATGGATAAGGCTAATGCCGCGTACACACGGTCGGAATTTCCGATGGAAAAAGTCCGATGGGAGCTTCACCTGTCGGAATTTCCGACAGACTTAGATAGAAAGCAGGTTCTCTATTTTTCTGTCGGAAATTCCGGCCGTGTGTACGTGGCATTAGAGAACCTGTACTGTAAATTGGTCTTCTGATGAGGTCTCTGCCATCCTTCATCAACGAGCGATTTACGCGCCATCATTGTGGGAAAAGACCATCCTTTATGGGTGTTGCTTGTGGCATGGATATTTTCAGCCAGGGCCGCCATCAGGGGGGTACAGGCAGTACACCTGTAAGGGGCCCGGATGGCCCCCCTTTTTTTTTTATAATTTTTTTTTTGTAAGGGGCCCTGAGGTCTCCAGGGGCCCGGAGTTCCCCAGGGCCCCGAATGTCAACCCCCCTTTTTTTAAAACATTTTTTATAATTTTTTTTATTATTCATTTTTTTATTTAATTTGTTTTTTTAATTTATTTATTTTATTTTATTTATTTATTTATTTTGTAAGGGGCCCAGAGGTCCCCAGGGGCCTGGAGGTCAACCTCCCTTTTTTTATTTATTTTTTATAAAAAAAAATATTTTTAATTTTTTTATAAAAATTTTTTTTTTTTATTAAATTTTTTTTTTTTTGTAAGGGACCCAGAGGTCCCCAGAGGCCCGGAGGTCCCCAGGGCCCCGGATGGAAACCTCCCTTTTTTTATAATTTTTTTTTTTATTATAATTTTTTTTATTATTCATTTTTTTATTTAATTTGTTTTTTTTTATTTATTTATTTAATTTAATTTATTTATTTATTTATTTTGTAAGGTGCCCAGAGGTCCCCAGGGCCCCGGATGGAAACCTCCCTTTTTTTATTTAATTTTTTTAAAAAAAATATTATTAATTTTTTTTTAATTTAATTATTATTATTTTTTTTGTAAGGGGCCCAGAGGTCCCCAGAGGCCCGGAGGTCCCCAGGGCCCCGGTTGGAAACCTCCCTTTTTTTATAATTTTTTTTTTTGGAAGGGGCCCAGAGGTCCCCAGTGCCCTGGATGGCAACCCCCCTTTTTTTTGTTTTTTTGTTCTGGTTTTTTTTTGTGTTCGTCAGCACCCAAACCCCCTGCTTCTCAATTCGTGCCCCCCCCCCGCTTCTGAATTTGCGTCAGCCCCCCCCGCTTCAATTCGCGGCGGCAGCACCCCCCCCCCCGGTTCTCTTCGGCTCCAGGGGGCCCATGCCTGAAGCTGTGTAAGGGGCCCCAAAATTCCTGATGGCTGCTTTCTGCTATAGCTGCCTTAATAGGGCTTGGAATTTTGCACAACCACATCCTTGTGAGGCAACTTGTGCAATGTCATTTCTCTGCCACTGCAGACTGCATGCAGGCCAAAATTGCACCCTTAGCTGGGTGAGGCGTTTCCTATCATAAACGCATGTGAGTGTGTGCCACATGGGGTGCCTGCCTTCAAGGAGCTTACAATCTAAGGTCCCTAATCACGTTCATACATACAAAGGCCAAATTAGACAGGATCTATCCAATTAACCTACCAGCATGTCTTTGGAGTGTGGGAAGAAACTGGAGTACCTGGAGGAAGCCCATGCAGACGCAGGGAGAACATGCAAACTCCAGGCAGGTAGTGTCGTGGTTGGGATTTGAGCCAGTGATCCTGGTGCTGCTAGGTGGAAGTGCTTACCACTACACCACTGTGCTGCCCCCAAACCACAAATGTAAATGAGCCCTTACTTTCCTAAGCCCCCTATAAGGTTGCTTTCACACTAATGTGTTGCAGTTTACCAGCACCGCAGGTGCAGCACACTGTGTCTGCAGCTTTGTTGCGTTTTGCCATAGACTTCCATTACATCTTGCAAAGGTGGTGCTAGGGTTGCCACTTTTTCTTCAAGCCAAACCCGAACACTTCAGCGACGCATCGCAAAAACATTTTTTTAGATATACACTATAGGATTGTAACAGATCTGAGACACCTTTGGGTGCTCCAAAGAGAATAGTAATGTGGCATGCATAGTGCCCCCTCACCCTCCTATCAGGCCCTGTTCTGAGCCACATTCCTATCTGAATATTGTGTCCGGGTTTCAAATGGACTGAAACTCGGACACATGAGTCAAAACCCGAACTGTCCGGGTGAATCCTGGACAAGTGGCAACCCTAGGTGGTGCACTTTCTGAAAGCACACCAAAACTCCTGCATTCAGTTTGAGGTCAAGGGCCACATTAGAGGGCTCCGAGGGCCACATGTGGGGTCCAAGCAGCCTCGTTTAGATCTGCTGTTGGCGGGTTGGCAAAAATGGGTTGTTGAGCTGTGTTTTTGCTGCCTGCCACCCACCCCCTTAAACTAAGGTGACCAGATTTTTTAAATGAAATCCGGGGACATTAAAAATAATAAAAAAAAAAAAAAAAAAATCCGGGGACATATTTTTTTTTTACTAGTAATGGCTGCAATCAGCGACTCTCTGCCCTTTGCCGCCGCCGCCCGCCTCACAGCCTGTCAAGTCTTAAGGCCCCTACACACGATCGGATATTCCGACAACAATTGTCCGATGGACGTGTTTTGTCGGACCGTCTTTATGCTCCATCGGACAATTGTTATCGGAATTTTCGACAACGAATGTTGGCTGTGCATGCTCTCAAATTGTCCGACAACAAATGTGTTCCGTCGGATTATCCGATCGTGTGTACACAAATCCGTCGGACTAAAATCCGAAGTATAAACACGCATGCTCCGAACCAATGCTAACCATTAGACAACATTAGCAGAAGTTGCCCAAAGGGTGGCGCTAAAAAGCAGAAAAACCACGTCGTTTCGTGAATGCTGGCTGAAAAGGTTCTGCCGTCTGTATGCAGAACAAGTTCACGGACAACGCCCTTTTGACAAAAATCCACGGATTTGTCCGATGGAAGTCGGATCGTGTGTATGAGGCTTTACTCTCCGGGCCCCGGCTACTACTGGGTGGGGAGCGAAGGAAGATCACCCTGCCAGGGAAGGCAAGGAGATAAACAGGCAGGCGGCTGGCCGGGACCAAGGCAGAAGAACATGTGAGCGGAGCTGAATGGGAATGCACCCGAAACTGAAGAAATATTCCCTCCGCTCCGACCAGCACATGATCATCAGAAAGGGGCACAGATAATGGAAAAAATACACCCTCCTAAGCTAGTAGGAGTGGCGGAGCGGTAGTGTGTAATTCAGAATGTTTTTTTTAATTCTGCACTGACTGTCTTTGAAATTGCCCCAGCCCCTGTTCAAATCCAATCCGGGGACAAAACCGGGGACAGACTTGGTCCAGGGACAGTGTTCTCAATCCGGGGACTGTCCCCGGAAACCGGGGATGTCTGGTCACCCTACCTTAAACTGCAATAGGCAGTGGATGGGGGTATTTACATGCTGCAAGTAGCGATGTTTCACAACCACTGCAGAGTTGACCCAACTTGTAGTAATCTGAGGGCAGTAAGTCAGCAGAACGCTAAACATTCAAGTCAATGAGGAACCGCTGAAATTGCATGCAGTATCAGCGCATTTGTCTGCAAAAATGGGGATAAAACAGGAGCTGAGGAGGCGTTGCATTGCTTCCTTACCGCCTGCCTGTAGTCTCTGGAGTGTGATCTGAACATGGATCAGGCTTCAGAGGCAAGGGAGATTTAGACGCATTTTTAAATCGACCCAAAGGAGTCATGGCGGAACAGAGAACCCATCATAGCAGTGGCTCCTGGGGGGCAAGATCTACACAAGGTATACTATATTACCAAATGTATTGAGACGCTTGCCCTTATATGCACTTAATGGCATCCCAGTCTTAGTCCATAGGGTTCAATATTGAGTTGGCCCACCCTTTGCAGCTTGACCAGTTTCAACTCTTCTGGGAAGACTGTCCACAAGGTTTAGAAGCGCATTTGTGAGGTCAGGCACTGATGTTGGACGAGAAGGCCTGGTTCGCAGTCTCCGCTCTAATTCATCCCAAAGGTGTTCCATTTTGTTGAGGTCAGGACTGTGTGCAGGCCAGTCAAGTTCCTCCACCCCAAATTCGCTCATCCACACTATATTGCCAAAAGTATTGGGCCACCCCTCCAAATCATTTGGTGGAGGGGGGATTATGGTGTGGGGGTGTTTTTCAGGGGTTGGGACTCGCCCCTTAGTTCCAGTAAAGGGAACTCTTAGGCTACTTTCACACTGAAGCGCTGGATGTTCTGGCGGTATAGCGGCGCTATTTTTAGCGCCGCTATACCTCTTTGCTGCGTTTAGCGGGCGTTTTGGAGGCGCTACCCCATTGATTTCAATTTCAATGGGCAGGGGCGCTATAGGAGCGGTATTTTTACCGCTCCTATCGCGCCTCAAAGATGCGGCTTGCAGGAGTTTTTTTACCCTCCTGCAAGCGCACCACTCCAGTGTGAAAGCCCTCGGGCTTTCACACTGGATACAAAGTAGCGGCTTTTTCAGGGCGCTTTGCAGGTGCTATTTTTAGCGCAATAGCGCCTGCAAAGCACCTCAGTGTGAAAGGGGCCTTAAGGCATCAGCGTACCAAGACATTGCGGGAACAGTTTGGGGATGACCCCTTCCTGTTTCAACATGACTGCACACCAGTGCACAAAGCAAGGTCCATAAAGACATGGATGAGCGAGTTTGGGGTGGATGAACTTGACTGGCCTGCACAGAGTTCTGACCTCAACCAGATAGAACACCTTTGGGATGAATTAGAGCAGAGACGGCTAGCTAGGCCTTCTCGTCCAACATCAGTGCCGGACCTCACAAATGCGCTTCTGGAAGAATTTTTTTTATTTTCCCCTCCTTTAATTGCTTTTAAGTGTAAATGCGAGATCTGAGGTCATTTTAAAGGTCACATTAAAGCGGAGGTCCACACAAAAATGGAACCTCCGCTTTTCGGAACCCTCCCCCCTCCGGTGTCACATTTGGCACCTTTCAGGGGGGAGGGGGTGCAGATACCTGTATAATACAGGTATTTGCACCCACTTCTGGGCATAGACCCTTCACTTCACTTTGTCACTTCTGGTCCCCCCCCCCCCCGCTGTCTTCTGGGAAACACACAGGTCCCAGAAGACAGTGGGGACCAGTTAGGACGTGCTGCGCGACTCGCACATGCGCAGTAGGGAACCGGGAAGTGAAGCCGCAACGCTTAATTTCCTGATTTCCTCACAGAGGATGGCGACGGGGGCAGCCGAGAGCCAAGCGATTGCTCGGATTCGGCTGCCCACATCGCGGGCACCCTGGACAGGTAAGTGTCCATTTATTAAAAGTCAGCAGCTGCAGTATTTGTAGCTGCTGGCTTTTAATATATATTTTTTTAGGCGGACCTCCGCTTTAAAGAGGCCCTGTCATGCTTATTTCTATTACAAGGGATGTTTACATTCCTTGAAATAGGAATAAAAGTTATAAAAAAAATTTAAAATTTAAAGGGACAGTGTCAAAATAAAAAATTAAATAAGGAGGATTTTTTTTTTTAAAGCGCTCTGTCCCTCCGAGCTCGCACGTAGAAGCGAATGCATACGCAAGTTGCCTCCACATATGTAAACAGTGTTTAAACCACACATGTGAGGAATCGCCGCAATCGTTAGAGTGTAAGCAATAATTCTATCACTAGATCTCCACTGTAACTCTAAACTGGTAACCTGTAGAAATTTTTAAAACGTTGCCTATGGAGATTTTTAGTACTGTCGTTTGTTGCCATTCCACGAGCGTGCGCAATTTTAAAGCGAGACATGTTAGGTATCAATTTACTTGGCGTAACATCATCTTTCACATTATACAAAAAAATTGGGCTAACTATACTGTTTTCTCATTTTTTCATTTAAAAAAAAGTGTATTTTCCCAAAACAAATTGCGTTTGTAAGACCGCTGCACAAATACGGTGTGAAATAAAGTATTGCAACCATCTCCATTTTATTCTCTAGGGTCTCTCCTAAAAAAAATAATAATAAAAAAAATGTTTGGGGGTTCTAAGTAATTTTCTAGCAAATAATACTAATTTTAACTTGTAAACAACAAGTGTCAGAAATAGGTTTGGTCCTTAAAGTGGTTGTAAATTCTGCAAAAATACCCAAAAAAACAACCTGCAAGACAAAGGCATAATGAGCTAGTATGCATCGCATACTAGCTCAGTATGAAATTCCTACCTTAAAATGATGCTGTTGCAGCAGTCCCCGTACACCGCTGTGATGGGCGACACATCTCCGGAATGCTACTTACGGGTTTGCAGGCTCTGGCGCTGTGATTGGCCGGAGCCGCGATGACGTCACTCCCACGCAGTGGCAGCTGGTGCTCAAAATTTTTGGGGGGGCGCAAACAAACTGAAAAAAAAACACATCAATTGCAGCCTCACTGTACCCATCAATTGCAGCCAGTTTGCCCCATCAATTGCCGCCAGCTTGCCCCATCAAATGCTGCCAGTTTGCCCCATCAAACGCCGCCAGTTTGCCCCATCAAACGCCGCCAGTTTGCCCCATCAATAGCCGCCAGTTTGCCCCATCAATAGTTGCCAGTTTGCCCCATGAAATGCTGCCAGTTTGCCCCATCAAATGCTGCCAGTTTGCCCCCCCCCGCCCGGCACTTACCTTTCTCGGGTCAGCGCCGTCCTCCACGCTCCCTCCGAGTCCTCTGTGTCTTCTCCCGTCCTCTTCATGTCATCTCTGCTATGATTGGACAGGTGTGGGGGGGGCGCGGGACGGAGGTTTAATTTTTTTACAAACAGCTATTCAGAGTTGTTGAGCGGGGGGGCCCGCTGACACTTAAAATTTTAGAGGACATCTCTAAGTTGTTGAGCGGGGGGGGGGCACACTTACATCTTACATTTTAGAGGACATCTAAGTTGTTGAGCGGTGGGGGGGGGGGTTGTCGCCGGGACAGAGGGGGGCAGCGCATCTTACCTTTTCATCCTCCTGGTCTCCTCTGCTGTGCGGGAATGCACTGGGTATCGCGGGACCGCGGGAAAATGGTATGGGACTCTGCTGGGTGCACCTGATGGCATCTGGTGGCAGGCGACATGGCGTGGCAGGTGACACGCTCAGGGCTTCCACTGATTCGGCATTATGGTAAGTTGAATGATTTCATTCTGTATTACAATGAAATAATAGAAATAATGCGCTTCAATGACCCTGACACCATAACAACCATGGTGCCAGGATGTTTGAAGCGCTAACTCCAAGTGTTTGGAGTATCTTTATCTGCTGATTTGTTAAACTTTCTGGAATACACATTTCTATTGTGGTGTAGGATCTGGGTCTTTCTTTGTTTCTTTCTTTCTCTCCATCCCTCATTCATCTCAGACTCTAACCGCACCCCCTTGTGAGCTACGTCCAGTTAAGCCATGCCCACTATTCATGTAAATCACACCCATTTTTCGCTGCGGCGTGCTTAGCAAGCCGCATTTTACTATTTTTCCATGCCACGCCTACAAACTAATGCCCCGCCCCCAATTATAGCAAGGCTCCGTCTACGTGCAAAAAAGTGTCCAGGAATTTTTCCCCCCAATGTTGGCAACTATGCTTTGATGAGACTTTGGTGGAGCTTTGATGAGGCTTTGGTGGAGCTTCGATGAGGCTTTGGTGGAGCTTCGATGAGGCTTCTGTGAGGCTGCGTTGGAGCTTCAAGTGAACTTTGCCATAGAGTTCTATGAAGGCTTTAATGACGCTTTGAACCACTATTGAAGCTACATGGGGTATCATTTTTGAAGTGAAGCCAAAGCAAGCCAAAAGCTTTGATGAGAGCGGCGGTGGAGCTTTGATGAGAGCTGCGGTGGAGCTTTGATGAGAGTGGCGGTGGAGCTTTGATTGAGAGCGGCGGTGGAGCTTTGATGAGAGCTGTGGTGGAGCTTTGATTGAGAGTGGCGGTGGAGCTTTGATGAGAGCGGCGGTGGAGCTTTGATTGAGAGCGGCGGTGGAGCTTTGATGAGAGCGGCGGGGGAGCTTTGATGAGAGCTGCGGTGGAGCTTTGATGAGAGCGGCGGGGGAGCTTTGATGAGAGCGGCGGTGGAGCTTTGATGAGAGCGGCGGTGGAGCTTTGATGAGAGCGGCGGGGGAGCTTTGATGAGAGCTGCGGTGGAGCTTTGATGAGAGCTGCAGTGGAGCTTTGATGAGAGCGGCGGTGGAGCTTTGATGAGAGCTGCGGTGGAGCTTTGAGTGAGAGCGGCGGTGGAGCTTTGATGAGAGCGGCGGTGGAGCTTTGATGAGAGCGGCGGTGGAGCTTTGATGAGAGCGGCAGGGGAGCTTTGATGAGAGCGGCGGTGGAGCTTTGATGAGAGCGGCGGTGGAGCTTTGATGAGAGCTGCGGTGGAGCTTTGATGAGAGCGGCGGTGGAGCTTTGATGAGAGCGGCGGTGGAGCTTTGATGAGAGCTGCGGTGGAGCTTTGATGAGAGCGGCGGTGGAGCTTTGATGAGAGCTGCGGTGGAGCTTTGATGAGAGTGGCGGTGGAGCTTTGATGAGAGCGGCGGTGGAGCTTTGATGAGAGCTGCGGTGGAGCTTTGATGAGAGCGGCGGTGGAGCTTTGATGAGAGCGGCGGTGGAGCTTTGATGAGAGCTGCGGTGGAGCTTTGATGAGAGCGGCGGTGGAGCTTTGATGAGAGCTGCGGTGGAGCTTTGATGAGAGTGGCGGTGGAGCTTTGATTGAGAGCGGCGGTGGAGCTTTGATGAGAGCTGTGGTGGAGCTTTGATTGAGAGTGGCGGTGGAGCTTTGATGAGAGCTGCGGTGGAGCTTTGATTGAGAGCGGCGGTGGAGCTTTGATGAGAGCTGCGGTGGAGCTTTGATTGAGAGCGGCGGTGGAGCTTTGATGAGAGCGGCGGTGGAGCTTTGATGAGAGTGGCGGTGGAGCTTTGATGAGAGCAGCGGTGGAGCTTTGATGAGAGCGGCGGTGGAGCTTTGATGAGAGCGGCGATGGAGCTTTGATGAGAGCTGCGGTGGAGCTTTGATGAGAGCTGCGGTGGAGTTTTGATGAGGCTGCGTTGGAGCTTCAAGCAAGCTTTGCCATAGACTTCTATGGAGGCTTTGAAGACACTTTGAAGCACCACTGAAGCTACATGTGGTATCATTTTTGAAGTAAAGCCAAAGCAAAGCAAAAGCAAGGTGTAAACATGACTGTAAGCTAACCATTTTATTTAGTGACAGAAGTTCAGAGAGCTTTAATAAAGTGTGTCCAAAGCCTTGTTTTGAAGCAAGTGTAAACTAGCCGTTAATGTGTGTTGAAGCCGAAGCCAATGTAAATGGTGGGTAAAATTCATGTGTATGTAAAGGCAGGTGTCCCAATACTTTAGGTAATATAGTGTATATTTTACACAAGAACTGTGTGCCTTGCTGTGTCTTCTTTGGGGTAGTGAGTCCAGTGGGTGGTGCCTGTCCCTCAGAACTCTCCTGTCCTTCCCTTTCCATAGAAGAGACACATGACTAGGACGATGCTTTCAGTAATTATACTATTCAAGTGACACAAACTAAAACGTGCGTTACGTCAAGGCGTCCTGTTTACATTGTAATGAAAGCACTGAGGAGCTTTGCATTCCCTTTCAGGAAAGGTGACGAACACCTGTACAGGAGTCTATGGTGAGAACTCATGCCTTGCTATGCGGCCAATCATCATGAGGGAGCGCCCCACCACGGGGTGAACTACATTTCCCGGAATGCACAGCACCTCACGTGACGTGGGCATGAGCGGCGAGCCCTCCAGTGTGTGGTTGATATGTATGAGGCTGGCTGGGCGGGCACACCCCTCTCGTATGGAGTGGCGGGGCTGCCTATCTGGAGCAATTTAGGAGGGGAACGCTAGATCATCAACATCATCTCCATGATGGCGCAGGGCAGAGCCGGGGCTCGGTAGAATGTTCGGGGCTGTGCTGGAATTCAGCAATGATGTCTCTGGAAGCTTCGCGTGTTCCCGCGTCATCGCCCATAGAGCAGGCAGCCGGGACCCCGCCGGGGGAGGAGAGGCGCCCGGCGGACACTGAGGACAACCACCTGACACACACCCCGGCGGCGGCGGCGGACAACTCGGTGCTCCTGCTGAGGAGGAGGAGGCGGCTGAAGCGGAATGTGTCCGCTTCGTCCCCTCAGAGCCCGGCTTGTGCTACTGTAGGGCCTGGCAGCCGCAGCCTGGATAGGAAGAGCCTGCTGAAGTCCAAGCAGTGGGTTCCTCTACCCAGACAGGAGAAGGAGTGGGTGAGGGGAGAGCTGAGGAGAGGTTGTGTCCATATCTATCACAGACACTCGTCTCCCAGCCTCACACCATTACTCTGTACTCTGGACACCACCGCCGCACAAGTAGCCGCCCGCCTGCTCAGACCTGGAGGAGGCTCGTCCGGGGTACTCCGAGTACTGGGCCAAGCCGAGCCCGTCCATGACTGCGGAGCCTGGCTCAGCACCCCACAGAAGACATCATGGGAGCATGGAAACCAAGAGGAGCCTACTGACAGCAGGAGCCCCGCTGTGTGCCAGGGACTGGAGCTCTTCCACTGCGGGGCCGCCTCCTCCTCTTCTTCACCATCATCGTCCTCCTCTGTGGAGGAACTCAACGCCGAGCCGCCAACACCACCGCCTGCCCGGGCTGTCACTGTCCCCGCCCGGCCTCTACTACACGATGTCCAGTCCCCGGGATCCCTCTATGTACACCTCCACGGGGAGAGCAGCCGGAGGCTGGAGCCACATGAACGGCCGCTGCATGTCCAGAACGATTACCTCTTCCAACTGGGCTTCAGAGATCTGTGCCGGGTACAGGAGGAGGGCATGGAGCCTGAGATCGGCTGCCTCATCCGCTTCTATGCAGGTATGACAGCTGTCAGTGTCCGCTACACACAACATCCCACTGCTGGAGCTGTGCATAGCCTTCTACATACATACCTGCCTCTGTGGAAGCTGTGCATAGCCTTCTACATACATACCTGCCTCTGTGGAAGCTGTGCATAGCCTTCTACATACATACCTGCCTCTGTGGAAGCTGTGCATAGCCTTCTACATACATACCTGCCTCTGTGGAAGCTGTGCATAGCCTTCTACATACATACCTGCCTCTGTGGAAGCTGTGCATAGCCTTCTACATACATACCTGCCTCTGTGGAAGCTGTGCATAGCCTTCTACATACATACATACCTGCCTCTGTGGAAGCTGTGCATAGCCTTCTACATACATACATACCTGCCTCTGTGGAAGCTGTGCATAGCCTTCTACATACATACATACCTGCCTCTGTGGAAGCTGTGCATAGCCTTCTACATACATACATACCTGCCTCTGTGGAAGCTGTGCATAGCCTTCTACATACATACATACCTGCCTCTGTGGAAGCTGTGCATAGCCTTCTACATACATACATACCTGCCTCTGTGGAAGCTGTGCATAGCCTTCTACATACATACATACCTGCCTCTGTGGAAGCTGTGCATAGCCTTCTACATACATACATACCTGCCTCTGTGGAAGCTGTGCATAGCCTTCTACATACATACATACCTGCCTCTGTGGAAGCTGTGCATAGCCTTCTACATACATACCTGCCTCTGTGGAAGCTGTGCATAGCCTTCTACATACATACCTGCCTCTGTGGAAGCTGTGCATAGCCTTCTACATACATACCTGCCTCTGTGGAAGCTGTGCATAGCCTTCTACATACATACCTGCCTCTGTGGAAGCTGTGCATAGCCTTCTACATACATACCTGCCTCTGTGGAAGCTGTGCATAGCCTTCTACATACATACCTGCCTCTGTGGAAGCTGTGCATAGCCTTCTACATACATACCTGCCTCTGTGGAAGCTGTGCATAGCCTTCTACATACATACCTGCCTCTGTGGAAGCTGTGCATAGCCTTCTACATACATACCTGCCTCTGTGGAAGCTGTGCATAGCCTTCTACATACATACCTGCCTCTGTGGAAGCTGTGCATAGCCTTCTACATACATACATACCTGCCTCTGTGGAAGCTGTGCATAGCCTTCTACATACATACATACCTGCCTCTGTGGAAGCTGTGCATAGCCTTCTACATACATACATACCTGCCTCTGTGGAAGCTGTGCATAGCCTTCTACATACATACATACCTGCCTCTGTGGAAGCTGTGCATAGCCTTCTACATACATACCTGCCTCTGTGGAAGCTGTGCATAGCCTTCTACATACATACATACCTGCCTCTGTGGAAGCTGTGCATAGCCTTCTACATACATACATACCTGCCTCTGTGGAAGCTGTGCATAGCCTTCTACATACATACATACCTGCCTCTGTGGAAGCTGTGCATAGCCTTCTACATACATACCTGCCTCTGTGGAAGCTGTGCATAGCCTTCTACATACATACCTGCCTCTGTGGAAGCTGTGCATAGCCTTCTACATGCATACCTGCCTCTGTGGAAGCTGTGCATAGCCTTCTACATACATACCTGCCTCTGTGGAAGCTGTGCATAGCCTTCTACATACATACCTGCCTCTGTGGAAGCTGTGCATAGCCTTCTACATACATACCTGCCTCTGTGGAAGCTGTGCATAGCCTTCTACATACATACCTGCCTCTGTGGAAGCTGTGCATAGCCTTCTACATACATACATACCTGCCTCTGTGGAAGCTGTGCATAGCCTTCTACATACATACATACCTGCCTCTGTGGAAGCTGTGCATAGCCTTCTACATACATACATACCTGCCTCTGTGGAAGCTGTGCATAGCCTTCTACATACATACATACCTGCCTCTGTGGAAGCTGTGCATAGCCTTCTACATACATACATACCTACCTGCCTCTGTGGAAGCTGTGCATAGCCTTCTACATACATACCTGCCTCTGTGGAAGCTGTGCATAGCCTTCTACATACATACCTGCCTCTGTGGAAGCTGTGCATAGCCTTCTACATACATACCTGCCTCTGTGGAAGCTGTGCATAGCCTTCTACATACATACCTGCCTCTGTGGAAGCTGTGCATAGCCTTCTACATACATACCTGCCTCTGTGGAAGCTGTGCATAGCCTTCTACATACATACCTGCCTCTGTGGAAGCTGTGCATAGCCTTCTACATACATACCTGCCTCTGTGGAAGCTGTGCATAGCCTTCTACATACATACCTGCCTCTGTGGAAGCTGTGCATAGCCTTCTACATACATACATACCTGCCTCTGTGGAAGCTGTGCATAGCCTTCTACATACATACATACCTACCTGCCTCTGTGGAAGCTGTGCATAGCCTTCTACATACATACATACATACCTGCCTCTGTGGGAGCTGTGCATAGCCTTCTACATACATACATACCTGCCTCTGTGGGAGCTGTGCATAGCCTTCTACATACATACATACCTGCCTCTGTGGGAGCTGTGCATAGCCTTCTACATACATACATACCTGCCTCTGTGGGAGCTGTGCATAGCCTTCTACATACATACATACATACCTGCCTCTGTGGAAGCTGTGCATAGCCTTCTACATACATACCTGCCTCTGTGGAAGCTGTGCATAGCCTTCTACATACATACCTGCCTCTGTGGAAGCTGTGCATAGCCTTCTACATACATACATACATACCTGCCTCTGTGGAAGCTGTGCATAGCCTTCTACATACATACATACCTGCCTCTGTGGAAGCTGTGCATAGCCTTCTACATACATACATACCTGCCTCTGTGGAAGCTGTGCATAGCCTTCTACATACATACATACCTGCCTCTGTGGAAGCTGTGCATAGCCTTCTACATACATACATACCTGCCTCTGTGGAAGCTGTGCATAGCCTTCTACATACATGCATACCTGCCTCTGTGGAAGCTGTGCATAGCCTTCTACATACATGCATACCTGCCTCTGTGGAAGCTGTGCATAGCCTTCTACATACATACATACATACCTGCCTCTGTGGAAGCTGTGCATAGCCTTCTACATACATACATACATACCTGCCTCTGTGGAAGCTGTGCATAGCCTTCTACATACATACATACATACCTGCCTCTGTGGAAGCTGTGCATAGCCTTCTACATACATACATACATACCTGCCTCTGTGGAAGCTGTGCATAGCCTTCTACATACATACATACATACATACCTGCCTCTGTGGAAGCTGTGCATAGCCTTCTACATACATACATACATACCTGCCTCTGTGGAAGCTGTGCATAGCCTTCTACATACATACATACATACATACATACCTGCCTCTGTGGAAGCTGTGCATAGCCTTCTACATACATACATACATACCTGCCTCTGTGGAAGCTGTGCATAGCCTTCTACATACATACATACATACATACATACATACATACCTGCCTCTGTGGAAGCTGTGCATAGCCTTCTACATACATACATACATACATACCTGCCTCTGTGGAAGCTGTGCATAGCCTTCTACATACATACATACCTGCCTCTGTGGAAGCTGTGCATAGCCTTCTACATACATACATACATACATACATACATACCTGCCTCTGTGGAAGCTGTGCATAGCCTTCTACATACATACATACATACATACATACCTGCCTCTGTGGAAGCTGTGCATAGCCTTCTACATACATACATACATACCTGCCTCTGTGGAAGCTGTGCATAGCCTTCTACATACATACATACATACCTGCCTCTGTGGAAGCTGTGCATAGCCTTCTACATACATACATACCTGCCTCTGTGGAAGCTGTGCATAGCCTTCTACATACATACATACATACATACATACCTGCCTCTGTGGAAGCTGTGCATAGCCTTCTACATACATACATACATACATACATACATACATACATACATACATACCTGCCTCTGTGGAAGCTGTGCATAGCCTTCTACATACATACATACATACATACATACATACATACATACATACATACCTGCCTCTGTGGAAGCTGTGCATAGCCTTCTACATACATACATACATACCTGCCTCTGTGGAAGCTGTGCATAGCCTTCTACATACATACATACATACCTGCCTCTGTGGAAGCTGTGCATAGCCTTCTACATACATACATACATACATACCTGCCTCTGTGGAAGCTGTGCATAGCCTTCTACATACATACATACATACATACCTGCCTCTGTGGAAGCTGTGCATAGCCTTCTACATACATACATACCTGCCTCTGTGGAAGCTGTGCATAGCCTTCTACATACATACATACCTGCCTCTGTGGAAGCTGTGCATAGCCTTCTACATACATACATACATACATACATACCTGCCTCTGTGGAAGCTGTGCATAGCCTTCTACATACATACATACATACATACCTGCCTCTGTGGAAGCTGTGCATAGCCTTCTACATACATACATACATACATACCTGCCTCTGTGGAAGCTGTGCATAGCCTTCTACATACATACATACATACATACATACCTGCCTCTGTGGAAGCTGTGCATAGCCTTCTACATACATACATACATACCTGCCTCTGTGGAAGCTGTGCATAGCCTTCTACATACCCCATTTGTCTCTACCAAACTATATATTACAGGTACTTGTATAGTGCTGTCAAATGGGACAGGAGCCTTGTTTCCCCCAAAATTGCATCACATTGGGTATTCAGACCCATGCAATACGATTCTGGCAATCGCACTGTGTTTTGCGATATGTTTCGGGGTGTCATTAAAGTATAACTAAAGGCAAAACTTATTTTTAGTGTTTAGTTTTTTTGTTATGGATATAGTGGAGAGGGATTAGAACACTGTCAGGTTTTTATTGCTTTCTGTGCCCCCTGTTAGAGAGATTCACCATCTCTATTTGCCCTGTTTGCCATTATCGGTGAAAGTTAAACCCAAATTTTGAGTTGTCCCCAGAAAAGTAATAGAGGGAACATTTTCCAATTGGGACACTAGTTCTGGTGCCTCGAAATTTTAATTTGCATGGATTTTCTCTCACTTCCTATTTGGTTATGGGACAGGAAGTGGAGGGAAACCTCTGCAATGGGATAACCCTCCCTTGCTCTATCCAAAATGGGGGGGGGGGAGGAGGAAAGTTTTTTTGCCTGTAGTTCAACTTTAAGGTAACATTGACACTTGCAGCAGATCGCTTTGAAGCTGCGCGATTGCAATGTGGCATGGGAAACGCACAGGATTCTCTGCATTTCCCGTATCGCAAAAGTGTGAACCAGGGCTCGCATCAGTCCTTGCCCTCAAGGAGCTTACAATCTAAGGTCCCTAACTCGCATTTAGGCTGGGTTCACGCTTGTGCGATCAGACGTCGCATGTGATTCGCACCAAATTGCTGTGCAGCTCACATGCAATGTCTGTGCGATGTAAATTTAGCCAAACGAACAAAGCTGTGAAACTGCAAAATGTAGTTAGATTGCTAGAATCGCATCACATGGGTGTGAACACCCATGTGATGCGATTCAGGTGTAGGGAAAAAAACGGGTTCTGCACCATTTTGGTGCCAATGCGATTTCAGCCATACAAAATGTATGGCTGAAATCGCACTGCAGTCATCGCATGTTATGTGCAGAGGAATGCGGTGAGATTCCTGTGTGAATCACATGCAGTGTTTTCTCATGCACCGGTGTAAACCTAGCCTCATACATTCAGTTAACCTACTATGGCCAGTTAACCTACCAGCAAGTCTTTGGAGTGTGGGAGGAAACTGGAGTACCTGGAGGAAGCCCACGCAGGCACAAGGAGAACATGGCAACTCCAGGCATCTAGTGTTGTGGTTGGGATTCAAACCTAAATAATATGCTTGGATCTGTACAGCAAATCAGGCTGACACTTGCATAGTTGGTAGATTTAAAGCCTAATAGGCTATACAATTTTAATTTTTTTTTTTTTTTTTTTTACTTTCCCAAAACTCTGTAGTGTTAGGGCACACTTAAACAATCTATTCAATTTGTATCAAACCAGGCAGAGCCTTCTATTACATAGGCATTGGTAGATCTAAAGCCCTGGTACACACATCGACCGATAAGTGACTTTCGGTACATGTGTGCCGCTGTCTGTTCAACTGGCTTGTTGAATACTCTTGCAGGAAAACCATTGGCTGGGGGTTGTTTTCTGTCAAAATACAATAGCTCAGCAGGTGAGATCCCTGCATCACACATCTGTGTTGATGTGGGGATCTGTCCTTCTTTATTGAGAGAAAAAAAACTGTGTATACCCAGCTTAAAAGAAGTGTTTTTTTTTTTTTTTTTTATATAAATTTTTACCTCGTGGATGCAAAATCAGGCTGATGCTGCATCTGTCCCCCGGCATTTCTGCACTGAGAACAGAGTCACCGAACACCTCCGATGGCTCGGTTCTCACTCCTCCCCGAGCAGAGCGATGCTGACTGTCAGTCAGCATTGCTTCTGCTCTACTTCTTAGCGTTCAGTGGAGGGGCGGGGAGTGGCCGTCTCAGCGGCTCACTGAGACTGTCATCAATCAGGGCAGCTGGCGGATCCTGACTTGGAAGTCGTGATGACGCGCTGCCCCAACTGATGGCAGTGACGTCAGCGGAGAGGGGACTTCAGACCGCTTTTCACTTAAAACGGGTCACAGGAGTGCAAAACGAATTGCACGCCTGTGAACCTTAGGAGAAGCCCAGCCTAAAAAGCTCAGGCTGGACTTTAAAGAAAAACTTTACCCATAACAACCTGATAAAAAAAATGTTCTTTAGCGAGGAACATACGTTCCACATTAAAGCGGAGCTCTGCCGAAAAAAAAATATTAAAAGCCAGCAGCTACAAATACTGCAGCGGCTGAGTATTAATATTAGGACACTTGCCTGTCCTAGAGTCCAGCGACGTCGGCAGCAGAAGACGAGCAATCGCTCGTCACTCTGCTGCCCCCACCGCCATCCTCGGTGAGGGAACCCGGAAGTGAAGCCTTGTGGCTTCACTGCTCGGTTCCCTACGGCGCATGCACGAGTCGCGCTGCGCCATTCTCACTGGTCCCCGTTGTGTTCTGGGAGTCGAGTTTCCCAGAACACAACGGGTATTCTGTGGGAAGTGACGTACTACACGCAGAGAGGACTCCCAGAAGTGGGTGCAAATACCTGTCTTAGACTGGTATCTGCACCCCCTCCCCCCCCCCCTGAAAGGTGCCAAATGTGACACCGGGGGGGTTCCGATGAGCGGAAGTTCCACTTTAGGGTGGAGCTCCGCTTTAATAATTAACCTACCAAAATTGGTGTGTGCTGTAAATTGCCCCCCGCATTGCTCTGGTTTCTTCTTGCTGGAGGCTGTCGTTTTGCTGAAGCCCGGAGCCACTGAACAGAGTAAATTCATAAAGTGAAAGTAAGTCCATCGATTTTTAACGTTTTCAAAAAAACTTTATATTCCAGGAATGCCAACTGTCACATTTGCTTGTGACCTCAACCAAACTGTCAAACCATCAAATGGCTGGTGTCATACCTGATCACATGTGCAGCACCATAGCAGATTCCATGGCTGTAAAGGATAGGAGGGTTTAATTTTCCCTAAAGCTACATATACATTTTATACAGCACTGCCAGCCGCTGCAACTGTTAGTGAAGTAAATAGTTTGTTTGGACCATCAATACTTAGTCCAAAGAACTATTTATAGTTAAAGGGGAGTTCCAGACTTTTTTTTATGTTTATTAAAAGTCAGCAGCTACAAAAAGTGTAGCTGCTGGCTTTTAAATAACATACTTACCTGTTCCACTGTCCAGCGGCGTGCCGCCCGGAGCTCTGCTCCTCCTCCCCCCCCCCGCCGGCGCCTCCATTCATAGTGTGGGCACCCGGCCGTGACAGCTTTCGGCTTCACAGCCGGGCACTCACTGCGCATGCAGCGCTCTGAGTGGACAGGCGATCGCCTGGGACCTGTCATGTCCCAGGTGATCGCCTACAGGGAGGGGCCACCAAAAGGCGATATGACAAATCACCTAGGCGGCCCCAGGGCGGAAGGAGGAAGTGGGACAGGAAGTCCCACTCCTATTGAAGCCCCCACTCCTCCCAAAAAAATTACATGCCAAATGTGGCATGTAAGGGGGCGAGGAGGGGATTAAGCGGAAGTTCCAAATTTGGGTGGAACTCCGCTTTAAAGAAGAACTATAGGAATTTTTTTTTTTATATTTTTAAGTAGAGTAAGGGAGGGTTGTAACCCCTGTCAGGTAACTTTTTACCATCTGTGTCCCATTGCAGATATTTCCCTTCGCTTTCTGTCCCATAGCCAAACAGGAAGTGAGAGGAAATTCCTGCAAATTAGAGGAATTCCTTGGGGCCCCCAGGTCACCTGAACTAGTGTTCCGATTGGAAGATGTCCCCTCTACTTTTCAGGGGACAACCCATAATTTGTGATTTTTCTTTTACTTTAAAGCGGGACTCCACCCGCAATTTTTATTTTTTAAAAAGTCAGCAGCTACTAAGGACACTTATCTGTCCTACTCGCCTGCAATGTCGGTCCCCCGACGGCGATCGCTCGGTCCCGGCTCCTCCATCCTGACTAAGGGAAACAGGCAGTGAAGCCTTACGGCTTCACTGCCCGTTTCCTACTGCGCATGCGCGACTCGCACAGCGCTTTGTGAATGAGCTGCTGCCTCCTGGGATTACACACAGTTCCCAGAAGGCAGCGCGCCCCATTCACAAGAAGAGGAAGAGGAAGGAGAACCACAGAGGCAAAGGAAGAGGCAGATTAGGGTACTTCCGTATAGCAACGGGCATTTCGGGTGAGTATAAAATTATTATTTTTTTCTATTTTTTTCTATTTTTTTCTATTTTTTTTTTTTAGGAATTTTAGTGTTAAAAAAATTTTGGTTGGACCTCCGCTTTAAGTGATCATGGTAAACCGGGAAGTTAGAGGATGAATCTCCCTAATGGGGGCACAGATAAGAATAAAAACTGACAGGTGTTCTAATCCCTATCCACTCTATCCAACGTTAAAAAGGAAAGTTTTGACATTAGTTGTACTTTAACTAAAACCTGGGGATCAGCTTTTAAAGGAGCTTGTATAGTGTATGCCAAGCTTTAGACCCCTTTCTCACTGGGGTGGTTTTCAGGCACTTTAGCACTGGAAATAGCCTCTGCTAAGCACCTGAAAACCGCCTCCCATTCATTCAAGTGTGACTTTTCACACTGGGGCGGTCCGCTTGCTGGACCTTCCGAAAAGTCCTGCAAGCAGCATCTTTGGGGTGGTTTGGGAGCGATGTATTTAGCGCTCCCAAATCGCCCTGCCCATTGGAATGAATGGGCAGCGCTTCAGAAGCGCCACAACACGGAAGATTTTAACCCCTTCTTTGGGGTTAAAATCGCCCGCTATCGGCCGAAAAGTGCAGCTTAAACAGCGCTAAAACGCCTCTAAAACGATTGGCGCCGCCGCGGCCACAGTGTGAAAGGGGTCTGACTGGCTTTCCCGGTAGTTCCTGGACATCTGCAGCCTGCGACATACTAATTGTCTACTGCCTGACCCCACACACCTTTCCCCATCCGATGTGTAAGAGAGCAAATTGGTGAGCAAGCAGCTGTTGAGTTTCAGCTGACTTCTGACTTGGACCCCATCCACACTAGGTGTGAGTGTAGACAGGCGATTTCAGAGAGAACTTTTTTAAAATTTTTACATGTGACTTTTAGTGCAGAATTGCCTGTTTTTGGCCCTATAGTAGAGCTGCACGATTAATCGTATGAGAATCGCGATCTCGATTCACCCCCCCCCCCCGCGATCTCGATCCTGGATTACCGCGATTTTTAGTATTAGGCAGATAAGCAGGGACGGATTGACACACACGTGATCCGCGGCGCGCTGCGGGATGGCAGAGCGGTAAAGCACACTTTGAAACTGTCTCTGCTCGCACACAGCCCCGCTTCCTCATAACCCCACGCTGTGATAGACAGAATGCGGGTCCAATGCTGGGATGTGTTCTGTCTATCACAGCGCAGGGTTGGGAGGAGGCGGGGCTGTGTGCGAGCAGAGACCGTTTCAACATACGGGGCGGTTAGTTTCTAGCAGAAAATGCGTGCTGCCGTCCGTCCTCCCTCCCCCCCCCCCCCACATACCACACTTGGCTGGCTCTGTCTTCCGGACTCCCCCCTCCCCCCCCCCCCCCCCCCCCCCCCCGGCCGCCGAGTCTGTCTCCTGTCCCTGCCGCCTACGTTCACAGTGAGAGGGGAGAGCTGTGCGCTTCCCATCTCAGCTATGACAGGAGTTCTAGCACAGTGCTAGTGCTTGGACTCCTGTTTTTGGAAGTGAGAGGGTCAATAAAGAGAACCTGTCTCCTCCAATTGCTATCACACAGGGAATTGTTTTCTCCTGCGTGATAGCAATAAAATGAAGTGAAAAAAAATTTGATACAAATTAAATAATTAAATTAATAAAATAAAGTAAAGAATAAGAAAAATATTAAATAAGAAAATTATGCAAAAATAAAAAGTAAACGACAAGCGAATAATTTTTTTTTTTAAATTGACCATTTTAAAGAATCGTGAGAGAATCGTGATCTTTGTTCTTTGCAAAAGAATCGTGATTCTCATTTTTCCCAGAATCGTGCAGCCATTCACACCAGCCACAGTCAAGATGGTGAATAACGCATTTACAGTTAAAAGCAATGTATGTATCCCAAGGAGCCTTGTTAACACCATTGCGTTGCAGTGTGATTAGAAAAAGTAAAACTGCATACACTCTACACAGTCATATGTAAACTCAGTGGAATGCACATAAATTAGAGGTGAATAAATGTCATGCTTAGTGACAAAAATTCCCCAAAAAAGCCCACAAGCACATTTTACAAACATGTAAATATGCATGTAAAGGCATATGCAGAACTGCACATTAAACACAGGGATTGTGGTGTGAACGAGCCCCTAAATAGGGATGCCTGTAAATGCTGGTGCTCTTATTAAAGTGTATGGGGTAAAAAAAAAAGCCCATTTAAGCCTCAAAACAAGCTCATATATTTGTTTGAGCCTCGGACGGCAGCACTTGGGTGTGAATGGACCCATTGAACATAATGGGATTCTTTAACATTGTCAATGCAGGAATTAAGCAGCAGTGCGTTTTAGGTGTGAATGGGGCCTCAATGGCAAAAGGGCCAAAGTGCCAGACTCCAAAATAATAAGGATAAGTTCATATTTTAGAACATGCTACACCTGTGTTTAGGGTGTTGCATGTGCAGCCCCCCCCCTCAGTGTGACAGTGGGAAGGGGATCCTCTCCCTGTGCCCACTGCCAGAATTTGAAAATCGTGTGGCTCCACCCTCCGAGCCACATTATTAATTCACAGGAATCTGTAAATAGGTCTGTCTGCCACCACAGCAGACAGACTAGTAGTTTGAATGAACTGTGGGCGTGTTGTTAAGCAAACCCCTAGTTCTTTCACACTGCCTACAGCAATTTTTAAAATGACATTCCCGTACAAGGGTACAGGCAATAGAGCTGGAGGCAGCATGAGTGCAATACTTTGCAGGCTTCTCTTTTAAAAGATAAATGCACTTTTTTTTTTATCTGGAAAATGATATGTATTTAATATTTTTTTTTTATCAAATGTGAACTTTGCCTTTTTAATGGTTTCAAATTAGTGATATAATTTATTTATTTTAAACAGTGCATAAAGCTGATCTGATCTAATCAACCATGAATTTGTTCTAATTTAGTATATCCCACACAAGTCATCCATCTCAGATGTAGTACATGAAGTTACAAATGGAATTTACTAGTATAGAGTAAGTGATCTTGGTTGATAAATAGAAGATCTGACCAAAGGGTGCAAAGGCCCATACATGCGATAAGAAAATCGGAAAAAACATTTCGTCCGACCGATCTGCTGATTTTCTGATCATTTAGTATGGTGCTTTCGACTGGCGATTCAAAATTTTCAGATGGGGAAAAAAACTGGACGTGCAGGCTACAAATTTTTTATCGTACGTTAACACGTTGCCCGATGTTCGGTTTTGATTAGTACAGTTTTCGTTAGAAAAAAATCGTAAGAGCAAGACTACACATGTTCAGAAATGAAAA
Organism: Rana muscosa; assembly: GCA_029206835.1. Taxonomy (NCBI): domain Eukaryota; kingdom Metazoa; phylum Chordata; class Amphibia; order Anura; family Ranidae; genus Rana; species Rana muscosa. The sequence continues at coordinate 1,129,529,701 of CM055122.1, forward strand.
ATACATACAAAACTATTCAACACGTGACATCGCTTAAATTAAATTTTGTCGTGCGAGAATTTTCATATGTTGAGTAACCACTTCATTTTTTGATATGAGACTATCGTGCAACAAAAAAACTGACAAATTCATCCGATAATCTGCTCATGTGTACCAGGCTTTAAAGTAGTATGTAGATAAGATGGGAGAGGAAGGGGCAAGAAAGCATGTAGTAACTGACACTATAGATAGAAGGGGCCAAATACTGGGCAGTAAAATGTCCAAAAGAGTTTGATAACAAGATGCCAAGGGTCATTCAACTTCCAAGGATCAATGAGGGGGATGTGGTGTAAAACACCCTAACATCTGTGAATCATCCTTAAAGCAGACCAGACAATAGGATTCATAGACCCCAAGAGCAATATCATATCGGCTAAGAGATCTTGGCCTTTTAAATAAGTTTAGGAAAATGTTAAATTTTGTCTTCAATCTTTTTAAGCCTGCAGCTTTTACTAAAAATACCTGGTGGTTTGGTCATTAAGGTCCTTGTTGATGCACTTCCTACTATGGAGTGATAGCTGCCTCCCTATTTCTGTCACGCTGCTAGTGGCCACAACAAGCATCCTTACTGTCATACATTGTACCGTCATGGTCATGCAGGAATGTATTCATGCTTTGGTATTGGAAAGGTCCACTTTAAAAAAATGGATAAAAAATAGATATAGCATATATAAATGATTCAGTTTGTGCTAGCACTATGACTTGTACAATATTTATATTCTTGCATAGGCCCAGTCATAACTGGTTCTGTTTTAAGTAACCTAAATCCTGGTTGCTATACTATAGCGCTATATTGAAGTGTCACACAGGTTGGGGGGAATTGGTTACCATAATGTGAGCTATAGAAAGCTGCTGGCTATCTTCCTGCAACTTTTAGGACTAATTCACAGCTGCAGCTGATGTGCGGTGACGTTTGGCTGTACTAATGCTCTGATCTTGGTGCATTGCACTGTTGACTTTTTTTTTTTTGTACAAACTTTATATAGATGTCGCACAGTGACAGTTCCTTAAGTTCAGTTTGCCTCTACGTATTGTGAGGCTGTGGAATGTCTCGTGCTGCGTTGAAAAAAATTGTATCTGCTGTTTCAGCTGTTGCTTTACACTTCACACACACACCACTGCAAGCGATGTGAACCGGATGTACAGGAGACGAGCCTGGTCTTGTGGTGGGACTGTTCTGGAATAGCCACCCAATGCAGTTCCACCACACCCGGTGTGAGACGACCCTGATTGAGCTGGAGTACGGTTAAAAATGCCCCATCTCTGGCTGCTGCAGCATTTTTACTTCTTTCTTTCACTCAAGCATCAGTCTCCTTTTGGCGCTGAGACTTATTAGTTCTGGTTGCAGTACAGGTCCCATAGGAAGTCACTTCCTCGACAACTCCTCTATTCTTATTTTTTTTTTTGTTTTTGTGAATGCAAGGCATTCTGTGATTCGAAGAGTGGAAATTGTGACCACCTCCACTCACAGAGAGCCTTGCATTCATTAAAATGGAGGCGGTGCCTGACAAATAACCCACCAATGGGTTTTGGTGGGAAAATCCTTTTTTATGGAAAGGGTACAGTCCTTTTGCCAGTTTCATCTTTCTATTCATTGCAAGATTAGATGGGCAGGCTGCAAAAATTTTCCATAGTTCTTTCATATTGTACATCTTTCATTAACTGCAGGACATGAGGAAAAAGTCATGGTAACATCTAGGCGAATACAGGCTGCTCTGTGTAGTGTAGGGGTTACACTAATCATGTGACAGTTGTGATGAGCCAGGATGAAGACCCACACCTGCACAGGTCTAGTAAAGAAAGCAAAAGTAGTGTATGAGGTCTGCCGGAAAACATTTGATGAAAAATTGCTTGAGATGGAAGTAATTCATTGGTTGTGCCCTCTGACATTCTGGAAGAAAATTGTATTGGAAGAAAATGTATTGTTTGCTGTTGTATTTAACACACATAGGTGTCCTTTTATGAAACTGCGGTAAAATACCGCTATTCAGTTCTCAGGCATTCTCAGAGGAGATCGCTTTCCTCTGAGTGCCTGTGTATGAAGCTCTGTAGCTCGCTTCTCATGTTGAGTTGAGAGGCGAGCTACAAACGCCGGGAACTCCTGAGAAACAGCTCCTCTCACTGTAATCTCGCGGGATTACAGTATGAGGAAATGTAAAATACAAAAGTTGATCACGAACCAGGACACATTATACACGACATATTAATAAAATAATGAAGTTACATTCCCCCTACACAATATACATTAACCTAATTATTAAAAAAACATTGTTTTTTATCAATATTTAAAGATCATACATGTGCTTATTTAAATGTGAATGGTGTATAGTAAATGAATGGAATCCACATATGTAATGCACCATTCATATAAATGAAAAATACATTTATAATTATATATTTTTAAAATAAAGTATACAAATATACTTTTAGGGTTTACAATTTTTTTTTTTTACTAATAAATTAAAAATTATATAAAAATTACTTTAATAGCATTTTAATGCAGGTAGAATATATGTGTGTGTGTGTGTGTGTGTGTGTGTGTGTGTGTGTGTGTGTGTGTGTGTGTGTGTGTGTGTGTGTGTGTGTGTGTGTGTGTGTGTGTGTGTGTGTGTGTGTTAAAGAGGAAGTAAAGCCCTTTTTTTTTTCTTTTTTTTTTTTTTTTTAAAACCCTGCAAAAGAAAGGCATAATGAGCTAGTATGAGATCGAAGCCCCCGCAGCGGTCCTCGGTCACCTCCGCCGCCATCTTGCCTCGATGTCCCGTCACTGTATCGCCGCTCCGGCGCTGTGATTGGCCGGAGCAGCGATGACGTCACATGCATGCGTGCTCGGGCCTGCAAGAACCCATTCAGAAAACCGTCAATGAAGCCGGCTCGCTAGTGCGCATACGTGTGACGTCATCGGCGCATCGGTTTGTAGTAAATATCTCCTAGCATGAGAGACTGAGAGCGATAACACCAAATTTAACACGCCTGATCCCCATTCACACCTGAGACCTTGTAACACCAACAAGTCACATGACACCGGGGAGGGAAAATGCCTAATTCAGCCCAATTTGGACATTTTTACTTAGGGGTGTACTCACTTTTGTTGCCAGCGGTTTTGACATTAAAGCAGAGGTTCACACAAAAAGTGAACCTCTGCTTTTTGGAACCCACCCCCCCTCCGGTGTCACATTTGGCACCTTTTCAGGGGGGAGGGGGTGCAGATACCTGTCTAATACAGGTATTTGCACCACTTCCGGGTTCTGACTCCCGCGGGACGCATTGCTGTGCATATCACATGCAAGGTTTGTGCGATATTAATGATACAGGACCCTTTATGTGGCCCGCACTGAAACAGATCGCATGGGTGTTCACACCCATGCGATCCGATTGCTGCACCATTTCATATTTCACACTGCGATCTGTGAAATGATCTGGGGGTGTCATTAACTTTACATTGACAGCCGCAGCAGTGCGCAGATGTCAATGCAGGTGCGATGTGGAAACCGCACAGGATCACGCTGGTTCCCGCATCGCACAAGTGTGAACCCAGCCAGAGACATGAACATGTAAATAAAAAAATATATATAATATATCTGTGTGTGTGTGTGTGTGTGTGTGTGTATATAGATATATATTCATGCACTCACTATATATATATATATATATATTATACCGTATAGATTGCTAACCTGCTCGTTTTGGGGTGTGTAATGGTGGGGAAAATGTGCTCTGACTGTATGGCTGCTAGTGGATGAAAGAAGGAAGTCAAAAGACTTCCTTCTTCCTCCAGAATACTCAGCCAGATTTGCGCTTCTTTCTCTGATTCTCAACCTCTGAGATGGTGAATCAGAAAGTGAAAATTCTGTAAGAGATCACCAGTGAGGTGCCGAGATCGCACCTTCATACACTGGCCGTTTCTGTGACAGTCAGTTACAGGTTCTCACTGTGCTGAGATAATCAGTGGAGAGCATGTTCTCAGCTGATTACCTCAGTTTCATACACTGCTAATGACCTGAGATCAGCGGTGAGACTCGGGATCGCCTCTGATCTCAGTTTCATAAAAGGACACCATATTGAATAACAAGTGTATTAACAGATGTATATATTTTATTTTTTTCCTGCTTTCTCTCATTCTTTACTTTTCTGGGGTAGTTCTTAATCCAAGGGGAACACTCGATAGCACAATATAGAGGATATGGAAGAACAGGTAGAAATAAACCACTGATACTATTTCAAGCTTGTTCAAATTGATTAAGGCCCCATGCACACGAGACGCACGCGTGTTCAGAGGCAGTTGGACACTTTTTTCAACTGCTCCTGAACACATTCAATGTTATCCTATGTGTCCACAGTCTCGTTTTATTGCCGTTTTTAGGCAGTTGCGTTTAACCTCGTTTTTCCAGAAGCAAAAAAATGGGTTCAGACGCTAAACGCGGTACCGGCGTTTTGCCGCGTTTTCGTTTATAAGCGTTTTTAAAGGTGACCTATTTTTTTTTTTTTTTTTTTTTTTTTTTTACATTAGAAATCTCAATGATAAATGATGAAAAACCATAAAAAAAAAAAAAAAAAAATGTAATTGCTTGCATTGCACTGTAGACAATCCACAACTTGTGGCAGGTGACGTGGCAAGTGGACAATCCACAACTTGTGGCAGGTGGACAATCCTAAAATAGTGCCAGGTGACGTGGCAGGTGGACAATCCACAACTTGTGGCCAGGTGACGTGGCAGGTGGACAATCCACAACTTGTGGCCGGGTGACGTGGCAGGTGGACAATCCACAACTTGTGGCAGGTGGACAATTCACAACTTGTGGCAGGTGATGTGGCAAGTGGACAATTCACAACTTGTGGCAGGTGACGTGGCCAGGTGACGTATCAGGTGACGTGGCAAGTGGACAATCCACAGCTTGTGGCAGTTGATGTGGCAAGTGATACTCTAAATACAAGTACACTGCTGCTCTCTCAGCTGCTGGTCTCCCAAAATGGCTGAAATGATTAAATAATACTGTTTTTTTGAGCTTAGGGAGTGTCTTCTGATGTTTCTTAACTAAACGCCTATAGACGCAAACGCGGTAAAACGCCGCTAAAATCGCGGCAAAACTGGCGTTTTTAAACGCTGGTTTTAGCCTGTAAAAACGTGTGTTCAGCAGAGTTTGCACCGGTGTCTCGTGTGCATGGGGCCTTAGAGATTGTTTTAATCACTGTTCTTTAACATAATGATAAAGGGGACTATGTTATTCCTAGCTATGTGCTTTTGTGTGTAGCCCTTGCAAAATATCTAATACATTTTTATATATATATATAAAAACAAGAGTATTGTACTGGGAGTTTGAACTGGAGCTTTTGTTTCAGCACTGACTCCCATTTTTAAGTGTGCCCTTGAGTTGTGTTAACTCATATTCTGGTGTGTGTGTGTGTAATGCTGAGGCAGCCTATTCATTAAATTGTCTGCCAACCTAATACAACAGATGAAAAAATGTATGAAGCTCTTCTTTTTTTTTTTTGTACCATAATGCACCGGATACATTATTTGGTCTGCTCTGTTGTGTGGGGCTCTACTGTACAGTATATTGGGGTTGTCATTCATAATTGCACTGCGCATAGAGCAAGTACATTGCAGAACCCTGTGTTGGCCCTGGTTCACATTGATGCTACTTTGAAATCGCGCTACTTCACTTGAAGTCGCGCGATTTCAAAGTGGCAAGGTCAGCGTGATTTCAGGTGCTACTTAGTAGACATCTTGTGTGGCTTCATACACAGATGTCTGTCTGAAATCAGCAAAAGTCATGCAGAAACGACTTTTGCAAATTGATGCAGCGCCGCAAAATCGGTGTCGCACCGATTGGAACATTGCCGCCAATAGGCTGCGATTTGTCATGCGATTTGATCTATCGCATGACAAATCGCTCCAATGTGAAACTAGGCTGACTGCACTTGTTTTAGCCTCAATTACTGCAATGCACAAGTGTGAATGGGTCCTAGGTGTATACAAAATGTATGCAAGGGTGGCAGGAAGGTGGTTTTTATGAAGATTGGGGATCGAGTTAGAGATGCACATTTTATAATCGCAATAGCTCAGGATTACCTTGTGTTTTTGCGTCACCAGTTGGTTGCTTTTAGTGAACTTCCTTTTTTACAGGGTGACAGTTTCTTTCTGCAGTAAAATCTCTGACTCGTTGTCATGCCATGGACTGGTACTTTTCAATGAACATGTAGTCTTGGATAACTTTTAAGTACATGGTAAACAATTAGCCCAACTCCAGGAATATTTTTAAGCAGTTACTGTATTTTCTTTTGTTAAAAAAAGATTTAAAGCATATGAAGAAAAAGTGACTATTGTGGGCACCCATGTTGGTAAAATAGTTTGTATCAATCACTCTTGCTGGACTGCTTGGTCTCCATGTAAGGGTCCTTTCACACGGGGCAGATCCGTGCAGATCCGCTCCGTGAAGCTCAGCAGGGATCGCTCCGTTGATCCCCGCTGAGCCGACGGATGACTGGGCGGTCCCCGCACACTGTGCAGGGACCGCCCTGTCAGAGCGCCGCTCTCCCCTATGGGGAATCGGATGACGACGGACCGTAGAGTCCGTTGTCATCCGATCCGCTCCGCCGACGGAAGGAAAAATAGGGTTTTCCTCCGTCACACTTTGGCGGAGCGGATGTCAGCGGACATGTCTCCGCTGACATCCGTGCCTCCGTAGGGGTACATGGAGGATCCGTTTTAGGTCCGCCTAAAAAACTGACAGGCGGACCTGAACGGACCTCCGTGTGAAAGAGCCCTAAAAGAGCCCTAAAGGTTGAAAAAATACAAAAAGCATGTAAAAAAAAAGTATTAATGAACAAAATATTAAAGTGATTGTAAAGTCTTTATTTATAGAAAAACAAACATGTTATACTTCTCTGTTGCAGTGGATTTGGACAGAGCAACCTGGACCCTCCTCTTCTGTGCTCCTGACCCCTCCCTCCTGTTGAGTGCCCCCACAGCAAGCAGCTTGCTATGGGGGCACCCACCCAAGCCGAGCTGCATCTCTGTGTGTGTTCATTCAGACATGGAGCTGCAGTTTGGCCCCACCCCCTCTTGATTATCTAACTGACTTTTGACATCAGTGGGAGCCAATGGTGCCCCTGCTGTGTCTCAGCCAATCAGGAGGGAGAGTCCCAGACTGCCAGGACACTCCTGTACATGGGCAGAGATGGGGCTCAGGTAAGTATTGGGGGGGGGCTGCTGCACACAGAAGGCTTTTAATCTGAATGCATTTTGATAAAAAAACCTGACTTTACAACCCCTTTAAAGTATTAGCCTTTTACAATAAACAAAATGCAAAGGATGCAAAAAGAATACTACATTCTATGCATTGTTAAATACTTTCAGTGCCTTTCCTACACACGCCCCCCCCCCCTTATACTTTATTGCTCCTGTCGCTGGCTGGGGCTGAGCTGCTCTGTGTGAATATACACGCAAAGCCTGGCTCCACAGTGAGCCCTCGTGTGCACCGCAGGAAGCAGCTTCCTATGGTAGAGTACATGCAGGAGAGGAGGAGCCTACAGCGCCAGCGGGGGACTCCAAAAGAGGAGTAGGCAAGTATAAAAAATTTATTTTATGGAGAAAAAATGAAACTTTATAAAAACTTTAATCTGATCTGGGGTAAACTTCCTAAGCTAGCAGCACTGCTGAGGAACAGGAACCTTGTGACATCTGGAAGTTGCATTCGTCTTTAAATGACTGTGGAAGTGAAGAATCACTATAGTAATTACTGCTACTACAGCATTTGTGGTCTATGGGGCAGTGATGACACAATCTCTATCTTGTCCAATCAGAACACCTTGTATTCATTGAAAATAAAATAAATAAAAGGCGCTCTGTGAATGGGTTCCTGTGCCAATCAAACAACCTCCTTTAACTGTGCAGAAGGGTAGATGCCGGAGACAGGACTTGAAAGACTGCAGCGACTACTACAGTGATTCTCCTCTTCCACAGCCATCCCTCAGGTATGGAATATGCATACTTACATTGGTCCAAGCTAACTATACAATCAAAATCATACTTGGAGCTCAATGCTGTTGGTACCTTTCAATATATTGTCTATGAACACACATAGCCGGCTCAGGAGCAAGTCTGCACCAGTACCACCATAGCAAGTGGCTTACTATGGTGGGCACTCAGTGGTGGAGGGGGGACCCGGAAAAATGAACCCAACTGGCACAACCCTTTCAGTTGTATGTGCTGATGCAGGGTTTAAGATGTTAACATGCAGTCCGGAGGATGCCTCCTCACTGTCTGTCATATGCCCTCTCTGAAGAGTGTCCCAATGCAGATTGCCCTTCAAAAGGCAACACAAGTGTAAAGGAGGCCTGATTGAAATTGGACACTAATCAGTTAAATGCCTCACATTTTATGTCAGAATTGTCTTTGCAATGCTTTGCTAACAAAGTAAACATGTTGGCAAGTGGTTGCCATGCTGAAGTTGCAGATTTAAGTAGGCCCATGTTGATTGAAAAAGTTCTCCCCTCATTGTATTCAGTGATGCACTGCACTTACACAGAGTGATTGTCGCCTATGGAACTAGTGATTAAAATGTTTAGTTGGTAATCTTTTGTGGCGTTGTAGTATATTTGGTTTCTGTGAGTCTGCATTGTTCTGTTTTCTCTATTTAACACTGATCAAGTCAACAACACTTGCCCTCTATTTGTCTGTCTGTCTTTCTCAGAGTTCCTGCTTGTAAATTACTACAGTGTTGTCTTCTTTTGTGTTGATTTAGATTATTGGAGTTTGATTTTTTTGGATGTGGTTTGTTCTTGTGTGACACATTTTTTAGTCTGTTGCATAACAGAGGAGTTCATGGACCTGTTGCGTATATGGAGTCTAAAGTATTTGAACTAAAGGAATTGTGTTCATTTCAGGACAGCAATATTTGTGATTGGCTTTTAATATCTCCAGCTGCTTTTAACATTTTATCTTGGTGTATTTGTGTTTCTTGTGCGGCACCATTTGCTGTAAATGTCCATCAGATTAAATACAATAATTCAGTTTATTTTTTTTTTTTATTTTTTTTTTTTTAGTCCATTACTCCTTTGTTTACTCTATCTAGGACTTGGGCCCCATTCACACTTTTGCGACTTGTCCTCGGGCTTGGGACTGCACTACCTTGCTCCAACTTTGCGATTTGAGGTCCGTAGACATCAAGATTACACAGGCATTGCTTAAAGTGGCGGGAAAATCTTGCGACCTTCAGGTCACACAAGTGTGACAGGGGGCATAAAGCAGAACTTTACCCATAACTTGATAATAAAAATAAAAAAGTGCTTTAGCAGAGAACATACATTCCACATTAAGCCTCGGTTTTCACTCGTGTGACTTGGGACAGCAAAGTTGCATGACAAGTCGTACCCCATGATTTCCAATGAGTACCGTTCATATCTGTGCGATATCAAAGTAGTCTCTGCACTACTTTGGTCCCACTTTGATGCATCAAAATCGCATGACTTTCAGGTCTCAATAGTGGAAACCTAGGCTAAAAATTATGCTACCAAAATTGGTGTGTGCTATAAATTGCCTCCAGCATTGCTCCTGTTTCTTCTTGCTGCAGGCTGCTATTTTGCTGAACCCGGAAAACGGAACTAAACCCATCAATTTACCGGTTTAAAAAAAGTTATGTTCCTGAAACAGGTGTGAATGCAGATGCTTTTTACATTGGTGACCTTTTTTGACCTGTACAAAAACACGGCAACACGCGCAACTTTCTGCCTAAAAATGAAACGCTCAGGTGTGAATGCAGCCTGAAGGATAGGAGGGTTTAATTCTGCTTTGAGGCTGTCAGCAGCAGATCGGCCTCTACCAACTCAGTGGTGCCTAAAAAGAGAGCAACTGAGCATGTGCAGAGTGGGGTGAGACGATTACTGCATTTTAAACCGTTTAGGCGTGTGTTTGTGTGTTTTTATAGATTATATAGCTATACCTGCAAAAGGGGCCAGCCTGAAATGATCTAGCACATTGGTTCTCAACCTGGGGGTCGGGACCCCCTCGGGGGTCGGATGATGATTTGCCAGGGGTCACCGATTCCTCCAGTGTTCCTGAAGCCCACACCTCTCTCCCAGCCTTTTCGTGGCCGCCCAGATGAGCTGTTCCTGGAGCCCGTGGCCGCCCACTCAGCCTCTTCGCAGCCGCCCATTCAGCTCATGGCATGGCTGGGTGGCAGAGACTATAGGTCGGCTCACTGGAGAGGAATGTGAAGTGGGAGAGGCAGGAGGAGACCCTATTTCCTTTTTTCGGCATAGATGTCACTGCTACGAGACACCACAGAGCTGGAGACACATTGAAGCCGGAGACACAGTGCGTAACACTACCTGTGATTAGAGTTGCCATTAAAAGTCCCCCCTACAGTTCTCAGATCAGCAGATGACCTTGATCAAGAGCACCTAAGTTGGCTGATCAGGACTCCCCCCAGCACGGCCACTCATCCCATCCCCCCCCCACCAAGGAGTAAGAGAAGGAATAAAAATAGAGAATACATGGAAAAGAGAGGAAAAGGAGGGGGAGGAACAAAGAAAAAGGGAGAGAAAGAACAAGAAACACGGCTAGAGCGAGAGATGGGGGGGGGGGGGGGGGGGGGGGGGAAACAAGAAGTTGGCATAAAGAGAGATAAAAGGGAAAGAAAGGAGAACAAAGAGAGTGGAACATCCTAAAATGTACCATAAGGGGTTTTAATATTGTACGAGTGGAAGGGACTCAGGGAGCGCTAAATGTCCATGGGTTAGGGGTGCAAATTACTTGCCTTGCCTTGGATGCTGACAACCCACGCTACAAAAATAATTTTACTGTTAGGGGTCCCCACAACTTGGGAAATTTTATCAAGGGGTCACGGCACTAGAAAGTTGAGAACCACTGATCTAGCAGGACTTAAAGTGGTTGTGTGCCGTTTAGGAGATATTTCACTTGTAGTGCGCCGATGCATCGGCGCATGCGCTGTGAAGAAACGGACCTCCCTGCCCTTTTTTTCCCAGCGTGTGTGACTGGTGGCGCAATGTGCGGGATTGACGTCACACCGTTCCGGCCAGTTACAGAGCCGGAGTTCGCGGCCCCAGAAGGAAGATGGATGCGGCCTGCACAGGGGACAGCACGGCCTTCGTTTGCAGGTAAATGTCACATAATAGGCTAGTATGCAATGCATACTAGCCCCTTATGCTTTTGATTTGCAGGGAGAAAAAGAGGAGGTAAAACCATCGGTCCCTGCCTGAAGTTTACCATAGAGAATCCGGCGGGCCAGATGGGCCCCCGGACATCTCTATGATCTTTTGGAGGCCAGGCGCGATGTTATAACGTCATGCCCGGCCTCTGCATTTGAAACAAATGCCAATGCCTCGGAAGCTGGGATCGTGTTTTTTTTTTTTTTTTTTTTTCTTCAACCTAGAGGCGAGATGTGGGGAGTTATTGACCCCAGATCATGCTGTAAAGAGAACCTGTCACGCACTATTTCTATTACAAGGGATGTTTACATTCTTTGTAATAGGAATAAGTGATTAAAAAAAGTGTCAAAATAGAAAAATAAAAGTACAATAATGTATTTTTATTTATCTTTTTAAAGCCATCGCATATCTAGGTCGTGCCCACATATGTAGACGACATTCAAACCACACATGTGCAGTATCGCTGTGAACGTAGGAGCGAGAGCAGTAATTCTAGCACTAGGTCTCCTCTAACTCTAAACGGTTAACATTTAAAAAAATTTAAAGCGTCGCCTATGGGGATTCCACGAGTGCGCAATTTCAAAGTGTGACATGCTCTGTGTAACATCTTTCACATGTGAAAAAATTGGGCTTAATTTACAGTTTTTTTATTTTTTATGCGTTTGAAAAATTACTGCGCAAATACCATGCAAGATAAAGTTTCAATGACCACCATTTTATTCCCTAGGGTCGCTGCTAAAAAAAACAATGTTTGGAGGTTCTTTGTAATTTTCTAGCAAAACAATTATGATTTTTACATGTAGGAGCAAAGTGTCAGAATTGGCCTGGGTAGCAAGTGGTTCAGGTGACCAGGGGTCAGTGTACACAGGCATTAAAGGCCATGTCAACCTTTTGAAAAAACAAATGCACATTTATTTATTTTTCTGGTAAAAAAAGTGGGGGAGAAGGTGCAAACATGTAAAATATTCCAAAGGTGAACTTATCCTTTTAACCACTTCACATCCCGCGTATAGTCAAATGACGTCCGCAGGAGGGATCTCCCATCCTGGGCAGGTGTCATGACGCCTGGGCGGGTGTCATGACGCCTGGGCTTCCCGGCCGTCTAGGGGGCGCTCGGGAGCCGGTGCCCGGCGACCGTGATGTCCACTGGGCACCCGCGATTGCCTGTTTACACACACATCCACTGTCTTGCTGTGTTAACAGTGCCACTTAAATACAATGGCTTGTAATGAAGTGGTTAAAGATTGGGTTATGATCACTTTAGGTGCAGTGTCCCAAAATATCCCATTCCATATTCAAACACTATTTCATGCAATATTGCATCTACCCTTATAAGCCAGCTTTGCCTGATAGACCTGTCCTAAGAATTTTGCTGACCTGTGTCAGTCACGAACTCGCAGCTACTCACAGCTTCTGTATTGTGCTGTTCAGTAGTCTTGCATTGTCCAACACTATTTGATTTGTTTGCAAAGCATTTTACCCCTGCAGTTTGTGTGGTGACCTCTTTACATGGAAATCTGGAGATGGCAGATTAAGTGCTCTGTCCTACTTTGCATATGTAGTGCATAATGATCCTTAAATGAACTCGTGTATGGATATTTTATACATAGTTACATTGGTCCAATTATTTTTTTTCTTTGAGCTGACGGTCGGCTCTCTTGTAATAGCAATCAGTGGCTAACTGGCCACTCAATTACTATTACAAGCATGGGGATGTCCCTACTGCCACCTTCTGCGGCTATCTCTGGTTTTCCTGTCCCACCAGGAGTCCTGAGCAACCAGCCAGCATGTCCGCCGACCCATACAAAGCTGCAATCGGTTCTCTGCTATGGTAACCTGGGAAGGGATGACATGACGTCACTTCCGGTTTACCTGGCTGTCAGCGGTGCCAATTTTTGAAAATCAAAGGTATTGAAAAACGCAAAGCTTGCCATTTTGAATGCTTTCAAGTGCATAGGATGGATTTGAAATCTTATTGACTCCAGATCCCTCAATAAAGGGTACCTGTCAGGTGCCTATTGCTGTCACAAGGATGTTTACATTCCTTGTGACAGCAATAAGTGATTAAAAAAGCACCGGTGTAAAAATTATTTTAGAAAAATATTATTTAAAATGCTCTCGTCACCCAATGCTAGCGCACAAATGCCAACGCGTGCGTCAGACCCACACACAAACAGCGATCGTCCCACACGTGAGGTATCGCCACGAACATCAGATCATGGGCAGTAATTTTAGCACTAGACCTACTCTGTAGATATAAAGTGGTAATCCTGTAAAGGCCTTTGAAACATCGCCTATGGATAGTAAAATGTATGTTGTTTGTCGCTTCTGTGCGGTAGTGCACAATTTTAAAGCATGACATGTTTGGTATCTATCTACTTGGCATGACATCTTTAGGTGTGTGTGTGTGTGTGTGTGTGTGTGTGTGTGTGTGTGTGTTAAAATTTCTAAAAGTTTTTCAGGGAAAAAAAAAACTGTTGGGCAAATACCGTGTGACATAGAAACAATGCAAAGCCCACCAATTTTGATCTCTAGGGCCTCTGCTTTAAAAAAAAAAATGTTTGGGGATTTTAAGTAATTTTCTAGCACAAAAAAGATTGTTACAAGTGAACAAAGTGGAAGAAAAAGCCTGGTCTTTAAGTGGTTAAATATATTTTCTGACTTTTGCCAAATGCCCAAGCAGTTTATGAACCGGTTATTTTAGTTGTGGTTTTACTAGACCTAGTTTTAAGTTTGTGTTTTTTTGGCTACTTCTGGAAAAATATATTTGAATCTCCTTTTTGGTGGTTTTTAGTGAAATATGTCCACTGTTATGACAAAGGCACCACCACATGGAATAATAATGAAACCCTCATCACCATGAAATTCAGCCCTGTGCGTTGCAAAAATCCAGGTTCCCCCAACCACTGTAAGTGGCATGGATGGAGGAATTCCCCTTGCCAACTTTTGTGTTCTAACAGTCGCTGCTCCCATGGCTGTTCAAATGTTTGCACGTTTATTGCATCGGACTGGCTGCACTTTACTAGGGCTCAAATTTTTACCAATTTCTGCTGAATTTGTTCCATGTGCATTACTATGTTAAGCTTGTAGGCAGGTGTGAAGAAAGCCCTTTTGGCTTCAAACCACCATACTCTTCCCCCCTCTTCTTTATATTTATACACAAATGTTTTGCCTTTTTATTTCTAATTTAAACTGAATGGGTTGTTTTTACAAGGTGATCGTTTACAATCGCTTTCAGACCCCTTACACTAGTGGTTCTCAACTCCTGTCCTCAGGACCCACTAACATGCCAGATTTTAAGTATTACCTTGGGGAGATGCAGCCTAGAATACTGCAATCACTGAGCAGAAAATGATCTCCCCGTGATGTTTCAGTTTATCTTGCAAACCTGGTCTGTTAGTGGGTCCTGAGGACAGGAGTTGAGAACCAATGCCTTACACACTGGGGCAGTGCGGGTGTTGGCGGTAAAGCGCCGCTAGTTTTAAAGTGAATGGGACTGTCGCGTCAACAAGCGGGTCAGAGGAGGAGCCGCTGTGGGACAGATGACAGTTGCTCTTTTAAAAATTATGATTTAAATCGAGCCTTTTATTAGTGATTTTAAATCGACTTAATTTAAATCAAATCCACCCTGTGTGAGAGTCGGAGCAATAGTCTCATCTCCAGGGGAGAAAAGGGAAGAAGGTGACGAAGACCGGGCCCCGCTAGCAAAAGAGCTGGAAGAAGATAGCGGAGGCCCGGCAGAAGGAAGAAAGAACCGGAGAGCGAGAGAAGACCCCCGAAGTTGGAAGAGGACCCCCGGAGCTGCCTAATTACTTTAAAAACCTGTGTAGTGTTTTTATTGAATTTTTTTTCCACCAAGTGAATGGGTAGGGGTACGATGTACCCCATACTCATTCACATGGGGGGGCCGGGATCTGGGGGCCCCCTTATTAAAGGGGGCTCCCGGATTCCGATTAGCCCCCCCGCCCGTATACCCCGACAACCAACGGCCAGGGTTGTCTTGAAGAGGCCCTGTCCTCATCAACATGGGGGCAGGGTGCTTTGGGGTGGGGGGGGGGGCGCTGGGCGCTCCCCTGCCCCAAAGCACCCACCCCCCCCCCCAAGTTGAGGGCATGCAACCTGGTACGGCTCGTCCCCACCCCCTTTCCTGACTGGCCGGGCTGCGTGCTCGGATAAGGGTCTGCTATGGATTTTGGGTGGACCCCCGCTCCATTTTTTTTTTTTTTTTGGCGTAGGGGTTCCCGTTAAAGTTCATACCAGACCTAAGGGCCTGGTATGCTCCTGGAGGGGCACCCATGCCGTTTTTTTTATTTAAAATTTGGCGTGGAGTTCCCCCTCAAGATCCAGGTTTAGAACGCAACACGTGCGAATCAGCTGCGTGCCCAAAGAACATAATGGGCCTGAATTCGCACCTGAGCACCGCAATGCCTAGAGAACGCACACGTTTTTCCGGCAATGCGCAGTACGAATGCATCACACATATGTGAACCAGCCTCATTGAAATCAATGTATTTTATAATGTTATGCGAATTGGTTGCCGTGTAAGCCGCAACCAATTCGCATAGGTGTGAACCCGGCCTCAGAGTTCCTGTCGCTGAGCTTTTGGCATGAACATCAGCTAGGGACTAACGCGCTGAAACCTATAGATGAGATGGCCTTGGCCTGATCTGATTGACCAATCAAGGGGGTAAATAGTGTCTAGCTGTGTTGGGTATTTTCTGTTTATTACTATTGTCTTCCCAAGATAATTTTTCAATGGTGCTGTTGTGGGACAGTGCTCCTCCCTTCTTGCTGTGACATTAGCACACGCGTTTGCTGTAACCCTTTGATTGCCATGAACTCCAGGCTAACTGCTAAATACTCAGAAAAAATACATACAGTACATAGAAGTGTTTAACCTGTCAAATGGTGGTCTGTTCATTCAGTTGAGACTTTAGGGGTCGGTTCACACTAGATGCAGTGTGAATTCACAGCAATCAAAATCGCAACCTGTTCAGGCGAATTGATTGCGGAGTGTATGTTGAGTGATTGCGGGGTGCCGTTAAGTTTGCAAAATGCAGTGTGATTTGCAATATCAGATGGCATGGGTGTGAACACCCATGTGATCCAATTCTGGTGCGGACAAAAAGGGTCCTGCACGAGTTTGGTCCGAATGCAATGAAAATTCAGCCATACAGTCTGTATGGCTGATTTTGCATCACACATACATCGCATGTGATCTGCACAGCAATGCGGTGCGAATCGCATGTGATGTCTGGAATAGCACTAGTGTTAAGTGGCCCTAAGTAATATTACACAGTTTAATTTACATTTGTCCCTTTTTGTTCCTGTATGTGGATGATGACAAAAAAAGAAAAGAACCATCTAAGTACCTTCTTTACCTTCTTCCTAATCGATATACAGCTGTCGCATGACCCAGATCTTTCCCTGCCTGTCTGAAGGGAAACAAGCAGTTGCAGCTTCTAGTCCTCTGCTACTGAAAAAAAACAGCCTTTGGGATACTAAGTAAAAATACATAATTATCAAATTGTCATACAAAAATATTTGAAATTAAATCTTTATTTTTTTGGCAATAACATGGTGTGGGCTGATTTCTGCCAGTCGCAGGCTGCATCACACCCCATCGGCCTGTCTTGGAATAAGTGGGAGGCGAAGCCTCTATCAAGATGTAATAACCCGCCCCCATTGTATTTAGTTGGTTAGTGAAAATGGAGTAGGAGGGAGTGGACTGTCATTTACCACTTTGTATATGCCTACATGTGTGACTCTATAGTCGCATGGGCTGCTCGGTTGTGGTTTTGGGAGGAAATGTTCAGCATGAAAACTGAGCATGTGCACTAGCTACCAACACTGCTCTGCCAAATCCCCATCTGCAGTGGGGACATGGCCAGAAGGGGGAGTTGGAGAACATCGCAGGATGAACCAGGCTTTTTACACAATACAGAAAACAAATCCCATAAACAGCATGTAATGCAGCATTTGATTGTTTTTAATGTGGGTTTAGTGACACTTGAATAGCTCTGCTGCACAGCAAAGCCCTGTTTGGTGGGACAGGAGACCTGATTTTTTTCCCCTGCTAGAGTTAACCTGAACTAAACCCAATGATTCAACCATTTCCCAAAACGGTTACATTTGAGGCATGCCTTGAATTATTACTGTTCAAGATGGCCAAGGCTTGGGAAAACCCCCACCTTTAAAGTAAAGCTCCTCCTCCCTCCTCCCCTTACACACTGGGGCGGGAGGTGCGTCGACGGTAAATCGCCGCTATTTCGTGGCGCTAGCGCCTGAAAAAGGGTTAAAAACCACTGCAAAGCGCCTCTGCACAGGCGCTTTGCCGGCGGTATAGCCGCGGTATCCCATTGCTTTTAATGGGCAGGAGCGGTAAACACACCACTCCTTCACCGCTCCAAAGATGCAGCTAGTAGGACTTTTTGAACTGTCCTGCTAGCGCACCGCTCCAATGTGAAAGCCCTCGGGCTTTCATACTGGAGAAACAGCAGCCGCTGTTTCAGGTCGGTTTGCAAGCGCTATTAATGATGAATATTTATTGGTTGCTATAGTTCCTGGACTCTGAACAGCTGTGTGTGTGTGTGTGTGTGTGTGTGTGTGTTGCACGGTTGCAGTGAGAGAACTGTTTATCAGGAAGTGCTTTTGCATTGTGGACTACAGGTATAAGGTTGTAAGAGTATTATAAATAGACTGGATATAGCATAGGATTTCTGTCCATTTATTCCTAGTGGAAAGATTCTTGAACTTGGTATTCCATGTGATGTGTAACAAATTTAGCTGAAATGTAAAAAGCAGAGGCGCCGTAACAACCTTGCTCTTTTGGGGGTCTTTTAGTTGCTTTGATATGAAGCCGGCAGGAAGGCTGAATCATGCTCATTCACAGGATTGCATGAAATCTGACTCATTGCCAAGTCTATTCATCTCCCTGTGAACGCGGGAAGCTCTTTGCATTCATTGAGTGATGCAGGAAACAGTGCAGTGTTTTGTTTTTTGCTTTTTTCCTTACATCTTCAGTTTCTGGGATCAGCTGAACGCCAAGGAACAGCGTGCACAGAGTTACAGAGAAAGGTAATAGTCTTGCTGAATAGATGGTGTTAAAGTAACCCTGTAATAGGTTATCGGGTCCCAAAGCTATGCGCAATCTTCACACATGAAGTGTTAAAGTGGTATTAAAAGAGAAGCGGGACCCAAGCTCTTTGGCTTCCTTCTCCTGTGGGTCACAGGGTGCACTTAGTTCTGCACTCCTGTGACTGCATTCAGCCAAAAGTGGGCTAAAGTCTGCTGATATTACTCAGCAGGTTCAGGCTCTGGAGAGATCCTGACTTTAATGTCAGGATCCAACCAGATGCCTGACAGATGGCTGGCTCAGCCTCTCAGTGCACCGCTGAGAGCCAGAGCCAACTGCCCCTGCACATCCTACCGTTCCAGTGAGCTCTGGAGGGGCAGGACAGAGTGCCTGTGACTGTCACTGGCTCTCTGCTCACTAAAGACCGAGAAACAAGATATCAGCATTCCTTAACCCTTTCACTGCCAGGTCCATACGCTGTGCATACCTACAGATGTGCCTGCAGGTGGCCAAGTCTGTATGCACCTCACTTCTCTCTCTGCTATAAGCTCATGGTCACTTCAATGACCGTAAACTTATAGCAGAATTGTTCAGCAGACTCTGCTGAACAATTCTATAACTCTGATCAGCGAATTAAAACCCGCTGATCAGTTATTAACCCCTAATGTGACCCACCCCACCCATGCTCTCCTTGTCCCCCTGCCTCTCCACCTCCTGCCACCAACTTCCACCTAAAACTCCCCCCCCCCCCCCCCTTTACTATCCCCTTACCAGATCCCCTGCAGCTACCATCATTGGCCGGCATTCCTCCTCTTCCACTCCTGCCAGCGTCAGGTGTTGCATGAAGCTTGGGGGGAGGGGTGATCCAGATGTGTCTTCCCCCCCCCACTCAGATCACCCCCCATACTGCCCCTGCACCCCCAATCAATCAATAGCACCTTTTTATTCTACTGGTCCTATGCTTGCCGAAAATATATGGTTTGGTGGGGGGGGTCTTTCTTTCACAAATTCTGAATACTGCAAGGGAAAAATGAAAACCTTCAGATTTTTTGAGAAATTTTGTATATTTTCAACTTTTGTGCACGTTCTATTTTTATGTATTCACTCTATACAGGTTAAGCTTTTATATTTAGTTGGAATTTAGCAGGAATTTTGTAAAATTAACTTTTAATCTGATAATAATGGGTTTTAGTGTATTTTTTTTGCAAAAATATTGTTTTGATAAACATTGGTGCAAATTTCGTGGGGCCTAAAAAATCAGTAGCACCTTTTTTCTTTTTTATTCCAGAGGTCATATGCTTTCATAAAATATATGGTTTGAGGGGTCTTTTACAAACACTGGAAGCTGTAAGTGAAAAATGAAAACCTCCAGATTTTTAGAGAAGTCTTTGGGAACGTTCGCTTTCCACCATTTTGCAAAAAGGCGCAATTTAAAATGTACAAATATTTATTAACCCCATATAGGTTAAGCTTTTATATTTAGTTGGAATTTTGTAAAATTGGCTGTTATCTGCTAATAATGGTTTTAGTGTATTTTTTGTGAATATTGGTTTGATAAACATTTGCGCAAATACTATGGGTCTAAAAAATCTGTAGCACCTCTTTATTCTAGAGGTCATATACTTTCAGAAAATATGTTTTTTGGGGGTCTTTCACAAATTGTAAAAGGTGTAAGGGGGAAAAATGAAAACCTTCAGCTTTTTTTTAAGAAATTTTGGCTATTTACTCTTTTGCGTCTGTTCAATTTTTACCATTTCGCAAAAAGGCGCAACTTAAAAGTTACACATTTGTTAACTCAATACAGGTTAAGCTTTTATATTTAGTAGGAATTCTGTAAAATTCGCTGTGTATTTATCTGCTAATCGTGATATTAGTGGATTTTTAGCAAAAATATTGTTTTGATAAACATTTGCGCAGATATCGTGGGACCTTAGAAATCAGTAGCACCTTTTCTCATCGTTAATGGACTGACACAGCTCTAATACTGAAACACAAGGATATATGTTCCTGCTTGCAGGAGAAGATCTAGGCAGAATGTTAGATGTTAGAAACATACATTCTAGAAAAAAACAGCTGAAACAGCCCAGCCCAGGGGGGCGGTCCCTCCAGACATAACCCTCCTACCTGCAGCTAGCAGCCTCAGTTTTTTTTCTGCCTATCAGAAGAAGACATGGCTCTCTCAGGAGCCAGTCTCCTGGAAGATTTTATTTTTATTCCTTTGGGAATTTTATTTTTGAGACCTTCAATGAACTGTCGGCTGGGCAACAGGTTGTTGGGTACACTGGTATCCTCGTAGTCTTCCCTGTTTGACCATCGAGTGTGCTGATCCTCGCCTTGTGTGTGTGAGACTCGGTTAACGACATGCCCCATGACTCCAGGGGTGGCCGAGTGGCTTTTATGCTCCCGCGGTCCTCACAAGATTGAACAGTACCTGCTGTATCTTTCGCAGTGGACCGGGCCGACAGCTACTCAGTACTACTCTGTGATAGGTCTGTCTGAAACAAGCCAGTGGGTCCCTATGGGACGGGTAAGTAGTCTCTCCTGCTTCAGGTGAGTACATGCTGGCTGTGTTTCTCTGTCTCGGGGGTTTCTCCCTTTCTCCCCCCTGTTATGCTGCTCTCTGCACCCTGTGCTGCGTGGGGGTACTTGTGGGTGACTCTGGCCTGGCGATTTCGGTTTTGACCTCTATTGCCGCTGCTGCGGCGCAAATCTCCTCACTCTCCTCAGACTTCACTCGCGCTGGCAGCGCGGTGACATACAGCAGAGCTGAGCGGTCCTTACAAGGGTTGGTGAGTCCTCTGGGTATCCCCTCCTCAGCCTCAGCACAGCCAGTGGGTGGACTGTATTATTCACTTTATAGTGTTTAAGGTCTCAGAGGGTGGCAAATATGGAGTCTGGTTCACCTGCTTCAGAGGCAACTGGCAGTGCTCCAGCACCTGCAGTCCCTATGGACCAGCTGTTGGCAGTCCTGGAAAAATTTATTGTCGGGATGGAAGCGGTGTGCGAGCAAGGGAGCTATAAAGCTTCCTCTCCCCACACAATCTCACACATGGGGAGTACTCTGATTTAGATATGGGCCTAGCTGCTGCTGCTCAGGACCCTATCTGAATATTTTAATGTTTTTGAACAGGACATTCCTTGTGAGGAAGACTCCAGTTCTGAGTCAGTAAATGACAGGGCGCTTGTAAGTGAACTGATTGATGCTGTGAGGGACACTCTCAAGCTGGATGCTGTGGCACCTCAGGCGGACACTTTCTCCTTTGGTGCTTTTCTTTTACACAGCTTCCTCACGGTTTCCTCACACGCTGCGTCGAGAGCAGCATGGATTGTACAGTGGTACACAGTGCCGCCCCCCCCCCTCCCCGGTCGGTCCATGGTGGGGGGACTTTATTCATTTATTTCTATAGTCCCTGTGAGCCTTCTGTGTGTCTCCTGAGGCAACAGGGTCTCTGCGCCTGTGGTTTTGGTTTCCCGCCATTGCCTGGGGAACGCTTTGAGCTCTGACAGGACCACAGTCTGCGGTGTCAGAGGTTACCTTTTACCTGCATGCTGCTTCGGCAGCACATTTTAAGCAGGTTGGAATGATGCAGAGAAGATTATGCACCTCGGCGCCATAATTAAAACTTCTCTTATCTCTACACTGGATACATTCACAGTGTATGTATGTGTTATTGATCTCTGTGTCTGCGTGGGTTTCCTCCCACGTTCCAATGCTGTCTTCAGTGCCATACACAATATAAACATACATAATATGTTTATACACGACTCTAAATACATTCACAGTATATGCTATAAATACTTACAGTATGTGTATGCTGTCTGCGTGGGTTTCCTCCGGGTACTCCAGTTTCCTCCCACGCTCCAAGGGTAATGCACAGCATAAACATGTGCAATATGTTTATTCACATGCTATCATTCCTACACGGTATCTGTGTGCTGTCTGCGTGGGTTTCTTCCGGGTGTTCCGGTTTCCTCCTTCGCTCTGACGGTATGTGCGCCTTTGGCTCTCTGCACAGTTTAAACATGTTCCATATGTTTATCATGCAATACTATACCTACGCGGTATGTGTATGCAGTCTGAAACTTGCGCGATTAGATTATCCACATGCTATCATTCCTACACGGTATGTGTGTGCAGTTTGCGTGGATTTCCTCCGGGTCCTCCGGTTTCCGCCCACGCTTCATGACATGCGCGCCTTCGGTGCCATACACAGTATAAACATACACGTTTATGTTTATACACAACACTAAATACATTCACAGTAGATTTATGTATTGTATTCTCTGGGTCTGCGTGGGGTTTCTCCGGGTACTCTGGTTTCCTCCCACGCGCCAACGGTGTGCGCGCCTTCGGCGCTATGCACACATAGACATGTTTATCACACATACTATAGTACCTACACAGTATGCATATGCGGTCTGTGTGGGTTTCATCCGGGTGCTCTGTTTTTTCCCCCGCGCTCCAATGGTGTGCGCATTTTCAGCGCTATGCACAGCATAAACATGTGCAATTTGTTTATTTGCATGCTAACATGCCTACACGGTTGTGTACGCAGTCTGCGTGGCTGGTTTCCGCCTACGCCCCAATGATGTGCGCGCCTTTGTCGCTGGCACAGTATAAACGTGTTTAATATGTTTATCCACACCTACTAAACTACATACGTCGTAATGTGGTTGTACTATGCTCTTTGTGGCTGAGGGGGTTTCCTCCCACGCTCTAAGGCCGGTTTCACACTGGGGCGGTGGGGGCGGTGGCGGTATAGCGCCGCTATTTTTAGCGGCGCTATACCGTCGGGATTGCAGAGGTATTCGGCCGCTAGCGGTGCGGTTTTAACCCCCGCTAGCGGCCAAAGGGTTCATACCACCCGCAAACTGTGGCTACAGCCGCGGTTTGCGGGCGGTATTACCGCGGTATCCCATTAATTTCAATGGGAAGGAGCGGCGTAGGAGCGGTAAACACACTGCTCCTCTCACCGCTCCAAAGATGCGGCTAGCAGGACTTTTTTTTAAGTCCTGTTAGCGCACCGCTCCAGTGTGAAAGCCCTTGGGGCTTTCACATTGGAGAGACAGGAGCCGCTGTTTAGGCTCGGTTTGCAGGCGCTATTTTTAACAAAATGGCACCTGCAAACCGCCCCAGTGTGAAAGGGGCCTTATTGCGCGTTTTGACGCAATACACAGTATAAACTATGTGTTTGTACAATCGGCACTTATCAATGGAGTAGCTGCTGGATGGAGCATTGTCATAGGTATCCCTGGTATCAGGGGTACCACCTTCCACCTGCCCTTCGGTGGTGATCAGAAGCGCTGGCTTGGACTGTGTTCGCCATGCTGAGGTTTGCGTTACGCCCGGTAGTGGCTGCGTCTCTGGCGTTCCTGAAGCTCAATGACTGGACAAGCAGGTGCACTGCAACTGCTTTAGCCTCTAGGGTCTCTGTGTCCGGGGTGGGTCTGCGCCACCTGTAGAGGCTGAGTTACTGGTCCACTGACCGAGTTTCTAGGGAAGCTCTGTCAGGTTGCCTTTCTTGGCCAACAATTGAGGCACCCCGTAAGCTGGGGCCTCCCTTCTCCGATACATTGCTGGGTCTCCTTGGGTTTATCATACCCACCCTGCTGCAGGACGGTCCTGTCGGCCCTGTGCATTCCAGCGGAAGGGTCCTTACATCCGGAGGTGTTTTCACCTCCTTTACCGGAGGTGGGGCACCGGATGTGGACCTTTTGGCCTCTCAACTCACTCGCAAGATGTAGAGATTCGTGGCCAGGTCCAGGAATCCCTGGGCAGACGCATCAGACGCTTTGATGGCCCCGTGGGGGCAGTATCGCCTGATGTATGCTTACCCTCCGCTACTGTTGCCTCGCCTGCTTCAGAGTAGTGGCCGAGGCCATTCCGGGGATCCTCATTGCTCCGGGACGGCGACATTGGTACGCCGATCTAGTTCGGCTGGTCAGACGTTCCTTGGTGACTGCCTATTTGGGTGGACCTTCTGTCTCATGGTCCCATTCTTAATCCTGCTTTACAGTCCTTGGCTTTGGCACGGCTGTTAAAGCCAGGTGCTGAGGGACCGAGGTCTCTCGGATTCGGTCATCTCATCTATGTTGTGGGCACGGAAATCTTCCTCCAGAAAGATCACCGTACCTGGAAGGCTTACATCGCTATGTGCGAGGAGCTTGATGGTATCCACGCACGTATTCCGTTCCCAGGATTTTGCTGTTCTTACAGCGTGGTGTGACCCAAAAGCTGGCCTTGCTTACCATCGAGGGTCGGATTTTGGCCCGGGCTGTCTTTTTCAACGACTGCTAGCGGGCCATTCCTTGATTAGCATCTTTGTGCAGGGGGTTCGCCATGTGATTCCCCCCCCCCCCTTTCAAGCCTTCTCCCCCTCCTTGGAAAATCGGAATTTGGTGCTCTCGGTTCTCCAAGAACATCCCTTTGAAAATATCAGGGAGATTCCTCTCTTGACCTTGTCCCAGAAGGTGACTTTCTTAGTGGCCATTACTTCTGTTTGACGGGTGTCTGAGTTGGCGGCCTTGTCCCTTACTTGATCCTTCATAAGGATAAGGCGGTGTTGCGCCCACGACCATCTTTCCTTTCAAAGGTGGTCTCGGCCTTTCACCTTAATGAGGACATTGTTCCTTCCCTCCTTGTGTCCTCACCCATCGCATCCCTGAGTGTTTGCGCTTCATACATTGGATGTGGTACGAGCCTTATGGGTGTGCCTGTCTGCTACTGTTTCCATTCGGAAGTCTGACTCACTGTGTCTGTCTCTGGTCCAAAACAGGGCCAAGCGGTGTCGTCTGCCACCTTTTCTAGGTGGATCAGACAGACCGTTATGCAGGCCTATGCCCTTAAGGGGCGGGCGCCTCCCTTTCCGGTTACGGCGCATTCCACCAGGGCAATTGGTGCTTCCTGGGCTTTCCGTCATCAAGCGTCTGTTGCACATGTGTGCAAGGTGGCGACCTGGTCGTCCGTTTATACCTTTTTTCTAAGTTCTATAAGGTTGATATGGCTGCATCTTCGGATGCTTCCTTCGGCTGCAAGGGTTGCAGGCCGCTGTTTAAAGTTGCAACTCCTCCGTTGAGTTCTGCTTGTTTGGAGTGGAGTTTCGTTTTTCCTTTTACTACTGCTCCCACCCTTTTCTGATACTGCTTTGGGACATTGTTTCAGTATTAAAGCTGTGTCAGTCCATGGACGATAAGAGAAAATAGGATTTTTGTACTCACCGTAAAATCCTTTTCTCTGACGTCCATGGACTGACTCCGCACCCACCCTTCTTTTAAGGTTTGTACTGCTTTGTTACGAGCTGTGGCTGCTAGCTGCTGGTAGGAGGGTTATGTCTGGAGGGACCGTCCCCCTGGGCGGGGCTGTTCAGCTCCTGTTTTTTTCTAGAATGTATGTTTCTAACATTCTGCCTAGATCTTCTCCTGTGAGCAGGGACATATACCCACGTGTTTCAGTATTAGAGCTGTGTCAGTCCATGGACGTCAGAGAAACTGATTTTACGGTGAGTACAAAAATTCTATTTTTTTTTTTTTATTCTACTGGTCGTGCTTTCAGAAAATATAAGGTTTGGGGGGTCTTTTACAAACTCTGAAAGCTATAAGTTAAAAATAAAAAAGCAAAGGAAAAATTGAGTGTACAAAATGGCACACGGCCTGGCAGTGAAAGGGTTAAATGCTTAGCTCTCAGTGTAGAGGCAGCATTGGACCAATGCTACATGGAGCTAGGCAAGTATGTACAGGTGGAACTCGAAAAATTTGAATATTGTGCATTATTTCACTGATGCAACTTAAAAGGTGAAACTAATATATGAGAGAGACTCATTACATGCAAAGCAAGATAGTTCATGCCGTGATTTGTCATAATTGTGGTAATTATGGCTTACAGCTCATGAAAACCCCAAATTCACAATCTCAGAAATTTAGAATATTACATGCAATCAATAAAACAAGGATTGTACATAGAACAATATCGGCCCTCCTGAAAAGTATAAGCATGCATATGTACTCAGTACTTAGTCTGGGCCCCTTTTGCAGCAATTACTGCCTCAATGCGGCATGGAAGCTATCAGCCTGTGGCACTGCTGAGGTGTAATGGAAGACCAGGATGCTTCAATAGCGGCCTTCAGCATGTTCGGTCTCGTGTCTCGCATCTTTCTCTTGGCAATGCCCCATAGATTCTCTATGGGGTTCAGGTCGGGCCAATCAAGCACAGTAATCCCACGTTCATTGAACCAGGTTTTGGTGCTTTTGGCAGTGTGGGCAGGTGCCAAGTCCTGCTGGAAAATTAAGTCAGCATCCCCATAGGGCTCATCTGCAGAAGGAAGCATGAAGTCCTCCCAAATCTCCTGGTAGACGGCTGCGTTGACCCTGGACTTAATGAAGCACAGTGGACCAACACCAGCAGATGACATGGCTCCCCAAATCAACACAGACTGTGGAAACTTCACACTGGACTTCAAGCATCTTGCAGTGTGTGCCTCTCCATTCTTCCTCCATACTCTGGCTCCTTGGTTTCCAAATGAGATGCAAAATTTGCTCATCAGAAAAGAAGACTTTGGACCACTGAGCAACAGACCAGGTCTGTTTTTCTTTAGCCCAGGTGAGACGCTTCTGACGTCAAGTCACTTTTGAATAACAAACAAGAGGAATACGACATTTGAAGCCCATGTCCAGGATCCGTCTGTGTGTGGTGGCTCTTGATGCACTGACTCCAGCCTCAGTGCACTCCTTGTGAAAGTCCACAACCCTTTTGAATGGCTTTTTTCCTGACAATCCTCTCCAGGCTGCGGTCATCCCTGCTGCTTGTGCACCTTTTTCTTCCACACTTTTCCCTTCCACAACTTTCTATTAATGTGCTTTGATACAGCACTTTGGGAACATCCAACTTCTTTTGAAATTTAACTTTTGAGGCATATGGAGGGTGTCAATGATGGTTTTCTGCACAACTGTCAGGTCAGCAGTCTTTCCCATGATTGTGATTCCTACTGAACCAGACTGAGACCATTTAAATCAGGGATATGCAATTATCGGACCTCCAGCTGTTGCCAAACTACAAGTCCCATGAGGCATAGCGAGACTGACAGCATTAAGCATGACACCCAAAGGCAGAGGCATGATGGGACTTGTAGTTATGCAATTAGTGGACCTCCAGCTGTTGCCAATCTCTGATTTAAATGCTCAGGAACCCTTTGCAGGTGTTATAGCTTAATGAGCTGATTAGAGTGGGACACTTTGAGTCTAGACTATTACACCTTTTTACAATATTCAAATTTTCTGAGATTGTGGATTTGGGGTTTTCATGAGCTATAAGCCATAATCTTCACAATTATGACAAATCACGGCTTGAACTATCTCATATATTAGGTTCACCTTTTTAAGTTGCATTAGTGAAATGAACTTTTGCACAATATTCAATTTTCAGTTTCACCTGTTTTTTTTGTTGTTGTTGTTTTTAAACCCAAAAGCAAACCTTTTTATTATATTGCAACTTGCCAATTAATGCGATGGCTGCATTAGTTTTCTTTTCTTGTTTTGGCTTTCGTTTTCATCTGGTGATCCAGCTAGTAAATCTGTTTTTCAACTGAACAAGCTTTCCTGCAAATGTATGTTAAGAGCGTCAAGACAAAAAATTTACCACTGACGGGTGCTTACAATGCTCAGTTTTTTATACATGTAAAACCTTTATCCCAAAAGGAAAAGAACCTGCTGCTAAAACTTAGTGTGAGCTAGTGTTTGACTTCAATGTGTTGGATGTACTAGCAGCTTTAGATACACTAACACTCCAGTCCCCCAGATTAACAATGCTGCTGTCCAAAGGTGCCCCCCTGTGCTCCTTCATCCAGAGTGGTGTCTCACTAATACATTAGGTTTTACTGCCCAGATTACCAGGTGAAAATTGAGGGTAAAAATCAAATGCGGCAATCGCATGTAAGAACTGGTAATCTGCAATATATTAATAGTTTTAGTTATGGGTTTTTAGTACTGCTTTAAAAACAAAAATTTAATAAATGGCAGCTTGCTATTAAATGAGGTGGATGCATTTGTTTTAGCGTTTAAAAAAAAAAACTTTTTACCTGTTGATCCTGTCAGTAGCACATTTCCTAATGGACTTTTCACGTGGGCATCACCGCTTCGGTCACATATTCGGCACATGGTTGCTGATTTGGGTTTTGCCAGTTTTCGGCAGTTGGTACACCCGCCTTCAGTTTACCTTGGATTTATGCCCACAAAAACTGGATGTTGTGACTTGAGTTGGCCAATTTACAGCCACCTGCCCGTGTGTAAGGGTCCTTCGGGTGTGTCTACTCTGGGTAGAAGAGCAACGGAGACACCTTTTGGACAGCAGCATTGTCATACTGGGGAATAGTAATGATAAATGGCACTAGCAGATTTAGATGGACTTGACTAACAAATTGAAGCCGAACTCCAGATAACACTCTATATAAGCAGTTTACAGCTATTTTCTTTTTTTTTTTTGTTTGGGCAGGAATAAAGGTTTTACAGAAGTGGATCAAAGCTGATCATTGTAAGCACCCCCATCAGTGTTAAATGGTTTGTCTCAACCCTCAGCATCAGCACACAAAGCTCTTCAAGAGGGCAGAGACTTTATTCACCAGCTCCCAGAAATCCAACCATGAAGTTTTTTTTTTTTCTATTTTTACAGGTTGCAAGTAATTGGTTTTGTAAGTTCAGGGACAAGGTCACTTAAAAATGCAGGTTAAACTACATCCGTCAACCAAGTCGCATGCTACTCAGCTTTTTAACCACATCTGCTGCACTGTTAATTTCAGTCATCAGCAGATGAGTTGATTGCTAATAAAATAATAGCTTGAGAGTTTCTTTTTTCTTTCTTCTAGTCTATTGTGTTTAACCATGACGACTGCCTAACTGGAAAAGTACATCATGATTTTCACATTTGAATACTGTGGTCATGGCTGTAGCTATATTTTTTTTCCCTCTGGCTCCTGTTTTTCCCCTAAAAGTGGTCCAAGTGGCGTATTTGGAGCTAGACCACTTTTAGAATTTTAGAAGCGGCGGGAGGGGTTGTCCCCTCCCCCTCCCCAAACTCGCTCATCTGTGTCTTTTATGGACCTTGTTTTGTGCATTGGTCCAATTCATTTGGTGGGGGGGGGGGGATTATGATGTGGGGTGGTTTTTCAGGGGTTGGGCTTGGCCCAGTGAAGGGAGCTCTTAAAGGAGCACTATACCTTTTTTTTTTTGCTTAAAAATAACAAACATGTTATACTTCCACTGTGCAGCTCGTTTTGCACACAGTGGCCCCGATCCTGGTCTTCTGGGGTCCCTCGGCGGCTGTCTTGGCTCCTCCCCGCAAGGACTCCACACCTTAATGCGAGTGAGCTCGCATGGTGTGGAGTGATTGCGGGCGCGCTCCCGTGATACAGCGGCGGCCATAGCCGCTGACTGTATCACTCGGCCCCGCCCCCCGGCGTGCCGCGTCATTGGATGTGATTGACAGCAGCGCCAGCCAATGGCTGCGCTGCTTTCAATCTATCCAGTGTAGCCAATCGGCGGCCAGGCAGAAAAACGAAGAGGATGACGGGGACGAGCATGGGACTTTCGAGGGGCCAGGTAAGAAAAACGGGGGCTCGGGGGGGGGCGGTATTGTCGAATGTTTTTTCACCTTAATGCATAGGATGCATTAAGGTGAAAAAACATGTAACTTTACTACTCCTTTAAGGTGTCAGCATACCAAGGCATTTTGGACAATTTCATGCTCCCAACTTTGTGGGAACAGTTTAGGTATGGCCCCTTCCTGTTCCAACATGACTGTGCACCAGTGCACAACGCAAGGTCCATAAAGACATGGATGAGTGAGTTTGGGGAGGAGGAACGTTACTGGCCTGCACAGTCCTGACCTCAACCCAATTGAACACCTTTTGGGATGGATTAGAGTGGAGACTGAGCCCTGCCTGCCCTCACAAATGCGTTTCTGGAAGCATGATCAAACATTCCCATAGACACACTCCTAAACCTTGTGGACAGCCTTCCCAGAAGAGTTGAAGCTTTTATAGCTGCAAAGGGTGGGCCAACTCAAAAATGAACCCTACGGACGAAGACGCTATTAAAGTTCTCGTGCGTGTAAAGGCAGGTGCCCCAATACTTTTGACAATATAGGGTATATGCACCCCAATGCCAAGCTCGCTAACAAAGTGGGGTTACGTTGCACGCCAAATAGCTTGTTTGCCTGTAATGTTTGCTTTAGCAACACATCCATGTTTTTTTTTGTTCTTTCATGCATGGTACAGAAATGACATGATGTCCGATTGCACTTAGTTTTTTTAAAAGTAGTGTGTGCACTGAACTGCATATGAATCGCACAGGAACATGCAGCGCATGTGAACTGGCCCCTCACTGAGACTGGTTTCAAGCATGGTACTGTTCACTAGGCTTGTGCAATTCGTTTCGTAACGAATCGAAATTCGTCCGAATTTAGCAACTTTCGGACATTCGGAAGCATTCGAATTTCCGAACAAAGCAATTACGAATAAGACCCAATCCGAAATAAATTATACCGCAAATAGCGAATGCCCGAATGTCTTCGGCATAATTCGTTATGAAAAAGTTACGAATGTACGAATCCATACGAAGCACAATAACACTCACTCTGCTCTGCTCTCTGCTTCTCCCACACCGTGCTGAACTCCCTCTCAAAATGGTGTACAGGGGCGGAGGCTATAGCCGCATGTAAAAAACGAAAGTAAAATACGAGATTTCGAATCCATTCGAAGCACAATAACACTCTGCTCTGCTCTCTGCTTCTCCCTCACCGTGCTGAACCCTCTCAAAATGGTGTACAGGGGCGGAGGCTATAGCCGCATGTAAAAAACGAAAGTAAAATACGAGATTTCGAATCGTTACAAATAACCGCTATGTATTTAGAAAAGTACAAATCCATTCGAAGCACATTAGGCATAATAGGCAGCGTCGTCATGAGAGAGACACAGAAAATTACGAATCAACGAACCCAAAAAAAGTTACGATAGTAGGAGTTGTGTCCAGAATCAACGAAAAACAATGTACTCTACCGAAAGTACGAATTATAAATCAACTAAAAATTCAACGAAAAATGTCGCTTGCGAAAATACGAATTAGTCCGAACACGAAAAATCCCGTCTAGCAAAATTACGAATGATTACGAATCAACAGGACCGAAAAGAAACGAACCGAAACTAACCGAATTTTTCCGTTGTGCACAAGTCTACTGTTCACTTCTTTTGTTTACAATTTATACTTTTTTGTTTAAGTTGTGTCCTTGTGTTTCTGTAGAGTTCTACAATCTGCCACTGCCAGCAATAGATTGGGCTATTATTCCTTGTTCATGTTACAAAGATTTTCACTACCTCGGGAAGTTTTAACATTTTAATTTACATATGAATTGAGGGCTGCTTGGGAATTTTGACCTTGGCTTAAAATCTGAATTTTCCCACACTCACCACCCTTCCCTCTCTGCTTGTGTGCTTTAATAGTGTGAAGGAATTTTCAATAGAAAATGTGCATGTGGTGATTTCTCAGTCATGCCTGTAAACTTTAGCTAAATCATAGCTTTACATTTCCATGTTTACTACAGGTCGGACCTTTAAAAAACTACACATGTGAAAAGTCCTAGATGTTAGTTTACCTATTAAGTGTACCTATTCTGAATATTTTTTGCAACATGATAAATAGTTGCACTGGTAATATTGGACAGTAGGAGGTTTTTGGGGTGTTGAAAACCCAGGGGAGAGCGGTGATATTACTCGGTCATGACAGCGCTCAGGCCAAGCTGTTGGCCACTAGGTCCAAGCACTATAACAAGGTATCAGGCCTTATGCTCTGCCATACCCAGAAATGCCAGCTAGTCATTGGCTAAAAGGGAGGGTAGGAAAGGAGAGTTTTAGAAGTCGGGAGACCTTTGCAAATACATTGTACTTTGCCCTACATGGGCAAGGTGATATTGTCTAAGCACATATGGTCAAATTATATTGCTTACCTAGTCTAGTCTGGCCTCGGTGTTTAGCAATCAAAAAGTTAGATACCAGTAACTGAATGTTGGTTATTAAAGCTGAACTCCACGCAATTTAATACATATTTTTGTGAGCGGTTTTACCTGCAAAAGTTATCCTGACATAATGACAGCAGAGCCAGGTCCTGTGCAAACTACACTGTGGTTAAAGGGCCACCCTGAGCTGGGAGACGCAAAATAAATCTCCCAGGTGTCTATACCTTGTGACACCACTGGTCTAGTCACCTGTAGCAAACTAATATTTTGTCTTTTTATGTAGTGTGTTCAGAATCATGGCAGACTACCATTTCCTCAATGATTCCTGTCGAACTGCACTTTACTGTTGGTGGGAATGGAACTAGTTGGTAAAATTGCACGTGACCACACGTGAGTTATTGGTCTCTGCTTCGGTTTTGCTCCTCTTCCAATGCACAAAATTCCCACTGCCAGCCGCATTTGTAGCAGGGGTTTGCATAGGGAGCCAAAACGTATCTAGTGTTTTAGTATTGTTTTCCCCTAAGCTCTGTTTCTAGAAGGCAAGTCTCATCTGACTAGGTGTTTGACGGTGGCTGAACCTACAGTTCATCAGTGTGTCTCCTATATGAACAGTTTTAAATTCATGTGGCCACATCCAGTTTTATCTGCTTGGTTTCCCTTTTCATAAAGCGACCCCATTCTGTGATTGCATAACCACAAATGTTTTTATTGTCTGATTATTTCCTAAATATACGAGGGAATCTAGATTTCCTGTTTTTATAGAGATATGATCTTCTATGATCTTCTTAAAGTGTATGTAAACCCAAACAACGAACTTCCTCTATTTGCTCTTTGCCTGTTTAAATAAATATATAATTGAAACCATTTAGTTATAAAAAAAAAAACGGTTGATGTGCCAGAAATTCAGGACTGTCCTGTGGCACACTTCCTGTGTTAAACACTTGCCTTTTGGGGCAATATTGAAATGTTTCACATACATGTTATAAAATCTTCATTGTTTTCTAGAAAATACCTTAAACCCCCCCCCCCCCCCAAACATTTAAATATTTTCTGAAAGCTGAGGCCCTGGAGAACAAAATTGTGCCTGTTGCAATTTTTATGTTGCACAATATTTGCGCAACCATTTATGAAACGCATATATTCAGGAAAAAATACACATTGAATGAATTTTAGTGCACATAAGCACAATTTAATACCCAGTCTATGGTAAAATATAAAAGATTATTTTGCATGCCTGTGAAATGGCAAAGTACACTACCTAAAACTGTCTATAGTTGACACTTTTAAAAGCCTTTACAGGCTGGCGCTAGAATTATTGCTCTCACTCGGATACCTCACCTGTGGTGTACTCGTACTCACTATTTACCTATGCCGGATCTACGCATTTGCATGTGAGCATGGATAGAATGGGGTCCTTTTTTTATTTTTTATCTTATTGATCTCAAAAGTTTGGGCAATTACAGGTAATATTTTTGTAGAGCCTATTAGACCCATGTTCCCTCTTGCCCTCCAAAGCAGCTGATCAGATCCTCCATTTATTTTTGGGAAGCTATTAGGAAATCGCTTTGGGGCCAAAGCCTGTAGCTCAAAAAATTTACTTTTTCAAGCTTCATAAACTTGCACAAATGAAAACCATGAGTTTTTGGAACTTTAAAGAGGGGGAAAAAAATTAGGCCAGCAGCTGAAAATACTGTAGCTGCTGACTTAAAGTGGTTGTAAAAAAAAAAAAAAAATGTCATACTTGCCTCCACTGTGCAGTTAGTTTTGCACAGAGTGGCCCCGATCCTCCTGTTCTGGGGTCCCACGGTGGCTCTCGTGGCTCCTCCCCGCAATAGCTAGCCCCCTCTGGGAAGCTCTCTCTCGGGGGGTTACCTTGTGGGCATGCTCCCGTGTCATACAGTCGGCGTCCATAGCCGTCGAGTGTATGACTCGGCCCCGGCAGCCGTGTCATTGGATTTGATTGACAGCAGTGGGAGCCAATGGCTGCGCTGCTATCAATCTATCCAATCAACGCCGAGACTCCATGGAGAAGAGGACGCCATGGACGCGCAAAGCAGGTGAACTGGCTCAGCCAGGTGTCTTTTCACCTTAATGCATTAAGGTGAAAAAACTCGGACCTTTACAACCCCTTTTGATACAAGGACAATTAACCTGTCCAGGTGTCCAATGATGTTCTCACCCAAGCCCATTTTTCAATCGACTGAGCGCAGAAACCGACATCTTGGTTAAGGGGAACCTGACTGTGAAGCCTTCCAGCTTCACAGCTGGGTTTCCGTACTGTGCATGCGTGAGTTGTGCTGCACTTTGAATATGGTCCCGGAGTCTTCTGGTACCTATGATGTCCCCCAGGCTGCAAGAAAACAGCCAAATGTGGAGGGGGTGGGCGGGGGTAGGGGCACAATGCATACAAGCGGAACTTCCCCTTTTGGGTTGAGTTCCACTTTATGCTACAAAACGCTCAGGTGAGAATGGGGTCAGCATGTGACCAACTGACTTTACGATTCTGAAATGCTAAATAATGCCTTTGAAATCTGACCCTCCAGAAGTTTGCATTTTAAAGGCTGTTGTGTCTTGCCTGCCGATAACCAAAACATTTTGCTGTCTGGTTTAGATATGATCGTAGAATAGTTCATGGAGTGAGCGGAGTCTTCTTTTTTTAAATGAGTGTGCCAAAAAAAAAGGTTTATTCTTCTTTGGTATGCTTTATTTGCTGTTTTGATGTGACACAAAGCAAACCAGATCATTGGCACCTATGTATGCACTATAGATTTGGTTACTACTACTACTGGGTTGAACCCATTTTGCATTCGGACCTACCTTAATTCTTCATGGCATAGATTCAACAAGGTGTTGGAAACGTTCCTCAGATTTTGGTCCATATTGAAATGATAGGATCACGCAATTGCTGTAGATTTGTCGCCTTCACATCCATTCTACGAATCTCCTGTTCCGCCACATCCCAAAGGTGCTCTTTTGGATTGAGATCTGGTGACTGTTGAGGTCATTGAAGTACAGTGAACTCATTGTCATGTTCAAGAAACCAGTGGTGAGATGATTTGATCTTTCTGACATGGTGTTATCCTTCTGGAAGTAGCCATCAGAAAATGGGTTCACTGTAGTCATATAGGGATGGACATGGTCAGCAACAATACTCGGGTAGCCATGGCGTTTAAATGATGCTCAATTGGTACTAAGGGGTCCAAAGTGTGCCAAGAAAATATCCACCACACCAATACACCACCACCACCGACCTGAACCGTTGGTACAATGCAGGATAGATCCATGCTTTAATGTTTACGCCAAATTCTGACCCTACCATCTCAATGTAACAGCTGAAATTGAGACTCCGCAGACCAGGCAATGTTTTTCCAATCTTCTATTGTCCAATTTTGGTGTGCCTGTGTGAATTGTAGCCTCCGTTACCTGCTAGCTGACAGGAGTGGTCTGCTGCTGTCTGCTTCAAGATTAGTTGTGTTGTACGTTCAGAGATGGTATTTTGCATACCTTGGTTGTAACGAGTGGTTATTTGAGTTATTATTGCCTTTTTATCATCTTGAACCAGTCTGCCTATTCTCTGACATCAACAAGGCATTTTCATCCGCACAACTTCTGCTCACTGGGTATTTTCTCTTTTTCGAACAATTCTCTGTAAACCCTAGAGATGGTTGTGCCTAAAAGTCCCACTAGATCAGCAGTTTTTGAAATACTCAGACCAGCCCTCAAATCCCTTTTCTTCCCCATTCTGATGCTCGGTTTGAACTTCAGGAAGTAGTCTATCACATCTAGGTGCCGAAATGCATTGAGTTTCTGCCATATGATTGGCTGATTAGCAATTTGTGTTACCATGCTGGTAGGTTAATCGGATCCTGTCTAAATTGGCCCTAGAATGTGTGTATGAATGCGAGTTGGGGACATTAGGTTGTAAGCTCCTTGAGGGTAGGGACTGATTTGAATGCACAATGTATATGTAAAGCGCTGCGTAAATTGACAGCGCTATATAAGTACCTGAAATAAAGAAGTACATTGAACCATGTATACCTAATAAAGTGGCCAGTGAGGCTCGGTTCACGCTGAGGCGACCTGACAGACGACTTGGCCGCCTGACAAGTCGCGCTCTGTTCGAACCTAGAAAAAGTTTCCTGTACCATTTTTGGGGGCGACTCTCTATTACAGAAGTTGTTTTCAAGCCACTCCTGAAGTTGCGCTGCACAGGGCGGCGTCACAGTTGGGCGACTTTGAAGCTGCCCCCAGTGTGAACCGAGACTGTGTATTTACTTTTTTTGACAGTGCCTTTTTTAAAATTTAAGCTGATTTCTCAATAGACACAAGATATACAAGTCTACTTTGTTTTGAATGTGTACTTGGTTTACACACAGATATTACCTTACAAGTGTTAGTAAAGTTGTCACTCACTCGCTGTACATGGTCTGTGCAGAGAGCAGAGCTGTGGGAGGGACCCAGTAGGTCTGCCTACTTCAGGTTGCCTGCAGGATGGGGATGGTAATAAGACCAGTCACCCTACACAAAGAGAGTAGCAGTCTTTCTTCAGCTATGAATAAGCACTAGTACAGTGTGAAACGCGTTAGCCAGTTTTTTTTACCAGTGTGACGTGATGTGCAGTGTGTATTTGGATCCCTGAAGTGCTGCTATCCAGAAGACTTGTTTGTTCCTGTTTGCTAGAAGTCTTTCATTACCGGAAAAGTAAAACTTTCACACTGAATTACTGACCAGATCTGGAAGAAATACACAACGCCAGTAAGAAAACAAATCCCTCCTGTGTTTTTTTTTTTTTTTTTTTTTTTTTTTATTCAGAGAATAGGTATACAAAAGAAATGCCCCACACAGTACAGCACATACATTTGTGTTTCCGCAGGAAAAGGAAATAACAATAACATGAAAATGGGAGTAAAAAATAACAAAAAATACACCTAATTTAAAGCACTCAACCCTGTACCACATCTACCTCAGTAGTGTAGTTTCGGCAACGCAATACAGAAGATATCACATATACCCATGTAAGAAAATAGGAATATATAGTCATTGCAACCAGACCACGGTATAATAAAAAGACCCATAACAGAGCGATGGACCTCCACGAGGGGGTACCACCCCAAGTGCCATCCCTCTTGTCTATTTACTTATCCAGGCGTTTTATCTTTAAAGTGTTCCGCTGCCACATTTGGCACCTTTTTGGGGGGGAGGGGGAGCAGGTACCCGGTTTTTACAGGTACTCTTCCCCAATTCCGGGAGACCTTGGCACGGTCTCCCAGACTTTCGGGCCCCCTGCCGGGCAATTCAGAAAGCGCAGCGCGCTTAGTGCATGCACAGTAGGGTACTGTCTGTAAAGCCGCAAGGCTTCACTGCTGGTTTCCCTTACGAGAAATGGCGGCAGCAGCACCCGATAGCCATTTTAAAAAATCAGCTGGGGTGCTTACATTGTGGGATTCCTGGACAGGTAGGTGTCCTACTATTGGTCAGCAGCTACAGTATTTGTAGTTGACTTTTCATTTGGGGGGGGGGGGGGGGGGGAGAGAGAGCTGAAGCTCTGCTTTAAGCAATGTTTCTATCCACAGGGAGATGAAGGCATTGTGTGTGGCATATTTTAGAAGTGTAGCCTTTTTAGGTTTTGTGAGGAATCTGTAGACTGGTCTCTCCCCCTGCACGTTTTGTGGAAAAATGGGTGGCGGTTGCCAGAGTGATGCCATACAGAAGAGAATCTTTGCTTGCTGTTTGTAAACACAGGAGAAGCTTTAGGCCCCTTTCACACGGAGGTCCGTTCAGGTCCGCCTGTCAGTTTTTTAGGCGGACCTGAAACGGATCCTCCATGTACCCCTATGGAGGCACGGATGTCAGCGGAGACATGTCCGCTGACATCCGCTCCGCCAAAGTGTGACGGAGGAAAACCCTATTTTTCCTTCCGTCGGCGGAGCGGATCGGATAACGGACTCTACGGTCCGTCGTCATCCGATTCCCCATAGGGGAGAGCGGCGCTCTGACAGGGCGGTCCCTGCACAGTGTGCGGGGACCGCCCAGTCATCCGTCGGCTCAGCGGGGATCAACGGAGCGATCCCCGCTGAGCAAGCGGAGCTTCACGGGGCGGATCTGCACGGATCCGCCCCGTGTGAAAGGACCCTAAGGGCTTGTTCACACCTATGTGTTTTCTATCTGATGCAGTTTTCGTTGAAATAAATGTAAGCGCATCAAAACACATGCCTATCTGCTTTGTGTGTTGCCCTTTGAACATAGTGTATTGATGTGTGTCCTTATGCATGCATTAGACATGTTTTGAGGTGGTCATTTTATTTTAATGGTATGAATTGGCGCACTGCATGATATATGTTCTATACATTTTCTTTATAGTGGGAATTTATGAAAAAAAAAAAACATTGGCGAACAGGCAATGTCTGTTCTGCATTAAAGTTACTTGCCTGTCCATCCCTGTACAGTGAGCTGTGTATGTGCTGTTAGTTGCTTGTGTGCTCA
Organism: Rana muscosa; assembly: GCA_029206835.1. Taxonomy (NCBI): domain Eukaryota; kingdom Metazoa; phylum Chordata; class Amphibia; order Anura; family Ranidae; genus Rana; species Rana muscosa. The sequence goes on from CM055122.1 coordinate 1,129,568,463, forward strand.
TCTAAACTGTCAAACCATCAAATGTAGGGCCGAAACAACTAATCGATTAAGAAATTAATCGATTACTATTTTCATCGATTAATCGGCCAGTAACATAATGGGGTTTTAAAAAAACTAAAATGAGCCCTTTATAGTACAAAAAGAGCAAATCGCTACTGTAAATATTAGTTTCACTGTCCCACAGTAAAAAAATGAACCCCTTACAGCGATTATTTGCTCTTTTTGTACTAATTTTAGTTTTTTTAACCCCATTATGCTACTTTACATCTCAGGCCTGGGTCAGACCGCTGTTTTTTTGATGCTTTTTGCAGAAACACACTAAAGTTCATTTACATGGTTTCCTATGGGACACGTTCACATCCATGATTTTTTCGGCTGCTGCGTATTTGGAAAGGGCAAGGACTTTTTTTAATGCAAAACGGTGCTATTTTGTTTTTTTGGTTCAATATACTTCAATAGAGAGGCAGCAGAAAAGCATGTAATGTTTTTTTGCAGCAATTTGTGTTTTTTTTAATCTGCCCAACAACAAATTGGCCCAAAAAAAATGCAAATCGCAGCAAAATTACATTTTTTTTTTATTTATTTTTTTACGGTCATTAACCGATTAATCGATTTATGAAAATAATCGTTAGTTGCAGCCCTAATCAAATGGTTGGTGTCATAACTGATCACTTATGCAAGGTGGCAGCTTCCTTGGCTGTAAAGGTTAAGAGGAATTCATTTTGCCTTATACCTTGCTTGCTCTCTGTACAATATCTGAACTTTAACCACTTGTCCCCCGACCACTGTCAATTGACAGCAGGCGGAGGACACTCTCGTACTGGGAGGACGTCATATGACGTCCTCCCTTTAAAACAAACATGGGGGCGCGCGCGCCCGCAGCGTTCCCAAGGCCCCGATGCGCGTGCCCGGCGGCCGCGATTGCCGCCGGGCACCCGCGATTGCCCGGGAAACGAGCAGGAAAGTGGATCTCTGTGTGTAAACACAGAGATCCACGTCCTGTGAGGGAGAGGGGACCGATGGTGTGTCCCTTGTACATAGGGACAACCATCGGTCACCTCCCCCAGTCAGTCACCTCCCCCCACAGTTGGAACACATTGAGGGAACATATTTAACCCCTTCCCGCCCCCTAGTGGTTAACCCCTTACCTGCCAATCACATTTATACAGTAATCAATGCATTTTTATAGCCGGGTTCGCTGTATAAATGTGCATTGTCCCAAAAATGTGTCAAAAGTGTCCGATGTGTCCGCCGCAATATCGCAGTCACAATAAAAATCGCAGATCGCCGCCATTACTAATAAAAAAAAATAAAAAAAATGCTATAAATCTATGCCCTATTTTGTAGACGCTATAACTTTTGCGCAAACCAATCAATACGCGCTTATTGCGATTTTCTTTTTTTTTCCAAACTGGACGCTCTTTTGTTTATAGCGCAAAAAATAAAAACCGCAGAGGTGATCAAATAGAAAGCTCTATTTGTGGGGAAAAAAAGGACGCAACTTTCGTTTGGGAGCCACGTCGTACGGCCGCGCAATTGTCAAAGTGTGACAGCGCTGAAAAATGGCTTGGGCAGGAAGGGGGTTTTCGTGCACAGTAGGGAAGTGGTTAAAGTGGTATCGAATTTTTTTTTTTTTTTTCTCTTACCGTCCATGGACTGACACCGCATCTTCAATCTTGACAAAGTGGGTTATGTTCCTGCTCATAGGAGAAGACTAGGCAGAATGTTGGAATGTATGATAAAACATCTATTACCAGAGCTGAACAGCCCCACCCAGGGGGCGGTCCCTCCAGACATAACCCTCCTACCTGCAGCCTCCGCCTCAGTTTTTTTTTCTGCTTAGCAGAGGACGTGGCTCTCTTCGGAGCCAGTCTCGAATAAATATTTAATTTTTTGAACTTTTTTATTTTATTTTTGTGATTCTATCAACTGTCGGCTGGGCAACAGGTTGGGTAGTTGCTATCCTTGTCTTCCCAGTCCGACCATCGAGCGTGCTGATCCTCGCTCTGCGTGAGATCAGTCCACGGCATACCCTATGGCTCTAGGGGTGGCCGGTGAGCTTTTTGCTCCAGGGTCCACATACGACTTTACAGTTTTGCTGTATCTTTCACGGTGGACCGGGCTGACAGCTACTCAGTACTGCACTGTGATAGACCTGTCGGGAACACACCAGTGGGTCCTAGCTGGACAGGCAAGTACTGTTCCCCTGCCTTAGCAGGTGAGTACATGCTGTGTGGTCCTATGGTAGGGGAGTTTTCCCTGTCTCCCCCTTGTTTGTTTTTTTTGCTACTGGCGATACGCTGACTGGGGGGTCACTCTGTCCCGGTGGGGGTCCATAGGGGTCTGCATTAAGGTGTGGGGGCTTTCTGTGTCTGCCTGGGCCTTGCATGCCTTTCGGCGCCATGTTTTTACTATGCTTCTATTTGCATTGTAAACCGCATTGGCGGCCATCTTGCCGTGGCCGCGCTGTGGCGAACTTGTAATTGCGCAGGCCATTTTCTTGAAGCCGCGCGCTCTTTTGTGCTGGTTTGGCCTCTATCGCCGACTGGAACGGCGCGATTCTCCTCAGTCTCCTCACTGTTCACTCGCGCTGAGGAGCAGGACACAGGCAGTGGAACTGAGCGGTCTTAGCTGGGTTGGTGAGTCCCCTAGGTAACCCCCCACAGTCAGTGCAGCCGGAGGATGGACTTTTTCTCTCTTTTATTGACAAAGTCTCAGAGGGTGGTGGTATCATGGAGTCAGTGTCACCCGCTTCCCCATTCATGTCAGAAGCAACTGGCAGTGCTACTGCACCTGCGTTCCCTATGGACCAGTTGTCGGCAGTCCTAGAATCATTTGTTGCCAGGATGGAAGCGGCGTGGGAGCGCAAGGGGGCTATAAAGCGCCCTCTCCCCCCACCATCTCCAGGGGAGTGCTCTGATGCAGATATGGGCATTGCTGTGACACAGGACCCTAGCTCAGAATTTTGCAATATTTTTCACCAGGACATTCCTTGTGAGACTCCTTATCTGGGTCAGTACATGACAGGACACTTGTTGGTGAACTCATTGATGCTGTGAGGGACACTCTCAAGCTGGATGCTGCGGCTGAGGAGCCCGTAGTGGAGTCCGTCTCTTTTGGTTCTTTAAAAGCTAATCCTTCTAAAAAGGTTTTTCCCTATACACCGTTTTTTTGACAGATTCATAGACCAGGTTTGGGACAAAACGCAGAAGACCTTTTGCGGTCTCGCAGCGTCTGGCGGTTAGGTACCCCTTTGAGGACAGCCTGATTAAAAAATGGGCCTCTCCTCTGGCCGTCGACGCCCCCCGGTCGCCCGGTTGAATAAAGCCACAACTCTCCCGGTTGAGGGGACCCCTGCTTTTAAGGACCCTACTGATGGGAGGTTGGAAGAGTTTTATAGAGCCATGTTCACCATGCTGGAATCAGCGCTCAGTCCTCTTGTAGCAGCGACCCTGGTGTATGTGTGTGATGCCACAATGGTCGTTGCCCCCCCTAATATCTAGTGTCTGCAGTGGTTTTGCGTCGCCTAATCTGGTTAAAATGCTGGTCTGCTGACCTGGCCTCCAAGAAGCTCCTAACGGATTTGCCTTTCAAGGGCGAAAGGCTATTTGGTGCTTCCCTGGATGACATTATTATTAAAAATGTCACAGGGGGTAAGGGCACCCTTCTTCCTCAGCCTACTAAGGTGAAGGAGCCGTGCCGTAAGCCGGGTCCTTCCTTTCCCACTCGGAAGAGGTTTTTTTGTCAGCCAGATCCCGCGGGAAAATTCTCCCGGACTGACGAGGGTGGGGGGACAACTTTGCAGGTTCACGGATCGGTGGACCTCCTGAATCTCCGACCGGTGGGTATGCGAGGTGGTCACCTTGGGGTACAGGATAGTTCCTTTCCTGGCCACCAGACAGATTCTTTCCCTCAAATCTCTCTCTCCTTCTGGCGCGTCGGGCTGCCCTACTAGGGGCAGTGCAGGACTTGCTAGGGTGCAGAGTAATTGTGCCGGTACCGTCAAAGGAGAGATTTCAGGGGTTTTATTTGAATCTGTGGTCCCAAAGAAGGACGGAGTCTGTCCAATTCTGGACCTCAAGGCCCTAAATGCCTTTGAAGGTTCGGACATTCCGCATAGAATCCATTCGCTCGGTGATTGCTGCGCTCTACCCGGGGGATTTTCTGGCATCCTTGGACATTAAGGACGCCTACTTGTATGTCCCAATCTGCACGGGTCACCAGAAGTTTCTGCGCTTTGCAATAGGCGTAAACCACTATCAGTTTGTGGCTCCTCCCTTCGGTTTGGCGTCGGCACCGCGGGTTTTCACCAAGGTGCTTGCCCCGATTCTTCTAGCTTTGCTGAGACAGCGAGGCATTGCGATCGTGGGCTATCTGGACGATCTTCTGAAAACAGACTCTGGCTCAGACTTGGAGGAAAATGTGTTGATAGCCAGTCAGGCCCTCCGAGAATTCGGCTGGCTGCTGAACATTCAGAAGTCGGTCCTGGTTCCGACTTGGCGTCTGGAGTACCTAGGATTGATCCTGGACGACTCAGAGGCGTGGGTATTTCTACCCTTAGACAAGTTATAGACTCTTCAATCTGCGGTACGGGTGCTGACGTCCCGCAAACGGTCGTCACTCCGTTTTTGCATGAGGGTCCTGGGACTCGTGGTGGCTTCCTTCGAGGTGGTGCCGTATGCCCAATTACACACTTGAATCTTACAAAAGGAGATCCTGTCTTGCTGGAACAAGTCTCCCATTATCACTGGATCGTCAGATCCAGGTGAGTCACCTGGTCAGGGCATCCCTGACGTGGTGGCTGAGATCCCTGGCCCTTCGGTCAGGGAAGTCGTTCCTTCCTGTCCAGTGGACTGTGATCACAACGGACGCCAGTCTTTCGGGCTGGGGAAGAGTCTGAGTTCTGTCAGCTCAAGGGCTCTGGACTCCGGACGAGTCCCGTCTGCCGATCAATGTCCTGGAACTCCCGGGCAATCGGACTGTGCCACTCCTCGTGGTCAAGGAGACTGCAGGGACGCTCGGTCAGGATTCAATCGGACAACGCCACGGCGGTGGCTTATGTCAACCATCAGGGGGGAACTCTGAGCTCAGCTGCGGTGTCCGAGGTCGCTCACATCATAAGGTTGGCGGAAAGAAGCGCGCCGGCTCTGTCGACCGTTTACATTCCAGGAGTAGACAACTGGCAGGCAGACTATCTGAGCTGCCAGATGTTGGACCAAGGGGGAATGGTCCTTGCATCCGGAGGTGTTTAAACTCCTTTGCCGGAGGTGGGGCACGCCGGATGTGGACCTATTGGCCTCTCGACTCAATCGCAAGGTGTCGAGATTCGCGGCCAGGTCCAGGGATCCCTGGGCGGACGCGTCAGACGCGTTGGTTGCCCCGTGGGGTCGGTATCGGCAGATTTTTGCCTATCCTCCACTGAAGTTTCTTCCTCGACTACTTCGCAGGGTGGAGGCCGAGGGGATTCCGGTAATCCTCATCACTCCAGATTGGCCTCGGTGTCCTTGGTACGCCGATCTTGTGCGCCTAGTGGCGGATGTTCCATGGTGACTGCTTGTGCGGGGGAGGCCCTTCTGTCTCAAGGTCCCATACTGCATCCTGCTTTAGTCGCTGGCTTTAACGGCATGGCTATTGAAAGACAGGTGCTGAGAGACCAGGGTCTCTCAGATTCGGTCATCTCGACCATGCTGAAGGCACGGAAATCTTCCAGGAAGATATACCACCATACCTGGAGGGCCTATATCACTATGTGCGAGGAGCTGGATTAGCGTCCACGGACGTATTCCGTTCCCAGGATCTTGCTGTTTTTACAGCGCGCTGTGACCCAAAAGCTTGCCTTAAGCACCATTAAGGGTCAGAATTCGGCTTTGGCTATCTTTCTTTTTTTTTACAATCAGGTTGTGTTTATTGAGCAGTTATGTATACATGAACATATAAACAGAGCTCGGCCAACATAGCTGAGGAATATGACATTACAACTTGTGACATATAAATCAGTGTATTCAGCAGGCAACAGCGACATATAAGGGATAATAAAAAGAATACAACTTCTGGGGGGGGGGGGCCCCGCCCACCCAACCAGCCATCCCAACTCAACTGGGTGCAAAAGTCTAGAAGGGGGCCGTAGGACCAATCAAGGCGATATCCAGGGCAACCACACCTTGTCAAACTTCCAGGGGCATCCCCTGCTGATATACGTCAGCCTGTACATCGGTATTGCAGCATCAACCATGGCCAGCCAGGAGGACACTGACGGAGAGCTAGGGGACATCCACTTGCAAATGATAGACTTTTTGGCATAAAATAACAAGTATGCAATCAACTGTTTCCTATGGCGGGGTCTCTGCTCATCATCTTGGACCCCAAACAAGGCTAGCTCTGGCGACACGGGAAGCTCCAAGTCCAGTTTCAGATTGATCAACTCAAACACCCCTCTCCAGAATACCTGTATCTTAGGGCATTCCCAAAGTAGATGTATAAGGGTGCCAGGGTGAGTCCGACATCTTGCGCAGCAGGGGTCTCTGTCAGGGTATATCCTATGGAGCCTAACCGGTGTATAATACACCCTGTGCAGCATTTTGATTTGTGTCAGTTTGTCCCGGGAGGAAATCACCAGCTTGGGACATTCCTCCAACGCGTCCTCCCACTCCTCTTTCCCCAGGGATGGGACGTCCGCCCTCCACCTCTCCCAAAGCCTGTCCAGTCTCGGGGTATCTGGTTTGAGCAGTGTCCCATATAGTACAGAGAGTGGCTTTTTGAGGTCCTCCTGTAGCAAGAGTGACTCAACAGGGTCAAATTCTAACAGGGGTCTAGTGGAAAATTGCGCCCTAGCAGCGTGGCGTAGTTGGAGATATCGGAAGAGCATCCATCGCGGCACCTGAAACTGCCTGCTAAGCTGTGCAAAGGTTAAAAGTACCCCATTTGGCATAATGTCCTGCAGTGTTTTAACCCCGAATCTGGCCCAGACCTGTGGATCAGGAATCGCTCTAAAGTGCGGCAGTCCAGGATTGCCCCACAATGGCTGAGCCGGGGCCCATCTATTGGGCAGGGAGAACCTTTTCCTAGCAGCCGCCCAAACCTTAAGGGTAGTTTTGGTGGGGGCCGGAACCATAGACTATGCCCCTGCCCCTCTGTATATCAGATTTTGCAGGTCCATCAAGGAACCCAAACAGGCTGCCTCAGGTCAAATGCAGCAGTGTGCCTCATCTCCCGCCACCCACCAGTGTGCCGTCACCAGGACAGCTGCCCAGAAGTAGACCAGCAGATCTGGTAAAGCGAGCCCCCCCAGCCGCGTAGGAAGATGAAGGGTAGACCTCGCCAGTCTGGGGACCCTCCCATTCCACAGAAACGAGGTAATGCACCCATTAACAGCTCTAAAGAAGGAGGCCGGGATCCAGACCGGGGCGTTCCGAAATATATAATTAAACTTTGGTAGCAGAACCATCTTAATAATGTTGATGCGTCCTATGAGGTTCAGGGGGAGACCAGACCAAGCCAGGCTCTTCTCCTTTACTACATTCAATAGGGGGAGAACATTTTGTGTATAATATTGGGCTGCCTCCCTTGTCACCATTACTCCCAAGTATTTAAATTCAGTGACCCACTTTAAGGGGGACGGGCTAGCCAGAGAGGGAGCCCGGGCATCCAGCGGGAAGAGCACCGACTTGGACCAGTTTATTCTAACTCCAGAGAACGTCCCAAAAACTTCAAACGTCTCCAGGGCTGCCAGCAGCGAGGGACCAGCGTCATTGAGGTACAGGAGGGTGTCGTCCGCGTAGAGGGATATCTTCTCCTCCAGCCTCCCCACCGATAGCCCGGAAATCGCCCGGGACTCCCGGACAGCAATCGCCAGGGGTTCCAATGCAAGGGCAAATAGGAAAGCGGAAAGGGCTCCGAGACCCATCCATTGGTGCGAACCCTCGCCACCGGCCTCCCATACAGCATCCGAATCCAGTGTATAAAACGGGGGCCAAAGCCAAACCTGGCCAAGACCTCCCACAAATACCCCCATTCCACCGAGTCGAAGGCTTTCTCCGCGTCCAGAGAAGCCACCACTCGGGATCCGACACGGTCATGCGTTACAGAGAGATTCAAAAAGAGTCTCCGAATATTGATGTCGGTGCCCTTACCCGGCATAAATCCAGTCTGATCCATGTGAATCAGCTCAGTAATCACTCCCGATAGGCGGTTCGCAATGATCTTGACAAGGACTTTAGCGTCCACGTTCAGTAGGGAGATGGGCCTGTAGGAGGCACAGTCTAGAGGATCCCTACCGGGCTTGGGCACCAACACAATAACCGCCTCCGCCATAGATTCAGGCAGGGCACCATGTCTGCTGAATTCTGAAAGAAGCATTGTCAGTTTTGGGGCAAGGGTCTCCAAGTTCTGTGAGTAGAATTCTGTCGGGAGTCCGTCAATCCCAGGGGTCTTACCTCCCTGCAACCCCCTTATGGCCCCCTGAACTTCCTCCAGGGTAATGTCTGTCTCGAGGTCTGCCCGCATAGTCTCATCAAGTGTGGGGAACGGGACCGAGTCCAAATAGGCCTGCAGGTCAGAGGGCGAATACTGAACTCTCGAGGAGTAGACCCCTTGAAAGAATTGGGAGAATCTAGTATTAATATTGTCCGGGGAAGTAAGCACCGTCCCTCCCTCATCCCGTACCCCCACTATATGTGTAGACTGAGTCGAACCCCTGGATAGCCATGCCAGCAAGTGTCCATTCTTGTTTCCATGTTCAAAAACTCGTTGGGCAGAGTATAACATAGATTTCTTAGTCTGATCAATCCGGCACAGGGAAAGCTTCCTAAGGGCCTGCTGCCATGTAGAATATGTTGCCTCCGTAGGGGCCGCAACATAGGATCTCTCACATCCACTAGCCTCCTCCTCCCTGTCAAGCAACTCCTTCTCACCCTCCCTTTGCAATGAGGATATCCGGGAGATATATTCCCCCCTAACCCAGGCCTTAAAAGCATCCCACTGCACACCAGAGCCAGCCGAGTCCCTGTTAGCAGACCAATAATTACAGATAGACTCCGCCATATCTTCCTGAATCCTGTCGTCCATGGCCCAGTACCTGGAAAGGCGCCACAGCCTCGCACCCCCAGGGTCCGCAGGCGATAGATCCAGACAGACGGGCGCGTGATCCGATATGCCCCTAGATAGATGACTAGCATCTCGAACCCAATTTAGGGCCGCAGTAGTGGCATATACTAGATCAATACGAGACAGAGTTTTATACGTGGCAGAGTGGCACGTGTACTCCCTAGTATGAGGGTGAAAATGTCTCCACACGTCCGTCAATCCATATGCATCCACCCATCGGGGGAGGTCCGAGGAGGGTCGAGACACGGAATGCAGCCTGTCCATGCCCTGGGAGGGGACCAAATTAAAGTCTCCAAAAACGTAAAGAACTGGTGCATCAAATTCAAGAATTATCCCCATAAGATCATATAGCAGTTGTATCGAGGCTGGGGGGGGGCAAGTACACCCCAGCCAAGACCACCCGCCTATCAAAAATACACGCATGGAGAACCACAAATCTGCCCCCGGGGTCCGTACGGACGTCTATGATCCGGAACGGCAGAGACTTCCTAATCAGGATACTTACTCCCCGGGCATAGCAGGAGTAGGTGGAGTGGTAAGCTGCACCAACCCAGGCCCTACGCAAACCTAGAATTCGTGAGCCCGTCAAGTGAGTCTCCAATAGGAATACAGATGTGGGGGCTAATCTTCTGAAGGTACCGGAACACCAGGGATCTCTTAACCGCAGAGCCGAGACCCCGGACGTTCCAGGAAACAACTCTAATCTGAGCCATCAGGACGATTGACGAACATATATATCCCCACCCCCCACAGACACAGAGCACCCAAGATCCAAAAAAGGGCACAGGGACCCCCCCTCCCCCCCCAGAACATCTCCATCACCGAACCTGCAAAAAGAAATTATTAGGCATGTAATGTCACAAAGAAACAAAACAAAAATCTTCCCCTCCCCCTGCAACAGCAGTATAACGACCAGTTCCCACCAGTTCCCTATCCCCCCCCCACCCCGCCACCCCATCCCAATCATGGAGAGCATAATCCCCTAACTCCAGACAACAGGTCTGTTAGAACAAGGTACTAGTGTATCGGGCCGTGGACCGGAGGAGACCACACACTAGTCCAGGTGCTAGTTCAGCACCAGAGCCGCTGGCCACCACATGAAAGTACCTATTAATGCAGGTAGCAACCCCAAATTCCCACGGCAGTCCATGGCAAAGTACAGGAGCCAAAAAAAACAAAACAACAAACAGTCTACCAGGTCACCAGGAATAAGGACAACAGGTGGTAAGTCAGTCAAAGAAACATCTCCTGCAAGCAGGGGCACATTACTTGAGAGTAACTGCACTCGGGGCATTCAAAAGGGCATAGTACATACCCCATAACAGCACTGGTGTCCCCAGGCAGCAGCAGAACCCAAACATCTGGAGGGTCCCGGCAGAATTGAAGGCAGCAAGGTGGGCCCCACCGCAGCCAGGGTGGCACCAGATAAAAGGCAGATATGTCTTCTCATGCATAGAAGGAAGGTAGTTGACAACTCAGTGACGAGGTGGTAGTGTCGATCCAGGAGAAAGCTTCCCTTGGTGACATGAAAATGCGTATGGTTTCACCATCTTGTACCCGGAGACGTGCAGGGAACATCATATTGTATCGAATATCACGGGTGCGGAGCTGGGCCTTGACCTGGTCGAATGACTTCCGCAACTTCTGGGTCTCCATCGAATAATCCGGGAAGATGAGAACTTTAGCGTTCTCGTACCGAAGCTCTCCCTTACCCCTTGCGGCTCTCAGCACCTCATCCCTGTCCTGAAAATTCAGGAACCGGAGAATGAACGTGCGGGGGGGGCCCCCGGCAGGATTCGGCCGCGGAGGGATCCGGTGCGCTCGCTCCACCGCATAGAAGGGAGAGAAGTGAGCCTCTGGGAGGAGATCACGCAGAAGGCCCTCCACAAATCCAGTTGGGGACTGTCCCTCCGCACCCTCCGGGAGTCCAACAATCCGGAGGTTGTTCCTCCTATTTCGGTTTTCGGCGTCGTCGGCCTTATATTCCAGTGCCTTGATCCGGTTGTGCATGGTTCGGAGGTCAGCGGAGTGGCTTGTCACTACGTCCTCCACATCCCCCACCCGCCGCTCAGCCTCCGGGACTCGGGACCTCATCTTGTCCATATCCTGCCTCATGATCCCCCATCTCCAGCTGCACAGCCTCAATCTTAGAGGTGAGTGTTGCTTGGCAAGTCGCTATGGCTGCCATGATGTTGGCTACATAGCTGGGCTGGGACGGGGGCTCCTCCGCCCGCACTGTTTGTGACGCCATCTTGGAAGGTCGCACACCACGAGGCCGCACACAGGCCGGGGGAGAGTCCGCAGGGATCTCGGACAGCGGAAGAAACCGAAGCGTCCTACCTCCACCTGAGCCTCCCCGCCGTGTGCGGCGTCTCATCTGCCAGGGAATAGGAGCCACGAACGGAGTTTAAACCCGCCTGGACAGGATAAAAGGCAAGGTAGCCAGCAGAGCTCCGTTAAGTGCGACTGTTCAGGTCTCCATCCTGGCCACGCCCCCGGCTATCTTCTTTCAGCGGCCGCTAGTGGGGCCATTATTTGATTAGTACCTTCGTACAGGGGGTCCGACATGTGCTCCCCCCTATTAAGCCACCTCTTCCTCCTTGGGATTTGAATTTGGTGCTCTCGGTTCTTCAGGAACCTCCTTTTTGAAAACATCAGATTCCTCTCTTAACCTTATCTCAAAAGGTGGCTTTTCTAGTAGCCATTACTTCTGTCAGAAGGGTTTCTGAATTGGTGACCTTGTCTTGCAAACCGCCATACTTGGTCCTCCATAAGGATAAGACGGTGCTACGCCCACGGCCTTCCACCTTAATGAGGACAATGTACTTCCGTTTTTATGTCCTCGTCCATCGCATCCCAGAGTTTGCGCTTCACACGTTAGACGTGGTACGTGCTTTACGGGTGTACCTGTCTGCTACGGCTTTGTTTCAGAAGTCTGACTCGCTGTTTGTGTCTGTGTATGGTCCAACACAGGGCCAAGCGGTTTTGCCTGCCACCATTTCTCGGTGGATCAGGCAGACCGTCATACAGGCCTATGTCCTTAAGGGGCGGGCGCCTCCCTTTTCTGGTTACGGCGCATTCTACCAGGGCAATTGGTGCTTCCTGGGCTTTCCGACATCAAGCATCTGTTGCACAAGTGTGCAAGGCGGCGACCTGGTCGTCCGTGCACATACCTTTTCAAAGTTCTATAAGGTTGATGTGGCTGCATCTTCTGATGCTTCCTTCGGCTGCAAGGTTTTGCAGGCGGCTGTTTAATGTTGCACCTCCTCCGTTGAGGAGCTCTGCTTGTTTGGGGTGAAGTTTGGTTTTTTCCTTGATGCTGTTCCCACCCCTCGTTCTTTGACACTGCTTTGGGACGTCACACTTTGTCAAGATTGAAGATGCTGTGTCAGTCCATGGACGGTAAGAGAAAATAAGACACAGCACCCACCCTTCCTTTTGTTGAGTTTGTACTGCTTTAATACGAACTGAGGCTGCTGGCTGCAGGTAGGAGGGTTATGTCCGGAGCGACCGCCCCCTGGGTGGGGCTGTTCAGCTCTGGTAATGGAATGTATGTTAAAACATCGAACATTCTACCTAGTCTTCTCCTATGAGCAGGAACATAACCCACTTTGTCAAGATTGAAGATGCTGTGTCAGTCCATGGACGTCCGAGAAAAGGATTTTACGGTGAGTACAAAAAATCCTATTTTTTCCTTTTTTATTTTGTATTTCGATGAGCCTGTTGCATTGGCACGCTTTTTTATGCGGCAGTGCTTAAAAATGCAGCATACCTGCATTTATCCACATCAATCAGTGAGGTGATCTGAATGGGACACAAACGGCAATCGTTTTTAGTGTCCTTTGTGTCTGCATTGAGCAATGCATTTAGTGTGAATGCACCTTAAGCCCCCTGTTCACATCGGCACAATTTGACATGCGATTTGACATATCAACTCGCAGCCTATTTCTGGCAACAGCACTGTCCTAATTGGTGCAACGCCACACAGATTTCCAATGGTAGTTCCTGCACTACTTTTGGCGACTTCGGTGGCTGGGGGTGCCAATTTCAATAGACATGAAACCACACAGGTGTCTTTTTTAAATCCCCTTACTTGCACTGAAATGCTGGTTTGAAATTGTGCTAGGTCAGCTGGTTTCGCACGATTTCAAACCCTCATTGAGTGTGAACGAGGGCTGAAGGAGGGTACTGAGAAGAATGTTAAGGCTGCCTTTGCTGACCACATGAAAGTGTGTTGCCTGGCTGTCTGACCAGCTCTTCCTCTACATTATCCCTCAGGAACCCATAGGAAAAGGTGGTTTGAAAAATCTTTAGGACAAAAGGTACTGCTACAATAGTAGTCTTGGGGCCTCGTGTTTTTTTGTTTTTTTTTCTTAATAAAAGTTAAGGGTAATAAACAATACATTTAACTTTTTGCACAACAATAAATTGCCATGTGTTGTAATGTGTTTTTGTTGAATAAAAATGTGGACATGCTGCATTTTTATGCAACACATTCCCAACACTGGAATGGTGTGAAAAGGGACAAAACAATTCTGGGTTCTTTGTATTTGGCTTGTGTTGATCTAGCTCAGGGGACTCCAAAGTGCAGCCCGAGAGCCAGATGTCTCCCTATGCTAGCCTTTATCCGGCCCTTGGGGCACTATTTCTCCCACTGACACCAACAAGGGGGCACTGATGCCAATGATGGGATACTCTTCCTATTACTAATGAGGGCACTACAACTCCTCCTGACCACAAACCTTAAGGGCCATATTTATTCTCTCTGATGCTGGATATTTTCTGCCCCTCGCTGGCCCTCCTAAAGTCTGAAGGACAATAAACTGGCCCTTGGTTTGAAAAGTTTGGAGACCCCTGATCTAGCTGATCAACACAGCTGAACGAACCTGGTGTAAATTAACCCTTCGGCAGGCCATAGTGATTTTCTTTCCTGCAACCGTGTCCCTGCGAGGAGAAGACAGTGATTATTGCAAGTAGCTATAACGGCTGCTAGCAACAATCACATGTAAAATCCGGCAGGCTGGTTATACCCAAGTTGATCGCTCAACTTGGGTATATTCAGCCTGCCCATACGTGGTTCGAATCTTGGGCGTTTCAGCAGGAGCTTGAACTGCCCATGGCTGGCTTTGCGATTGAATAAAATACAGGTGGTGATGTACATGTGTGGGTTTGTTTGATAAGACAGTTCAATTTAAATGTATTTAGGAAAGTGAGCAAAATATAGTCTAGTGCATGTTTTCAGGGAATCCTACATGGTTAATCAGGGTGGATATAAATCAATGATTTAAAAAAAGAAAGATGGGTTTTTTTTTTTTTTTAAACAGGTTTTTTTTAATCAAATTTATTTTAAAGAGGAAGTAAACCCTGATGAGTTTTTTACTTCCTCTTTTGCACACTGCAAATTAAAAGCATAATGGGCTAGTATGCATCACATACTAGCCCATTATGTGAAACTTGCTTGCAAACAAACTCAGCGCTGTCCCCTGTGCAGGCTGCGTCCATCGTCTCACCCCTCTTTCTTCCGAGGCCGCAGACTCTGGTTCTGTGATTTGACCGGAGCCAAGACGCATGCGCGCGGGAGCCGCCGGTAACGGCACATTTTAACTGAAGCAATGGCACGACGTGCCATTGCTTCAGTGCGCATGTGCCGATAACTTCGACACATACAGATACAAGGGGATATCTCCTAAACCATGCAGGTTTAGGAGATATCCAGGGTAGCTATAGGTAAGCCTTATTATAGGCTTACCTGTAGCAAAAAGTGGTCTGTAAGGGTTTACAACCACTTTAATAAAATGCTTTTAGAGTAAAAATCTATCTAAAGATGGTTTTCTATTTAAGATACATTAATCATTTAGTTTATTCAGCATGAAATTGAGCCTTAGTTATGTAGCAGGAGGCTGTATATTTTGCAATATTTACATTTTTGGTAAACTCATTCAATGAATCCAAGCTCTGAAAGCTGAGATAACATGCACTGCATTGATGCATTCACACAATTTCACTGTAACCATGAGATAAAACAAAGTTCAGGAATATTCATTCCATTGTTTTGCAAATCTATGTACACTACAAACTGTGCGAATTGGTTCTGATATTGCGGTTTTACTAACCTGACAGATTTTTCCAAATGGGAAACCTTCATTTAGTTTGCAAATAAAGATTCTAACTTCCAGCAAGAATAAGTGCTTACATTTAAAGAGCACCTGTCATTTCAGAACCATCATGGCAGCGCCTGTTGGCAGACATTCACTTACCTGCCGCCGCCACGTCCCTCACCTTGTTTTGTCACTGCCGCATCACCAGCCATCCCACTAAAGTGAATGGGACTGTTGGTGAGTCAACAGAAGGTCAGAGGAGGAGCTGCTGCGGGACAGATGACAGTTGCTCTTTTTAAAAATTATGATTTAAATCGAGCATTTTTACTAGTGATTTAACCCCTTCTGTACCGGGCAATAGTCGTATGACGCTGGCAGGAACCGGGGCGGGCATCATATGACTTCCGTTTTTCCCAGCCGTCTAGGGGGCGCGCCCGTGCTCGTGACCTGGTGCCCGGCGGCCGCGATGGGCGCCCGCGATCACGGCAGGAGTGTGGATCTGTGAGTAAACGCACAGATCCACCTCCTGTCAGAGGTGAGGAGACCAATGTGTGTTCCCAATACAGAGGAACACACATCGGTCTCCTCCCCTTGTGAGTCCCCTCCCCCTACAGTTAGACTCAATAGGGAACATATTAACCCCTTCAGCGCCTCCTAGTGTTAACCCCTTCCCTGCCAGTCACATTTACACAGTAATCAGTGCATTTTTATAGCACTAATCACTGTATAAATGTGAATGGTGTCAAAAACGTGTCAAAAGTGTCCGATGTGTCCGCCGCAATGTCACGGTTACAATAAAAATCGCAGATCGCCGCCATTACTAGTAAAAAAAATAAAAATGCCATAAATCTAGCCCCTATTTTGTAGACGCTATAACTTTTGCCCAAACCAATCAATATACGCTTATTGCGGATTTTTTTTATACCAAAAATATGTAGAAAACATATCGGTCTAAACAGAGGAAAAAAATTGTTTTTATAAAAAAAAAAAATTGTGCTATTAAATCCAAAGTAAAAAATAGTGTTTTTTTTTTTTTCTTCAAAATTGTCGCTCTTTTGTTTATAGCGCAAAAAATAAAAACCGCAGAGATGATCAAATACCACCAAACAAAAGCTCTATTTGTGGGGACAAAAAACAAAGATTTCATTTTGGGTACAGTGTTGCATGACCGCAATTGTCATTCAAAATGCAACAGCGCTGAAAACTAAGAATTGGTCTGGGCAGGAAGGGGGTAAAAATGCCCTGTATGGAAGTGGTTAAGTCCAATCCACCATGTGGTTAATACAAGCTTTCCAATGAAATTAAATAAAAACTGGTTATGTATGCGGTACAGTTTTACAGCAGGGGCACCATAAATAGAATGCAAACAACTTTGAGGAATTCAGCATTAGAAAGTTAAAATCAGTGTTGATATGTTGCTGTGCGACAAGATCACACCATTTCCCTATGCAGTGTATCGGCAATAGTATGACACTGCTTTCCCTTGAAATAATTTAATTGGGAGACCTTGTGATGGCTAGAGACAGAATTGTTCTGCTCTTCTCCAGTAAAAGATTCAAATACTGGCAGGTCTCCGGATCACAGTATACCATGTGAATTCAGGGATGGGCTTCTGCTGACTCATACAACTTTTCATCACATGTCGGTGTGTTTTTTTTTTTTTCTTTTTTCAAAGTGGAAAGTTCTTGAACTGTCTTTTTTTCTGCCATGCAATTTAACAATCGCTTCAACCTCCAATACTAACATGTTCAGCATTTGCACCAAACCCGTGCAGGGCCCTTTTTTTTTTTTTTCTCTGCACCAGAATCTGATCCCATAGTTGTGAACACCCATGGGATCCAATGCTGCAAATCGCACTGCATTTTGCAAACAGATTTCGGGGGTAACATACACTCCGCAATCCGGTTTGCACAAACTGGTTGCGGTTTTGACTCAGTGCGGAATACGCTGTGAATTTTCGACGCATCTAGTGTGAGCCCTGGCTTAAAGTGGTTGTAAACAATCTTCTGTACTGTGCACTTTCCTCTATCCACAGCACCTAGTGTGATTTCTGCCCCCCCCCCCTCTGCTATCTACATGAGTCGCATCTGTCAGTCTATACTGACATCAGTCAGTCCCTGGAGATGGCCTCCCTTTCCCCAGCACACAGCTGGTGATTGACAGCCTCAGCTGGCCATGTTTCCCCATAAAGCTGTGTACAGGGGGGTGTGTCCTTTCCATTCACTCAGTTCTCAGATTACACTCTGCTCTGTACTGTATGCTGGGCATTGTGTGACATCAGATTCCAACCCCTTACCTTCTGGAACTCAGAAATTCTTTGTAAAATGTGTGCTTCAGGACTGTAGATGGGAGATGGCTTCAAATAAACAGGTGTAAGTTATGTATGAGGATTTTGTTTCTTTTCCATGCATCGGCTGAGTCTAGTCACTTCAGTGATCATATGTAATGGTTTACAACCATTATTGTCCATACGTTGCAGTATTGTAGAATTCAATCAGATCCTGCATCGGCAACATTTTGCTGCCAGTAATTATGACTATTGTAGTCTGTGACTGTGCTGAATTGAACCTGTAAGTTACAAATGTACATTGCTGTGATCTGGCCTGGGACAGAACCGCTTTAGTAAAGCAGTCCTGCTATGGAAAAAGCCTTTTATTACATTGTATGGTTTGACGTAATTTCAGGCGATCGCGCTAGATATTCGCTGTTCCTTTTTAAAGTTTTTTTTATGCAAATTAGGTTTCTATATGCAAGCTTTTCTCCAGACAGCTTTTGTGTAGTGGTTTTATTTCTGGCTGTGTTCTGTCAAACTAGGTCAGTAGTGTTGGAGTGCCAGGAGTAGCATTTCTTGTTTTGTGTTGGCATACAAAGGCTTCAGCATCCTAGTGCTGAAATGATGGAGGCTGTATCAGCAGAGTTCAGCAGGAGGGCAAGGTAGCATTATTTATATGTTGTATGGGTATCTGCATCTGTGACAGCATTTTCCTATTCTGGCTTCAAAAGAATAACATTTATAAGGGACCTACCACTTGATGTAGGTGTTTTTTTTTAATAAGAGAACTGAAAAATCTACGTGAAATGTCCTGAAATTATTTGACTTGGTACAACATGCTACGTATTGGTGTGACGGCTCTATCTATCCATTATCTTTGAAAGCACATCTGTACACTGGGAAAGGCTTGGGAGCATTTTAGTTTCTTACTAGGACCTCAGTCTTTGGTGCCAGCGCAATACCTAAGAGCCGGTACCTTTTTGTGGCAATCAGCCTTTATTGTAATTATGTTACATTGGTTACTTGGTAAAACACATTACAAGATATATTGGGGGATATTTACTAAAGGCAAGTCCACGTTGCACTACAAGTGCACTTGAAATCGCACTGAAAGTGCACTTGGAAGTGCAGTCGCTGTAGATCCGAGGGGGACATGCAAGGAAAATAAACAGCATTTTAGCTTGCACACGATTGGATAATATCAGCAGAACTTCCCCTCATTTCAGCTCTACCCCTCAGATTTACAGCGACTGCCCTTCCAAGTGCACTTTCAGTGCAATTTCAAGTGCACTTTGCACTTGTAGTGCAAAGTGGATTTGCCTTTCGTAAATAACCCCCATTGTGTCACTTGTTGTTTTTTTCATACAGTATAGTTAAAAATGTACTGCACATTTTTCACATCTGGCTCCTAAAACCATATTTTCTTATACAAAATAGTGTGTGTGTGTGTGTGTGTGTGTGTGTGTGTGTGTGTAATATATATTTTATCATATGAATGAATATATAATTTTTTTTTTTTTTTTTTTTTTGTAATTGGCACATGATGGTACTTGTATTTAATAAGAAATGTATTTTGTGCTGGTAGCTGCTTTCTTAGTTGAAATCTTCAGTTCTCTGCCCCCTTCGCACCCCTTCAGTGGTAATCTTCTGTTACTGCCTGGGTTAATATAGAAGCTGGACTTGTCATAAGCACTTGTCAAGAGTGCCAGATATGCCTGCCCTTTCCACCTCCATTCATAGAGCTGTACTATAGCTTCCAGCAATTTAAAAGCGCTTTATGAATGGAGAAAGCAAAACTTTAAATCATCCACCCGTCCTTCGTTAAGAGTGCTTGTCATTGCTGGAAGCTATGCTTATATCAGAGAAGGAAGGGGGGCTGAAAAGCCCAGCATAGTTGGCACTCTTGACAAGTGAGGGACTGCATTAATTCCCACTCCTGGTGAATTTGGGGGTGGGTGACAGGCGACTGAAGACCACAACTAAGAGCAGCCACCCATCACAAAGTGGTTTGTGTATATAAATATATATAAAATGTTTTCCCTCTCCAAGGCTCATTGATGCATGTGAGGAGTAAAGGCTAGATCCAATAGAAGAGCTACTATAACTCAAATTGCTGGAAGAAAAGTTAAAGCTTGTTCTGGTAGAAAGGTGTTGAAAAGCAGTTGTTTGGGACTGGTCAGGGTGCTTATGCTGATCTTTGTTCGCAGCCAAAAGTGCCTACATTAGGCATGTGAGCATCATAACTGAACAATGAAAGAAAGTGGCCTGGACTGATGAATACAAGAATGGTCTGAGGCTCCCCTGAAGTGGGTGCTTTAGAAATTGGATCCATTAGAGAATGCCTAGTGCTTTATGTACCGTATTTATCGGCGTATAACACGCACCCCAAGTTTAGGAGGGAATTTTAGGGGAAAAAACTTTTAGGAGGGAAGTTTAAGGAAAAATAACTTACATTTAAATGCAGCCTTATCAGTGCCCAGTGCAGCCTTGCCCCAGTGCAGCCTTGCCCCAGAGTCCAGTGCAGCCTTGCCCCAGAGTCCAGTGCAGCCTTGCCCCAGAGTCCAGTGCAGCCTTGCCCCAGAGTCCAGTGCAGCCTTGCCCCAGAGTCCAGTGCAGCCTTGCCCCAGAGTCCAGTGCAGCCTTGCCCCAGAGTCCAGTGCAGCCTTGCCCCAGAGTCCAGTGCAGCCTTGCCCCATTTTAAAATTTACTCGGCTTTTCTCGGCTCCGCTCAGTCACGCCGAGTCCTGCCCTATGATGGACATAACACAGGTCCAGTGGCGGGACTGGGCATGACTGTGAGCGGAGCCGAGTAAAGCCGAGTATAATTGAGTACACTCGGCTATGTGTATCTCGCTCCGTTCCGCTCAGTCAGCGGAGACCGCCCGGGGATGTGGGTATCGGCGTATAACACGCACCCACGATTTTCCCCTGATTTTCAGGGGGAAAAAAGTGCGTGTTATATGCCGATAAATACGGTAAGTGACATATATTGTTGTTTTTGAAAGATCCCAGTCCATGCCTTGGTGTGGTTTTCCATATTTTGGATAAATTCAGTTTTCTCGGGCCTGTGCATGAATTGGGATAAATCTACTATACGCCCCTTAGACCCTGGCACTGAGGCCGCCGCAGATGTGACAAATGTAGTTGCAATGGGTCTCCCAATTCGCATATATCGGTGAGTCACTGACTATCGTGCACTGAACCTGCACCCCTTATTGGACTTAAAAGAGAAGTGGTGTGTGTTTATTTTTTTCTGCTAATCATACTTCCCGCGGTGGATGCAGCATCAGATCGATGCTGTCTGCACTGAGAACCGAACCACAGAACACCGCTGATGGCTCGGTTCTCATTCCTCCCCAAGCAGAGAGCTGCTGACTGTCAGTCAGCATCGCTCCTGCTCTGCTCCTCCACGCTCGTTGGAGCCTACGACTCGCTCTCTCGCCGGCCTCTCCATTTTGGATGAACCCCTGTCTTTATCTCAATTTCTTACCATTCCAGATCCCATCATATGGGCAACTAAAGGGCTAAAGACATTGGGGGATATCACTAGAAGGGGTGAGCAATTGTCCTTTGCAGACCTCAAGCTGAGATATAATTGACCTAATCCCTACCTTTTTTAGATACTTAAAGCTGCGACATGCTTTTACTTCCCAATTTGAATCTGTTATGGTGGAAATTGAGCTGTCCTGCTTAGAAAACATTTTACT
This sequence comes from Rana muscosa, assembly GCA_029206835.1. Lineage (NCBI taxonomy): Eukaryota > Metazoa > Chordata > Amphibia > Anura > Ranidae > Rana > Rana muscosa. The sequence goes on from CM055122.1 coordinate 1,129,589,642, forward strand.
AGAGGAGTCCATGAAAAAACACTCTCCGAGTTATATAAAGAACTTTTCCCTGTCCCTCCTCCCTCAGTGGTTAAGTGCAGAGAGCAAAAGGTGGAAGCAATTCTGAAAGGGATTGGTTAATAAAATGTTGCTGCTGCATACTTGAGCAGAGGTTGTCCCAAGAAATTTAAGAAAGTTTGTCAGATCTAGCTTAATAGCCCTACAACAGTTGCTCAAGACCTCTAGGGACATGACAATTAGGCCTCATGCCCACGGACGTTTTTACAGCCACGTTTTTGAGTGTTTTTTACAGCTTAAAAACGCCTGTCCATGTTAGTCTATAGCTTCATGCCCACCTAGATGTTTTAGAGCTGCAAATAGCATAGATGTTTTTAAGCTGTAAAAAAAAAACCAGGACCAGTGCGTTCCTCAGCGTCGGCGTTAGGCATAGAAAACGCCGCGATTGCGTTTTTGAGCTCCACCGTTTTTAAAAAAAATAAAAAAAATTGTACAATAACATGGACAGGCGTTTTTAAGCTGTAAAAAACGCGGCTGTAAAAATGTCCGTGGGCATGAGGCCTTAGGATATAACTGTCTGAGTGGGGTGGTGGTAGCTGGGGTGAACTGTGCTAGAGTTTCCTCTCACCTGTTGTAGAACATCCCTGCTTGATCTCATTCAAACCTCTGGTCCTTAGGCCCTCATTTAGCCTGGGGTGCTCTCCCCTGGAGGGACTAGCTGTGATTTGCCTATGATTCTATATTAGGACGTGCATTTATGTCTCTCTGGTTGTACTACTATGTAAACATAATATTCTTTATTTCTGAGGGACGCATAGCATTTGATGCTGTGTAAGTACTTCCTGGGATGGTGCCTGATAGTGGGGTGTGGGTTGGTGTTTTTGTGGGGAAGGTTTTTGTTTCTGTACTGAGCCCTGTGTGGCAGAAACTTTATTACTCTTTCGTCCATGGACCGACACAGCTTCTCTATTGACAAGTGGGTATTATCCGTTAATTAGGAGTGACTAGGCAGAAAAACTTGTAAAAAGTGTTGCATCACACCTTCTACAGTACCGCCCAGGGGGTGGACCCTCTGGGTATAACCTCCCAGTCTGCATCTCGCAGATCATTTTTTTTCTGTCTAGCAAGGAGTAGGACATGGCTCCCTTCGGGCCCATTGGTCCGGGGGAAAAAGAGATATATATATATATATATATATATATATATATATATATATATATATATATATATATATATATATATATATATATATATATATATATATATATATATATATATATATATTTTTTGCTACATTTGTTGTTTCCTGCGATCTTCGATCAACTGCCGACTGGGTGACAGGCTGGATCCTCTATCCTTGTAGTCTCCCCAGTTGCGGCCATCGAGCGTGTGCCGACCCTAGCTATGCGCTGGGTTTTCCACGACATGCCCGTTGCTCCACGGGTGGCAGGTGAGCCTACGCTCCAGGGCCTGCATCAGACCGCTCAGCTTTGGCTGACCTTACGGCCGAATCGCAGCAGCCTGGCCGGTGAGCTTACGCTCCAAGGCTTGCATCGGACCGCTCAGCTTCGGGTGACCTCACGGCCGAGTCGCAGCAGCCTGTCCGGTGAGCGTCACGCTCCAGGGCATGCATATGATCGTCCCTTTTGGGTCCAATCACAGCATGCCTGGCCAACAGTCACCTTCAGTGCGCGGACGATCTGTTTTGGAATGTCTTCCAGCTTAATACATGCAGGATAGGTAAGTAAACTCCCCTGCCTCGGCTGGGTGATTTAGCTGGACATTCCTGGAGAGATCAAGTAAGTGGTTGTGGCCCCTTTCTTCCCTCTCTCCCTGCCTTTCCCTCCTCCCTGGGCTTCTAGCTAAAGGTTGCTTTGTGCTGGGGGTCACCTAAGGGGTTCCACTGGTGTGGGGCTGGCTGTAACTAACATTCAAAAGAAATGTCATTTCTGCTTACCTGTATGTGCTTCCTCCTCCATGCTGTCGGCGGCCATTTTGGGGTGGTCCATGCCGAGGTCGGCTTCTTGTGACTGCCCGGCGGCCATCTTCCTGTGGTTCGGTGCCATTTGCTTGTAGTCCACACCCACTGGCCCCTATCAGCTGATCGGCGGCCATGTTTGTCCACCCTGTATGTATATATTGCCGTTCGGCGGCCATCTTTTTGTGGGCTACGGCTGCTTGACCTCTATCTTCGGCTCGGCGGCCATTTTCTTAGAGCCCATATTATCTTCCATACAGACGTTTTTGGTAGCCATTTTTCGAGAGCCTCCGGCCTCTAGGGTGCATTACACTGGCGCGAAAATTGACACAGGAAGTGCTGATAAAAGAAGCAGACTGACACAGCAGCAGCAGTGGGACAGCATCACAGGCGCAGCACACGGCAGCATAGCAATACCGGTCCAGGGTGGTGAGTCCTCTGGGTGACCCAGCATCTCTGCAGCGCAGGAGGGTGGCCTATTGATATCTTGCCTGGAGCCCTGTGGGTGTCAGCGTGTGGTCAGCATGGCATCTGAGCCAGATGTTTTCTCCCCTGAAACACCAGATTTAGCAGCTGGTGCCCCTGAGGTGTCTATGAACGCTATGTCGGCAATCCTAGAGGCGTTTGCTGCCAGGGTGGAAGCAGCACATGGGAATACGGGGGGTAGTAAATGCCCCCGTCCCCTGCAATCTTCTGGGGATTTTTCTGAGACAGAACCAGGTCCAGCTACGTAAACCTGCCCACACTGCTAAGGTGTTCCTTTGTGTGTCTTATTTTGACAAACTCTTATACAAGGAATGGGAGAACCCACTGAGGGTCTTTACAGCCCCAAAGAGGTTTGCGGTACGATACCCCTTTGAGGAAAGTTTTCTGAAGAAATGGACCTCTCCCCCCTATAGTGGACCCTTCGGTGTCCAGACTTAATAGAGCCACCACTATTCCAGTAGAAGGGGCTCCTGTTTTCAAGGACCCTGTGGATAAGAAGACTGAAGCGCTCGCTACCTATACTCAGTGGTAGGCTCGGCAGTATGCCCGGCATTGGCAGGGGCCCTAGTGTCTCAGACCCTTACTGAATGGGCAAAATTGCTACTCCAGGAGTTAAAAGAGCGAGATGCTCCTAATGAGATAAATTTGGCCGACCAGACATGGATACTATTCCCCTGCTGTCAAAAGCTTCGGTTTATGCAGTAGCAATACGCTGCCTGATCTGGCTAAAAGGCTGGTCTGTGGACCAGACTTCCAAGAAAGCCCTGTTGGATCTGCCTTTTAAGGGCGACAGACTTTTTGGGGCTTCTCTGGATGACCTCCATCAAGGATGCCACAGGAGGTAAAAGCACTTTGCTTCCCCAAATTAGCAAGGGTAAGGGGCCAGGGCAAGGGCCCTCCTTTACTGCACACAAGCGTTTTTTTTGTCCCCCTAGGGCGACAGAAAAGACCCCAGGCCGATAAAGCGCCTGCCCAACAAGCCTGCGGACAAATCTGCGTCCGCATGAAGGTCCGCCCCCACCCAGCTCTTGGGTGGAGGGACGTCTTCGCAAATTCGCGACTCAGTGGACAGCTCTAGTCTCCGACAGGTGGGTTTGCGAAGTAATCTCCTCAGGCTACAAGATAGAATTTCTCTCTTGTCCACCGGACAGATTCATCACCTCCAATCTCCAGCTACTACCGACCCGTCGGGAGGCCCTGTATGGGGCGGTCCAGGGTCTACTGGAACGCGGGGTAGTTGTTCCAGAACAGGAACGGGGTCAGGGTTTTTACTCAAATCTGTTTATTGTGCCGAAGGAGGGGGTTCGTCCAATCTTGGATCTCAGAGCCCTCAATTGCTTTGTGAAAGTACAAAGATTTCGGATGGAGTCGGTTCGATCTGTAGTCACGGCTCTCCATCCGGGGGACTTTCTGGCCTCCTTGGGCATCAAGGACGCATACCTGCATGTCCCCATATACTCCAGACACTTCTGCAATTTGCTATCGGGAAGGACCACTTTGTGGCCCTCCCGTTTGGCCTTGCCTCAGCACCCAGGACGTTCACCAAGGTGCTCGCATCGATTTTGGCACTTCTAAGACAGCGGGGTATCGCTATCATGGGCTACTTGGATGACCTTCTACTGAAGGCCCCTTCAAGCTCAGAATTAGAGGTAAGCGTGTCTATTACCTGTCAGACTCTTCGAGACCTGTGGTTGGATACTAAACACGCAAAGGTCAGTATGGTGCCCACTCAATGCCTAGTGTACCTGGGGTTGATTCTGGATTCCTCAGAGGCAAAGGTATTCCTCCCTGTGGAGAAGTTGCAGACCCTCCGGGCTGCAGTTCGGCAGCTGACTTCCAGGAATTGGTCGTCACTCCGTTTTTGCATGCGAGTGTTGGGCCTCATGGTAGCCTCCTTCGAGGCGGTCCCATATGCTCAATACCACACGAGTGTTACAGAAGGAAGTTCTGTCCAGATGGAACAGATGCCCTTCATCTCTGGACTATCAAATCCGAGTGAGCCACCTAGTCAGGAGATCCCTGGTATGGTGGCTGACAGCACCGGCTGTAATGGCTGGGAAGTCATTTCTTCCGTTTTACTGGATAGTGATCACGACGGACGCCAGCCTTACAGGTTGGTAGGGAGTTTGGGGTGTTCAGTCGGCGCAAGGTCGCTGGACCCCAGAGGAAGCCCTCCTGCTGATCAATGTCCTGGAAATCCGGGCGATCAGGCTGTGCCTCTTCAAATGGTCTGAGGCTGCAAGGGCGTCCAGTCAGGATCCAGTCAGACAACGCCACAGCAGTGGCATATGTCAATCATCAAGGAGGAACAAGAAGCTCAGCTGCAGCATCGGAGGTCGCTCGCATCATGAAGTGGGCAGAGAGGAGCATACCGGCACTGTCGACCGTGTACATTCCTGGTGTGAAAAACTGGCAGGCGGACTACCTGAGCTGCCAGATGCTGGACCAGGGAGAATGGTCCTTACACCCGGAGGTGTTCCAACTCCTCTGCCAAAGATGGGGCACACCAGACGTAGATCTTCTGGCTTCCCGACTCAATCGGAAGGTATTGGGGTTTGTGGCCCGGTCAAGAGACCCATGGGCAGACGCAACGGACGCGTTGGTGGCATCGTGGGGTCAGTATCGGCTAATCTATGCCTTCCCTCCCTTAAGGCTTCTTCCTCTTCTGCTCCGCAGAGTGGAGGCAGAGGGAATTCCAATGATTCTAATCGCTCCAGATTGGCCTCAGCGTCCTTGGTACGCCGATCTAGTATGTCTGGTAGCAGATGTCCCCTGGCGCCTACTACTACGGAAGGACCTGCTATCACAAGGTCCCATACTCCATCCTGCTTTACAGTCATTGGCTTTAACGGCATGGCTGTTGAGAACCAGGTACTGAGACCGGGGCCTGTCAGATTCAGTAATCTCTACTATGAGACGTGCTCAAACTGTCCTCTAGGAAGGTTTATCACCGCACTTGGAAGGCCTACATCTCCATGTGTGAGGAGATGAAATGGCATCCGCGTACCTATTTGGTTTCCAGAATCCTGCTGTTTTTACAGCATGGGGTGGACCAAAGGTTTGCCCTAAGTACGATTAAGGGACAGATATCTGCCCTGGCTGTCTTTTTTTTTTTTTTTTTTTTTCAGCGACTCACTCTCTCGTGAGTACATTTGTGCAGGGGGTTCGACATGTGGCCCTTCCGGTCCGTCCCCCGTTACCTCCGTGGGACTTGAACCTGGTCCTCTCGGTGCTTCAGAAGGCACCGTTTGAGAATATTAGAGATGTTCCCCTGTTGACACTTTCTCAAAGTGGTCTTTTTGGTGGCTGTTACGTCAGTTAGACGAGTCTCTGAGCTGGCAGCCTTGTCCTGCAAGGCTCCCTATTTGGTTTTCCAGAAGGATAAGGTGGTGCTGCGGCCGCAGCCTTCCTTTCGAAAGTCGTTTTCGGCTTTTCATCTCAATGAAGACATTCTTGTGTCCTCAGCCGTCGAATCCTAAGGAGTCGGCGTTGCATTCCTTGGACGTTGTCCGAGCTTTGAGAGTATACCTATCTGCTACTTCCCTGTTCCCGGAAGTCAGACTCACTGTTTGTTTCGGTGGCTGGTCCCAAGAAGGGCCAAGCAGTCTCGTCGGCCACCATTTCTAGGTGGATCCGACAGATAGTAATCCAGGCTTACGCCTTAAAGGGTCAAGCGCCCTCCTTTCCTGTCACGGCTCATTCGACCAGGGCAATAGGTGCCTCTTGGGCTTTCCGACATCAAGCGTCTGTTTCCCAATTATGTAAAGCGGCGACTTGGTCGTCCGCTCACACTTTCACAAAATTCTACAAAGTTGATGTAGGTGCATCTTCGGATGCCTCTTTCGGCCGCAAGGTTTTACAAGCGGCTGTTTAGAGTTGCAGCTCCTCCGTTGGAGTGCTGTTTTGTGTTTGGGGTGAAGTTTATTTTATGCTGTTACCACCCCTCGTTTTTTCTCTGACACTGCTTTGGGACGTCCCACTTGTCAATAGAGAAGCTGTGTCGGTCCATGGACGAAAGAGTAAATAGGATTTTTTACTCAACGTAAAATCCTTTTCTCTGAGTCCATGGACCGACACAGCACCCACCCCTCCTTTTTTAAGTTTGTACTGCTTTTTGACGAACTGATCTGCGAGATGCAGACTGGGAGGTTATACCCAGAGGAGGTCCGCCTGTAGAAGGTGTGATGCAACACTTTTTACAAGTTTTTCTGCCTAGTCACTCCTAATTAACGGATAATACCCACTTGTCAATAGAGAAGCTGTGTCGGTCCATGGACTCAGAGAAAAGGATTTTACGGTGAGTAAAAATCCTATTTTTAAATTTTTTCTTGCAAAATAATATTTCTTTAAAAAATAAAAAAACACAAGCTGTGTATAAATAATAATAATAAAATTATACACACACACACACACACACTAGGGATGTCCCGATACCTGGACAGTCAGTGATGATCGGTGCGGCGGGTGGAGTTACAAGCACCGATCACCGCTGTATAGATTTCAATACAGCCCGACAGCTTCTCCCGACACCCCCCCCCTCTTTTCAGCTGTTTTAGTGAAATCTATACAGCGGTGATCGGTGCTTGTAACTCCTCCCAAAGCCGCACCGATCACCGCTGACTGGTCCCTGTATCCTACTCCAGTTCCCCCCTCCGTGCTGCTCCCCCCGTGCGCTCCGTGTGTCCCCCCCCTCCATGCTGCTGATGTCCTCCGTTATTCTGCCCTCTGCTCCCCCCCCCCCGCGCTCCGTGTCCCCCCTCCATGCTGCTGATGTCCTCAGTTATTCTGCTCTCCCCCGTACGCTCCGTGTCCCCCCCCCCCCTCCATGCTGCTGATGTCCTCCGTTATTCTGCCCTTCCTACCCCGCGCTCCGGTACCCCCCTCCATGCTGCTGCTGTCCTCCGTTATTCTGCTCTCCCCCCTCCTCGCTGCTGCTTTTCTCAGCTCCGTGTCACCCTCCATGTCCTCCTCTGCTCCCCTCTGTCAGGATGGAGAGCGGAGGTAGGAGCCGCTAAACCCGGCTCCTACCTTTTCCGAATGAACAGAGTCAGTGATTACTGACTCTGTTCATTCATATAACTGAAACATTGTAACCTGTGTGTTTACGATGCTTCAGTTTATGAATGGAGAGGAGCCGTTGTCTCCTCTCCATTAATTTTCAGTGCAGCTGAGAAAGGGACTGGGGAATCTGTTTCCTTGGTCCCTTTCTCTGTCTCAAACAGGAGATGTCAGGTCCGTTAAGACCCCTGATATCTCACCAAAGCCCCCCAACAGGGCTAGGAAAAAAAAAAAATTGCAATAAATAATAAAACAAAAATAATTGTAAAAATAATAATAAAATACACTGAGACCATCAAAGTCCCCCCACCCACCCCAACAAAGCATTTGTAAAAAAACATGACAAAAAAAATAGTAAAAAAAATAAAATAGTAAAATAAAAATACTGACACATAAAAAAAAGTATCGGTACTTGTACTCGGTCTTAAAGTGGTATCGGGACCACACACACACACACACACACACACACCCCCCCCCCGTCAGAGATCCGGTGACGTCACGGACACTGGCGGGGCTTGCCGTGTCCATCTGAAGGGCTCCTTTGCTGTGCCTTCATATCTGCATGCCGGCGGGACCTTACTATCTGCCACATGCAAGGGCTGTTACACTTCCCTCTATCAACCTGGGATTCTACAGCCATCCACTGGGAGTTGTGATAGTTCCCCTCGCGGGACATCTACATGCCGACGGACTGATGTTAACCCCTCCTCATCTTTCAGCAGTGGTATCGTTGTACACATTTTTATACCAGTATCATACTTGGCTACATGTTTTTATGACTGCTTTTTCTACCGTTTGGTATTACTCGCACCATTTTTACAGTTTATGTAGCTCCATCGATTTTATCTCCAGTGCAATATTTATTTTGTTACCTACTTGAAGACTATAAAAGTTTTAATGCTATTCCCATCAAGCATTGCCTTTGTGTGTTTTTTGTATCCTGCTATCCATTTTTCCAGTGGTTGGTAGCTGCACCGGGAATCGGCCTGCAAGGAGATCAGCTAAAAGTTGGATCTGTATGTGCGTTATAATTAATCAAAATTAGTCGATTTATCGATTTAAAAAAACACGATTAATCGCACACGAAAATTTTAATCGGTAACAGCCCTTTAAAAAAAAAAAAAGTGTGTATGATATAGATAGATAGAGATAGATATATATATATATATATATATATATATATCTCTATCTATATCTATATCTATATATATATCTATCTAATATATATCTCTATTACCGTATATACTTGAGTATAAGCCGACCCGAATATAAGCCGGGGCACCTAATTTTACCACAAAAAAATGGGAAAACTTATTGACTCGAGTACAAGCCGAGGGTGTCCATGTGCATGCCTCACTTTGTCCATGTGCATGCCTCACTGTGTCCGTGCCTCACTGTGCCCATGACTAGACTTACGTTTAACATGGGAGTATATGGAAGGGGCCCCCAGCTTTGAAAAATCGGTGCTCCCCGGCTGTATGTCCCCCAGACAGCAAGCTTTGCACACTTATAGAGCAGAACTGGGGCTACATGTGTGCCAAGTTTTGGGTCCAGGGGACCTACGGCCGGCTGGTACCGGGTCCCCAAATTTACCAGAGAAATTACCGTTTAACATGGGAGTCTATGGAAGGGGTGCCCGGGTTTGAAAAATCGGTGCTCCCCGGCCGTAGGTCTCCCGGATAACAAACTTTGCACACTTGTAGAGTAAGAGTGGGGCTATATGTGTGCTAAGTTTGGGGTCCAGGGGTTTTACGGCCGGCCAGTACCGGGTCCTCAAATTTTGGGAGATCAGGCGCAAAAAGGCGACTCGAGTATAAGCCGAGGGGGGCATTTTCAGCACAAAAAAAGTGCTGAAAAACTCTGCTTATACTCGAGTATATACGGTATATATATATTCATATTCTCAAAAGATTTGGGCAGATGTGAAGAAATGCTGTAAAGTAGGGATACAGCGATTTATTGCTGTTTGCTGATAGAAAGTGCCGATAATGGCATGCTGTGTCCCATAGTGGCTTTAATGCAAAGTCACATGTCACAATTAAAATTTTCATTGACAAGGGAAAAAGACTGTCCATTTTGACTTTGTTTCTGCACTGAAATTTTCATTTCGGTGCATCGCTACTGCAAAGTAAACTCTTTCAAAAATGTATATTTTAATTGTTTAGTTTAGTAGTCTACAAAATGCTAAGTGAGCGAATAGAATAAAAAATTTATCAATATTTGGTGTGACTACCCTCTGGCTTCAAATTGGCATACATTCTTACACTTGCACAAAAGTCAGGGATTTTGTAGAATTAGGCTGGCCATACATTAGATTTCCTCTAGAGTTTTTCCAAAACCATATAATATGAGGTCAAATCTAAACTTTCTATTTGTATGCAATCAGGCAGGCCCTTGTGCTACACAGTATGAAGGTAAATCTAAAGGAAATTGAATAAGAAAATTGTATGGTGTATGGCCAGCGTCTGGTGTACGATTAGTTATAACAGGCAGGTGCTACTGATCATCAATTTCATATGTAGGTTGAAACGGTCATTAACAAAAACAGAAATGGCTGTGTAGGAGGCTTATTTTCAGCTCATTTTCAGATCTACTGCTACAGGGCGACCCCCCCCCCCCCCCCCCCCCGTGCAGAATTGCATATATGTGATTCTGCACTTCCACCTAGGGGGCACATGCACCACTTCTGCTGTGATTGCTCACAGAAAAAGCCGGTCTGCAGGTGCTGGGCAATGGCTGATCGTTGAGCAGAGACACAATGGAGTTCTACAGAGCTCCGTGCTGATGGGGAAGAGATGGATTTTCTTTCCCTGCAAAGCATGGAATAAAATTCATCACCTCACTTAGTAAAAGCAGCACATACAGTACACAAAAACACTGGCTAGGCACAGTTAACTCTTTGCCAGAGATGTCTAACATATTCCCAGCCAGTGTCATTAGTACAGTGACTGCATATTTTTAGCACTGATCACTGTTTTGGTGTCACTGGTTCCCACAAAGTGTCAGTGTCCGATTGTTGCCAAAGTGCAGTCCCGCTAGAAGTCGCTGATCTTTCCCATTACTAGTATCAAAAATAAATAAAACTGCTAGTATACCATAGGTTGTAGACGCTATAACTTTTGCAGAAATCAATCAATATACGCTTATTGTGATTTTTTTTAATAAAAATATGTAGCAGAATACATATTGGCCCAAATTTATGAAGACATTTTTTTTTTCTTTATTTTTATTTTTCTTAATTTTTCTATTGGATATGTTTTTAAAGCAAGAAAAGGGAAAACTTTATTTTTTTGGCGATATAAACAAAGACTGAGAATTTTGAAAAAAAAACAAAACGATTGCCACCAAAAGAAGGCTCCATTTGTGGGGAAAAAATAGATTTTATTTGGCACAGCATTGCATGGCCGCACATTTGTCAAAGTAACAGTGCCGTATCACGAAAAATAGCATGGTCATGAAATGGGCTAAATCTTCCAGAGGTCAAGTGGTTAAACTGGGTTAGGAACCGCCAACTCTGCTACTAAGGTGCGGTTGTGCAAGACCGTTTCATGTCACAGGTCATACACCATGGCAAGACTGATCACCGTAACAAGACACAAGGTAATTATACTGCATTGGCAAGGTCTCTCCCAGGCAAAGATTTCAAAGCAGACGGGGGTTGCAAGATGTGCTGCTCAAGCTCTTTTGAAGAAGCACAAAAAAATGGACAAACGTTGAGGACCAGAGATGCAGTGGTTGGCCAAGGAAACTTCAAGTGAAACTTTAGGCAAAACGTGTTTTTTATTTATTTTTCCCATTTTTGGATAGAGCAAGGAAGGGTTATAACCCCCTGTAAGTTTTTTTTGTTTTTACAGTCTTTATCCTATTGGGGAGATTTCCCTTCACTTCCTGTCCCATAGACAAACAGGAAGTAAGATGAAATGCCTGCAAATTAAGGGAATTTCTTGGGGACCCCCAGGTCCCCAGAACTAGTGTCCCCTTTGGAAGATTTTCCTCTGACTTTTCTGGGGATAAGACAAAATCCTGGGATTTTCGTTTACTTTCAATGATGGTAAACAGGACAGATATGGAGAGATCGAATTTCTTTATCCATTAAGAAAACGGATGAAAGACCCATCTTGTTTACTTCGCTTCAACGTCGAAAGATGTCCAGAAATGCCATCAGCACAGAACTGGCGGAAACCAGCGGGACCCAGGTACATCATCCACTTTCCAGAAGTGGTCTCCATGGAAGAATTGTGGCCAAAAGGCCAGACCTTTGACCTGGAACCAAGGCTAAGAGACAACTATGCATGAAAGCATAAAAACAGGGTTGCAGAAAAATGACAGCAGTTGCTCTGAACTGATGAGTCAAATTTTTAAATATTTGGCTGTAGCAGAAGGCAGTTTGTTTGGGAAGGGCTAGAGAGGAGCGGTGCAATGAGTGTCTGCAGGCATTTATGCAAATGGTTTTATAAATTTGGTCAGAATCCATGGTGTCGTCAATGCTGAGAAATACAGGCAGATACTTATCCATCATGCCATGCCATCAGGGTGGTGTGTGATTGGCCCCAAATGTATTCTGCAGCAGGACAGCAACCCCCAACATGCAGCCAATGTTATTAAGAACTATCTTCAGCATAAGGAAGAAAAAGGAGTCCTGGAAGTAATGGTTTGGCCCCCACAGAACCCTAATCTCAGCACCAAGTCTGTCCTGGGATTACATGAAGAGACAAGGATTTGAGGCACCCTTTATCTTTAGAAGGTCTGAGGTTAGTTCTCCAAGATGTTTGGAACAACCTACCTGCCGAGTTCCTTCCAAAACTCTGTGCAAGTGTACTCAGAAGAATTGATGCTGGTTTGAACGTAAAATTATAATTTATACACTCACACTGCTAGTGGGGAGAGTTGCGCCGCTTGCCCTCATCCCTTCTGTTCGGAGACATCACATTCTGTAAATGGAAGTGGAGCAGTTGAATGACAGGGTGTCTGCTACCCATTCTAAAATGCATGATGCTTTTCTGGGAGAATAGTAGTAGAAGGTGGAGAGAGCAGAAGGGGGTGGGAGAGCAGCACAACTGTTGCACTTATACACTTATCGCCTGTACACATGATCGGATATTCCGACAACAATTGTGTGATGGACGGGTTTTGTCAGATAATACGACCGTCTGTATGCTCCATCGGACAATTTGTTGGAATTTCCGACAACAAATGTTGGATAGCCATGCTCTCAAATTGTCCGACGACAAATGTGTTCCGTTGGATTATCCGATCATGTGTACACCAGTCCGTCGGACTAAAAATCCAAAGTACAAACATGCATGCTCCGAACCAATGCTAACCATAAGACAACATTAGCAGAAGTTGCACAATGGGTGGCGCCAAAGAGCAGAAAAACTACGTAGTTTTGTGAATGTTGGCTGAAAAAGTTCTGCTGTCTGTATGCAGAACAAGTTCCCGGCCAATGCCCTTCGGACAAAAACCCACAGATTTTTCCGATGGAAATCCGATCGTGTGTACGAGGCTTAACAGTGGCTGCTCTTAATTCTCACAGTGCCAGTAAATGGCTGCTCAGGACAATATTCAGAAAATGTAATTAACAGAATAACTGTCTGCACAACCACCCTAAATCAAAACCATAATATAAATAGCCTGCCAGCACTGCAAAGTTATTCCCACCCTGTACAACCAATAACCAAAATAAGTGCAGTGCTATTTCATACCAAATTGCAAAATTTACTTTTTATGACAAAAAAAATAAAATAAAACATTTATAAATATGCATACTGTTTATAAAATTCACTTTGATACATATGCTTTTAAATGTGAACATCGGGGGCGTGGCCTAGACATGGCAGCGTGAGGACGCTTCTTTACAGGGCTCCCGGCCGGCGGCTTTCCCGCAGCAATTACCCAGCATAATACCGCACATTACCGGCACCCACATACCCTCACAGACACCCGGAGCGTCAGACGGTCACCCGACCGCCTGAGGGACCTACATGGACCGTTGCCTGCGCCCGCTCCAGCCGACGGCCTCCACACCAGCTTCAGCCAAGATGGCACCGGCCTGCAACACAGCGGAGGTCCCCAGTGAGACTAATCCCCCTCTACAGATGGCAGACGAGCACAACATGCCGCCCTTCTCACCACCCAGCGACCTCTCACCCTGTCTCCCCAGATCTCTGGAAGCCTCCTCTGATAGGGGAGACATACTGTGCAGCCCTCCTCTCACAGCTTCACCCTCGGCCCCCATCACATCCAGCGCTCTGTCTTTCAGCCCAGGGGATTTGGAGGAGCAGAGGCAACCACCCACGCATCGGAACACAGTGAGTACATTACACCATGTACAGCAATCACAGGGTCTCCCTCTCAATGCTCCATCTGAACAAAGACTGTGGGCTTTTCTGCAACAGCTGCCCACAAGAAATGACATGGAGTCACTAGCTCAGAGAATAGAGTCTGCCATGAAGGGAGAGCTGCAAACTATCAGACAAGATGTTGCAGTGCTGGACTCTCGTGTCACTGTGGTAGAGCAGGACCAGGGTATAATATCTCAGTCCGTACAAACCCTGCAGACTTCCCAATCAGAGCTTACTGATCAAATCATACAGCTACACCTACTGCAAGATGATTTAGAGAATCGCAGCCGTAGGCAAAATATCAGGCTGAGGGGGGTGCCCGAAAGTGTCCCACAATCAGAGCTGCGTTCCACAGTGGCCAATGTCTTAAATCGCTACCTAGACCGCCCGCCAGACTCCGAGATTGTCATTGACAGAGTCCATAGAACCCTGGGCCCACGACCGGATCTATCTGACAGACCAAGAGACGTTCTATGCTGTTTGCATTCCTTCACCCTCAAGGAAGATATATTGCAGCGGGCATGGCGGGTGGGAGTCCTGGAATTTGATGGTGCAGCAGTCCACCTCCTACCAGATGCCTCCAGATTGACTCTCCAAATGCGACGATCGCTCAAACCTCTTCTAGATGGTCTTGGGGAGAAGGGTTTGACGTACAAGTGGGGCCACCCATTTCACCTCATAGTCCGCAAGGGCCCAGATACCTTTTCACTGCGTCACCCCTCGGAGCTGCCAAACCTGTTCACCTTTGCCGACATGGATCCGTTTCTGGTACCCAACTGGCTGCTGACTACTATCGCCAAGGATCAACTGCGCCAAGCTCCCCCGGGTAGATCACAGAGAGCTCACTATAGTCGCTGCGGTCGGGGGAACCAGCCCCAAGCTAGACGAGGGGGCAACTCCCGCCCACATCACCCGAATGAAGAGGTGGCTGGCTGATTCAATACACGCAGACGGTGGTCATATAACAGCTAAGCATTTCTTTTTTCTTGTTTGCCAGGTTACTTTTTGACTTTGACTATCTTTAATGTTACCCATGAGGGATATACCACGAACGACGTGTATATGGCCTGGGACCCGTGGGCCTTCCAGCTTTGCCATTCAGTTTATCTTGGTCCGCAGATGACCAAAGACATAGACGACAATCACTTCCTATGTCTGATGGCTTGTCACCTACGTTTTTCTAACCAGCCCCAGCACAATGCCTGCTGCCCTCCATATTAACCTACCACCTCCATAGTGGTACACCCCGAATGTCTGGTTAGAGCACTGTTCCTTAGTCAATGTGCAAGAACAAATGCCCCCCCCCCTCTTTTTTTTTTTTTTTGGGGGTGAGCGTCATTGCTGGGTAGTCACATATTTGGGATGTTTTCTTTACTGACCTCAACCGGGCTTGGTGTATGGGATCAAAGGGGAGGCAGTGGCTGCCTGTGAATGGCTCCACGGACTATCGCCACAGGGATTGGACGTGGTAGTTATGTTCCTTAGGATGCTGCATACGCTTATATGTAAACGCTGGGTGTTCGATGTGTAATTGCAGGGGTACTTAAATGTTTGCATATGTATGTATTATTTTCACTGACTAATGCCTGCCCTTGACTTGTCACAGTTTAAATATTTTGTTTACAGTCTCTCAGGTACCAGTGGAACGTTGCGGCCTGGCCTGGGGGAGGGCCCGGCCGTCCTGCCGCGCCTAGTTTGGGGGCGCTGTGCGGTTGGGCCGCCCTGGGACTGGTGTACGCGACCAGTGCTGTCCTCGGCGTCGGTTAGATGTGGGGGCCGGCACTTTGTGATACCGGCCCATGGGTCCGTCTCCACCAAGTCTTATTTTACTGTTACTCTCGTACATTAATTCTATTGTTTTCATATGCCGGGTAATATTGGTGCTTTAACCACACGACCATGGGGGCTGCGGGGGCTCCATTGGCCGGGGCCCGGGCCTCAGCTGTGCCTTACCACTCCCCGCACTAGGCACACTCTGCCCTGGTGGCAGTAGCTTCTCTCTGCGGAGTCTTTATTCTTAACCAGATCTTTTCCTCTCTTCTATTTTCTGTGTTTTATACTTTTTTTTTTTTTTCTTTCCCCTGCTCCCCCCCCCCCTCCCTTGCAACCCAGGAGTCGACGTGAGTTGACATCGAAATTGGACAATATGTCCGTCAAGTTCCTCTCGTGGAACATAAAGGGGTTGAATTCCCCGGAGAAGCGTACTAGTTGTCTAACCGAGCTATGGAGACAGAGGGCTCAAATTGTATTTCTCCAAGAGACTCACTTTAGGGCAGACAGGATACCCAAATTGACAAACAAACACTATCAAACGGCCTACCACAGCCCATCTCCATCCTCTAAATCTAAAGGGACGAGTATACTTATTTCTAAGTCCCTCCACTGGCAATTCCTCGATGAGTACCGCGACCGGGAGGGCAGGTTCCTGCTCATAAAGGGGAAAATTTATTCTCAGACCTTCACTCTTGCGAACATCTACCTACCAAATTCCAACCCTCTCCCCACCCTTGAGGCCATCTTATCCACCCTCGACTCTTTCGTCGAAGGAACCCTTGTCCTGGGAGGAGATTTCAACTTAACATTGGACCCTCATAAAGAATCCTCCTCGAATCTGTCTTCCCTCCCAAGGGGACCCCGACTTCAGCTAAAAGATCTCTTACATTCACATCAACTAGTCGATATTTGGAGAATAGTCCACCCACAAGAACGGGATTACACCTTCTATTCTGCCGTCCACGGATCCTACTCCAGGATTGACCTTTTTTTCCTAAAACACTCAGCTATCCCCATGGTCACTAAGACGGATATAGGCCACATTGCACTTTCCGATCACGCCCCTATCCTACTGCAACTGGCTATTTCACAAGCTTCGCCCAGAACATCCACATGGCGACTTAACGAGGCGCTCCTTAAAGATCCTGAAATTACCGCAGATGTCCTCAGGGAGCTCAAGTCCTACCTTTCTATCAATAGTAGCACAGTGGCAAACCCGGCCACGGTGTGGTCGGCGCACAAGTGCTTCATTCGAGGCATACTAATCAAACACGGTCACGCGGCCAAAAAGCGACGCATTAAAACCTTGTCTGAACCTACTAGTGCAACTTCACGCTCTGGAGCGCCAACATAAGAACCGGGCAGATAGTGCTACTGAAACGGAACTACTCCGTCTTCGGGAAGCTATCCAAGACCATTCCATGTACGAGGCGAAACATGTGCTGCTGAGGGCCCGTCGTTCTTTTTATGAATACGGCGACAAATGCGGCCGGCTATTGGCCAACGCCTTACGGGCCAAGCGTTCCCAGACGTACGTACCTGCCCTCCTATCGCCCTCGGGTTCCAGAGTCCACTCTTCCCTGGAACTAGCGGATACTTTCCGAGCTTTCTATTCCAAATTGTATAACTTAGATCCAACTTCAGCCCCCCGGTCGACACCCCAAAACGTCCTAGATATCCGCAATTATCTACAAGAAACTGACCTCCCTACACTAACGACGGAGGAACGGGAGGACTTGTCCAAACCTATCTCCGTGGAGGAATTTGTGGCCGCAATAGCTGACACCCCCGTCGGGTAAGGCCCCCGGCCCGGACGGGTTCACCCTCCCCTACTATAAAATCTACCAAGACACTTTAGCGCCTCCCTTTCTTGCGGCCTTTAACGCTGCGATTGACGGACACAAACTCCCGGCAGACATGTTGCGCGCATCGATATCTGTTATTCCTAAGCCGGGTAAGGACCCACTAACGTGCCAGTTACAGACCCATCTCGCTCTTGAATTGTGATATGAAGATATTCACCAAAATTCTTGCCTCCAGGATGAATGCTTTATTACCACGTCTAATTAGTACAGATCAAGTCGGTTTTATCCAGACTAGAGAGGCTAGGGACAATACCATTCCAACACTGAACATAATAGATAAAGCAAAGCGTTCCCGATTGCCCCTGCTGCTCCTCTCCACGGATGCCGAGAAGGCTTTTGACAGGGTGGACTGGTCTTTCCTCCATGAGACACTTAGATTTGTGGGTATGCCAGATCCCATCCTGTCATGGATATCGGCCATCTATGATAATCCCACAGCGACCGTTCGGGTAAATGGTTGCGATTCCAGACCTTTTTCTATCTCAAACGGCACCAGACAGGGCTGCCCCCTGTCTCCACTACTGTTCATTCTTTCACTGGAACCGTTCTTACACCACATCAGAGATCACCAGTCCATCAAAGGCGTCCAGTCAGGCCGATGTCACCACAAAGTGGCAGCTTATGCTGACGACCTCTTGTTTTACATTACCGAGCCCCTCACCTCTTTACCCTCCTTGTTACAGGAACTGAAGCGGTACGGCACCCTGTCTAACTTTAAGGTTAACTTACAAAAATCAGAGGCCTTAAATGTATCCCTGTCAGACCCCACCATCTCTAACCTAAGACCCTTCTTCCCGTTTAAATGGGCTGCCCGCTCGATTCAATACCTAGGAACAAAAATTTCAGCAAACTTACAAGACATTGTTGCCCTCAACTTCCGGCCCCTTTTATCCACACTCTCGACTAATCTTGGGAGGTGGGACTCCCTGGCCCTTTCCTGGTTTGGCCGTTGCAACGTACTAAAAATGAACGCAATGCCCAGACTTCTGTATTTATTGCAGGCACTACCCGTCAAGATACCTCAGACATTCTTCCATGCCGTACGTTCTATATTTATCAGATTCATATGGCGTGGTAAATGTCCGCGTCTCAGCAGAGCACTCCTACTACGACCAAAGTTCAAAGGCGGTATTGGATTCCCAGACCCAGCCCTGTACTATACTGCGGCACATATGACCAGGGTTGTGGACTGGTGCCGTCACAGCGATTTAAAGCTCTGGGTGTCGCTGGAGCGGGAGGCGGCCGGGGCCCCCCTGGCGGGTCTTCCCTGGGCGGAGAATACTCCTGCCACCCACCTGAATTCTCACCCACTGATTGGGCCAACTCTTGGGGAAATGAAAAGGTTTTTCCGTTGAGCTTCACTGCAAAACTTTCCATCCCCACTGACGCCACTTGTGGGTCACCCAGATTTTGAACCTGGCCTTACCGACCCGTCATTTCTCTCACAAGCCCCACGGGGACTCTTGAGGGCTTCCTCATTCTTATGCTCCACAGGCTGGCTCACTAAGGAGAACTTGATATCAGGTCAAGCCCCACTTTCATTAGACCGTTGGAGGATCAACCAACTTTCTCACTTTCTCAGCTCTCTGCCTAAACCCCAAAAAGACCGTATACTCTTTTTTTGCACAGAAGTCCTCTCTATGCAGCAAATATCAAGAGACCGCCTATAAAGTAGTGACACGCTGGTACAGAACTCCGTCCGTGCTGGCTAAGATATTCCCGCTACAAAATGACCGATGCTGGCGATGCGGCCTACACAGAGGCACCCTACTGCACATTTTTTGGGACTGCCCTGTGCTCCAAACTTTTTGGCAGCCGGTACTCAAGCTCATACAGGAACTCACGGACGTCTCCCTTCAGGACAACCCTGCTGCGGTTCTCCTTAACCTTACTCCCCTATCACGGCAACGTTACCATAAATCCCTCCTCAAGCATCTTCTTGGTGCTGCTCGGGCCTGCATCCCGCCACTTTGGAAGCAACAGTGTGCGCCAACGGTGGCACAATGGCTTGCAAGAGTGAAGGACATTGAGCAAATGGAAGATCTGACCTCCGCGTTGCGCGACAAGTCGGAGAAACATAAGTCCAGATGGATTCACTGGAACCTCTTTCGCTTCTCTGACGAATTCCCACAATACATGGCATGAGCCACCTTCTAGGATCCTCATTACCAGTTCAGTATTATCGACCTGGGCTCCTGGTGGGCGAATCGCCCCTTCCCCCCCCCCCCCCTTTTTTTTTTTTTCTTCCCCTTTCTCTTTTTCCTCTTTCTTCTCTCTCTGTTCAAATCAAAAAACAAAACGCGATGAGCACAGATGTTCAGGTTTACCCTTTATTAAACTTCAGCGTGCGGTATGACTTGCATGCAACTGTTTTGTTCGGTTAATATGCTCACTACAATCTTATTGTAATGCAAAGTTGTCTTGATGTTCATATCTGTGTCTTATCTTTAAATAAAAAATTAAAAAAAAAAAAAAAAATTTGAACATCGAACTTCATTCCTTCAAGTGTGGGCATGTAAAGTTCCCAAAAATCCCTAATTCTTGTATATAAAAAAAATACTGTATATTAGGGCTGGGAAAAAAATCGATTTTAATCTTCAATCGAGTTTTGAGCTCAAATCGATTCAGTTTTGAAGAAAATCGATTTTTTTTTTTAGATTTTTTTTTTTGAAAAAAAAAATTTTTTTTTTCCTTCCCTTCAAAGTTTCCATAGCAGGACTGCAGGGGGCGTATCCGGAATGGCACTGGGCAGCGTTACCCCAATTACATCTACTCGCTGCAGCTGCCGTCTGCCTACCTGATCAGCGTGTCATGCAGACAGACGGTGGCCATTGCAGTGTTCAAAAGCCACGCCTCCCGAGTCCTCGTCTGTGATAGGCGGAACACTCAATTTCACAGCAGGCAGTATTCAGCCTATCACGGACATCCTCTCATCCTCGTCTGTGTTATGAGGATGACCATGATAGGCGGAACACTGAATGCTGGGAAATTGAGTGTTCCGCCTATCACAGACGAGAAGGAGGCGCGGCTTTTGAATACTGGAATGGTCACCGGTGTAGCAATAAAATCCGTATACCATGAAAATCTGCATCAGGTACGGGCGCAGTGAGACACGGGCACAGTGAGGCATGGACACAGTTCAATTCAATTAAGAGTAACCTCAGGATTTTTTGTTTTATTAGCTAAATCCAAATACAGTATTAATAATTTGGATGTTTAACAATCTTTGTTGCACACTGCAAAAAACACAAGGTCACAAGCGCTAAATTGGTGGATAAAGAAAAAAATATAATGGATGATAATAATAATAAGAAAAAAATCCCAAATATTTTGGGAAGTACAAAGTATCCAAAAGGGGGAAAAAACAGGATCCAGCGCAGCAAGAAAAAATCCGTACCCAGAAGTACAAAATACACAACATGCACACAATATAATCCAGCGCTCATGGAACATACATTATTAACTATTAAACTCTTGAAGAATTGATAAAAAAAGCTTAGTCCATTTATCACAATAAAGAGAGGGATCCAATCCCAAATGTGCAGAGGGCAAATGAATCTTAACTCTCCAGTTGCCAGTGGTGACAAACTTGTTAAACTTGCAGTGACATGCGTGGAGCAAGGAGGGGTTAAAAAAGTCAAAACAAAGCCTGTGGCATGATCTCAGTGTGAGCACAGTACCTTGAATGATGGACAACAGGCAGACCAGCGTGTGGAGGGCCCTCCAACACAAAAGGATGCAGAGCCAGGATCGCAGCAAGGCTGGGACAGAAGGAATCACACACAGTTTCAAGAGTTTGCAATAGTTAATAATGTATGTTCCATGAGCGCTGGATTATATTGTGTGTTTGTTGCACACTGACTTTGCAGTTAGAGAAAGGGTTTGCCTTTGCAATTTGGTTTGTTGATGCACTTTAATATAATAAAAAAAAAAAAAAAATCGAATCGAGTTTTTTATAAAAAAATCGCAGATTTTTTTTAGGGGGAAAATCGCCCAGCCCTACTGTATATCCAAAGTGCAAAAATATACAAGGGAAACCTTAGTCCATAGTCCAGTTATATACCAAAGAAGTTTCCACCCAGTGATAATCTTCCAAAAACATATCTTTACAAAATGTGTAATGCATCACCAGCCTGTGTCCCCTTCTACCATGTACCAGCCCAACCACTCTTACTTTAAGGGAAGGCCTCTTAGACTATAGCAGGTATATTGGCACCTTGTAGGAGGGGGGGGGGGGGGTCAGATTCCTCTGCAACTACATCCAATGACTGGGAGTCCACTGATATTACAAAGATATATCTTGCATCTTTTCTCAATGATGAACAAAACAAACACCACAGCAATAGTTCTGCATCCATCACCCCAATAGTAGTATAAACTAGATGTCGACCGATATGGGTTTTTCTCTGACTGATTGCCGATATTTAGAAATCGGGGCAGCTGATGGCCGATATATGATGCAGATTTATGCGCCTGATATTTTAGGATGATTTTTTATTTTTCTTGGGCAGGCACTGGTAGGTTTCACAGCGGATAGTGTAACTGAAAATGCTCTCTGCAGCGCTGCAATGTGTGAAACTGTACGGAGAGAGGAGCTGACGCATTCAGCGTGATGTCGGGGGTGGACGGGACCCAGCTGCTATCCAGTCAATTGGGGCTGTTTAGGGGACGGGGCCACATACTACACGTAGCTGCCTGCCCAAATCCCATACCTATTGGCAGGTGGTGGGATAGCTGGATGCCCGCCACCAAGACTGATTCAACCTCAATTGGCGACCAGTCGCACGCTCGCGCTCCCCCCGCCCCACCGCGCTCGCGCGCGCAGACCAGGCTGCACGAGCGGCCACTCGAGCCCCGCCTCGCTGACCTCACTCCCCCCTCTCCCACTCATCTCACCCCTCTCTCTCCCCCCCCTCCACCCTCACTCTTCCCCCCCTCTCTCTCCCGCTCTCTTCCCCCTCCCTCTTTCTTCCCCCCCCCTCTCTCCCTCTCTCCCTCTCTCTCCCCCCCTCTCTCCCTCTCTCTTCCCCCCCCCTCTCTCCCTCTCTCTTCCCCCCCCCCTCTCTCCCTCTCTCTTCCCCCCCCCCTCTCCCCCCTCTCCCTCTCTCTTCCCCCCCCTCTCTCCCTCTCTCTCTCCCCCCCTCTCTCCCTCTATCTTCCCCCCCCTCTCTCCCTCTCTCTTCCCCCCCCCTCTCTCCCTCTCTCTCTCCCCCCCTCTCTTCCCCCCCTCTCTCCCCCCCTCTCTCCCTCTCTCCCCCCCTCTCTCCCTCTCTCTCTCCCCCCCTCTCCCCCTCTCTCCCTCTCTCTTCCCCCCCCCTCTCTCCCTCTCTCTTCCCCCCCCTCTCTCCCTCTCTTCCCCCCCCTCTCTCCCTCTCTCCCCCCCTCTCTCCCTCTCTCTCTCCCCCCCTCTCTCCCTCTCTCCCTCTCTCTCTCCCCCCTCTCTCCCTCTCTCTCTCCCCCCTCTCTCCCTCTCTCTCTCCCCCCTCTCTCCCTCTCTCTCTCCCCCCCTCTCTCCCTCTCTCTCTCTCCCCCCTCTCTCCCTCTCTCTCCCCCTCTCTCTCTCTCCCCCCCCTCTCTCTCTCTCTCTCTCCCTCCCCCTCTCCCTCTCCCTCTCCCTCTCCCCCTCTCTTCTCTCCCTCTCTCTCCCTCTCTCTTCCCCCCCCTCTCTCCCTCTCTTCCCCCCCCTCTCTCCCTCTCTCTTCCCCCCCCCTCTCTCCCTCTCTCTTCCCCCCCCTCTCTCCCTCTCTCTTCCCCCCCCTCTCTCCCTCTCTCTTCCCCCCCCTCTCTCCCTCTCTCTTCCCCCCCCTCTCTCCTCTCTCTCCCCCCCCCTCTCTCCCTCTCTCTCCCCCCCCCCTCTCTCCCTCTCTCTTCCCCCCCCCTCTCTCCCTCTCTCTTCCCCCCCCTCTCTCCCTCTCTCTTCCCCCCCCTCTCTCCCTCTCTCTTCCCCCCCCTCTCTCCCTCTCTCTTCCCCCCCCTCTCTCCCTCTCTCTTCCCCCCCCTCTCTCGCTCTCTCTTCCCCCCCCTCTCTCCCTCTCTCTTCCCCCCCCACTCGCGCTCTCTCTTCCCCCCCCTCTCGCTCTCTCTCTCTCTTCCCCCCCCTCTCGCTCTCTCTCTCTCTTCCCCCCCCTCTCGCTCTCTCTCTCTCTTCCCCCCCCTCTCTCTCCTCTTCCCTCTCGCTCTCTCTCTTCCCCCCCCTCTCGCTCTCTCTCTTCCCCCCCTCTCGCTCTCTCTCTTCCCCCCCTCTCGCTCTCTCTCTTCCCCCCCTCTCGCTCTCTCTCTTCCCCCCCTCTCGCTCTCTCTCTTCCCCCCCTCTCGCTCTCTCTCGCTCGCTCTCTTCCCCCCCTCTCGCTCTCTCTCGCTCGCTCTCTTCCCCCCCTCTCGCTCTCTCTTCCCCCTCTCTCTTTTAGCTGTATAAACGCTCAAATGTGGCTCACCAGCTTTTTATTTAATTTTTACATTTTTGATCCAATGGAAAAAAAAAAAGCTAAACGCTATTGCAAATAGTTTGAAAAACTCACTGCAAAGCTACTGTTTTTTTTTTTTTTTGTTTTTAACGTCATATCGTCCAGTGTGCATGAGGCCTGTAAGGTTTTGTATAAATAAAATGTAATCGTTTTAAATCGCCCCTGCCAGTGTTAGGTGGTTTGTCTCATCCATTTAAACTAATACATTCTGCTGGAGACCTTAAAGGGGTTGTAAAGGTTTTTTTTATTTTCTAAATCGGTTCCTTTAAGCTAGTGCATTGTTGGTTCACTTACCTTTACCTTCGATTTTCCTTCTAAATATTTTTTTTCTTTTGTTTTCTTCATCTGAATTTCTCACTTCCTGTTCCTCCTCAGTAAGCTGTTCTGGCTGACTCCACACCACTCGGATGATGGTGTAAAGTTTACTGAGGAGAAACAGGAAGTGAGAAATTCAGACAAGGAAAAAAAACATTTAGAAGGGAAATCGAAGAAAACGGTAAGTGAACCAACAATGCACTGGCTTAAAGGAACCTATTTAGAAAATAAAAAACGAACCTTTACAACCCCTTTAAGCTTGTGAAAAACAGACTTGCTGGCTGCATTACCAGATGAAATTAAAAGACTACAGGAAACTTATGCAACCATCATGTCTAAGAATTGATAAACTGCGATATGTTTGCTTTTGGACTTAAATACTGTTTTGAGGTTAGAGTGGCTGGGCTAACACATGGTGGAAGGACACAAGTTGGTGACTGACTTGTACATTTTGTAAATGTAACGGCACCCCAAATGCGAGAGGGGTCAACGTCGTTTAGGATATTCCATTTCCGAACACAAGGCAGCTACCAGACACTCCAACCAGCCGAATAAGACCCCATACGAATAATTCTCCCCCCACAAACGAGACAAAGCTCTGTCTTGAGGTTAAAAAAGGAATGAGTTTATTGCAAGCACATGTTCACAGAGATCTCTCTTCAAAACGCCCCCCACCCTTGGGAAACGGGGCGGGTTAAACTGTCCAATGACGATTGTTATACAGGTCAGGTGTGTGCCAACTTCTCAGTAAACAGTCTTATCAGCAGAGGGGTTGGAGAAATCCCCCCTCCCTCTTTCCTCACAGCAAGACACCACACAGCCCATAATAGTTGAGGCATCAGACACAATAGAATACAGTCCCACCCCAAACCATCACAGCAAATAGTCCAACAGCATGACACACAATATATACAATATATACAGCATTGAATCTGACTAGCACAGATCAGACTTGGGTTCTCATTCACCCTGTGCCCCTATTAGAGGGGTGATCTACACATAAGAGGCGTCGGAAGCTGGACAAGGAACCTCCAGAACTATTCAGGGCAAGCTGAGCCGCACAAACCCGCGACCCAAAGTGACTCCTGTCACAGTAAAGATTTGCTTCTCTTATTGTCCATGGACCAACGCAGCTCTCATACTGATTACATGTGGGTATATGTCCCTGCTCGCAGGAGAAGACCTAGGCAGAATGTTAGAGGTTAAAACATTCTAGAACAAGCCAGAGCTGAACAGCCCTGCCCAGGGGGGCGGTCCCTCTGGACATTACCCTCCCACCTGCAGCTAGCAGCCTCAGTTTTTTTCTGCCTAGCAGAAGAAGACGTGGCTCTCAGGAGCCAGTCTCCTGGAAGATTTTACTTTTGATTTTTATTCCTTTGGGAATTTTATTATTTTATTTTTGAGACCTTCAATCAACTGTCGGCTGGGCAACAGGTTGGGTACACTAGTATCCTCGTAGTCTTCCCTGTCCGACCATCGAGCGTGCTGATCCTCGCCTTGTGTGCGTGAGACTCAGTTCACGACATACCCCATGACTCCAGGGGTGGCCGGGTTGCTTTCATGCTCCTGCGGTCCTCTCAAGATTGAACAGTACTTGACTGACTATCTCTCGCGGTGGACCGGGCCGACAGCTACGCAGTACGACTCTGTGATAGGTCTGTCTGAAACAAGCCAGTGGGTCCCTGAAAGGGACGGGTAAGTAGTCTCTCCTACTGCAGGTGAGTACATGCTGGCTGTGTTTCTGTGTGTGGGGGTTTCTCCCTGTCTCCCC
The DNA here is from genome assembly GCA_029206835.1 of Rana muscosa. Taxonomy (NCBI): domain Eukaryota; kingdom Metazoa; phylum Chordata; class Amphibia; order Anura; family Ranidae; genus Rana; species Rana muscosa. The sequence goes on from CM055122.1 coordinate 1,129,615,693, forward strand.
CCTGTTATGCTGCTCTCTGCACCCTGTACTGGTGCTGTGGGGTGCTTGGGGGGTCACTCAGGCCTGGCTGGGCGCTCATGTCTGCAGTTTTTTCTGGTGTGTGAGGTGGTTATTGCGTGCGCCATTGGCGCGCATTAGAGCTTTGAATTTTGCGCTCGGCGGCCATCTTGGCGTTCAGTGGCGCAGTTATAGCTGCGGCCGGTGGCCATTTTCTTGTGGCCGCCGCGCATTTATTTCTGGTGGCGGCGCGAATCCCCTCACAATCTCCTCACAGACTGAGCTGTCCTTAAGGGTTGGTGGGTCCTCCCGGGTATCCCCTCCGCAGCCTCAGCGTAGCCAGTGGGTGGACTGTATATTCACTGTATAGTGTATAAGGTCTCAGAGGGTGGCGTTTATGGAGTCTGATACACCTGCTCTCCACACTTGTCTGGGGCAACTGGCAGTGCTGCACAGTTAAACATGTTCATATGTTTCCTGCACCTGCGGTCCTTTATGGACCAGTTGTCTGCAGTCCTGGAATCATTCCTGTCAGAATGGAAGCGGTGTGCGAGCAAAAGGAGCTATAAGCCCCCTCCCCCCCCACAAAAATCTTTAGTGAAGGAGTGCTCTGAGTCAGATATGGGCCTAGCTACTACCTCTGAATATTTAATGTTTATGAACAGGACATTCCCTTGTGAGGAAAACTCCAGTTCTGTGTCAGTGAATGACAGGGCGCTTGTAAGTGATCTCATTGATGATGTGAGAAACACTCAAGCTGGGTGCTGTGACAAGCCTTTCTTTTACACAGTTTCCTCACTGTTTTCCTCACACGCTGCCTCAAGAGCAGCATGGATGAGGGAGGACTTTATTCATTTATGTCTCTAATCCCTGTGAGCCTTCTGTGTGATACCTGAGGTAACATTTCCCGCCATTTCCTGGGGAATGATTTGAGCTCTGACAGACACACAGTCTGAGGATCAGAGGTTACCTGCATGCTGCTTCACCAGCACAGTCAAGCAGGTTGGAATGATACAGAGAAGATTATGCGCCTCTGCGCCATAATTTAAACTCATCCTATCCTCTACCTGCATACATTCACAGTGTATGTATGTGTTATTGGTCTCTGTGTCTGCGTGGCTGTCCCCACGTTCCAATGCTGTGTTTCAGTGCCATACATGATATAAACATACAAAATATGTTTATGCACGACTCCAGATACATTCACAGTATATGTATGTATGTATTATACTCTCTGGGTTGGCGGGGGGCTCCGGTGTCCTCCCGCACTCTCATGGTATGTGCGCTTCGGCTCTCTGCACAGTATAGACATGTTCAATATGTTTATTGCACATATTATACATGTTTTACAGTATGGGTATACTGTTTGCGTGGGGTTCCTCCGGGTACTCCGGTTTCCCCCCACACTCCAATGGAAATGCACAGCATAAACATGTGCAATATGTTGATTCACATGCTATCATTCCTACACGGTATCTGTGTGCTGTCTGCGTGGAGTTCTTCCGAGTGTTCCGGTTTCCTCCCACGCGCTGACGGTATGTGCGCCTTTGGCCTTCTGCACAGTTTAAACATGTTCAATGTTTATCACGCATGCTATAATACCTACACGGTATGCCTATGCAGTCTGCGTGGGTTTCTGCCCATGCTACATGACATGCATGCCTTTTGGTGCAATACACGGTGTAAACATACACATTATGTCTATACACTAAATACATTTACAGTAGCTGTAGGTATTGCATTCTCTGAGTATGCGTGGGGTACTTCGGTTCCTCCCACGCGCCAACAGTGTGCGCGCCTTCGGTGGTATGCACACATGGGCTTGTGCAAAATGTTTAGCACACATACTAGAATACCATACACGGTATGCGTATGCAGTCTGCATGGGTTTCATCCGGGTCCTCAGGTTTCTCCCCTGCGTTCCAATGGTGTGCGCATTCTCAGCGCTATGCACAGTATAAAACATGTGCAATTTGTTTATTCGCAGGCTAACATACCTACACGGTTGTGTACGCAATCTGTGTGGCTGGTTTACATCCAGGCCCCGATGATGTGCGCGCCTTCGTCGCTGGCACAGTATATACGCGTTTTAATAGGTTTATCCACAAATACTAAACTACATACGCTGTATGTGGTGGTATTATGCTCTTTGTGGCTGGGTTTCCTCCCACACTCTCCATTTGTGCGTTTGACGCAATACATAGTATAAACTATGTGTTTGCACAATCAGCACCTATCCATGGGTAGCTGCTGGATGGAGCATTGTCACAAGGATCCCTGGTTTCAGGGGTATCACTTTCCACCTGCTTTCAGTGGTGATCAGAAGCGCTGGCTTGGACTGTGTTCGCCAGGCTGGGGTTAGCGTTACGCCCGTTAGTGGCTGCGTCTCTGGCATTTTTTGTAGCTCAATGACTGGGCAAAAGCCTCTGCTTCATTCATCAGTCGTCTAGCAGGGGCACTACAACTGCTTTAGCCTTTAGGGTCTCTGTGCCCGGGGTGGGTTTGCGCCACCTGTGGAGGCTGAGGTACTAGTCCTCTGACTGAGTTTCTAGGGAAGTCCCGTCAAGTTGCCTTTATTGGCCAACATTTGAGGCACCCTGTACACTGGGGCCTCCCTTCTCTGGTACATTGCGGAGTCTCTTTTGGATTTTCATACATCTCGCTGCAAGACGGTCCTGTCGGCCGTGTGCATTGCAGGTGAAGGGTCCTTGCATCCGGAGGTGTTTCCACCTTCTTTACCGGAGGTGGGGCATCGGAAGTGGACCTTGTGGCCTCTCGACTCACTCGCAAGGTGTCAAGATCGTGGTCAGGTCCAGGGACCCCTGGGCGGATGCGTCAGACGCGTTGGAAGCCCGTGGGGGCAGTATCGCCTGATATATGCTTACCCTCTGCTACTGTTGTTGCCTCGCCGGCTTCGCAGAGCATACTTCATCCTGTTTTACAGTCCTTGGCTTTAATGGCATGGCTGTTTTAAAGCCAGGTGCTAAAGGACCGAGTTCTCTCGTATTTGGTCATCTCTTCTATGTTGTTGACACGGGAATCTTTCTCCAGAAAGATATCTCACCGTACCTGGAAGGCTTGCATCGCTATGTGCGAGGCACTTGAGTGGCATCCTCGGATGTATTCCGTTCCCAGTATTTGCTGTCTTACAGCGTGGTGTGCCCCAAAAGCTGGCCTTGCATACCTTTTTGAGGGTCTGATTTCGGCCATGACTAACACTAGTTTTCAGTGTGAAACGCGTCGGCTGTACCCCCCCCATTCTTGCTGTGACTTGCAGTGCTGTAAGTTTTTTTACCCAATAAAGGCAACCTTCATGGTTTTCGGAGTGCGGCTGTCCATCATCTTCCACACGCCCTTTTTCTGTCTTTTTTTCAACGACCGCTACCGGGCCATTCCTTGATTGGCACCTTTTGTGCAGGAGGTTCGCCATGTGATCCCCCCCCTGTCAAGCCTCCTCTCCCTACTTGGGATCTGATTTTGATGCATCTCGGTTCTCCAAAAACATCCCTTTGAGAATATCAGAGAGATTCCTCTCTTGACCTTGTCCCGGAAGTTGGCCTTAGTGGCCATTGCTTCGGTTAGACGGGAGTCTGAGTTGGCGGTCTTGTCCGGCAAGTCACCTTACTTGGTCCTCCATAAGGATATGTTGGTGTTGCGCCCACGACCATCCTTCTTTTCTAAGGATGGTCTTGGCCTTTCACCTTAAGAAGGACATTGTTCTTCCGTCCTTGTGTCCTCAACCATCGCATCCCTGAGAGTTTGCGCTTCATACATTAAGATGGGTACAAGCCTTACGAGTGTACCTGTCTGCTACTGTTTCCTTCGTAAATCTGTGTCTGGTCCAAAACAAGGGCCGAGCGGTGTCATCTGCCACCGTCTTTAGGTGGATCAGGCAGACCGTCATACAGGCCTATGCCCTTAAGGGGCGGGCGCCTCCCTTTCCGGTTGCGGCGCATTCCACCAAGGCAATTGGTGCTTTCCGGGCCTTCCGACATCAAGCGTCGGTTGCACAAGTGTGCAAGGACGACGACCTGGTCGTCCGTTCATACCTTTTCAAAGTTCTACAAGGTTGATGTGGCTGCATCTTCGGATGCTTCCTTCGGCCGCAAAGTGTTGCAGGCCGCTGTCTAATGTTGCAACTCCTCCGTTGAGGGGCTCTGCTGGTTTGGAGTGAAGTTTTGGTTGTTCCTTACTTTTTTGCTCCCACCCTTTTCTTATACTGCTTTGGGACGTCCCACATGTAATCAGTATGAGAGCTGCGTCGGTCCATGGACGATAAGAGAAAATAGGATTTTTTGTACTCACCGTAAAATCCGTTTCTCTGACGTCCATGAACCGACGCATCACCCACCCTTCCTTTTAAGTTTGTACTGCTTTGTTACGAACTGTGGCTGCTAGCTGCAGGTGGGAGGGTAATGTCCGGAGGGACCCGCCCCCCTGGGCGGGCTGTTCAGCTCTGGCTTGTTCTAGAATGTTTTAACCTCTAACATTCTGCCTAGGTCTTCTCCTGCGAGCAGGGACATATACCCACATGTAATCAGTATGAGAGCTGCGTCGGTCCACGGGCGTCAGAGAAACTGATTTTACGGTGAGTCCAAAAATCCTATTTTTTTTGGAAGGGTTAATCACTGGGTGACATACATTTTTTTTTAATGTAATAAAATTTGGAGATTTGTGGGGGACTTGCCTACACTTGAAGCAATGAAAGTGGATGTTCACATTTAAAGCATATGTATCAAGATATATAGGTGTGTGTGTTATAATAAATATATACATACACGCACATACATACATACACGCATATATCTACAAGATTTGTATAACGTCAACGGTTTGCGCCATGCTTTACAGCGTTGGGGCAAACCGTACAGTTACAATACACTTCAATACAGGAGGAATCGAGAGCCCTGCTCTCTCTTATATATTTTAATGGTGGTATATAGTTTTTTGCACTCGTTTTGGTTATTTTTGTTATTGGTGGTTCGATATTCAGCCACTCAAGCGGCTCTGGAAGGAAGAATTTTACAAGAAGCAGCAGCCTGCCGATAAAAGTACTACAACTTGAAACTCAGTGCAATGTTTAATGGCCATAAGAGGTGCAGATAAATCAGTCTTTCTTTATCGTACATCACGGACACAGAGGCTTAATTACATAATGGGTTATATCCACCGTCTGGTGCTGGACACTGGTGTAATCAGACAGGAAGTTTCCTCCTATATAACCCCTCCCCTACTGGGAGCTCCTCAGTTTTTTCGCCAGTGTCTAAGGTGTTGGTCACGTTTAACCACTTACGCCAATACGCAGCTTAAAGACCAGAGGTGTTTTTACAATTTGGCACTGCGCTGCTTTAACTGGAAATTGCGTGGACATACAATGTTGTACCCAAATGAAATTTGCGTCCTTTTCTTCCCACAAATAGAGCTTTCTTTTAATGGTATTTGATTGCCTCTGCGATTTTTTTTATTTTTAATTTTTTGCGATATAAGTGGAAAAAGACCGAAAATTGTGAAAAAAAAATAACTTTTTGTTATAAGAAAAATCTAATAAACTTAATTTTAGTCATACATTTAGGCCACAACGTATTCAGCCACATGTCTTTAGTAAAAAAAAAAAAGTCAAGCGTATATTTATTGGTTTGCGCAAAAGTTATAGCGTCTACAAACTAGGGTACATTTTCTGGAATTTACACAGCTTTTAATTTGATTGCTGATCTCATTTCTTGAGGTGCTAAAATGGCAGGGCAGTACACCCCCCCCCCAAATGACCCCATTTTGGAAAGTAGACACCCGAAGGAAATTGCTGAGAGGCATGTTGAGCCCGTTGAATATTTTATTTTTTTGTCTTAAGTGATTGAATAATGAAGAAATAAAAAATATAGATAAAATATTCCATGGACTCAATATGCCTCTCAGCAAATAGCTTGGGGTGTCTACTTTCCAAAATGGGGTCATTTGGGGGGGGGGGTTTGTGCCATCTGGGCATTCCATGGCCTCCAAAACTGTGATAGGCAGTGAGGAGTGAAATCAAAAATTTACACCCTTAGAAAGCCTGAAGGCGGAGCTTGGGTTTTGGGGTCCCGTACGCGGCTAGGCTCCCAAAAACTCACATGTGGTATCCCTGTACTCAGGAGAAGCAACAGAATGTATTTTGGGGTGTAATTCCACATATGCCCATGGCATGTTTGAGCATAATATCATTTTAGTGACAACTTTGTGCAAAAAAAAATAAATAAATTGTCGTCTTTCCCGCAATTTGTGTCAAAATATAAAATATTCCATGGGCTCGACATGCCTCTCTGCAAATAGCTTGGGGTGTCTACTTTCCAAAATGGGGTCATTTGGGGGGGTTTAGAACTGTCCTGGCATTTTATGCACAACATTAGGAAGGATGTCGCACATCATCCACTCTTCTAACCACTTGAAGACAAAGCCCTTTCTGATTACATATATATATATTTTTTTTGGGCAAGAAAATTACGTTGAACCCCCAAACATTATATATATTTTTTTTAAAGCAAAGGCCCTACAGATTAAAATGATGGGTGTTGCATTTTTTTCCCCACACAGTATTTGTGCAGCGATTTTTCAAACGCATTTTTTGGGGACAAAAGACACTTTTTTTTATTTTTTTTTATTTTAATGCACTAAAACACACTATATTGCCCAAATGTTTGATGAAATAAAAAAGATGATCTTAGGCTGAGTACATGGCTACCAAACACGACATGCTTTAAAATTGCGCACAAACGCGCAGCGGCGACAAACTACATACATTTTTAAAAGCCTTTACAGGTCACCACATTAGATTTACAGAGGAGGTCTACTGCTAAAATTACTGCCCTTGATCTGACCTTTGCGGTGATACCTCACATGCATGGTGCAATGGCTGTTTACATATGACGCCAGACCGACGCTTGCGTTCGCCTTTGCGCAAGAGCAGGGCGGGACAGGGGTGTTTTTTTTTTTTTTTATTTTTGCTTTTTTTTTTTTTAAACTGTTCCTTCCATTTTTATTTTTCTTTTAACATTTTTATTATCTCAGGGAATGTAAATATCCCCTATGATAGCAATAGGTAGTGACGGGTATTCTTCTTTTTTTTTTTGTTTTTTTTTTAATTGGGGTTAGACCCTAGATCTTTCCTCTGCCCTCAAAGCATCTGACCACACCAAGATCGGTGTGATAAAATGCTTTCCCAATGGTGCTGTTTATATCCGGGGGGGGGGGTCCCCTCCCACTGCTTGTAAAAGCAGTCTAGAGGCTAATTAGCCGCTAGGATTGCTTTTACATGAAAGCCGACCGCTGGCTGAAAAGAATACCAAGATGCCTAAACCCACAGGCATGATTCTGGTATAACCATTCAAAGTCCAGCAACATACCAGTACGTTGCTGGTCCTTGTTGGACATGTTTTTTTTTTTTCATGCAGCCTGTTGGCTGAACGAAAAAGAGATTGATCGGTGGGTATGCCCACCATTAGAATACCTCCCTTCATCCACCCTCTTCTGATGGGCATACATGCACCATTTATATATGCCGGAGCATGGGGGCATCCTCCCGCAAAAAAGTTATGCCGTGTACACACGGTCAGACTTTTCCACAGCCAAGCCTCCGTCGGAATTTTGACCATATGTACACGGCATTAGGAGCAAAATCGCTCCTCCGCCCCTGCTGCCCCCATGCTTCGGCATATATGCTTTTTTTTTAACTTTGGTGAAATCACCTGCTACAGCACTGGAGTCACGGCTTTATGTATCGTGGGAGCAAATGCTGTTGCTGTCAAGATAAATAAATCCGCGCTGCAGCTGAATGGCGCACCTGAAAACAAAAAATGACATACCTGAAAAGCAAGCATGATAAAACATAACAATAAATCATTGCAGAATAGAATACAGTAAAAAAGAGCAGAACAATAGAGAAAATAGAGAGAACAAACAAAACTATTTTTGTTTATTTTTTTACTTTTTTTGTAACGGTTCTGGTCTCTCAAAATGGCATCTTGGGAGACCCTGTGTAAGTGTGTCCTAGTCTGTGAAATGCTGTACCCTACGCTAAAACTTCACTAGTGTGTGGAAGCGTTCAAAACATTTACCAATGCACAGACCAGGATTGTCAGGACAGAGTGGACAAAAATAACGGGTGTCACGCCTAAATCCGTGCTTGCTACAGACTCATCTTTTTTGGGGGGCTCGTTGGGTAGGGGTACTCTCGAGGCCATACGGAAAATGCCTCTCATGCAGCCGGCTTACTGCATTTGGTTGGGGATGGTGAGGTGCAGAACCACCTGGATACAGGAGGTCTGTGACTATGTCATCCTGGAATTTTGAGGAAGGATAAAGTCCCGCCTGAAGCTCTGTATAGCACATGAGCATTCAGCAAAGCCAATTGAAATAAGGATAGACACACTTTCTTTTTCGTACATCACGGGACACAGAGCGACATAGTCATTACCAATGGGTTATATAGATACCGTCAGGTGCTGGCACTGGCAACTTCCAAAACCGGAAGTACCCTCCCCTATATAAGCCCCTCCCATCCGGGAGCACCTCAGTTTTTTTGCCAGTGTCTAAGGTGTTGGCCAAGAAGAAACATGTGTTTTTCACTGAGCTTGCGTACAGGTTCTTTTGGGCCTCAGTAAGCTATTCCGGATCCGACCAAAAAAGCTTCATAGCTAAACGGTCGGTACCCGGGCCTTGCAGAAAGAAGAGCAAGGTTTTGCCTGTAATGCTTCTCTTAGGAGAGCTGGACCCTGGGATCCAGAGCTCTGGTCATACCCACGACCAAGGTGTTTTCTGTGCAGGGTGCTATACAGGTCCAGGGGAGTGGAATCCTTGGGAACCCGGTCCCTGAAGGTTTGATTACAATGCCTGCCGTGATAGGTGAAGTTTGGGCTTTTGTGGACCAAAACAAAGTCCTGCGGCGGGGAACAGGTAAGTGGGGGCCCCCAGGAACTTGGTTCTATTGGGGGACCCCCAAGCCTAATTTGTCTTTCTGTCTGTTACCTAATGGTATTCCCGCAAAATTCTGTGCATGCCTGTAACTACTAAAAAAATGTAATAATTTTTAATGGTGGTCAAGAAAAAAAAAAAAAAATTTTTTTTTTTTATATATATTTAATATATTAGACTGCGGTACCTGTGTTTGTCCACTAGAGGCCGCTGTGGAATGTTTTCTTGTCATGTGGACTAGCTTCTTCTCAGCAGAGCAAAGTCCAGGCAGATGGTGAGTTCTCTTATAGGAAACTGCTTCCTCTGCCATGTTGCAGTGTTTGTCCATCCCCCGGCCTGCGGCAAAGAGGGGCCCTGGCTCCTGTCCCTTGTTACCATATTTGAAATTAGCGCCGAAGGCGCACGTGCCCGTGCGCGTGCACGCGCCTCTATATATAGAGGTGAGCCGGGAAAGGGGGCGGAGCCTGGGGGATGACGCTCTGTGCGCGCCGCAGCGCTTCTGCGCATGTGCGGGCGTCCCAGCAGTTTTAAAAAAACCACAATATTGTAGTGAGCTGGCTATGAAGTACAGAGACAGAGCTGGCAACATTTAAAGGCATACAGCAAGCGGTTGATACAGGCATCCCCTAGAAAGGCACATTAGTTGACACCAACTGTGATATAGCAGCAATTGTGCTAGACTATTCTCAGTAAAAGTGGTGTATTACGGCTGGAATACCTCAGCTTTAGGCTTAGGAATATGCCGTCCAGAAGCTCCGGAACTGAATCTTCCAGGAAGCGAAGGGGGTCTCATCGGGCTCTGAGGATCTTGGGCATACTTCTGCTGCACCAGTCTCCCCTGAAGTTCAGAGGTAAGTGACCGTAGAGACCCCGCAGGGGTACTTGGTACTGTGGCTGTCCTCAGTCACCTGCTCCTGTGTATGTAACAGAGGAGGTTTTTTCCTCAGCTCTGGGAGGATTAGAGAGAGATTGTCAACATTTATCGCTGCCTCCCTGTCAGGGAAAGCACGACCGATCTCCGTCTCCTCCTTCAGAGTGCCTGTTAGCAGAGCAATAGTCCCATACAGGGATCGACCTGCCTGAAGGGGATCAGGATGAGGTTGATTCTGTTATAGAGGAATCAACAGTGGGGGAACCTTTTCTCAGCATCTCAAGCTGAAAGATTATGGGTTCAGTCTCTGACTAACATGGTCCGATCAGCATTTAAAAATGCACCTTGCGGAACCATCAACCACTACTGTATCCTCGTTGGGGTCGCTAGAAGCCCCCAGACTGTTTGTTCTTTTCCACTTCACCCTTTACTGAAAGGGCTCATTTACCAGGATTGGGAACGTCCTGAGAAAATATTTATTCCCCCAAGAGATTTCCGGTGGTCTATCCCATGGAGGATAAGTTCATCAAAAAAAAAAAAAAAATAGAAGGTCCCTACAGTGGACGCAGCCATCTCTTGTATGTATAAATCACTGACATGTCCAGTGGATAATGTTCAAATGTTCAAGAACCCAATAAATAAAAGGTTGGAGTCCTTATGAAAATCTGCTTGGTGATACAACCAGCAGTAGCAGCTATTGGGGTCTGCTAAGCAGTGAAGGATCAGTTGAAACAGGTCTTGAGGGACTTGACAGATCAGCAGGCTTTGCCCTAGCTGATCTACCTAGAGCCTTAGGCTTTGCGGTTGACGCCATAGAGGATTCAGTCCATCAGGCCTCCCGCCTTACGCTGTCTATAGTACATACGCGTAGGCTCCTATGGCTCAAAAACTGGTCTGCTGAAGCTCCCTGTAAAGAATGGCTGGTTAGCGTCCCATTTCATGGTGAACGCTTATTCAGGGAAAACCTGGACAAATATATCCAGAAAATTTCCAGCGGTAAAAATACGCTCTTGCCGGTTAAAAGCAGAGTTAGAGGCCCTCTTTAAGAGGCCTGCTTCTCCAGTCCCTGGGGCATCGGCTGTGTAACAGTTCCGACGGCCTCCTCGGTCAAATCCCGGGGATAAAAAACAGGGACAGTAGCAGGGTAATGAGAAACCCTGGGTCAGGGGAGGTACATAACCTCCCCCAAAGTTAAATTCATTGAAGCCCCCACTCAGTCGGGTGGGGGGAGGACTCCAGTTGTTCGCAAGAGACCTGGCGGGACACGATCAAGACAGATAGGTGCTCTCCGCAGTAGGTTTGGGATACAGTTTGGAGTTAAAAGACTCTCCTCCTTCCCATTTTTGAGGTCAAACGTGCCAAGGGATCCCCGGAAGAGAGAGTCCCTCCTGTTGGCACTAGAACAACTATTGCTCCAAGGAGTAATTATGGAGGTTCCCCTGGAAGAAGGAGGGTTCGGGTTTTACTCAAACCTCTTTACAGTCCCGAAGCAAACGCGGACGGGAGGCCCATATTAATTCTAAAAGGGCTATACAAATTCCTGTATATCAGGTCTTTCCGATGGAGTCGATCCGATCGGTGGCCACTGCCCTACAAGGGGAGGATTGGTTAGCCACGATCGACATCAAAGATGCTTATTTGCACATTCCCATCTTTCCAGTCCACCAAAAATTTCTACGCTTTGCAGTAGAAGGGCGCCATTTTCAGTTCAGAGCCTTACCCTTCGGTTTGGCCACAGCACCACGAGTGTTTACAAAAATTCTGGCCCTTTATTGGCCAATCTAAGAACACAAGGTGTAATGATAATGGCATATCTGGATGACTTGTTGCTGATAGACCACTCAGTGAAAAAACTAGACGTGGTCGTTCACAAGACGATCAAGTATCTGGAATCTCACGGTTGGATTATCAACCGAGACAAGTCAGCCCTAAAAACCAGTCAAAAGTCTGGAATACTTGGGGCTAAGGTTGGATTCAGGCCAGAGAAAAATATTCTTGCCTCGAGGAAAGGTGTTGTCTTTGAAAGATTTGATCCACTTAGTGGGTACAAAAAAGACAGCCGTCCATACGCCTGTATATGAGGCTGCTGGGAAAAATGGTGGCATCATTCGAAGCAGTACCCTACGGTCAGTTCCATTCAAGGAATTTGCAAGGGGCCATACTGTCAGCCTGGAACAAAAAAAAAAAAAATTCAGGCCTAGACTTACAATGTCCTTGTCCCCTTCCGTTCGCAAGAGCCTCCGTTGGTGGTTGGTTTCCCAGAATCTGGAAAAAAGGAAATCCTTCAGTCCGATTTCTTGGAAGGTGGTCACTACAGATGCCAGCCTTATAGGCTGGGGAGCAGTACTGGAGCAATAGTCTCTCCAGGGCAGATGGTCGGATGCAGAAAAGGCCCTGCCCATCAATCTCTTAGAGATACGAGCAGCCCGGTATGCCCTAGTAGCATGGACATCCAAACTCCAAGGGTCCCCTGTCAGAATTCAATCAGACAATGCCACAGCAGTGGCATATATCAATCATCAGGGGGGCACCAGGAGTCGTGCAGCCCAGAGGGAAGTAAATTACATCCTGAAATGGGCAGAAAAAATATGTCCCAGCCATATCTGCGGTATTCATTCCAGGAGTGGAGAATTGGAAGGCGGACTTTCTAAGTCGCCAGCAATTAGGCCCAGAGGAAGGGTCCCTTCACCCCGAGGTTTTCTGGACAATATGTCAGCGGTGGGGAACATCGGATGTAGATCTTCTAGCATCCAGATTCAACGCAAAGGGGGACAGGTTTGTCTCTCGGACAAGGGATCCCCTAGCTTGCGGCTCGGATGCCCTAGTGTTCCCTTGGGATCAGTTCAAGCTGATATATGCATTCACACCGCCACAATGGTTACCTCGATTACTCCGCAGAATCAGGGTAGAAAAGAAACCAGTGATTCTGGTGGCTCCAGCGTGGCCCCGAAGAGCGTGGTACGTGGAGATTGTAAAATGTCAGTGGGGAGTCCTTGGACTCTCCCACATCGTCCGGACCTGCTTTCGCAAGGACCGATATACCACCCTTCCTTACCAGCCCTAGGTTTGACGGCCTGGCTATTGAAGCCCACATTCTAAAAAAGAGAGGGCTCTCTAATTCTGTGGTATCTACCATGATCAATGCCAGGAAGCCGGTATCCAGGCAGATCTACTATAGAATCTGGAAGGCGTACGTCGCCTGGTGTGAAGCCAAGAAATGGCATCCACGTAAGTACGTAATAGATAGGAGTCTGGACTCCCTACAATGGGCTGTAGATAGGAAGCTTGCCTTGAGTACTATCAAGGGTCAGATTTCGGCCTTGTCAATATTTTTTCAAAGGCCCTTGGCTTCGCATTCACTAGTCAAATCCTTTATACAAGGAGTGATGCGTATTAGTCCTCCGGTTAATATTCCCATATGTCCATGGGATCTAAACTTGGTTCTGTCGGTTCTACAGAAACAACCATTTGAACTATTACAGCATATTTCCTTGGTGCTTCTCACCAGGAAATTGATTTTTCTAGTAGCCATTTGTTCGGCTAAAAGAGTATCGGAATTAGCAGCTATGTCCTGTAAGGAGCCATATCTGGTTATCCATAAGGACAGAGTAGTGTTACGTCCTCATCCAGCCTTTCTTCCTAAGGTGGTATCGAGGTTTCATTTGAACCAAGATGTGGTTCTTCCTTCTTTTTTCCCCAAACCTACTTCGGTAGAGGAAAAGTTATTGCATTCTTTGGATGTAGTAGGAGCAGTTAAAGCTTATCTAAAAGCCACTGCTCAGATTCGCAGAACGGATACTTTGTTTATTCTGCCGGAAGGCCCCAGAAGGGGTCAGGCAGCGTCGAATCCACTTGGCTAAAGTAGATTTTGACAGGTCATAATACAAGCCTATGGCTTGAGAAATAGACCGCCTCCGTTCAAAGTTAGGGCGCACTCCACGAGAGCAGTTGGAACTTCATGGGCAGTGCATCACCAGGCCTCCCTGGCTCAAATCTGTAAGGCCGCAACATGGTCTTCAGTACACACGTTTACTAGGTTCTACCAGGTGGACGTTAGAAGTCAGGAGGATGTCGCCTTTGGGCGCAGTGTGTTGCAGGCCGCAAAAGATCCTCATGTCTGATAGCGCTCAGCTTATATATGGTGTATCCCCCCCCTCATTTGGCATTGCTTTAGGACATCCCATTAGTAATGACTATGTCGCTCTGTGTCCCGTGATGTACGAAAAAGAAAATAGGATTTTTATAACAGCTTACCTGTAAAATCCTTTTCTTGGAGTACATCACGGGACACAGAGCTCCCACCCCTCTTTGGGGACACTTATTGCTTTGCTACAAAACTGAGGTGCTCCCGGATGGGAGGGGCTTATATAGGGGAGGGTACTTCCGGTTTTGGAAGTTGCCAGTGCCAGCACCTGACGGTATCTATATAACCCATTAATAATGACTATGTCGCTCTGTGTCCCGTGATGTACTCCAAGAAAAGGATTTTACAGGTAAGCTGTTATAAAAATCCTATTTTTTTGCCTTACGGGCAATGTGATACAGCGCCAACAACTGGTCGTTGAGGTCCACCCCTCCCATATTTTGGTTATATTCGTGGACACAGAGGAGTTTCTCCACAACACCAGTCGCCGTACGAATTTGGACTGTCGTGTCTGCGTGAAGGGAGGTAAGAAGGAAAACCTTTCTTATCCCTCCACGGCGAGCAAATTATTGCACTTCAAGCAGGCTCTCTTCCCCAGCCTAAGATGGGAATCTACAAGCCCCTGGGGAAAGCCCCGGCGATTAGGTCGCACGGTGCCACATGCTCCAATCTGATCAAACAAGTGACTAAACAGTGGCACACTCATGTTATAATTGTCCACATACAAGTGGTACCCCTTTCTGAATAAGGGTGACACCAAGTTCCACACTATCTTGCCAGCGCTCCCTATGTAATCTGGGCAGTTCTCCGGCTCTACGTGACTGTCTTTTCCCTCATAAACCTCCATACATAGCCTGTTGCCCTGTCACAGAACTTATAGTGCTTGACCCCATATCTGGCACGCTTGCTGGGAAGGTACTGTTTGAAAGACAAGTGGCCAGAAAATTTAATCAGGGACTCGTCAACGCAGACAACTTGATCGGGAGTAAACAAGGCTGCAAAACGTTTGTTGAAGTGGTTTATGAGAGGCCGAATTTTGTAGAGCTGATCAAATGCAGGGTCTCCACGTGGACGACAAAGTTCATTGTCGTTAAAGTGCATGAACCGCAAGATCTGCTCGTATCGTTTCCTGGACATGGAGGCAGAGAACACGGGCATATGGTCAATTGGGCGCATGGACCAATAGGTGCGCAATGACGAGAATTTGTGTGCCCATGTTGAGGGAAAGGCCCAAAAAGGGTTTTAAATTCGGAAACCGTACTTGGTTTCCAATCTCTGGCAATGGAAGGCAACTGGGGATTAGTGGTGATGAATTGACCAGCATATAAATTACTCTGGTCCACAATTGATCTATAGAGATCTTCCGTTTAAAAACAGCGAGTAAAAATCAAGTGGCGTAAAATCGGCTGTTTCCACCTGAATACCGGGTTGGCCAGTGAATGTACGGGTTCTGCAGAAGTGTTGGGCACCCAATCAGGATAGGCGAATTCTGCAGGAAGGTAACTATGGGCACGATGGGCCTGCCTTGGTCTTCTTGGTGGCAGCGGGACACTACTTGTGCTTACCACCTCGCCAGCTTGAACTGCACCTATGGGACTCTCCACGTCACCAAGTGATACTGCAGTGCTGGCTGTATGTCCAGGGTGTACTAGGCCGCTGGTGCTTGCCAGTTCACCAGAAGGAATAGCGGCGCTAGTATTACTCTGCTCCATAATACGAGAGCCCTGCGGTTCTTGCTCCTCAACATCAGAAGATCGGGATCGGGTACGCCTGACCTTAGCAGGGACCTCATCTTCGTCGTCAGAGCTATCTGTCATGGAGCCGCTGTCTTCTACGGGGTTGTATTCTGAGCCGGAATCTGACAGATGCGTGACCTCCCTTTCACTATCTGTCATGCTCAGAATCTCGTAGGCCTCTTTACTAGTGTTCCTTCGATTTGCCATTTTTGGCTCTAAATTTAGTGGTACACTAGTAAGGATTCACAGGTAAAAAAAAGCACCTGACTGTCAGCAAATGTATAGAACGCTACGAAAAAAACTGTTAGCGATTGCAGGGATCAGACCTGTCCCTGCGAACGCTGCAGTTATGTGTGTTGTGTAAGTGACAGTGATCGATACTGCACTTGGGTGGGCTGGGCGGAGGGGCTAAACGCAGGTGCCAGCAGGTATCTGGTCTGATCCCGCTAACGCTGCATTTTTGGGAACCCTAAACCGCTGGGGACGCTAGTATAGATCAGATACTATACCACTAAGGGAGGTGTATGCTTTGCGCGTGGGTGTTGGCGTTACTGGCACTAACCTGACGCTGCTTGGGGCGACGCAGACCCTAACTGACGCTAAAACCTAATTGATATCACCCGCCGGGCGATCAGGGGGTTAAACCTTTATTGGGTTATATACAGCGGGTGCCCTGATGCTATAAAAAGCAAACTAACCAACCAGCGTCACCCGTGACACTTATACGGTGATCACTGGTGAAAGGGTTAACTAGGGGCAATCGGGGGGGGGGGGTTAAAACCTTTATTAGGTAATATATGGCGCTATATAAAAACCTAACGGGTAACCTAAATAACTGGCTAACCAGTGTCACCAGTGACCCTTATACGGTGATCACTGGTGAAAGGGTTAACTCTAGGGGCAATCAGGGGGTTAAAACCTTTATTAGATAATATATGGGGTACCTGAAGTTATAAAAACCTGGCGGCGAACCGAAAAAAAAAAACTGGCTACATAGCGGCACCAGCGACACTAATACAGCGATCAGAAAAACTATCGCTTAGTGACACTGGCGATAGGGGATGAAAGGGTTACCTGGGGGGGCAATCAAGGGGTTAAACCTTTATTAGGGGGTTACCCTGGGCCTAAACCTAACTGCCCTGCAACTTTTTGCTGTCAGATGACACTAAATGCAGTGATCAGTAAATAAATGATCACTATAATCAGGGGCTTGGGGGTGACTGGGGGGTGAAATGTGTGCCTATGTGTACCTACGTGTCAGTGTAGTGTTGGTGCACTAACCCGATGTCTTCTCTCCTCGGTGCTCTGGACGAAAAGAGCGCTGCATGGAGAGATGACCTCACTTCCTCTGCCTGTTTTTACATTACACAGGCAGAGGAAGCATTTCATTTGCCGGGAGCGATCGCGAGGGGGTGGCCAGAAACCAATGGCCGCCCCCTCATCCCCGGATCGCTCCTGAAGCGATACCGACCGCCTCATGTACCGGAAGGGGGGTGCCCGATCGGACCCCCCACCCACACAAGCAGGCATGTACAGGTACGTGATTGTGCCTGTCCGTGCCATTCTGCCGACGTGGGGCGGTCGTTAAGTGGTTAAGGATGTGCTAAGAAGCTCTATTAAGAATCCCTCTGGGGGTTGGGGAGCTACACACGGATCCATCCAAACCGCTTATTATGCCAAATGGATGGTACCCGGGCCTCGCAAAAGACCGAGGTGTTGCCTGTAATGTGTCTCTTCGGAGGACTGGGCTCTGGGATCCAGTACTTTTGCTATACACAAAGTGCAAAAGTTTCTGGCAGAGTCTTTTACAAGGTCCAGGGAAGAGGTCTCCTTTAAGTAGGAACCCATACCCCTGAAGGTTGGCACAACATACCTGCCGTGATGGGTGAAGATTGGTACTGTCTGGTCTTCAGCAGACCTGCAGTGGGGATAAGATAAGCCTGGGAAAGGTCCTAAGAATTATCGAATTATCTTAAGGACTTTCCTTTTGAGTGGGATGTCTGGTCTGTATCCACCACTAGAGGGATTAAAGGGTGAGTTTTTCACTCGCCATGCTCCAGGTATAGTGTCCGCTCCTCCTCGGACAGCACACTTCTTCCGCTGCAAGCTCTGCCATGGGTAAGCGTCTCTGTGGTTGGATTCAGGCACTCCTGGACACCTACTCGGCATCAAACTGTGTGATTAGTTGCATACATTATGTAGATTGCTAAACTAGCACAGTAGTAAATGCATTGTTTGTTCCTCTGCTTTTGCATCGGACTATGTCTCCTTGTAAAAAAGGTTCAGGGGCAGGAAGGCATGATACCATCCTCCCCTGAGAGACTCGAGGGGCCCTGTCAGGCATTGCAGCTCCCCCCAAACATTGCAGCCACTCTGCATATGTAATTTTGGACTCTTCTTTGCATTTGTTAGTCCATAAGAGAGGTATAACTGCTATAAATCACAGCATCCTCACAGAGCAGAAAGCTGGGTGTTTCCCTTCCCTTTCTCTGAAACCTCAAACGAGAGGATTAAAGTCCTGAGAAGGAGAGTTTACTGTCAGAGGATAAGGGAACAGGTGCAATTTGACGAGGTGGAGGTATTAGAAACCTTTCTCTGTCTTATCCTTGTAGTTTAAAAAAAATTATATTTTTTTTTCCATAGGTTGCTTGTAACTTTCCACTCCCTGACTGCAACAGTTTATACCTGCTGGTTGGGCACCCACATAAGCTGTTTTCTCCTCCTAAAGATGTGGGGGTGTACAATTCCTGGTGCACATTGTTGCTAAAAAGCTAAATCGCATGTTTGCAGAGGATCTTCTTTTACCAGCTCGCATGTTTACATGTTTTTGTGTTGCTGGATTGACATGCCTTGCCTAAAAACGCATAAAGATGCTTGTTTGCATATAGATGCGGAGTCGCACAAAGGTGCTTGGTCTCACAAAGTCCTTTGTTACCCATGAGTGGTTAATCACACAAAGATGCATGTGGGGTAAAAACAAGAACATGTTTATGATTAATCACATAAAGACACGTTTGCTGGTATGGATATTTATGGTTTCTACATAGTCGCAAGAGGATCCTTGGTCACATTTGAGTGCTTAGTCACATAAGGATGTTTGACTGCATAGACATGCTTGGTCGCACAAAAGTCCTTGATACTCAGGGATACTTGATCACACAGAGGCTTGTTTTCACAAAGATGCCTAAAAATCGCATAAAATCGATTGACTGCATAAAGATGCTGGATCACACAGGGGGATTTGACCCCACAAGAGTCCTTGGTCACGCAAGGGTTCTTAGCTGCACAGTAGTGCTTAAAATGCATAAGATGTTTGATCGCATGAAAAATGCTGAATCGCGTAAGGTTGCATGATCGCCTAAAGTTGCATGTTCCCCTAGATTTTGCATGGTTGCATAATAGGGCCTTGCTTCTTGGTTACCCAAGAGTACTTAATCGCACGAAGAGGCTTGTTCCACAGAGATGCCTGAAATCGCTTTTAAGATGCTTGATGGCATAAAAATTGCTGAATCGCACAAGGATGCCCGATCACTCAGGAATACTTGGCCTCACAAGGATACTTGTCCGCACGACAATGCTTATGATGCATTAGATGTTGATTGCATCAAGATGCTGAATCACATATAAGTTGCATGATCACCTAGATTTTTTGCATGGTTGTATAATAAGGCGTGATAATTTAAGGATTCCTTAAATTAGACAAGATTCCTTATGTTGGCATAAGAATACATGTCTACATGGATACATGTTGGGTGATGTTGCATAAACACGTTCGTAAACGTATGCTTGCTAGCAAGATGCCCGTTCCATAGCATAGACTAATATATATATATATAATGTGTGTGTGTGTGTGTGTGTATATATATATGTGTGTATATATGTGTGTATATATATATATATATATATATATATATATATATATATATATATATATATACACACACTTTTTTATGTTTTTTGCTTAAAACCTATTTGTACAAATTCATACTTCCATAAATGCACACTTCCATTGAAGCATGCTACTTACACATATGGGGAACCATTCGTGTTTACTTGCGTGGGACTGCATGAGGTTGTCTGTGTTTCGCAGGGGGACAGCACCTCTTCCGGCTGGTGGTCTCGCCCTTTTGGGTTAGCCACTGTACCCGGGTTTACAAGCTGCTAGGGCCTGCCTCTAGCAGGACTAAAGGCCCAGGGTATAGCGGTAATGGCATACCGAGGTAATCTGCTGTTGATAGATCAGTCAGTAGCATGGCTGGACATAAGTGTGTCCGGCATGGTCAAGTATCTGGAACTCCTGGGTCAGGATCCCAGTT
Source organism: Rana muscosa (assembly GCA_029206835.1). Taxonomy (NCBI): domain Eukaryota; kingdom Metazoa; phylum Chordata; class Amphibia; order Anura; family Ranidae; genus Rana; species Rana muscosa. The sequence continues at coordinate 1,129,635,700 of CM055122.1, forward strand.
TAATGGTACGTTCGATAAATAGCTTGGAGCGTTTGGGACACAGCCTAAAAAAGGAGAGTTTTTTTCTTCTTGCTTCAGACAGAGTCAGCGATATAAGAAAGCTGGTCTATATGGTCAAGGCAAGGAAGAGTACCTTCCATTCACCTTTTTCTTAAGGTGCTAGGGATCGTAGCTTCATTTAAAGATTCCTTTTGCTCAGCTTCATTCTAGGCTACAGGATCCTAACCTGGCATTATCCAAAGGCTCTGATCCCATGGATACGATGAAGTCTCAGTTGTTTCTTCCTAACCAAAATGTTTGGCAGAAAAGAAGATCCTTCATGCCAATTACCTGAGAGGTAGTGGCTATGAAGGCTGGCCTCTAGGGATGGAGACCAGTCCTGGAAGAAACCACTGCCCAGGAGAAGGGTGTTCTAGCTCCAAGAGAACCTTGTCCGTCAACTTTTCTTGCTGTCAAGGGTCGAAACCTTCGGCTGGCACGTCTGACTTAATCACCTGGGCGTTTAGGTTGCAGGTTTGTTCTGTCAAGAGTACAATACGATTATTCCACACCACTGGTTGACTTCGTTTACCAAGGAGATGCTAGAAGTCACGCAGCCAGAAGGAAATTAAGCCATGTTCTGGCTTGGGCAGAGGGATTTTGTGCCTTGCCTATCGTCTGTCTTCATTTCATGGAATGGAGACTTGGCAGGCGGTTCTCAGGAATCGTCAACATATGTTCCCGGGTGTATGGCCTCTACTCCCTGATCTTTCTGATCAGAGGCCGGAGAAAGGGTACCCCGTCCAAAAGATTAATGGGCATACAGGTTCAACAAGAAGTTGAACAGCTTTATGTCTAGGAGAAAGGATCCACTCGCACACAGGACAGGATGCATTGTAACCCTGTGGGACCAGTTGTCACTGGTTTATGCGTTCTCTTCCCCCAGCGCCGCGGCCTCTAGGCTACATCAGAGGGGAACGGAAGCCAGCTTAATGGCTCCGGCCTGACCCAGACGACCTTGCTGTGCAGGGATCGCAAGGGTGGTAGTGGAGGACCCAGGGTCCCTTACATCTTGCCTAGATCTACCTTCCGAAGGATGGAATACCGGCCTATCTTGCAAACATGGGATTTAATGGTTTACTTGGTTTAGTCCGCATTCTTGAAGATCGCGGCTTTCAGAATCAGGGACGACTACCCTAATTCATACAGGAGAGCAGGCCTCCAGGACCATGTATTCTAAGATCTGAAAGGCCTATATTCCTGGTGTGAAACCAAGGGATGGCATCCTCGGAAGTATGTCATAGGTAGAATTCTTACCTTCCTACACTAAGGAAGGGATGGAGCTAGCCTTAAGTTCCATCAAGAGTCGAGTCTCGGCCTTGTCTGTGTTTTCAAGGTCGCTTGCTTCATGCTCTTTGATCCGGGTTTTTCTACAAGGGGTAACGCGTATAAGTCTGCCAGTTAGTTGGCCCTTGTGCCCGGGGGATTTGATTCTGGTTTGTTGGCTTGCAGAGACAGCTCCTTGGGCCGATGCACCATATTTCCCTTCATCCTCCTTCAAAGGAGTTGGTGTTCTTGGTTGCGGTAGCCTCTGCAAGAGATTTTCAGTATTGGCAACTTTCTTTGTATGGAGCCATACTTGTTTGTTAGGGTGGTGTTGAAACCTCACCCAGCCTTTTTTTCCGAAGGATCTAGTTTCTCTTTTAATCAAAACACTTCTTGCCGCTGCCTCTTTTTTTTTTTTCCCCCCAGAAACTTGGTTTACGGAAGGAAAATTATTACTTTTCTCTAAATATAGATGAGAACAGTTGAGGTCTATCTGAAAGTTTCAGATACAGGAAACTGATGTTTTGTTATGCTGCCAGAAGACCCTAGAAAGCGGTAGGCAGCGTTCTAACTAGCTATTATGATTCTAACCAGCTATTATTATGATTGCTCTCTCGTTGGATTGAGAGCAGTCAAGGCCTATCTGAAGCGGTTGCTCAGATACGGAAAACTGATGTTTGTTGCACTACCAGGAGGCCCCGGAAGGGCCCGGCAGTGTCTAAATCAACTGTTTCAATGTTGATTCATCAGGCTATATTATTCAGGCTTGTGGTTAAAGAGAGGGTTCCCCTGTTTCTTTTAGAATGCACTTTACCAGAACAGTAAGCGCTTCTTGCACGGTGCATTACCAAGCCTTTATGACTCAGATTTGCTAGGCCGCAACTTGGTCGTCGATGCTTGCTTTCACTAATTTTTATCAGGTGAATGTAACACGGTTAGAGGATGCCGCTTTTTTTTGTGCAGTATGCTGCAGGCAGCAGTATAGGTCCTCACATCTGGCGGTCTGCGTTATTTGCGTCTCCCTCCCCTCAAGTTGTACATTGCTCTGGGTAGTCCCATTATGTAATGATTAAGCCTCTGTGTCCCGTGATGTACGATAAAGAAAATAGGATTTTTCTATTAGATTACCTTTAAAATCCTTTTCATGGAGTACATCACGGGACCACAGCTCCCGCCCCTCTTATTTGTGGATATTGGGACACTTATTGCTTTGCTACAAAAACTGAGGAGCTCCCAGTAGGGGAGGGGTTATATAGGGAGGACACTTCCTGTCTAATTACACCAGTGTCCAGCACCTGACGGTGGATATAACCCATTATGTAATCATTAAGCCTCTGTGTCCCGTGATGTACTCCAAGAAAAGGATTTTACAGGTAATCTGTTATAAAAAATCCTATTTTTCCTCCAGCTGACCTGTTTCCTCAAGACTTCTGTTAAATCAGTCCTTCCAGAGTTTGTTTTCCTTGTCTTGAAGTGTGTCGCTTAACACTCCCTCCATTCCATTTCCTGCTGTCATTTTACTTGGCATAATTCCAAATGTCATGCCAGGAGGAAATTTTCCATCTTGTTGGCAAGAAATCCTTTTTTTTTTTTTTTTTTTCTGTCTAGTGCAGATGTTATCTTTGCTGGATACCAATAAATAGTTGTGAACACAACTCTGCAAATTTTGCTTCTTCATGTAAAAAACCGTTATGTTGCTCAGCATTTACACCCACAAGAACTATTGCATGTCAATTATAAGCATGCCCATTTTTTCTTGTGCAGTAGCAAACAATATTGCAATATCTAGGTGCACCACAATTTCTCTGTATAGCCTGCTTTTCTATTAACTGTATTATGCAATCTGAAGCCTGCAAATTCCTGTTCTGATACTCCACACGATGTGTTTTTAGCAAGGGGAGAGCAAAGCAAATGTGCAGTGGCATCTTTTCAAGGCTCAGGAGGAGATGGCAGCAGCTGCGGCAAACTGACAAATGTTGACAAATGAGCTTTTAATTGTGGCATATCTGTTTTTTGCAAATGTTACTTTTGACTTTAGCTGGTTACCTACCAAGAACCATAAATTTGTACTAAAGGGCACAGACCAGAACAAAGATCATGGTTTTTCTTGTTCTTTAGTAGGAGTTTTCTGTATGTATGAATAACTAATGATTTCAAACCATACTAAACAAATTAAAATATGTAACGACTTTTCACAAGTGGCCTAACTGAAGGAATTTTCTTCACTAGGAAGCAAAGTGTTTCTCTAAGGGCTCTTTCACACTTGCGGATACGGGCAGATGCAAGGTCCGTGTCCACTTATGCATAGTGAACACAGACACAGCCTGCTCTCCTGTATGGGTGGTCGCATGTAAACGGACTGTCTGTCCATGCCAAGACGGATGGGGAACGGATTCTCATCCGTCTGTTTATAGCAGATAGGATTGGATTCAATGTCAGTGGGTGTCAACGGACCCATGTCTATTGACGTCCACTGCTACATAGAGGGCAATAGATGGTGATCGGGTCCGCCTAAAAAAAACTGACAGGCAGACCTTGATCGGTTCACCCTTGTGAAAGGGGCCTAAGAGCTTGTTCACACTAGCGGTTGAGGGGTGGTAAAACCCTCCCTGCAACCACTCCCTCTTTAGCTGCAGAGGCAGCAGCCGGAGGTGTATACATGCCATGGTCGTGGTGCTTTGTTATTGATATAGATTATATAGTTCAATAAGTTGTAATGTGGAAGACTGATAGGAAAGGTGATAAATGGGGTAATGATTTTATATTAGTTGTAGTGGTGATATGAATGGTGCATAGATTTTCTTACATGGAAGGTATCAAATTTTAGATTAGCGTTGAGCTACAGAATCTGCAGTTAATTAGCACAATTCAAATCCAGAAACTTCACCAAGCGGTATTAAACTATTACATAAGAGGAGAGATGTTGTCGCAAAGGGATTACATAGTGTTTAACTAAATGTGAACTCTAGTCCCGGAGGCCTTTTTTTCCTATGTCATACCAGATCTGTAGTAATTAGAAGCAGATCGCACAGGCTGGGTGCGTGGTGAACTGCAATCAGCTGGGACACTTACTGTAGCCATCTGTACTTAGCCTGAATTCCTGGCATTAAAGTATACATTATTTTTGTAATCCATCATAAAGGACTTTTTAAAAGTGAAGCTGTTGCCCATAGTAGCCAGATCGTGCGATCACTTCTGTGTGTGTGTGTGTATGTGTGTGTGTATATATATATATATATATATATATATATATATATATATATATATATATATATATACCGTATTTATCGGCGTATAACACGCACCCCAAGTTTAGGAGGGAATTTTAAGGGAAAAAAACTTACATTTAAATGCAGCATGCAGCCTTGCCCAGTGTCCATCTGCAGCCTTGCCCAGTGTCCATCTGCAGCCTTGCCCAGTGTCCATCTGTCCATCTGCAGCCTTGCCCAGTGTCCATCTGTCCATCTGCAGCCGTGCCCAGTGTCCATCTGCAGCCGTGCCCAGTGTCCATCTGCAGCCGTGCCCAGTGTCCATCTGCAGCCGTGCCCAGTGTCCATCTGCAGCCGTGCCCAGTGTCCATCTGCAGCCGTGCCCAGTGTCCATCTGCAGCCTTGCCCAGTGTCCATCTGCAGCCTTGCCCAGTGTCCATCTGTCCATCTGCAGCCGTGCCCAGTGCCTTTGCGATCGTGTCAGTCCCGGCGGTTTTTAAAATTTGGCGCCGATTTCTGTGGAGAGGAGCGAGCGGGGCCAAGTGTACTTCGGCTGGACTCGGCTCCTCTCGCAGTTCCGCCCGTCTCCACTGACTGCGCCGCTGACGGAGAAAGCCGAGTGTACTTCGCCTAGAATCGTGTCTGCTCACAGTCACAGGCAGGACTGCGAGAGGAGCCGAGACTAGGCGAAGTACACTCGGCTTTCTCCGTCAGCGGCGCAGTCAGAGATGGGCGGGACTGCGAGAGGAGCCGAGTAAAGCCGATTGTACTTCGGCTTCGGCTCCGCTCGCTCCTCTCGCTCGTTTTCAGCAGGGGAATTCGACGGAGTATCGGCGTATAACACGCACCCACGATTTTCCCCTGATTTTAAGGGGAAAAAAGTGTGTTATACGCCGATAAATATGGTGTATATATATATTTGTGTGTGTATAGGTCTGTCTCTGTCTCTGTCTCTGTCTCTGTCTCTGTCTCTGTCTCTGTCTCTGTCTCTGTCTCTCTCTCTCTCCTGGGAAAAAAATCGATTTTAATCTTGAATCGAGTTCTGAGCTCAAATCGATTCAGATTTGAAGAAAATCGATTTTTTTAGATTTAATTTTTTTTTCCTTCAAAGTTTCCATAGCAGGACTGCAGGGGGCGAATCTGGAATGGCACTGGGCAGCGTTACCCCAATTACATCTACTCGCTGCAGCTGCCGTCTGCCTACCTGATCAGCGTGTCATGCAGACAGATGGCGGTTCAAAAGCCGCGCCTCCCGAGTCCTCGTCATCTGTGATAGGCGGAACACTCAATTTCACAGCAGGCAGTATTCAGCCTATCACGGACATCCTCTCATCCTCGTCTGTGTTATGAGGATGACCATGATAGGCGGAACACTGAATGCTGGGAAATTGAGTTTTCCGCCTATCACAGACTAGGAGGCGGCGCGTCTTTTTTGAATACTGGAATGGCCACCGGTGTAGCAGTAAAATCCGTATACCATGAAAATCTGCATCAGGCACGGGCACAGTGAGGCACGGGCACAGTGAGGCATGGACACAGTTCAATTCAACTAAGAGTAACCTCAGGATTTTTTGTTTTATTAGCTAAATCCAAATACAGTATTAATAATTTGGATGTTTAACAATCTTTGTTGCACACTGCAAAAAACAACAAAAGGTCACAAGCGCTAAATTGGTGGATAAAGAAAAAAATATAATGGATGATGATAATAATAATAAAAAAATCCCAAATATTTTGGGAAGTACAAAGTATCCAAAAGGGGGAAAAAACAGGATCCAGCGCAGCAAGAAAAAAATCCGTACCCAGAAGTACAAAATACACAACATGCACACAATATAATCCAGCGCTCATGGAACATACATTATTAACTATAGAAAACTCTTGAATTGATAAAAAAAGCTTAGTCCATTTATTAATCACAATAAAGAGAGGGATCCAATCCCAAATGTGCAGAGGGCAAATGAATCTTAACTCTCCAGTTGCCAGTGGTGACAAACTTGTTAAACTTGCAGTGACATCCGTGGAGCAAGGAGGGGTTAAAGTCCAAACAAAGCCTGTGGCATGATCTGTGTGAGCACAGTACCTTGAATGATGGACAACAGGCAGACCAGCGTGTGGAGGGCCCTCCATCCCAAAAGGATGCAGAGCCAGGATCGCAGCAAGGCTGGTACAGAAGGAATCGCACACAGTTTCAAGAGTTTTCAATAGTTTATAATCCAGCGCTCATGGAACATACATTATTTTGTGTGTTTGTTGCACACTGACTTTGCAGTTAGAGAAAGGGTTTGCCTTTGCAATTTTGTTTGTTGATGCACTTTAATTAATATAATAATAAAATAAAAAAATCGAATCGTAAATCAAGTTTTTTATAAAAAAATCGCAGATTTGTTTTTGGGGGAAAATCGCCCAGCCCTAATATAAATATAAATATATATATATATATATGCACACGCACACATGCACATATATATATATATATATACCATACACAGTGGGGATAGAAATTAGACATTCTTTATAATATGTAAAAAAAAGTTAGATTTTATTTTCATCGTTTACACTTTCAAAATTACAGAAAACAAAAAATTGCGTCTGCAAAAGTTTGGGCACCCTGCAGAGTTAATATCTTGTACTGCCCCCTTTGGCAAGTATCACAGCTTGTAAACGCTTTTTGTAGCCAGCCAAGAGTCTTTCAATTCTTGTTTGAGGTATCTTTGCCCATTCTGCCTTACAAAAGTCTTCCAGTTCTTTGAGATTTCTGGGCTGTCTGTCAGGCACTGCTCTTTTAAGGTCTATCCATAGGTTTTCAATAATGTTGAGGTCAGGAGATTGTGAAGGCCATGGCAAAACCTTCAGTTTCTGGCTCTTGATGTAATCCCCCTTGGATTTTGAGGTGTGTTTAGGATCATTATCCATTTGTAGAAGCCATCCTCTTTAACTTCAGCTTTTTCACAGATGGCATCAAGTTACCATCCAAAATTTGCTGAAATTTTATTGAATCCATTTTTCCTTCTACTCGTGAAATGTTCCCTGTGCCACTGGCTGCAATACAACCCCAAAGCATGATTGATCCACCCCCATGCTTAACAGTTGGACAGAGGTTCTTTTCATTACATTCTGTGCCCTTTCTTCTCCAAACGTACCTTTGCGCTTTCCGGCCAAAAAGTTCTATTTTAACCTCATCGGTCCACAGAACTTGTTTCCAAAATGCCTCAGGCTTGTCTATATGTTCATTTGCAAAGATCAAACGCTGATTTTTGTGGAGAGGATGTAGAAGTTTTCTTCTGATGACTCTTCCATGAAGACCATATTTGTACAAGTATCTCTTTATAGTGGAATATAGTACCACAACTCCAGTGTCTGCCAGATCTTTCTGGAGGGATCGTGCAGTCAAACGTGGGTTTTGAATTGCTTTTCTCACAATCCTGTGAGCTGTTCTGTCTATTTTTCTTGGTCTTCCAGATCTTGCTTTAACTTCCACTGTTCCTGATGACTGCCATTTCTTATTTACATTCCGAACAGAGGATATTGACATCTGAAAACGCTTTGCTATCTTCTTATAGCCTTCTCCAGCTTTGTGAGCGTCGACTATTTTCAGTTTCTAGACAACTACTTAGAAGAACCCATGGTGCTGATTGTTGGGGCAAGGTCAGATGAGTCTGGGAAGACCAGGTGATGTCAATCTCAAAGGTTTTAAATGGCCAGATGATGATTGAGAACAATCCATGACACTGGGCGGTCTCAGCTTTGCAAAGGGGGCAGTGCATGCTATAAATTCTGCAGGGTGCCCAAACTTTTGCAGACACCATTTTTTTTGTTTTCTGTAATTTTGAAAGTGTAAATGATGGAAATAAAATCTAACTTTTTTTGACATATTATAAGAATGTCTAATCTGTAATTTGATGCCATTTGGAGATTTTTCCATCTTTCCTTGGCTTCGTTATGCAAATTAATACACATTTTTACCTGGGGTGCCCAAACTTTCGATCCCCACTGTGTGTGTGTGTGTGTGTGTGTGTGTGTGTGTGTGTGTGTGTGTGTAATTTGGTCTCTTCTGCATTAAAGCTACTTACCTGCCTGTCCGCCCCTGTACAGTGAGCTGCACACACGTGCAAAAATTCGGCAATGCTGAAGCTGAAGGACTATCCGTTTTTTATTCGGCCCGGCCAATGACAGCGGCAAGTGATCAAGACCTGGAAGCTGTCTGACTGAAGATGTCAGTGACCAGCGGGGAGTTCTGGGATGGCACATCGCTGGATTAAAGGCGAGTATAGTTCCGCTTTTAAGTATCCTACGAATGGTTGCAGGCATCGCTGATCTTCCTTAACCACTTCCATACAGGGCACTTATACACCTTCCTGCCCAGACCAATTTTCAGCTTTCAGTGCTCTCACGCTTTGACAATTGCGCGGTCATGCTACACTGTACCCAAACGAAATTTTTATCATTTTTTCCCCCCACAAATAGAGCTTTCTTTTGGTGGTATTCACCTCTGGGATTTTTATTTTCTGCTAAAAAAAATAAAAAAAATACCAAAAATTTTGAAAAGGTTTTTTTTGTTTCAGTTACTAAACTTTTTAAATAAGTAAGTTTTCTCCGTCACTGATGGGGCTGCACTGACGGGCACCGATGAGGTGGCACTGATGATGGGCACGGATAGGCGGCACGGGTGGCCACGGATAGGCGCCATGGGTGGGCACGGATAGGCGGCACGGGTGGGCACGGATAGGCGGCACGGGTGGGCACTGATAGGCGGCACTGATGTACTGTAATGGATGCCAATCAGTGCCAAACAATAATGCTTGCCAATCAGTGATGTCCATTGTGGGCACTGATTGGCATCCATTAGGGGGCACTAACTGGCATCCCTGGTGGTCTAGGGTGGCATACCTGGTGCTGGCATCCCTGGTGGTCCAGTGGCATCCCTGGTGGTCCAGTGTGGGCATCCTCGGGGGGGCTGTGCTGATAATCTATCAGCACAAACCCCCCCTGTCAGAGGAGCAGCCGATCGGCTCTCCTCTACTCGCGTCTGACAGACGCGAGTGAGGAAAAGCCGATGACCGGCTTTTCCTGTTTACACTGTGATCAGCCGTGATTGGACATGGCTGATCACGTGGTAAAGAGTCTCCGGAGACTCTTTACCTAGATCGGTGTTGCGGGGTGTCAGACTGACACCCCGCAGCAACGATCGCTGTGATGCGCGCCCCCGGGGCCGCGCAGCGGCTCAAAATCCTGAGGACGTCATATGACGTCCTGTCAGGATTTTGAAACCACTTTGCCGCCGTCAATCCGCTATAGGGCGGGCGGCAAGTGCTTAAATCCTGTTTTTTAACAGCATATACTTTGATTCTTACACACCTCGATTCTTACACACCTCAGCCCCCCCCCCATGCCCTCCATTTAGAAGCAAGTAAATTCCTAGTACTGCTGGAATAGTCTTGTGACCTTGTTGAGCTAATGACCAACCACGAGTCTTGTCACATGGTGTTGTGTCCTTAGCCCCAAGTAAGCTACGACTTGAGAAAATTGTAGCCTACGTAGGACAGCTCCTCTTGCTGCCAGTGGCTAGACAGAGCAGCAGGAAAGAAGCAAAGTTAAGCAAGAACATTTTGGGAGGGTCTCTTATAAATATAAACTTTGGTAAGCATCTTAAGCCATGGATCGTTATTTAGCTGGTTCAGCAGGGACTTGCTGAATTTCGATCTATGTTTGGGCACCCTGGTTGTGCACAAGTCGATCGATCAATTGACTTTTGTACAACCAGCCTGTTGGAAAATGTTCTCTTGATCAGTGTCTGTGGTGCCAAGTGTATTATGATAAAGGGAAAGTATCCCTGCTGTCAGAATACAATAGCTCAATGGTAGGGATTCCTCCATCATTGAATAAGGGAATCGTAATTTTTCTTTTGTTCAACATGAATAAAACTTTTATGTGGGCAGCTAAACAGCCTACAATCCTATGATGATTGTTTCAGATATCTAGCTAATTGGGCATTTAACCACTTGCCTACAGGGCACTTTCACCCCCTTCCTGCCCAAGCCATTTTTCAGCTTTCAGCGCTGTCATACTTTGACAATTGCGCGGTCATGCGACGCTGTACCCAAGCGAAATTTGCGTCCTTTTTTCCCCACAAATAAAGCTTTCTTTTCGTGGTATTTGGTCACCTCTGCGGTTTTTATTTTTTGCACTATAAACAAATGAGCGACAAGTTTGAAAAAAACACGTTTACTTTTTACTATAATCCATTTTTTTTTTTTTTTTTACATTTTCCTCAGTTTAGGCCGATATGTATTCTACATATTTTTGGTAAAAAAAATCGCAATAAGCGTCTATTGATTAGTTTGCGCAAAAGTTATAGCAGCTACAAAATAGGGGATAGGTTTATAGCATTTTTTTTTTTTTTTTTTTACTAGTAATGGCGGCGATCAGGGATTTTTATCATGACTGTGATATTGCGGCGGACACATCTGACACTTTTGACACATTTGTGGGACCATTCACATTTATACAGCGATCTGTGCTATAAAAATGCGTTGATTACTGTATAAACTTGACTGACAGGGAAGAGGTTAACACTAGGGGGCGAGGAAGGGGTTAAATGTGTTCCCTGGAAGTGATTCTTACTGTGGGGGTAGGGGACTGACTGGGGGAGGTGACCGATGGTTGTCCCTATGTACAAGGGACACACCATCGGTCTCCTCTCTCGGACAGGACATGGATCTGTGTGTTTACACACACAGATCCACGGTCCTGCTCGGTTACTGGTCAGTTGCGGATGCCCCGGCGGCCGCTGGGCACGCGCAACGGGCACCCAGTGACGCGGCGCGCGCGCGCCCCCTAGTGGATTTGGAAGGCGCAACGTCATATTACGTCCGCCCAGAACAAGTCTTCCGCCCGCCGTCATTTGATGTATTATGTTCTGTAACGCTGACTCCAACAACATTTCAAGGGATCAGAATAAGGGTGGGCATTAAACATTCACTTAACAAATTGTGAAATTACAATAAAACCAGGTGACCTAATTTTCTGTCCTGCTTCCTACTTCAAAAGTAAAGACAGCCCCATGAGTAGGGATTGCTGTGAAGGCTGTAGCTGGGAACATACAATAGTCGCCTTATACTGTAGTCACTGCAGCCTATAGGAAATGCTAGCCAGATATAGTGCCATATTTATTAGAATGGTGGTTGCAGCGCAATAGAGCAAATTGAATAGGGGTTAGAATTTGCTATGTATGAAAAAAGTTTCTTGACCTTGCTGTAACATCACAGTTCTCCTTCCTGGGGGTGGCTGTTTAATTACAGCATTTTTAACTTGTTCTCTTCCATTGTAAGTGGATGCACAGAAAATGTAAAAGTTTCTGACAGGAATTGAACCCTGTATTTTGGATTATTTGCCCTGTAGTTGCAAGCCTGGGAAATGTGCCAGTCCCACAGGAAACATATTGCATGTCTTGAGTTCTTTTAAATTGCTTAAGGGAAACCGTTCCTGGGAATAATGTAGGCGTGGTCGTTGCTTCTACTCCACATTCTGCTGATGCTTATTTCCTTCGGTCATGTTTTCCGAATACTTTGAATATTTGTTCCAGGTAAGGGCCATAGATAAGAATGTCTGACTTGACATAATGCATACATGTTTTGGGTTGGTAACTAAAACCTCGTTTAGCCCAGCAAATCATTGTACTAGCCAGAAATCTAGCATCTTCCGAAGGAGATTGGCACAGGTGGCATCCTTGCCCATATCCAGGAAAGGTGTTTTTTTTTTTTTTTTTTTTTTTCTACTTTCAGGAGCCTTTTTTTTTTTGTATTTCTGCGTGTTGCAAAATGCAGTGACAGTGGTAAACCAGTCATTTTCCTGTGTTTGGTTTTTATTTTTTGTTTCATTAAATGGAGCATGCAAGTGATTTCAAGATGCACTTTAGGGAAGTATCTCTTTACAATTGTGTAGGGGGGGGGGGGGGGGTTCAAGCTGTACAGGCGCAGTTTGGTGTGTATTGCTGATGAGAAAAGGTATTTAGCAGTTTATATTTACTAAAATAATACAATTTCCATGTGAACAGTGGGAGACCGGGTATAGTGAAGGCAGGGTCCTGGGTTTAGTAACCCTTTTTTTAAATCCTTATGCTGCTAGCATTGGTGAATGGAAAGTCAGCAGGGTCCCGTAGGACATAACGCATACGGGAGGAGGAGGGTGTCCATCCCTTTTAGCTGATTGGGGGCTGTGTATGCAGTTTTACATGCTGTGAATAAGACTAAGGATCTTGTCAGTTTTATTCTACTAAAGCACTAGTTTAATACCATACAGAGAGCTTGGATTGTTTCCTTTTTATGTCCTTCATTGCATCTGGATGTCGGTGAGCCTCTTATATGCTGAGACCAGTTTACTTCTGCTTATACCCATTCCCCGGTTTAGTGGGAAAAAGGCGATGTTTGACCACCTGTGTTCACAGGGGTCAACTTCTTGTGGCTGGCGAAGCAACCCATTTATTGGTGGTGGGATCATTCACTTATTGAATCGGTGTTCCTGTACTATTGGATCTCTGACACCAGAATTTGAACTTTTTGAATCTGTCTCTGGCTGTGGACTTTTATCATATGCTTTCATTTGTGCACTCTACCATTTTGTGCTGCACTGTTTATATTATGATGTTAATGAATTAAACTTTTGGTGTTCAGCTTGCATATCAATACATTATTTTTCATTGATGGATTGTTTAAGGGGTGCGTTGATTGTATATATTTTTCTATACAAAATGATGCCATGCATCCCAGGAGTCTTCATGCGCATTTCTAAGCTAAGCAGGCCCTCCTGCCATCATGCCTGAGCTAAGGGCAGATGGATTCCAGGAAGTAAAGACTTTACAAGTCATTTGTCCTTACACAAGCTAGCTGCAGATGCTAGAGGGCGGTTTTGCATCAAAATAAAGCATTGAGACAAGGATGTATGCTTTTTTTAACTTTTTTTTTTTTTTTTGTAATTCACTTTATTGCCATTTTTACATGCACGTAAAATGGAAATCAGCAGCAGCAGTAATACCAAAAATTGCCAATAAAATAAAGGGAAATAAGACATCAAAAATATAGAACTTCCAGAGTAGTGCACAAAGCAACCACACAGGGCCCTTTACAAAAATAAAAAACCTTAAAGCCCCTTTCACACTTATACGACTTGTCCCACGATTTTGGACTGCAAAATCGCATGACAAGTCATTCTCCATGATTTTGAATGACTACCATTGATATTGGCACGACTTTAAGTCGTGCCGACTTCAAAGTAGTTCCTGCACTACTTTTTTTTTTCTGGTCGGATCCAGTATTAACGGATTTGACTTTGGCATGCGACTTGTGCATGAAGGGGGAACTCCACACCAATTTTTTATTTTTTTTAAAATCGGCATAGGTTCATCCTTCATGAGAATACCAGGCCCTTCGGTCTGGTATGGATTTTAAGGAGAACCCCAACACACTGAAAAAACGGTGCGGGGTCCCCCCCGCAAAATCCATACTAGACTCTTATCCGAGAACGCAGGCCGGTCAGGGAAGGGGGTGGGGACGAGCGAGCACCCCTCCTGAACCATATTAGGCCGCATGCCCTCAACATGGGAGGTGGGTGCTTTGGGGCATGCGGCCTTGTTGAGGACAAGGGCCCCTTCCCGACAACCCTGGCCGTTGTTTGTTGGTCTGCGGGTGTGGGCTTATCGGAATCTGGGAGCCCCCTTTAATAAGGGGGTACCCAGATCCCGGCCCCCCACCATATGTTAATGAGTATGGGGGTACATCGTTCCCATTCACCTGGAGAAAAGTGTCTCGCACACACTATACAGGTTTTTAAAGTAATTTATTAGGCAGCTAATAACTTCCGACCTCGCGGGTCTCTTCCGCTTTCTTCTCCCCTCTCTGGTGCTCTCCGGTTCTCCTCCCGCTGTCCGGACGTCTTCTGCCGGGTTCTTCTGCTCTTTTGGCCGCTTTTTGCTAGCTCTTGCCCGGTCTTCTTCCCTCTTCTTCCGATGTTGACGCGACGCTCTCTCCCGCTGAAATGCTGCATGCGTGGTGCACAACGACTTTATATAGGCATGGGCCATGGTCACCGGGTGATGTCATCCTGTGACCACACCCCTTATGACGTCAGTGTCTCTGCAGGCGCAGTGGCTGGCACTCGCTGCCACGCTCTTGCGCCTGCCTGCAGGTCGGGCGGACTCAACACAACCCACAATCGCCTAGTACAAAGGCTGAATGGGGATCTGCCTTTGTAAACAAGGCGGATCCCTATTCTGACAGATGACATGACAGGGATCTACTGTTCCCAGTCATCAGGAACAGTGATCTGTCATGTCCCAGGCAGCCCCCCCCCCCCTTCAGTTAGAACACACCTAGGGGACACAGTTAACCCCTTGATCGCCTCCTACCTTGCCAGTGTAATTTTTACATTGGACAGTGCGTCTTTAAAGGCACTGATCACTAAAGTCACTGGTCCCCAAAAAGTGTTATTTGGGGTAAGATTTGTCCGCCGCAATGTCGCAGTCCCACTAAAAATCGCGAATCGAGTATAAACAATAAAAATAAAGTCCCTAAACGCAATAACTTTTGCGCAAAACAATTAATATTATGCCTATTGCTATTTATTTTTTACCAAAAATATGTAGAAGATATAGATTGGCCTAAACTGATGACGTGTGTGTGTGTGTGTGTGTGTATATATTATGTACATAATAAAATTGATATGTATTCTAGCCGACAGTTAACAAAATAGTTTTATTTTATTTTCAAAATCATAGCGCAAAAAATAAACCGCAGAGGTGATCAAATACCACCAAATGAATGCACTATTTGTAGGGAAAAAGGGATGTCTTCTTTGGGTACAGCGTAGCATGACTCTGCACCATAAATTGTCCAGTTAAAGGGATGCAGTGCTGTATCTCAAAAAATGGCCTGGTCATTAAGGGGGCAAATCCTTTACAGTTTTTAAGTGGTTAAAATGCAAATCAATGTATAACTTTTTTGAAATGCTTTTTTCTGGATATGTTGTCTCACTGTTAAAATAAACCTACCATTAAAATTTATAGACTGATCATTTCTTTGTCAGTGGGCAAATGTACAAAATCAGCAGGGGATCAAATACTTTCTTTCCCTCACTGTATATGGGCAATAAGAACTCAAAGACACTACATCAGTTCGTAAGGGGTAACATAAGTTTTTAGACATTGATGGAAGGGGCAGACAAGCAGCTCTGCCAGACCTTATCTCCCCCAACCTCCTGAACTGGTAATGCCACGTGTCCCCCCAGTCCTCTGCCTCTAAATCTGAAACATTTTCTACCCACCTCTCCCTGTAACGCCTCACCAAAGGTGAGAGTTTTGTTCAAGGAGCCATCTGTGAGCAGCTGAGTTTCTATACGAAGGGAGCAAAACTGCGAAACACAGGCATGGCGCAACTGTAGGTATCTGAAAAAGTAATGGTTAGGAAGAGCAATTTTGACATGTTCTTTAACCACTTGAGGACCGCCGCATGCCGATGTACGTCGGCAGAATGGCACGGCTGGGCACATGGGCGTACAGGTACATCCCCTTTAAGAGCCCAGCCGCCATGACCCGGTCCTTTTCTCTGTGACCGTCCCCGCGGGAACAGCGGACCCGATCGCTGCTGGTGTCCCACGATCGGGTCACAGAGAGGAAGAATGGGGAGAGGTAAACCTCTCCCCGTGCTTTCTAGTGAGCCTGTCACTGATCGTCTGTTCCCTGTCATAGGGAACGACGATCAGTGACGTCACACGCTAAGCCACTCCCCCCCCCCCCCCACAGTAAGACCCAAATCAGGGCACACGTAACCCCTACAGTGCCCCCTCCTGGTTAACCCCTTCACTGCCATTGTCATTTTTACAGTAACCAGTGCATTTTTATAGCACTGATCGCTGTAAAAATCATTGACCGCCTCCATTACTAGTAAAAACAAAAATAAAAATAAAAAATGCCATAAAATTATCCCCTATTTTGTAGACGCTATAACTTTTGCGCAAACCAATCAAACGCTTATTGCAATATTTTTGGTAAAAAAAAAAAAATGTAGAAGAATACGTATCGGCCTAAACTGAGGAAAAAAGTTATTTTTTTATAGATTTTTTGGGGATATTTATTATAGCAAAAAGTAAAAAATATTGAATTTTTTTTCAAAATTGTCGCTCTATTTTTGTTTATAGTGCAAAAAATAAACGCAGAGGTGATCAAATACCACCAAAAGAAAGCTCTATTTGTGGGATAAAAAGGACGCCAATTTTGTTTGGGAGCCACGTCGCACGACCGCGTAATTGTCAAAGCGACACAGTGCCGAATCGCAAAAAGTGGCCAGGTCTTTAAGCTGCATAATAATCCGGGTCTTAAGTGGTTAAAGGTTACCCTTCAATATGTTCCTGAATACAATGACCCCCATCAAATGGCTGGCGTCATAACTGGTTGCATGTGGAGCGCCATGGCAGTTGCAGATCAAACAGAAGCAGCTTCCTTGGCTGTAAAGGATATGAGGGTTTAATTCCGCTTTAAGGGTGTCAGCAGATCGGCCTCTACAAATTTGGCAGTGCCTAAAAATGAAGAGCAACTGAGCATGTGCACAGCAGGTTAAAAGAGTGTATTACCAGATTTTAAACAATTTGGCATTTATTTTTTAATGTTTTACGTACCTATACCTGCAAAAGGGGCCAGCCTGAAGTGATTTATCAGGACTTCATTTTCTGACAAGGCTAGATTCACACTGATGCGGTCTGCCGCATTGCATGTCATTTGTACAGGAATTTCACCAGATTCCTGTACAAATTACATGCTAATTCAGTGTGGTGAGCCATACTTAAAGTATGGCTCAATTTGCACTGGATCCACACCAAAAACTGACCTTTTTTTTTTTTCCTCACCGGAATCGGATCGCATGCTTGTTCAGACCCAGGCGATCCAATTCCATGGTGCGCGCTGCGTTCTGCCAACTGATTTTGGGGTGTCGTTAACTTTTTATTGACACCCACGATAGTGCACAGTGTGAACTGCCTGCGGTTCTGGTGTGGGAACTTCACAGAAATCGCTGCGGTCACCGCACCAGTGTGAACCGAGCCTAAAGTTACTCTTTAATTTGTTTAAAGTGCAATCTTGGCCTTTTCTGTATGTAAACCTTTTTTTGGATTTTGTCATAAGTGAAGATTAGTAGCATGCTAGGAGGAAGACTAGGTCTATGAAGTACCACACTATAACCAGCTTTGCTTTATTTGTGCAATACTTACATGCTGTCTGTGGATTCAGAGCCTTCCTGTGTCTACACTGAAGTACATTTGCTTGGGTGGAACTCTGTTTACAGTATTAAACTTGCAGTATGTTGTAGTTTCATGTGACCACACCCTTTCCTCCTGAGTAAAACAGTGTTTATATGAACAGCAAAACATAAATAGTTATTACTATTATATGTGTATAAAAATGTCTGTAACCAGCCATGTTTAGGCATCTCTTTATAAAATGGTCTGTAAAATCTTGCTGGTTTTTTAGGTTTGTATGGCTTACGCACACCAAACAATATTGCTTTGTTGCAATGCATGCTATGGTGCACAATGATTGTACCCTACTTCTCCTATCTTGGCTCTTATTTTATGTATATTTATAATCTCTCTAATTTTTTGGAAGTGGGATTGTCGCCCAGCAAAAAAGTTAATTAAAGGTTAGTGCAATACCTGCAATGAAAATACCAGTGTTTTAAGCAGTGTTGTAAAAAAGTAAGGCACAGTTGGTAAGTCTTGAATGTATCCCGGCAAAGGGACACTTATTTGAAATGGCAGTACTTAAAAGAGAAGTAGTCTCTTTTTTTAATTTTTTGGGCTAGTTTATACTTGCCTAAGTGGATGCAGCATCTGTCCCCCTGGCATCTTTGCCCTGAGAACCGAGCCACAGAACACCGCCGATGGCTCGGTTCTTACTCCTCCCCAAGCAGAGAGCTGCTGACTCTTCTACTCTACTTCTCAGTGCTCGCCATGAAGGGGTGGAGAGCGGAAGATCCCGACTTGGAAGTCGTGATGACGTGCTGCCCCGACTGATGGTAGTAACGTCAGCGGAGAGTGGACTTCAGACCGCTCTCTGCTGAAAATGGGTCACAGGAGTGCAAAATGCACTCAGTGCTCCTCCCCCAAATATACTGGCTGGGGGACCTTTTGATATAAAACTTAAACCTGGAGATGGGCTTTTAATAAACCGGCATAATTGTGTTGTATGCCTTATCTTAAGATTAAGATTGACACTTGAGAGCTGTGAAAATCTTTAGTTGGAGGTGGTTGGAAGGAATAGAAATGAGCAAATAGCAGTTTTTTGAAAGAAGGACCCATGGAAAGTTTTTTTTTTTTTTTTTATCTTGCAATTCTACCACAGCATCTTGGTTACTGCTGTTTTTGCCTGTGTGAACTTTTGCATTTAAGCAGCTATGAGAGATAATGACCCCCACCTTGTTTTGTGCCCTGTTTTGAAGTGGCTTGTTTTTGTCTGATCTCAGGCTAATGAAGCACCATGGATAGAAGTCCCCTTTGCAGAAATCTAGGCTCTTGTGCTAACTTAACTAATCCATTTGGACATGTAGTATTGAACTCTTGAATAGCTTGTTAGAGTATGCTTGAGTAAGTTTGCTAGTCAAAAACAACACCCTTTGTACTATGATTCTCTTGCCCTCACTGCAGATGAACAAGCAGCTGAATTGTGCTTTGTGTGTGTACAGAGAAGTGTCACTTTGCGTTATCAAAAATGAGGATCGTTGCAGGTGGTGGGTGTCCGCATTTAGATTAGTTTACCTCTAAATACTGCAGAACTGATGATTTGGGCTGTAGAGGTGGCATACCGTACCGCAGGGCTTGACAAATTTGCTTTGGAGCCAGTGTTGTTTTTTTTTTTTTTTGACTAGCAAGACTTTGTTTTCGCTGAGGGAAGTGCTAGATCTTGGATTTACATATGGAGGGCACTGGAGACGGGCATGGTACTGGGTTTCAACAGCTTTCTCACTGGGTGTTTTAGGGAATGTATGTCCCTTAGGGGCTCTGAGTGTGGGGATTTGACACTTGGGGTTTTTGGTGTGTGTTGTGTGGCATGCTGTGGGGCTGGACTCTGTTCATCTCCATGCTCTACTCCAGCATAGAGTTGCCATCTTTTCATCAAGCCAAACTCCAACACTTTAATGGCGCACAGCAATTTTTCTTATACGTGTAACTGAAGAATTAAAAAAAAAACAATCTCCACACTAGACAAGACAAAAAACAGCAGTACATTGTGAATTTAGTTTGCGTTCTGCCCCCCCCTCCCAGCGTGTGGCGTTCTGACCCCCCCCCAGCGTGTGGCGTTCTGACCCCCCCCCAGCGTGTGGCGTTCTGACCCCCCCCAGCGTGTGGCGTTCTGACCCCCCCCCCAGCGTGTGGCGTTCTGACCCCCCCCCAGCGTGTGGCGTTCTGACCCCCCCCCCAGCGTGTGGCGTTCTGACCCCCCCCCCCAGCGTGTGGCGTTCTGACCCCCCCCCCAGCGTGTGGCGTTCTGACCCCCCCCCAGCGTGTGGCGTTCTGACCCCCCCCAGCGTGTGGCGTTCTGACCCCCCCCCAGCGTGTGGCGTTCTGACCCCCCCCCAGCGTGTGGCGTTCTGACCCCCCCCCAGCGTGTGGCGTTCTGACCCCCCCCCCCAGCGTGTGGCGTTCTGACCCCCCCCCCCCCAGCGTGTGGCGTTCTGACCCCCCCCCCAGCGTGTGGCGTTCTGACCCCCCCCCCAGCGTGTGGCGTTCTGACCCCCCCACCAGCGTGTGGCGTTCTGACCCCCCCACCAGCGTGTGGCGTTCTGACCCCCCCCCAGCGTGTGGCGTTCTGACCCCCCCCCCCAGCGTGTGGCGTTCTGACCCCCCCAGCGTGTGGCGTTCTGACCCCCCCCCAGCGTGTGGCGTTCTGACCCCCCCCCAGTGTGTGGCGTTCTGACCCCCCCCCCCAGCGTGTGGCGTTCTGACCCCCCCCCCCCAGCGTGTGGCGTTCTGACCACCCCCCCCCAGCGTGTGGCGTTCTGACCACCCCCCCCCCCCAGCGTGTGGCGTTCTGACCACCCCCCCCCCAGCGTGTGGCGTTCTGACCACCCCCCCCAGCGTGTGGCGTTCTGACCACCCCCCCCAGCGTGTGGCGTTCTGACCCCCCCCCCAGCGTGTGGCGTTCTGACCCCCCCCCCCAGCGTGTGGCGTTCTGACCCCCCCCCAGCGTGTGGCGTTCTGACCCCCCCCCCTGCGTGTGGCGTTCTGACCCCCCCCCCAGCGTGTGGCGTTCTGACCCCCCCCCAGCGTGTGGCGTTCTGACCCCCCCCCAGCGTGTGGCGTTCTGACCCCCCCCCAGCGTGTGGCGTTCTGACCCCCCCCCCCAGCGTGTGGCGTTCTGACCCCCCCCCCCCAGCGTGTGGCGTTCTGACCCCCCCCCCCCCAGCGTGTGGCGTTCTGACCCCCCCCCCCCAGCGTGTGGCGTTCTGACCCCCCCCAGCGTGTGGCGTTCTGACCCCCCCCCCCCAGCGTGTGGCGTTCTGACCCCCCCCCAGCGTGTGGCGTTCTGACCCCCCCCCAGCGTGTGGCGTTCTGACCCCCCCCAGCGTGTGGCGTTCTGACCCCCCCCCCCAGCATGTGGCGTTCTGACCCCCCCCCCAGCGTGTGTGGCGTTCTGACCCCCCCCCCCAGCGTGTGGCGTTCTGACCCCCCCCCCCCAGCGTGTGTGTGTGTGTGTATATGTATATATATGTGTGTGTGTGTGTGTGTATATATGTGTGTGTGTGTGTGTGTGTATATTCAGGATTTATATAGCGCCCACAGTTTACGCAGCGCTTTACAACATCAGGGAAGACGGTACAGATACAATTCAATACAAAGGGATCAGAGGGCCCTGCTCGTTAGAGCTTACAGTCTATATACAATATAATGGCATTTATGGCTTTAAAATAAAACCATAGAGGTGGTCATATTCTTTTAGCAATGTACATGTTTTGTCATATGTGTGTTTTTACATGTAGCTTTCTATAACTTTTTCATAATAAACTTTTTTCCTTATTGAGATGTACAGTGGGCTTTTGGTCTTGTCTAGTGTGGAGGGGGTTGAGCTAAATTCCGTTTACTCTTTCGTTCATGGACGGACACGGCTTCAATCTTGACAAGTAGGTATTAGCCTTCATTTAGGAGTGACTAGGCAGAAAAAGTGTTAACAACTTCAGAGCTGAACAGCCCGTCCCAGGGGGCGGTCCTACTGGCTATATCCTTTCAGCCTGCACTAAGCAGATCTCTCTTTCTGCCTAGTATAGAAGGACATGGCTCCCTTCGGGCCTGGGTTTTTTTTTTCCCCTACGTTTCTACGTTTTTTGTTCCTGCGATCTTCGATCAACTGCCAACTGGGTGACAGGGTGGATCCCAGATCCTTGTAGTCTGCCCAGTTTTGGCCATTGAGCGTGTGCCGACCCTAGCTACGGGCTGGGTTTTTCACGACATGCCGGTCGCTCCACGGGTGGCCGGTGAGCTTTAGGCTCCAGGGCATGCATAAGATCGGTCTCTGTGGCTAAATCACAGCATGCCGGGCCGACAGTCACCTCCGTAACTGCCTCATTCACAAGAAAGGCTCTTTGAAATGTTTGACACAGCAGTGCCTACTCAAAGCGTTTAAGTCTGTATCACAGATTTCAGGGAAGTAAATATGTGGGGATCTTCACAAAGCAAGTTTACAAATTCCAAGGTTGTTCAAATTTAATAAGAGTAAGCTAAAATAAATTGAAATTCGATGTGGAAATGAATATAATTGTACATTTTGACCATAGATATGCTTTCAAAGTGTTTAATGTATTTTCTCTTTTCGTCTATGGACGGACACAGCCTTCTAAAGTCTTGACATATGGGTTACGGTATGTTCCTGTTCATAGGAGAGGACTAGGCAGAACATGTTAGATATTTAAACACATGTTACATTAATCAGAGTTGAACAGCCCTGCTGGGCGACAGGCTGGATGTTATAGATCCTTGTAGTCTTCCCAGTTCCAGCCATCGAGCGTGCCTGTCCTTAATTGCGCGCTGGTTCTGCCACGACATGCTCCAGGGGTGGCCGGTGAGCACATGCTCCGGGGTTCACATATGACTGGGCTGTTTGCTGTCTCACTCACAGTGGACCGGGCCGACAGCTACTCCAACTCGGTTGTAGGTCTGTCAGGGACGCACCAGCAGGTCCTCGCATGGACGGGTAAGTGCTGTTCCTCCTGCCTCGGCAGGTGGGAACAGCTGGACGTTTAAGGGATTAAGGGGTTCTCCTGTCCTCCCTTTTCCCTGCTCTCTCACAATTCCCTTTCTGCTCTAGCAGTGCTCACTGCGACCGGGGCGTGCCTGTGGGAGGACTCCGGGTCCCAGTAGGGGACTGTGGGGTTTCGGGGCCCGTTTTTCTGTGGGGGTGCTCTGCTCCCAGGGAAGTCCCCTACCTCGGCCTTCTCGTCCATATCGCGGTGCTCAGGCGCCATTTTGGCGGCGCCAACGCCATTTTTTGTATGCCTGCTGTTTCTATTGTATTTTCCCATTGGCGGCCATCTTGCTGTGGCCGTGCTGTGGCGCAGGTTGATATTGCGGGTGGCCATTTTCTTGTGGTCGCGCCCTTTTCTCTCTGAGGCGTCTGGCGGCCATTTTGGAGTGGGTTTTGGCCCCTAGTGCTGGCTTCCTGAACGGCGCGCAGCCACAATTCTCAGTTTTTCCTCACACACTCACTGTGTACAGACGGAAGGCGGGCAGCGGCGCTGAGCGGTCTTACTGGGTGGTGAGTTCCCTGGGTGACCCCCCCCCCCGGTCATTGCAGCAAGGAGGGTGGACTTTTCAGTTTGTTTTTTTTTTTGACTGAGTCCCTGAGCTGTCAGTGGTGTATCATGGAGTCAGTGTCTGGCCCTTCTTCCCCAAACATGCCAGAGGCGGCAGCTGGTGCCCCTGCACCTGCGGTTTCCATGGACACCTTGTCGGCAGTCCTGGAATCATTTGTTTCCAGGGTGGAAGCGGCGTGCGAGTGCAAGGGGGGGTAACAAGTGCCCCCTCCCCCCGCCATCTCCAGGGGAATGTTCTGACTCAGACCCGGGCCTAGCTGCGGCACAGGATCCCGGTTCTGGGTTGTCTGAAGATGCGGACCAGGACCTTCCTTGTGAGGAGGACCCCTCGTCCGGGTCAGCACAAGACAGGGCACTTGTTAGTGCGCTTATCAATGCTGTAAGGGACTCCCTTAAGCTGGAAGGTGCAGCTGAGCCGGCCACCGAGGGGTCAGTCTTTTGGGTCGCACAAATCGATCCGCTCTGTAAAGGTGTTTCCTTATCTGTCCTTTTGATATATTCATAGACAAGGAATGGGAAAAGCCGCAGAAGTCCTTTGTGGTCCCTCAGCGCCTGGCGGTCAGGTATCCTTTTGGAAAAAATGGGCTTCTCCTCCAGTTGTTGACCCCCCGGTCACTCGGTTAAATAAAGTAACCACTCTCCCTGTAGAGGGAACCCCTGCATTTAAGGACCATACTGATAGGAGGTCTGAGGCACTGAGCAGGTCCATGTTCACCTTGCTGGGGTCTGCGTTGCGGCCTATTTTGCACCAGACTGTGGAGGAACATCAGCTCCCTCCAGAGTGTGTAAGACTGGCCGACCAGTTGGTGCAGGGCCTTGTGTATGTCTGTGATGCCACTGTGGATGCGGCTCCCTTAATCTCCAGGGCCTCTGTATCTGCGGTAGTAATGCGCCGCCTAATTTGGCTGAAATGCTGGTCCGCTGACCAGGCTTCCAAGGAAGCCTTGGCAGACTTGCCCTTTAAAGGTGGGAGGCTTTTTGGTACCTCGCTGGATGACATTATTAAGGATGTCACTGGAGGTAAGAGCACTCTTCTCCCTCCGTCCACTAAGGGGAAGGAGCCGCGCCGTAAGCCGGGTCCTTCCTTTCCCTAGCAGAAGCGGTGTTTTCGTCAGTCAGGGCCCACGGGTAGACCATTCCAAGCTGACAAAGGTCCAACTGGGGGACAGAAGCGTCCCTGGGTACGTAAGCCGAACAAGCCGGAAAACAAGCCTGCCACTGCATGAAGTTTTGCCCCCGCCCGACTCATGGGTGGGGGGACGGCTTTGCAGGTTCACACCACGGTGGACCTTCCTGCTCTCCAACCAGTGGGTCTGCGAGGTGGTCACTTCGGGGTACAAGATCGAGTTTCTTTCCTGTCCGCCGAACCGATTCTTTCCCTCAAATCTCCTTCGGCTCATCTGTCTGCTCTATTGGGGGCAGTGCAAGATTTACTAAGGGGTGGAGTGATTTTTGATTTTTACCTGTACCACTGGATGAGGGGTTTTTATTCAAATCTGTTTGTGGTCCCAAAGAAGGACGGAGTCCGTCCGATCTTGGACCTCAAAGCCTTAAATGTCTTTGTAAAGGTTCGGAAGCTCTGCATGGAATCAATTCGTTTGGTGGTTGCTGCGCTCCGTCCAGGGGACTTTCTGGCATCCTTGGACATCAAGGACGCATACTTGCATGTCCCAATCTGCACAAGACACCAGAGGTTTCTGCGCTTTGCAATCGGCGAAGACCACTATCAGTTTGTGGCTCTTCCCTTTTGGCCTAGCATCAGCACCGAGGGGTTTTCACCAAGGTACTCGCCCCGATTCTAGCTTTGAGACAGCGAGGCATTGCCATCATGGGCTACTTAGACGATCTTCTTCTGAGAGCAGCTTCTGGCTCAGAATTAGAGGAAGATGTGTCTATAGTCAGTCGGACCCTCTGAAAATTTGGTTGGGTGTTAAACATTCACAAGTCGGTCCTGAAACCGAATCAGCATTTGGAGTACCTGGGGTTGATTCTGGACTCCAAGGAGGCAAGAGTCTTCCTTCCTTTGGATAAATTTCAGACGCTCCAGTCTGCGGTGAGGTTGTTGACATCCCACAAATGGTCGTCTCTCTCTGTTTTTTGCATGCGAGTTCTGGGTCTCATGGTAGCCTCCTTCAAGGCAGTACCGTATGCCCAGTTCCACACTCAAGTCTTGCAGAAGGAGATCCTGTCCAAATGGAACAAATCTCCATTGTCTCTGGATCATCAGATTCAGGTAAGTCACCTGGTCAGGGCTTCTCTGAGTTGGTGGCTGAGATCCACGGCTCTTCAGTCCGGGAAGTCGTTCCTTCCTTTCATTGGACTGTGATTACAAAGGACGCCAGCCTCACAGGTTGGGGGAAGAGATTCTGGGGAGTCCAGTTGGCCCAGGGTTGCTGGACTCCGGATGACTCCCGTCTGCCAATCAATGTCCTGGAACTTCGAGGAGGCTACAAGGCCGCCCGGTCAGGATTCAGTCGGACAACGCCACGGCGGTGGCTTATGTAAACCATCAGGGGGGAACAAGGAGCTCGGCTGCCGCGTCCGAGGTCGCTCACATCCTGCGGTGGGCGGAAAGAAGCGTGTCGGCTCTGTCGGCAGTCTATAGTCCGGGCGTAGAAAACTGGCAGGCGGACTATCTGAGTCACCAGATGCTAGACCGGGAGGAATGGTCATTGCATCCGGAGGTGTTTTCAACTCCTTTCCAGGAGGTGGGGCAGGCCGGACGTGGACCTCCTGGCCTCTCGACTCAATCGCAAGGTGTTGAGATTCGTGGCCAGGTCCAGAGATCCCTGGGCAGACGCATCAGCTGCGTTGGTTGCCCCGTGGGGTCAGTATCGACTAATTTATGCCTATCCCCTACTGAAGTTACTTCCTCGTCTGCTCCGCAGAGTGGAGATCGAGGGGATCCCGGTGATTCTAATCGCTCCAAATTGGCCCCCGGCATCCTTGGTACGCCGACCTTGTGCACCTGGTGGTGGATGCACCCTGGCGGCTGCCAATGCGGGAGGACCTTCTGTCTCAAGGTCCCATACTTCATCCTGCGTTTAGTTGCTGGCTTTAACGGTATGGCTATTGAAAGCCAGGTACTAAGGGCCGAGGTCTTTCGGATTCGGTCATTTCAACCATGCTGAGGGCACGGAAATCTTTTTCCAGGAAGATCTACCATCGTACTTGGAAGGCCTATATCTCTGTGTGAGGAGATGGAGTGGCGTATTCAGTTTTCAGGGTCCTGCTGTTTTTACAGCGTGGAGTGGATCAAACTTGCCTTAAGCACCATTAATGCCGCGTACACACAATCGTTTTTAATGATGAGAAAAATTAAATTTTTTAAAATGGTCATTAAAAATGATCGTGTGTGGGCTTTCCAGCATTTTTCCCGACGAGAAAAACGCAGAGAATCGCGACAAGAAAAATTGGAACATGCTCTAATTTTTTACGTCGTTTTTTTACATCGTTTTTCTCGTCATGAAAAACGGCCGTGTGTGGGCTTTAACGACGTGAAAAAAAATGCGCATGCTCAGAATCAAGTATGAGACGGGAGCGCTTGTTCTGGTAAAACTAGCGTTCGTAATGGAGATGGCACATTCGTCACGCTGTAACGGACTGAAAAGCACAAGGCTGAAAAGCGCGAATCGTCTCAACAAACTTTTCTAACCTGAAGGGTGGCGCCATCCGAATGGAACTTCCCCTTTTTTATAGTGCCGTCGTACGTGACCGCGCTTTACTCAAACATTTTTTTCCACGATCGTGTGTAGGCAAGGCAGGCTTGAGAGGGAACACGAAAAATCACATTGAGAAAAATGCAGTTTTTTTCAATGACATTTAAAACGATCGTGTGTACGCGGCATAAGGGTCAGATTTCAGCCTTGGCTGTTTTCTTTCAACGGCCTTTGGCGACCCATTCCCTGGTGGGTACTTTTGTGCAGGGGGGTTCGACATGTGCTTCCCCCAATTAGACCAACTCTTCCTCCATGGGATTTGAATCTGGTGCTCTCAGTTCTTCAGGAACCTCCCTTTGAGAACATCAGAGAGATTCCTTTTGACACTATCTCAGAAGGTGACCTTTCTAGTGGCCATTACATCTGTCAGAAGGGTTTCTGAATTGGCGGCCTTGTCTTGCAAGTCACCATACTTGGTCCTCCATAAGGATAAAGCGGTGCTACGCCCGCAGCCTTACTTTCTTCCGAAGGTGGTTTCGGCCTTGCACCTAAATGAGGACATTGTGCTGCCGTCCTTGTGTCCTCGGCCGTCGCATCCCAGAGAGACTGCGCTCCATATTTTAGACGTGGTACGTGCCTTGCGGGTGTACTTGTCTGTTACAGCTCCGTTTCGGAGGTCTGACTCACTGTTTGTGTTGGTGTCTGGTCCACAAAAGGGCCTGGCGGTCTCGTCGGCCACCATTTCTCGGTGGATCAGGCAGAGCGTCATACAGGCCTATGCCCTTAAGGGGCGGGCGCCCCCCTTTCCGGTCACAGCACATTCAACCAGGGCCATTGGTGCTTCCTGGGCTTTCCGACAACTAGCGTCTTTCTCACAGGTGTGCAAGGCGGCGACTTGGTCGTCCGTGCGCACTTTCTCAAAATTTTACAAGGTTGATGTGAGTGCATCTTCACATGCTTCTTTCGGTCGCAAGGTTTTTCAGGCGGCTGTTTAGGGTTGCAACTCCTCCGTTGAGTTCTGCTTGTTTGGGGTGAAGTTGGTTGTTTTTTGATATTGTTCCCACCCCTCGGTTTTTTTACACTGCTTGGGGACGTCCCATATGTCCAGACTTGAGAAGGCTGTGTCAGTCCATGGTCGAAAAGAGAAAATAGGATTTTTTGGTACTCGCCGTAAAATCCTTTTCTCTGTCGTCCATGGATGGACACCGCACCCACCCCTTCTTTTTAGGTTTGTACTGCTTTCTACAAACTGAGCTGCTGGACTGCAGGGCGGAAGGTTATGTCTGGAGGGACCGCCCCCTGGGCTGGGCTGTTCAACTCTGATTAATGTAACACGTGTTTAAATATCTAACATGTTCTGCCTATAGTCCTCTCCTATGAACAGGAACATAACCCATATGTCAAGACTTGAGAAGGCTGTGTCCGTCCATGGACGACAGAGAAAAGAATTTTACGGTGAGTACAAAAAATCCTATTTTTACCATGGCATCTACTTTATATTATGTTTCCATTTAACATAGCATAATGCAAAAAATTTCAATATTGTTGCTTATTTTTATTTTTTTTGCTTTTTAAAAACTTCAAAACCTTATGTTTTTCCCCTTCTATTTTATTGGAAAGGGGGAGGCTGGGGGGGTTATATTTACAATAATTAAAATGGAACATTGTGTATAATCCTGCTCCAAAGAAAAAACTAGAAAGCTACAAAATCTTAGACAGGCCAGATATTCATAGCCACTGAGTTATAGACTGCTACCTTCAGGTGACTGGAATGGACACGAGCAAAAGCTTTGCTGGATATGCCCCCTATATAACCCCACCCCATTCCGCATGCCCTCATAATTTTTTATTTTATTTTTTGTTGTTGCTGGTCTCTGTCAGTGTTTCCTGGACCGACCAGATGAATTCGAATTGGTCAGCCAATCAGAATAGATCTGGCCTGTGGCCAAGTGCTGCATTGAGAAGAGCTGGGCTTTCAAATCCCTGGACCACTGAAGTGGTTGCTGGGGGTGCTGACAGCTGGGTGGGGAGGTCGGCCATTGTTCACCTTTTTTTCCCTGTAAAGGTGAACTAACACACACTAACAATGTGTGCTGGCAGAGTTTGGACCTAAACAAGAATGTTTAGATTGTGCAAAAGGGGTTCCTTTTTAGGCTTTTAAGCAAGATTGAGAAAGCTGGGCTTTCCAGATAATGCCAGCTTATAACTAGAAAACATCTATACCGTTTCTCCAACTTGTCTAATCCATACCTCCCCAAAAATCATCAGGTGGAGCTGTCCATGCCAGAATGGGGAAGTGACTTCTAAAGTCTATGGTCATTTTACTTTTATTTCTCTTGTGTATGTTTATAGTTCAACAGCAACGATTTTTTGCTCCTAAACCTTGCCATTACTGACCTCTCCTTCTTAAAATGCTGATCTGTAGCGGTTTAAGTCGAGGATAAGGACCAGGGCCGCTGATAGGGGGGACCACCAGTCCTCCTGTAGGGGGCCCAGACAGCAGAAGGAATTAGTGTAGTCGGCTGGAGGGGCAATTACAGAAGGATGCCCTGTACGTCTCTCTGCAGCAGCTGAAAGACGGGTTCTCTCCCTCCTGCTGGCTTTCAGCTGCTGCAGGGAGAGACACAGACACAGGGAATTTGTTCTTGTAATTGCTTCCCCCTCCCTGTTCTGCCTGCTTCTGATTCCCCATGTGTGTCACTGTGCTGCCCCCCATGGCAATGCCTGCTTACTTGTTTCGTACTAAAATAACAAATTGTAAAAAAAAATCTTTTTAATAGTTAAACAAAATCATTTTAAAAAATGTAAAAAGAATATATATTTAAAGGGCTAATTCACACAGTTTCTCTGTTATGTTTGTGCCTGCTAATGATTTTTTGGTGACAATATTGTTTTGCTATATTTCGGGGGGAGGGGGGCCTGGGGGCCCTGCCAGGTAGGCTGTAGGGGGCCCTGTGATTTCTAACAGCACCCCTGATAAGGACCCTTCTGAAGTCAATCGTGTAGATAACATCCAGGCAAGTAGCAGTTGTATGAGAAGGGAAACCACTGCAGACCCTGTAAATTTCTTTCAAAGTTTTTATTTTAGTATTTGCTCCTTTTAATAAAATGTATGGACTGTATTACAACTAAAATGACTAGCTGCATTGGTAACAAACCTTACTCATTTCCCTTTAATTTCAGGAAAGCCTAATGGAACTGGCACTTCAGACCGGACTCAGCTTTCTGGGATGTACAATGTTCGAAAGGGAAAGATGCAGTTACCTGTAAACAGATGGATGAGGCGACAAGTGATCTTGTGTGGGACTTGTCTGATTGTGTCATCGGTAAAGGATAGCCAGGCGGGAAAAATGCATGTTCTTCATATGATAGGCGGAAAGGTACTTGCCTTTTATTTTTATGGATTTGATAGCTGTATTTTAAGAATTGTAGTAGTAAAAAAAAATATTTAAAATTAAAGCATGTGTCTGCTCCCAGGCACATGTGCAGAATCTATCTTCATAAGTCTGGTAGGCACATGTGGGTCTGGTGGGTTCCTCAAGTCAGGTGACAGCCCAGCTCATGTGCTGCACAATGGAAGACATGGAAAATCCAGACGGCTGCTCTTCAACACTTCACTTTTATTTGGTCTAAACATTAAAACCAAAAAGAAAAACAGATGGAATAAGCACAGTAGGGGACAAGCAGGTAGACTAATTTCGCAGTGGACCCGAGTAACAAACGCCAAGCGTCCTTGGTCCCGCAGACGCAACAAGCCTGCGGACAAATCTGCGTCCGCATGAAGGTCCGCCCCCACCCAGCTCTCAGGTGGGGGGGGGGGGGGACGTCTTCGCAAATTCGCGACTCAGTGGACAGCTCTAGTCTTCGACAGGTGGGTTTGCAAAGTAATCTCCTCAGGCTACAAGATAGAATTTCTATCTTGTCCACCGGACAGATTCGTCACCTCCAATCTCCAGCTACTACTGACCCGTCGGGAGGCCCTGTATGGGGCAGTCCAGGGTCTACTGGAACGCGGGGTAGTTGTTCCAGAACAGGAACGGGGTCAGGGTTTTTACTCAAATCTGTTCATTGTGCCGAAGGAGGGGGTTCGTCCAATCTTGGATCTCAGAGCCCTCAATTGCTTTGTGAAGGTACAAAGATTTCGGATGGAGTCAGTTCGATCTGTAGTCACGGCTCTCCATCCGGGGGACTTTCTGGCCTCCTTGGACATCAAGGACGCATACCTGCATGTCCCCATATACTCCAGACACCAGTGGCTTCTGTGATTTGCTATTGGGAAGAGCCACTACCAGTTTATGGCCCTCACGTTTGGCCTTGCCTCAGCACCCAGGACGTTCACCAAGGTACTTGCTCCGATTCTGGCACTTCTAAGACAGCGGGGTATCGCTATCATGGGCTACTTGGACGACCTTCTGCTGAAGGCCCCTTCAAGCTCAGAATTAGAGGTAAGCGTGTCCATTACCTGTCAGACTCTTCGAGACTGTGGTTTGGATACTAAACACGCAAAAGTCAGTATTGGTGCCCACTCAACGCCTAGTGTACCTGGGGTTGATTCTGGATTCCTCAGAGGCAAAGGTATTCCTCCCTGTGGAGAAGCTGCAGACCCTCCGGGCTGCAGTACGGCAGCTGACTTCCAGGAATTGGTCGTCACTCTGTTTTTGCATGCGAGTGTTAGGCCTTATGGTAGCCTCCTTCGAGGCGGTCCCATATGCTCAATACCACACTCGAGTGTTACAGAAGGAAGTTCTGTCCAGATGGAACAGATGTCCTTCATCTCTGGATTATCAAATCCGAGTGAGCCACCTAGTCAGGAGATCCCTGGTATGGTGGCCGACAGCACCGGCTCTATGGCCGGGAAGTAATTTCTTCTGGTTTACTGGATAGTGATCACGGCAGACGCCAGCCTTACAGAGGAAGCCCTCCTGCTGATCAATGTCCTGGAAATCCGGGCGATCAGGCTGTGCCTCTTCAAATGGTCTCAGAGGCTGCAAGGGCGTCCAGTCAGGATCCAGTCAGACAACGCCACAGCAGTGGCATATGTCAATCATCAAGGAGGAACAAGAAGCTCAGCTGCAGCATCGGAGGTCGCTCGCATCCTGAAGTGGGCAGAGAAGAGCTTACCGGCACTGTCGGCCGTGTACATTCTGGGTGTGGAAAACTGGCAGGCGGACTACCTGAGCCGCCAGATGCTGGACCAGGGAGAATGGTCCTTACACCAGGAGGTGTTCCAACTCCTCTGCCAAAGATGGGGCACACCAGATGTAGATCTTCTGGCTTCCCGACTCAATCGGAAGGTATTGAGGTTTGTGGCCTGGTCAAGCGACCCATGGGCAGACGCAACGGATGCGTTGGTGGCATCGTGGGGTCAGTATCGGCTAATCTATGCCTTCCCTCCCTTAAGGCTTCTTCCTCTTCTGCTCCGCAGAGTGGAGGCAGAGGGAATTCCAATGATCCCAATTGCTCCAGATTGGCCTCAGTATCCTTGGTACGCCGATCTAGTACGTCTGGTAGCATATGTCCCCTGGCGCCTACCACTACGGAAGGACCTGCTATCGCAAGGTCCCATACTCCATCCTGCTTTACGGTCACTGGCTTTAACGGCATGGCTGTTGAGAACCAGGTACTGAGAGACTGGGGCCTGTCAGATTCAGTAATCTCTACTATGAGAAGTGCTCGGAAACCGTCCTCTAGGAAGGTTTATCACCTCACTTGGAAGGTCTACATCTCCATGTGTGAGGAAATGAAATGGCATCCGCGTACTTATTTGGTTTCCAGAATCCTGCTGTTTTTACAGCATGGGGTGGACCTAAGGCTTGCCCTAAGTACGATTTAAGGGAAAGATATCTGCCCTGGCTGTCTTTTTTTTTTTTTTCAGTGACCCCTGGCAACTCACTCTCTCGTGAGTACATTTGTGCAGGGGGTTAGACATGTGGCCCCTCCGGTCCATCCCCCGCTACCTCCGTGGGACTTGAACCTGGTCCTCTCTGTGCTTCAGAAGGCACCGTTTGAGAATATTAGAGATATTCCGCTGTTGACACTTTCTCAAAGTGGTGTTTTTGGTTCCTGTTGCGTCAGTTAGAGCAACGTTTCTCAACCAGTGTGCCGCGGCACACTGGTGTGACGTGAAGAGTCCTCAGGTGTGCCGCGGCAAAATAACCCCCAATATGTCAGCTATGGCAGCTATCTGATGTCACAAGCGCTGCTGGCCACTTGGTTTATATTAGTTATTACAGCGGTGCCGATCCGCTGTGTAAAACTCACTTCCCGCTGCCACAGGCACTCGGGAAGCTGTGCTGGCTGTGCGGGCCTCCCGAAAGCGTCATGCCAACCGAATACGTCATCGGTTGCTATGGGAGGGTCGGGCACACGCACTGCTATCTGTGACGTGTTTGCCGCGGGTGCCAGAGGACTCTGGCTGGCGCGCTTTTCGATGAGGAGAAGAAGAGGAGTATAGTAGAGGTGGAACAGTGAAGAGACACGGGTACAGTATTTGTAGTACAAATTTTCAAAATGCCATTTTCAATGTGATACATGTGCAATAGTTTTATTGCAGGCTGCAGGCATGGTGTTTAAAAAAAAAAAAAGAAACTACATAACACTTGGCACTTTCACATTGCCTCACTTCATTGCAGGCATGGTGATTTTTTTTTAAATGTAATATATTATACATGGGCTATGTGGGTTATTATTGATAATGATAACTGTATACCTGTGTGGTGCGAATACTGTTTACATATGCGTGTGCGACTTGCGTATCCACTTGCGTAGGGATGGGGAGGTGCTTAAAAAAAATGTTGTCTTATTTATTAAACTTTCTTTTCACTGTCCCTTTTACATTTTTTTTTTTATATAATATACATGGGCTATGTGGGTTAATATTGATAATAACTGTATACTTCAATACTGCAGTTTGGCCGCAGGTGTAGCGCATGTGGTTTCTCAGACTTATATTTGTCCCATTTTTGGTGTGCTTTCAGAAAATGTACCAAAAATGTACTACATAATAGAAATTTATGAGAAACCACATGAAAACCGCAGGTACACTGCCCTACACCTGCGCTGCGGCCAAACTGCAGTACTGAAGTATACAGTTATCATTATCAATATTAACCCACATAGCCCATGTATATTATATAAAAAAAATGTAAAAGGGACAGTGAAAAGAAAAAAAAAAGTTTAATAAATAAGACAACATTTTTTTTAAGCACCCCCCCATCCCTACGCAAGTCGCACACGCATATGTAAACAGTATTCGCACCACACATGTGAGGCACGTTAGAGCGAGTGCAATAATTCTAGTGCTAGACCTCCTCTTTAGCTCTAAACATGTAACCTGTAAAGGTTTTTAAAAGCGTTGCTTATGGAGATTTTTACCGGCATAGTTTGTCACCATTCAACGAGTGTGCGCAATTTTAAAGTATGACATGTTGGGTATCTATTTACCCGCCATAACATCATATTTCACACTACAGGTGGTCCCCGGGTTACAAACAAGACAGGGACTGTAGGCTTGTTATTAATTTGAATCTGTTTGTAAGTCGGAACAGGAACATTTTTTAAGTGTATCTTCAGCCAAAAAATCTATTTTTAAGCTTTTTGGATATCAGCCAAAAAATCTATTTTTAAGCTATTTGGATAGCATAGGGAAGGTTTATCATCACCCCTGTAGCATTTGTTTTGCTGTCTGTGCACCCGTTCAGAAGATTTCACCTCACTATCTGTCCCAATGACAATTGTATTTTGAAAATTTGGGGTTTTTAGTGAAACAAGGATTGGTGATAAAGCATCAGTAGAGAGGAGACACCTTTTTCCCATATTAACTCTTACAGGAGAGAATTTCCCTTCCCAGGGGTAGATTTCCTCTCACTTCCTGTTGTCTCATTCTGTTTGTAAGTCGGATGTTTGTAAGTAGGGGACCACCTGTATACCCCAAATTTGGGGTATATATTGTGTTTTGTTTTAATTAATTGAAGTGACTTTTTTACAAAAATAAATGCGTTTGCAAAACCACTGTGCAAATACCATGTGGCATAAAAAATTGCAACGACCACCCCCTAGTGTGGTACAACGTACTGAACTCTGTACTCTGCATTACAGAATACAGAACTCAGCGGCTACAAACTACTGAAAGGTCTAGCATGGATCGTTTTTTGCAAAGAAAGGCTCCAGTACCCAGCTCTGATTCGGAGCCATCAACTTCATCATCCACAAGTACCTCAGCAGAGAGGATAGTGGAGGCCAGCATCAAGACAAGGAAAAGACAGTATGATGATAGATACCTGTCATATGGTTTCATCTGTACAGGGGTTTCATCATGCCCTCTCCCTATGTGTCTGATATGTGGTATGAATTTATCAAATGAAGCAATGGTTCCAAGCAAACTTAAGACACCTGACAACAAATCATCCATCACTAGCCAGCAAAGGACCAGAATATTTCATTCGTTTGAAAAGTCAACACAAACGACAAGAGCAAGTTATGATGAAGAGTGCAAAAGTGTCAGAGAAAGCACTGGAGGCTAGCTATTTAGTGGCCGAGATAGTAGCTAAAGCTAAGAAGCCACACACAATTGCGGAAACGGTCATTTTGCCAGCATGCACAGCTATTGTCAACAAAATGCTAGGCCCACAAGCAGCCAAAGAAATAGCAAAAGTTCCACTATCTGACAGTACCATTGGAAGGCAAATCAATGACATGTCTGCAGATATTGAAAACCTGGTTTTTGAAAAAATCAGATCTACTGGGAAATTTTCCTTACAAGTTGATGAATCCACTGACATAAGTGGGCATGCTCAGCTCTTGGCAAATGTTCGATTCATAGATGAGGACCATATCAAGGAGACTTTTTTTTTTTTTTGCAAACCGATACCTGAAAAAACAAGTGGAGAGGAGATTTATCGTGTGACAATGGAGTATCTTGAACAGGGCGGATTAAGCTGGAAGAACTGCATCAGTGTCTGCACTGATGGCGCTGCTGCCATGATGGGTAGTGTCAAGGGCTTCATCAGCAGAGTCAGAGTTCAGAACCCAAGTGTGCGAAACACTCACTGCTTTCTTCACAGGGAGGCACTAGTTGCAAAGACCCTGCCACAAGAACTGTCAGATGTACTGGATGGAGCAGTGAACATTGTGAATTATATAAAAATGCGGCCCTTAAAGACACGTATGTTTTCAATTCTGTGCGCAGAAATGGGAGCAGAGCATCATAGCTTGTTACACACCGCAGTCCGCTGGCTTTCACGGGGAAAAGTCTTGGATCGAGTATACGAGTTGAGAGAAGAAATTAGAACATTTCTAATAGGACAGAAGTCTGCATATGCAGAATTAATGGATGACACGCAATGGTGTGCGAAACTTGCATACCTGGCCGACATTTTTAGACATCTGAATGAACTGAGTGCTAAAATGCAAGGTAAAGAAGAAAATCTTCTCACCTCGTCTGACAAATTACGTGGCTTCAGATCCAAGCTGGCACTCCTTTGTAGAACAGGGCAGCCTTGAGATGTTTCCCCTGTGCAATGCACATTCAAATGGCAGCACACTTTCTGATCTTATCTCTGAACACCTACAAATTCTTGACGAAAGATTTAGTCACTATTTTCCATCTGAAGCTTTTGCAGAGTTTGACTGGGTCCGTGACCCTTGGAGTTCATGTGCATTGGATAGCTCAAAAGTCTTGCCACTAGCGGCACAAGAGCAACTGGCAGAGATCAGGGAAGATCGTACATTAAAAATAAAATTTCAAGATGTGGCTTTGGATACGTTTTGGGTATCATTGACTAGTGAGTACCCAGTAGTTTCAAGTACCGCCATGGCAATTCTACTACCCTTCTCTACTACATACTTGTGTGAACTGAGCTTTTCAAGCCTAACCTATATAAAAAACAAGTACAGAGAGAGACTTGGGGCCGTGGACCAGGAGCTCCGTGTCTGTCTCTCATCCTTTCCTGCCAGAATAGAGCGGTTGTGTGAATCGTCCCAGGCTCAAGTATCCCATTGATGTAAGTAACAATTAAATTTTTTCCACATTTTTGGTTTGGTGTGCCTTGAGATTCTGACAGATTTTAAAGGGTGCTTTGGTTAAAAAAAGGTTGAAAAACACTGAGTTAGAGGAGTCTCTGAGCTGGCAGTCTTGTCCTGCAAGGCTTCCTATTTGATTTTCCACAAGGATAAGGTGGTACTGCGGCCGCAGCCTTCCTTTCTTCCGAAAGTCGTTTCGGCTTTTCATCTCAATGAAGACATTGTACTTCCATCCTTGTGTCCTCATCCGTCGAATCCTAAGGAGTCGGCGTTGCATTCCTTGGACGTTGTCCGAGCTTTGAGAGTATACCTATCTGCTACTTCCCTGTTCCGGAAGTCAGACTCACTGTTTGTTTCAGTGGCTGGTCCCAAGAAGGACCAAGCAGTCTCGTCGGCCACCATCTCTAGGTGGATCAGACAGCTAGTAATCCAGGCTTACGCCTTAAAGGGTCAAGCGCCCCCCTTTCCGGTCACGGCGCATTCGACCAGGGCAATAGGTGCCTCTTGGGCTTTCCGACATCAAGCGTCTGTTTCCCAATTATGTAAAGCGGCGACTTGGTCGTCCGCTCACACTTTCACAAAATTCTACAAAGTTGATGTAGGTGCATCTTCGGATGCCTCTTTCGGCCGCAAGGTTTTGCAAGCGGCTGTTTAGAGTTGCAACTCCTCCATTGGAGTGCTGTTTTGTGTTTGGGGTGAAGTTTACTTTTATGCTGTTACCACCCCTCGTTTTTTCTCTGACACTGCTTTGGGACGTCCCACTTTGTCAATAGAGAAGCTGTGTCGGTCCATGGACGAAAGAGTAAATAGGATTTTTTTACTCACCGTAAAATCCTTTTCTCGGAGTCCATGGACCGACACAGCACCCACCCCTCCTTTTCAGTTTGTACTGCTTTTTGACGAACTGATCTGCGAGATGCAGACTGAGGGGATATACCCAGAGGGTCCGCCCCCTGGGCGGTACTGTAGAAGGTGTGATGCAACACTTTTTACAAGTTTTCTGCCTAGTCACTCCTAATTAACGGATAATACCCACTTTGTCAATAGAGAAGCTGTGTCGGTCCATGGACTCAGGATTTTTTACTCACCGTAAAATCCTTTTCTCTATTTTTATGATGAAAAACAGCTGTTAAAATTGGTGTTTGTTACTCTGGTCCACTGGGTAATGATTAAGCACTGACTCCAGCGTGAAGCGCATCTACCTGTTTGTCCCCCACTGTGCTGGTTCCATATTTCAATTTGTTTTAGGCCCCATGCACACGAGACGCTGTTATTTGCTGTTGAACGCGTGTTCAG
Organism: Rana muscosa; assembly: GCA_029206835.1. Classification (NCBI taxonomy): domain Eukaryota; kingdom Metazoa; phylum Chordata; class Amphibia; order Anura; family Ranidae; genus Rana; species Rana muscosa. The sequence goes on from CM055122.1 coordinate 1,129,674,034, forward strand.
AGGCAGTTGGACGCTTTTTTCAACTGCCCCTGAACCCATTCAATGTTATCCTATGTGTCCATGCACACACTCTCGTTTTTTGGCGTTTACAAGCAGTTGCGTTTTAACCTCGTTTTTCCAGAAGCAAAAAAATGGGTTCAGACGCAAAAGTTTTCCACGTTTCAGACGCTAAACGCGGTACCGGCGTTTTGCCGCGTTTGCGTTTTATAAGCGTTTTTAAAGGTGACCTATTTTTTAACATTAGAAATCTCAAAAATGATGGCAAATGATGAAAAACTATTAAATATAAAAGAAAACTGTAATTGCTTGCATTGCATTGTGGACAATCCACAACTTGTGGCAAGTGGACAATCAACAACTTGTGTCAGGTGACGTGGCCAGTGGACAATCCACAACTTGTGGCAGGTAACGTGGCCAGGTGACGTGGCAGGTAACTTGGCAGGTAACATGGCCAGGTGACGTGGCAAGGTGACGTGGCAAGTGGACAATCCACAACTTGTGGCAGGTGATGTGGCAAGTGGACAATCCACAACTTGTGTCAGGTGACGTGGCAGGTAACGTGGCCAGGTGACGTGGCAGGTAACATGGCCAGGTGACGTGGCAAGGTGACGTGGCAAGTGGACAATCCACAACTTGTGGCAGGTGACGTGGCAAGTGGACAATCCACAACTTGTGGCAGGTGACGTGGCAAGTGGACAATCCACAACTTGTGTCAGGTGACGTGGCCAGGTGACGTGGCAGGTAACGTGGCCAGGTGACGTGGCAGGTAACATGGCCAGGTGACGTGGCAAGGTGACGTGGCAAGTGGACAATCCACAACTTGTGGCAGGTGACGTGGCAAGTGGACAATCCACAACTTGTGCCAGGTGACGTGGCAAGTGGACAATCCACAACTTGTGCCAGGTGACGTGGCAAGTGGACAATCCACAACTTGTGCCAGGTGACGTGGCAAGTGGACAATCCACAACTTGTGCCAGGTGACGTGGCAAGTGGACAATCCACAACTTGTGCCAGGTGACGTGGCAAGTGGACAATCCACAACTTGTGCCAGGTGACGTGGCAAGTGGACAATCCACAACTTGTGGCCAGGTGACGTGGCAAGTGGACAATCCACAACTTGTGCCAGGTGACGTGGCAAGTGGACAATCCACAACTTGTGGCCAGGTGACGTGGCAAGTGGACAATCCACAACTTGTGGCACGTGACGTGGCAAGTGGACAATTCACAACTTGTGCCAGGTGACGTGGCCAGGTGACGTGGCAAGTGGACAATCCACAACTTGTGCCAGGTGACGTGGCCAGGTGACGTGGCAAGTGGACAATCCACAACTTGTGTCAGGTGACGTGGCAAGTGGACAATCCACAACTTGTGCCAGGTGACGTGGCAAGTGGACAATCCACAACTTGTGCCAGGTGACGTGGCAAGTGGACAATCCACAACTTGTGCCAGGTGACGTGGCAAGTGGACAATCCACAACTTGTGCCAGGTGACGTGGCAAGTGGACAATCCACAACTTGTGGCCAGGTGACGTGGCAAGTGGACAATCCACAACTTGTGGCCAGGTGACGTGGCAAGTGGACAATCCACAACTTGTGCCAGGTGACGTGGCAAGTGGACAATCCACAACTTGTGGCCAGGTGACGTGGCAAGTGGACAATCCACAACTTGTGGCACGTGACGTGGCAAGTGGACAATTCACAACTTGTGCCAGGTGACGTGGCCAGGTGACGTGGCAAGTGGACAATTCACAACTTGTGCCAGGTGACGTGGCCAGGTGACGTGGCAAGTGGACAATCCACAACTTGTGTCAGGTGACGTGGCCAGGTGACGTGGCAGGTAACGTGGCCAGGTGACGTGGCAGGTAACATGGCCAGGTGACGTGGCAAGGTGACGTGGCAAGTGGACAATCCACAACTTGTGGCAGGTGACGTGGCAAGTGGACAATCCACAACTTGTGCCAGGTGACGTGGCAAGTGGACAATCCACAACTTGTGCCAGGTGACGTGGCAAGTGGACAATCCACAACTTGTGGCCAGGTGACGTGGCAAGTGGACAATCCACAACTTGTGCCAGGTGACGTGGCAAGTGGACAATCCACAACTTGTGGCCAGGTGACGTGGCAAGTGGACAATCCACAACTTGTGGCACGTGACGTGGCAAGTGGACAATTCACAACTTGTGCCAGGTGACGTGGCCAGGTGACGTGGCAAGTGGACAATTCACAACTTGTGCCAGGTGACGTGGCCAGGTGACGTGGCAAGTGGACAATTCACAACTTGTGCCAGGTGACGTGGCCAGGTGACGTGGCAAGTGGACAATCCACAACTTGTGCCAGGTGACGTGGCAAGTGGACAATCCACAACTTGTGCCAGGTGACGTGGCAAGTGGACAATCCACAACTTGTGCCAGGTGACGTGGCAAGTGGACAATCCACAACTTGTGGCCAGGTGACGTGGCAAGTGGACAATCCACAACTTGTGGCCAGGTGACGTGGCAAGTGGACAATCCACAACTTGTGGCCAGGTGACGTGGCAAGTGGACAATCCACAACTTGTGGCCAGGTGACGTGGCAAGTGGACAATCCACAACTTGTGGCACGTGACGTGGCAAGTGGACAATTCACAACTTGTGCCAGGTGACGTGGCCAGGTGACGTGGCAAGTGGACAATTCACAACTTGTGCCAGGTGACGTGGCCAGGTGACGTGGCAAGTGGACAATCCACAACTTGTGTCAGGTGACGTGGCCAGGTGACGTGGCAGGTAACGTGGCCAGGTGACGTGGCAGGTAACATGGCCAGGTGACGTGGCAAGGTGACGTGGCAAGTGGACAATCCACAACTTGTGGCAGGTGACGTGGCAAGTGGACAATCCACAACTTGTGGCAGGTGACGTGGCAAGTGGACAATCCACAACTTGTGGCAGGTGACGTGGCAAGTGGACAATCCACAACTTGTGCCAGGTGACGTGGCAAGTGGACAATCCACAACTTGTGCCAGGTGACGTGGCAAGTGGACAATCCACAACTTGTGCCAGGTGACGTGGCAAGTGGACAATCCACAACTTGTGGCCAGGTGACGTGGCAAGTGGACAATCCACAACTTGTGGCCAGGTGACGTGGCAAGTGGACAATCCACAACTTGTGCCAGGTGACGTGGCAAGTGGACAATCCACAACTTGTGCCAGGTGACGTGGCAAGTGGACAATCCACAACTTGTGGCCAGGTGACGTGGCAAGTGGACAATCCACAACTTGTGGCACGTGACGTGGCAAGTGGACAATTCACAACTTGTGCCAGGTGACGTGGCCAGGTGACGTGGCAAGTGGACAATCCACAACTTGTGGCCAGGTGACGTGGCAAGTGGACAATTCACAACTTGTGCCAGGTGACGTGGCCAGGTGACGTGGCAAGTGGACAATTCACAACTTGTGCCAGGTGACGTGGCCAGGTGACGTGGCCAGTGGACAATCCACAACTTGTGGCAGGTGACGTGGCCAGTGGACAATCCACAACTTGTGGCCAGGTGACGTGGCCAGGTGACGTGGCCAGGTGACGTGGCCAGGTGACGTGGCCAGGTGACGTGGCCAGGTGACGATCCACAACTTGTGGCAGGTGACGTGGCCAGGTGACAATCCACAACTTGTGGCAGGTGACGTGGCCAGTGGACAATCCACAACTTGTGGCAGGTGACGTGGCAAGTGGACAATCCACAACTTGTGGCCAGTTGATGTGGCCAGGTGACGTGGCCAGGTGACGTGGCCAGTGGACAGTCCACAACTTGTGGCAGGTGATGTGGCAAGTGATACGCTAAATATAAGTACACTGCTGCTCTCTCAGCTGCTGCTACTCACTCTGGTCTCACAAACTGGCTGAAATTGTTAAAATGTACTGTTTTTTGAGCTTAGTGAGGGTCTATGATGAAACGCTTATAAACGCAAACGCGCGTTTTTAAACGCCGGTTTCAGCGTTTAAAAACGTGTGTTCAGCAGAGTTTGCACCTGCGTCTCGTGTGCATGGGGCCTTAATGTTTATACCAAATAAAGTATATTGTTGCAGTGCAGCCGTACAGATTTTCCTGGTCTTCCATGGACGACTTCCATTTTTCTTCTAATCTCTGCCTTGCTTATCGTTGCTGCTTTTACCCTATCCTGTCATACAAGTCTTCTTACTGTTTTTATAGCCGGATTCCGTGGCATGCTGGTATTGGGGACAGTGATGGTGGATAATACAAGTCCCCTTCACTCTGCCCAAAGACCGCACAAGTAACTTCCCACAGGAACTAACATCCCAATGCATGATGGGATTTGTAGTTCCTAATGAGTCCAGGAGAGCTGACGTGCAGTGTAACGGTGTTCACTCTCACATTGCCCGGGTAGATTGCGAAAGACGTCTCTTGGCCTTTTGTGGCCATCTTGTCCCAGGACATTGCAGACTTTGGGGTCTGGAACATTGTCTCCAGAGAATACAAACTAGAGTTTCTACACTACTTCATGTAATCGCATATGCCAATTCCTCTGCCGAGATTTGCAAACCTACATGTGGCTTTTGAGCAGCTCTTTTCCCAGGGGGTTATAACCATGCTCCCAGGGGGAAAGATGTTTAAGGGCTTTTATTACAACCTGCTCACTGTTCCCATAAGGAAATGAGCAATCGGAGTTAAAGTATGGGAATCCTATATTTTTTTTTTTTTTTTTTAAATCCTACTTGTCTAGATGAATGCAGCATCAATCCGATGTTGCAGCTGTCCCCCGTCGGCTCTTAACACTGAGAGCCGAGCGCTCAAACCCTGCCGATCGCTCGTTTCTCGGAGCTCCCTGAACAGAGAACTGGTGACTGTCAGTCTTTGGCTTTCTGCTGTGTGATATATGGATGGCCACCTTCTGAGAGAACAGTATGTGCATGTTCTATCAGCCAATGTCTGACAGACACTGCAGATCCTTCAGAGGCTTGAGTAGATGATACTAAATCTCCAGAATTAGTCCATGCAACCATGTTGTCATTTGGAGTATTTGAGCATGCTCCTGGATAGGACCCTGTCTAAGTTTTTTTTCTTCTTCAGGACAAACTTCAGACTCTCTTCCTTTTCTTGCTCATGCAGGAGCCAGCTAAACCAGTTTTTCATAAGGTAACTGGTCTTGACAATGCCTCCTTTTCTCTTATCGTCCATTGACTGACACAGCCTCTCTTACACCTTACCCGTGGGTTATGTCCCTGCTTGCAGGAGAAGACCTAGGCAGAATGTGAAATGTTATACATACATTCTAAAAAGCCAGAGCTGAACAGCCCCGCCCAGGAGGGCGGTCCCTCCGGACATAACCCTCCCACTGCAGTCAGCAGACCTCCGTTTTTTCTGCCTAGCAGAAGGAGAAGACGTAGCTCTCTCAGGAGCCAGTCTCCTGACCTATTTTTATTCCTTTTTGGAATTTTTCTTTTATTTTTTGATATCTTCTATCAACTGTCGGCTGGGCAACAGGTTGGGTACAAGATATCCTCGTAGTCTTCCCTGTCCGACCATCGAGCGTGCTGATCCTCGCCTTGTGTGCGTGAGACTCAGTTCACGACATGCCCCACGACTCCAGGGGTGGCCGGTGGGCTTTCATGCTCCGCGGTCCTCTCAAGATTGAACAGTCCTGCTGTATCTTTCGCGGTGGACCGGGCCGACAGCTACTCAGTACCGCACTGTGATAGTCCTGTCAGAAACACACCAGTGGGTCCCTCAGGGGACGGGTAAGTAGTCTCTCCTGCCTGCAGGTGAGTACATGCTGTGTTTCTCTGTGTGGGGGATTTTCCCTTTCTCCCCCTGTTTTGTCACTCTGTCACCATTGCTGGCGCTGTGCTGTGTGGGGTGCCTGGGTTGTCATACTGTCCTGGGGGAGGCTCATGGTGGTCTTCATATCGCTGGGGCATTTTTTGAGTGTTTTGGGGGCCTGGGCGCCGTTTGGCGCCATGTTTGTGTTGGTGCATTTACTTTACATTAGCGACCATCTTGCCGTGGATCGCCTGAGCACATTGCGGCGGCCATTTTCTTCAAGCCGTGCATTTTTAAACACTTGTTTGGCCTCTCGCTGCTGGGAACGGCGCGAATCTCCTGACACTCTCCTGACACTCTCCTGACACTCTCCTGACACTCTCCTGACACTCTCCTGACACTCTCCTGACACTCTCCTGGCACTCTCCTGGCACTCTCCTGGCACTCTCCTGGCGCTGATACAGCGCGGCGCAGAGAGGGACAAGGCAGCGGAACTGAGCGGTCCTGGTCCGGGTTGGTGAGTCCCCTGGGCATTCCCCTACTCAGTCAGCACAGCCTGTGGGTGGACTTTTTTTTCTGAGGAGTCTCAGAGAGGGACAATATGGAGTCAGTGTCACCAGCTTCCCCTTACATGTCAGAGGCAACAGGCAGTGCTCCAGCACCTGCGGTCCCTATGGACCAGTTGTCGGCAGTCCTGGAAACATTTCTGACCAGGATGGAAGCAGTGTGCGAGCGCAAGGGAGCACAAAAATGTTCTCTCCTCTCTTTATCTCCACAAGGGGAGTGCGCTGATTCAGATATGGGCCTAGCTGCTGCTCAGGACCCTAGCTCTCAATATTTTGTAGGTTTTGAACAGGACATTCCTTGTGAGGAAGACTCCAGTTCTGAGTCAGTAAATGACAGGGCGCTTGTTGGTGAACTCATTGATGCTGTGAGGGACACTCTCAAGCTAAATGCTGCGGATCCTCAGGCGGAGGCAGTCTCCTTTTGGTTCCTTTAAGGCCAAGCCTTCTAAAAAGGTTTTTCCATATGCACCTTTCTTTGACCAGGTTTGGGAAAAACCGCGGAACACTTTTATGGTCCCGCGGCGGTTGTCTATCAGATACCCCTTTTGAAGAAGCCCTACTTAAAAAGTGGGCTTCTCCCCCAGTGGTCGACCCTCCAGTCGCCCGTTTAAACAAGGCCACCACTCACCCGATGGAGGGGACTCCTGCATTTAAGGACCCCTCTGACAGGAGGTCAGAAGTGGTGAGTAGAGCCATGTTTGCCTTGTTGGGGTCCGCCTTACGGCCTGTGGTAGCTGCAACCCTTGTGTCTCAGACACTCACGGAATGGGCAAAAATTTTGCACCAGACTGTGCAGCAGCATAATCTTCCTCCAGACACTATTGCTCTGGCCCACCAGATGGTGCAGGGCCTGATATATGTGTGCGATGCTACTTTGGACGTGGCCCCTTTAATATTTAGGGCCTCTGTTTCTGCGGTGGTGTTGCGTTGTCTTAGCTGGTTGAAATGCTGGTCTGCTGACCTAGCCTCTAAGAAGCTCCTGACAGATCTACCATTTAAAGTTGGTAGACTTTTCGGTACTGCTCTGGAGGACATCAAGGATGTCACGGGAGGTAAAAGCACTCTTCCTCAGACTATCAAGGGTAAGGAGGCCCACCATAAACCAGGTCCTTCCTTTCCAGCAAAAGTTTTTTTTCGTCAGTCAGAGCCCACAGGTAAGCCCTCCCAGACTGACAACAGTGCGGCTGGTGGACACAAGCGCCCTCCGCATGAAGTATTGCCCCCGCCCGACTTTGGGATGGGGGGACGACTTCGCAGGTTCACGGAACGGTGGACCTCCCGGATCTCCGACCGGTGGGTGTGTGAGGTGGTCACCTCAGGATACAGGATAGAGTTCCATTCCTGGCCCCCAGACAGATTCTTTCCCTCAAATCTCCCTCCTGCCCCTCGGGCAGCCCTCTTAGGGGCTGTACAGGATTTGATCAGGTCCAGAGTGATTGTGCCGGTTCCATCACAGGAGAGGTTTCAGGGGTTCTACTCGAATCTGTCTGTTGTCCCCAAAAAGGACGGGGTTCGGCCAATCCTGGACCTCAAGGTCCTGAATGCCTTTGTGAAGGTGCAAAAATTCCACATAGAATCCATTCGCACGGTAATCGCTACACTCCATCAAGGGGATTTTCTGGCGTCCTTGGACATCAAGGACGCCTACTTGCATGTTCTGATCTGCGCAAGTCGCCAGAAGTTTCCTGCGCTTTGCGTTCGGCGAAGTCCACGATCAATTTGTGGCTCTTCCCTTCGGCATAGCCTCGGCACCAAGGTGCTTGCTCCGGTTCTAGTTTGCTGAGACAGCGAGGCATTGCTATCGTGGGCTATCTGGACGATATTCTAAGAGCAGACAATGGCTCAGAATTGGTAAAAAGTGTGACTATCGTCAGTCAGGCCCTCAGGGACTTTGGGTGGCTCCTGAACATTCAGAAGTCGGTCCTGGTCCCGACTCAGCATTTGGCGTATCTAGGTCTGATCCTGGACTCCTTAGTGGCAAAGGTATTCCTACCCCCGGAGAAGTTACTGACACTTCAGTCTGCAGTGCGGGTTCTGACGTCCCGAAAATGGTCGTCAATCCGTTTTTGCATGAGAGTCCTGGGGCTCATGGTGGCCTCGTTCGAGGCCGTTCCGTATGCCCAATTACATTACACAGGCATTACAGAAAGAGATCTTGTCCACTTGGGACAAATCACTGTTGTCCTTGGATCTTCAGATCCAGGTGAGTCACCCAGTCAGGGCGTCCCTGGCGTGGCGGTTGAGCTCTTCGGTCCGGGAAGTCGTTCCTCCCCATCCAATGGACGGTGATCACGACGGACGCCAGCCTGACGGTCTTGGGTGGAGTCTGGGAAGTCCTGTCAGCCCAAGGGCTTTTTGACTCCGGACGAAGCCAGCTTACCGATCAATGTTCTGGAAATACGGGCAATCAGACTGTGCTCCTCCTCGTGGTCAGAGAAGTTACAGGGCCGCTCCCTCAGGATCCAGTCGGACAACGCTACGGCTGTGGTGTATGTCAACCATCAAGGGGGGACTCGGAGCTCAGCTGCGGCTTCCGAGGTCGCCCGCATCCTAAGGTGGGCCGAAAGAAGCGTGCCGGTTCTGTCGGCCGTCTACATTCTGGGCGTAGACAATTGGCAGGCGGACTATGAGTCGCCAGACGCTGGACCAGGGAGAGTCTTTCAACTTCTTTGCCGGCGGTGGGCCACGCCGATTGTGGACGTGATGGCCTCTCGACTCAATCGCAAGGTGTCGAGGTTTGTGGCCAGGTCCAGGAATCCTTGGGCGGATGTGTGTTGGTGGCCCCATGGGGTCATTATCACCTGATATGTTTATCCTCCGCTGCAACTGCTCCCTCGCCTGCTGCGCAGGGTGGCGACCGAGGGGATTCCGGTGATCCACACTGCTCCGGATTGGCCTCGGCGTCATTGGTACGCCGATCTGGTACGTCTCGTCGCGGACGTTCCTTGGCGGTTGCCAATAAGGGAGGACCTTCTGTCTCAAGGTCCTATATTACAGTCTCTGGCTTTAACGGCATGGCTATTGAAAGCCAGGTGCTGAGGGACCGACGTCTCTCGGATTCTGTCATTTCGACCATGTTAAGGGCACGGAAGTCTTCCTCCAAAAAGATCTATCACTGCAACTGGAAAGCTTACATCGCCATGTGCAAAGAGCTGGACTGGCGTCCACGGACGTACTCCGTCCCCAAAATCCTGCGGTTCTTGCAGCGTGGCGTGACCCAAAAAGCTTGCTTTGAGTACCATTAAGGGTCAGATTTCCGCCTTGGCCGTCTTCTTTCAGCGACCGTTAGCGGGTCATTTCTTAGCACCTTTGTGCAGGGGGTTCGCTCCTGTCAAGCCTCCTCTCCCTCCTTGGGATCTGAATTTGGTGCTCTCGGTTCTCCAGGAACCTCCCTTTTGAAAATATCAGAGATATTCCCCTTTTGACCTTGTCTCAAAAGGTAGCCTTCTTAGTGGCCATTACTTCTGTTAGACGGGTGTCTGAGTTGGCGGCCTTGTCCTGCAAGTCGCCCTATTTGGTCATCCATAAGGATAAGGCGGTGTTGCGTCCGTGACCTTTTTTGCCAAAGGTGCTCTCGGCCTTTCACCTAAATGAGGACATTGTCCTCCCGTCCTTGTGTCCTCACCCATCGCATCCCAGAGAGTTTGCGCTTCACACATTGGATGTGGTACGAGCCTTGCGGGTGTACCTGTCTGCTTCTGCTTCTATTCGGAAGTCTGACTCACTGTTTGTGTCTGTCTCTGGTCCAAAACAGGGCCAGGCGTTTTCGTCTGCCACCATTGCTAGGTGGATCAGACAGACCGTCATTCAGGCCTATGCCCTCAAGGGGCGGGCGCCTCCCTTTCCGGTTACGGCGCATTCCAGTAGGGCAATTGGTGCTTCCATCAAGCGTCGGTTGCACAAGTGTGCAAATCGGCGACCTGGTCGTCCGTTCATACCTTTTCTAAGTTCTAGAAGGTTGATGTGGCTGCATCTTCGGATGCTTCCTTCGGCTGCAAGGTGTTGCAGGCCGCTGTTTGATGTTGCAACTCCTCCATTGAGGAGCTCTGCCTTGTTTGGAGTGAAGTTTTTGGTTTTCCATTTATACTGCTCCCATCCCTCTTAACACTGCTTTGGGACATCCCACGGGTAAGGTGTAAGACGCTGTGTCAGTCCATGGACGATAAGAGAAAATAGGATTTTTGTACTCACCGTAAAATCTGTTTCTCTGACGTCCATGGACTGACACATCACCCACCCTTCTTTTTAAGGTTTGTACTGCTTTGTTACGAACTGTGGTCTGCTGACTGCAGTGGGAAGGTTATGTCCGGAGGGACCGCCCCCCTGGGCGGGCTGTTCAGCTCTGGCTTTTTAGAATGTATGTATAACATTTCACATTCTGCCTAGGTCTTCTCCTGCAAGCAGGGACATAACCCACGGGTAAGGTGTAAGAGAGGCTGCGTCAATCCATGGACGTCAGAGAAATGGATTTTACGATGAGTACAAAAATCCTATTTTTTTGAAGCTGTCCCTAATGCCCAATATCATTCCTGACTGTTGTAACTCAACATTTTAAAAGCGTGGGAAAAGCAAAGCTCCGTCTCTGGCTCGCTGCATCCTAACCTAGACCTCCTAAGCCGGGAACTGACTTTTTGCTTGATGGCTCACACATTCGGAGCTGTAAATGGAAAATCCTTCCTACTGATTTGGTCTGGAGGGTTTTCAAAACAAATGCTAGCCTGTCGGGTGGAAGTTGCGGCCTTATACTTGGTCATTGGAACAAGATCTTTTCCAAATCATTATTTTGGAGTTCAGAGCAATTGTGTTATTGCTAGCACTGGACTTCTTAAATGTGGGGTCATCAGACCATGATTCATTCGCCACGGGGGTGGCCCATATCTAGAAGAAACTGCAAGTTTTGCAGCTATCTTAAATATCGTCGTAACCTAAAACCTGCTCAGAGAGGTAAAGTCAGCTTTTAAATTTGTTTCTCAGTTGCGGGATGTAGTCTTGTTTGCCAGACTCTGTGTGCATGTGTACTTTCCTCTGGCCTTTTTTCTTGTTGGAAAGATTTTGTTTTTGACTTAACCCAGCTGGGGGTACGCTTGATAATGGAAACTTTAGGCTGCATTGGTTCACATCATATACTGACTGAAAAATATTTACGCAAACGACAAAGAATAAATGAAGAAAGTGGATGCTGGACAATGCACGCTAGTTATCAGTAGCGAAGTTGTAAAATGGGACTTTTCAGCTGTTTTGCTTCTGTGGGGCCTTTTTTAATGTGCACAATTTTCTTTATATAACTGAATAAAGGAAATCTATGGTCACATCATACATTTTCATTTTAGAACTTTAGCATTGTGATGGCAATACTAACAATAGTTGTATTTGACTATAAAATATAAGCTTACTTGAAAATATGTGTTGTAATTGCTGCCTGCTGGCCATATTTTTCCACAACTTCCTGGATTCCCTATATGCTTCGCAGCTTCTCCTCTGCTGTTTTACTTTCATTTCTAAGGCCTTCAAATCCCATTGTACCTTGATTACAACTAGCAGTGTTTCATGTACTGACTGGTTCCTGAAACTCCTCAACATCCTCTGTAGTTCAGAAGTGCCTACTTACAAGGCATAGTGAATACGTGTCACAGAATTAAAGAAAATATGTGGGGATCTTCACAAAGTAGGTTTACAAACTCCAAGATCATTCAGATTAAAAGGAGTAGGCTAGGAATGTTTGAAATACAATGTGGAAATGGATAAACAGTCATATTGGATACTAAGTCTATTGATCTATATCTGGCTGAGAAATTTCTCACTAAAACGGTTTGTCTCTCTGCGTTTGTGGATTTCATAAGCAAAACCTTTTTTTTTTTCCCCCTCTCCTGTTTAGGTGGAAGAAGTTAAAAAACATCAACACTGTTTGGCTTTCAGTTCATCGGGACCCCAGAGTCAAACATGCTATGTTTGTTTTGATACATTCACAGACTACTTAAGGTGGCTGCGACAAGCCTCAAAGGTAACATGTTTTCTTATTCTGTAATCAGATTCCAGTTCCCAAAATATTTGAGCTGAAATTCCCTGAAGAGTAGAAAGTGTGTGTGTGTGTGTGTGTGTGTGTGTGTGTGTGTGTGTGTGTGTGTGTGTGTGTGTGTAAAAAAAAATTGTACTTTTTTTTTTTTTATATTTGCTTACATAACTTTATTGAAACGTAATTTTTTAATGCAGTTCTATTTATTGTGGCAGTTTGAGTAGTGCATTTGGAGTGAATGGGCCCGAAGTCTTTCGGGCACCTATGTAAATAATCCCCTCTGCCTGATTGACAATTTGTGCTTGGTCATTGACATTATTATGCTGTGCAAACATGTCTAATGAAGCATTGGGTGGGAAGTATTCAAACTAGCCTGAACTATATCCATTGGAGACATGTACCTCATTCATTTTCACATTTTGAATAAACTCCCTTTCTAATGGTTCAAATGCTTAAGACCAAAGGAGACAAAGTATTCTGGGAATATTTGAAGTGCATAGCTGAACAAAACAGGCTTTACAGTCCCTTCAGAATGTTCATATTGTGACTTACCTGTGTTTAATGAGCTGCTTGTGGTTTTGCAGCTTGGTAAAACTTCAATTAAAAATTTATAGAGGTTATCCCTGAAATAACAGAAGGTCAAAGTGCATAAACTTTTTTGTATTTAAATGGGGGGGGGGGGAAAAAAAAAAAATCTGTTTCCATATCTGTGCTGTGCTACAAAAACATGCAATACCATTATCCAAAAAATTTTATCTGGGGAAAATCATGTAAAAACACACCAAAATATCACGTTAAAAAATAAAAATGTATACCACTAAATATAAATCTGAATAACCTAAATCTCTGCAGATAACCGTGCTGAAGCAAACCGTGCAAGTCTGTGAATCAAACCAATCTGTGTGTGAATATGCATCCACAGAAAAAGCCACCATCTTTATCCCCTTTTGGTCATTCTGTCAGCTTTGAAGTATGACCATGATCATGCACATTTAGAACATACATCCCCAGTCAGGCTGCAGTGGATGGAATGAATATTGATGAAATATAAATCCTGGAACTTCCCACACGTATCTTCAGCAAATTAACTAAAAATTCAGCCCAGCCAGTGCAAGCAAATCACCATACTCCAATGACTGGGATTATTATTGGTTTCTAGGCTAAAAAAATAAACTAAAATTGGTGCTCACTACTATATAACTGTATTAAAAGAAAAGTTAAAATCGCACTCCTATGTAATGAGATATGCTGCATTTTTAATTCTATTAAGTGGCCCTGCCGCAATGAGTAGGGGTTGTGTGTGTCTCACTGGATGGATAAGAAGAAACAGCTTGCAGCTGGCCTCCCCTCTCCTCACTTGCTCAAAGTTCTGCCCAACATGTTTTATCACTCTTGACATCAATCATTAGGGACACGGGCCTGATGGCATGTCCCTGAGGTCATTGACAAAACATTTTGGCTCAGTGCCTAAATTTGGTACATCAGCTTGGTGTGTTTTTGGAGCGTTGGGAAATGCCTTACAAGGATGCAGCCAATTTTGATCCATGACTAAACCTCTTCCTTGACTTGGAAACTGATTTTCTTATCTTTTCGGATCCTGGGCCATAGAGCCTACCAAATGCTGCAACTGGGCAGCAACATAGTACAGCCAAGGGTTGGGGACCGCCAACCCTCCGCTATACTTAGAAGGTTGTAGCTGCTCCAGCTTAATCCTAGGGGTCTTAACATTCCACAACAACCTCCGGAAAAGAGTGTTCACAACTCTGAAAATGTTCAGGCGAGTTGTGCAGAAAGTATAATAATTGGGGCATCAGAATCATTTTAATTAAATTGGCTCTGCCTGCCAGGGACATTTTAAGGTTATTCCAAGTATTGATCTTATCTCAAATGAGACAACAGGGGGTACACATTCAGAGAACAATATTCTGAAATCTTGGGTGAAATCTGCACACCCAAGTACTTGACGCTAGTAACCACCGGGATGGGACAAGAGGCCGGGAGGTCTTCATCTAACATCAGGGCAGACTTAGACCAATTCATGGTTAGACCGGAAAAGTGACCAAACTGCGTTATTATGGACATAACCCCTGGCAATGATAGGCTGGGATCCTCCAAAAAGAGTAACATGTCATGTATAGTGCTATACCTAAATCCACATATTTGGGCACTTGACCTCACCAGGGCCGCCAGTGGTTCTATAGTAATTGCAAAGAGCAGGGGGGACAGCAGGCGTCCCTGCCCAAAGCAAAAGCCGTTGACATTTTGTCTGCTATCCTAATGGTCGCCTGCGGGGACGCATAAAGTAACCTAACCCATGCCACAAACCGATTCCCAAAGCCAAACTTGTCTAGCACTGCCCACAGGTACCTCCAGCTGACACCATCAAATGCCTTGTTGGCATCAAGGGACAAGAGAGCCCTATGACCTCCATTCTCTGCTTGAATTTGCATGTTCAGGTAAAGTCTCCTAAGGTTGGTAGCGGTGGATTTTTGTGGCATAAAGCCAGCCTTGTCCTGGTGAATAATAGAGGAATCTATCCCATTGACCCGAAGTGCCAGGACCTTTGCGAGTATCTTCACGTCGCTCTAAAGCAATGAGATAGGCCTATAAGAACCAGGGTCCACCGGATCCTTCCCCGGCTTTAGTAAGAGGATCACATTTGCTCTAGTCATAGAATCAGGGAGACTACCTACCTCCAGCGAGGCATTGAAGACTTTCAATAGTTCTGGCAGTAGGTGTTCACCATATTGAGTGAACACCTCCATGGGTAAGCCATCCTCACCAGGCGCTTTACATGTGGGGAAAGAGCAGGCCGCCGCCTGCAGCGCCTCTAAAGTAATCAGGGCATCTAGTTGTTGCCTAGCCTCAGCAGACAGCGAGGGCAAATCAACGTGGGATATATATGTAGCCTATTCTTCATCCGAGTAGGCCTCCCTCGACCCATAGAGGTTCACCTAAAAAGAAGCCAGCTTGGATATAATGGCATCAGGGGAATTTACCAGTTTTCCACTAGAAGCGTGAATGGCTCCAATAGCCGGGGACTGTTGTTGGGATCGTGCAATTTTGGCTAGAAGGCGGCCCGTCTTCTCCCCCTCCTCATAAAATGCCAATTTTGCCTGGCGGGAGGGGACGTGGCGGCACCCTGTGTGCCCGCTCAATCGCGTATAGGGTGGAGATTGCTTCCTTGCCGAACACCTCCTTGCAGCCATCCCTCAATAAAAGCCGTGGAGTCCCTACCCTCCACTTTCTCGGGGAGCCCCACTATGCGGACATTATTGCGTCTGATGCGATTCTCGATGTCGTCGGTTTTATCATATGCCTGGCGGGCTTGCTGAGCTGCCACCCGCACCTCCCTAGTCATATGTGGCATCTGATCTTCAATGTCGCTCACCCTGCCCTACACAGCGGTGGTTCTCTCCCTAATTTTCTGGATATCCTGACGGAGGAGAGATACCTTCTCTTCCAGCCCCCGAATCGCTCCTTCAAAGCATTCACAGAGGCAGTACATCCATGGACAGCATGCAATATTTCACCAAGTGTGGGCTGAGGGCTATCCCCTGTGCATCAAACAATGCTGGCATGGGATCAGGGACTGACTCGCATAATGTCAGGGTCATCCATCCTATCTGGAGTGTCCCTGTCTGCTCTGTGGGTTCCGCCTGTTGCTTTTCCCCCGATTTGCAAGGATTCAGTGGATCCTGCCAGCTTCTGTGCATAGTATAGCATGTCCCTGGTCTGGTCTTTCGGCTTAGGGGTTTTTGCAGACTTACCCCCCAGCTCTGTTTTTTTCTTTTCCTGGCCTTGTGGTGTCCTCTGAGGCTGAGACATCCAGGCGCCATCTTGTGAGTCCTGGGAGGCCGCAGCCGCGGCATCTCCGCAATTTCCACGGGTCATCATACCTGTTTTTTCGGCCGTTCTGTAGTCCCGGGGGTGTCTGGGGAGCAGCGGGCACCGGATTGAGACAAATTCGGGTGTTAAATGCGGCGAGGGAAGGATTGGTTCAGGATCATCAGTGGGAGCTCCGTGGAACACGTCTGTTTACATGCCTCATCAGTCCACGCCCCTGGCACCCACCTTTTGGTGGAACATGTTTAGTTAGCCACAGAGTGCTATACAGGTCCAGGACCGTAATCCATCCCTGTGGCACCCAGACCCTGAAGAATCCTCTGAAGATACGCCCACTGTGGGGGAAACCTGGACTCTGGATAGAACCAGCAATGTGGAAAACATAACAAAGGGTTTCCCTCTACTCTTTTACTTGTTCATGGCTTGCATGTCTTGATAGCGCTGTAGAGAATATACTACATCTTTATTCTACTAGACATGCTGCAGTGCTATGCACACAGGTAAATCTAAGGGCACATTTGTAAGGGGATTTACACTGTTCGTGCCATTGCTTCAATTGTCTTGCTGTTTTGCATAATGGATTAACATTATTGCACCACTTTCCTGTTCAAATTTGCCAGCTCTTCTCCACCCCCCCATCCGGAAGTTCTATTGGACTAGTAACATAGTGTTTATACTGTGTACTTCCAGGTGCCATTTTTGCTTATTCATGCAAGCTGATTGTTTACAATGCCACCTGTTGCTCAATTCCGAGCTGAAACTGTTGCTGTAACTCCGTTAGCGCCTGGGTTACAGCATATCCTTTATCAGACACATCGAAACCCCTTAAATTGTAAGTTCACCTTCAAGGAAAAAATAATAAATGCATATATTTTTTGCAGGCAAGGGGGCATTTATTTTTATATTTATTTTTTTCCTACAGGAGCTTGCAAAACATTGCACCCACGATTAGTGGATCGTGGGTGCAATGTCTGGTTCCTTCAGATATGTCTCCAGCCCATATCTCCTTCAGCTTTCTAACTGAAAGCTATTATGGAAGTATCCATTAACTAGGAGTGAGCTGATCAGTGCACTCGTAGTCCATTGAGAACTACAAGCCATCTGGTGGGGCTCGGGGGGTAAGGGGAGAATGGGGAATATGCTGGAACATGTAGCATGTTGCGCCCAAATATGGACAAAACATGTTCTAAAGGTGTACAAAGTCTTTGGGCCATGTCTGTTCTGTGAGTACCCTGCAGGGGAATACCTCGCTTAGCAATGGAGGATTACAGGTGCTTGGGAGCAAGAACACCTGGAACAGACAGCTGCCAGTAAATCTGCTGCAGGTCCAAAAGAAACGTCAAGGTTTTCTTTTAAGTTACTAGTAGTTGCCCTACTCCAGAGCAAGGTTCAGCACCGATGCCACTCCAGCTACTTTACATAGACATTAGCAGTGACCTGTCTAACCAAGGCAAAAGTAATGCCGCGTACACACGATCATTTTTCCCGTCTGGGGAAAAATGAAATTTTTTCCTTTGGACGAAAAAAAACGATCGTCTGTGGGCTTTTTGTCATTTTTCCCGACGGGAAAAACGGCATTAATCACGACGATAAAAATTAGAACATGCTCTAATTTTTCTCGTCGTGATTCCCGTTTTTTTTTTCCGCGGCAGTTTTCCCATAGGGAAACACTGCTGGGGAGGCCACAGACTGTCGTTTTTTTCAACCAAAAAAAGTCATTTAAAACGGCCGTGTGTGGGGGGAACAAGCTGTTCCTCGTTTTTCACGTCGATTTTTCTCGACTGTGTTTTCACCGTCTAAAAAATCGATCGTGTCTACGCGGCATAAGAGTCTGATTTATTCCAGAGGCTATTGCCACTTCTGGAGTTGGAGGGGCTTATCAAATGCAAGCACGATTTTGCCTTGCCTCCTGTTTTTATTTTTTTAATTCTTTATTTTGTTTTATCAATGAATAAATACAGGTTACAACATTCCACTTTAAATTACGGCTGTTACTGATTAAAATTTTCGTGTTTGATTAATCGTTTTTATTTTTTTAATCGATTAATCGACTAATTTCGATTAATTATAACGCATATAGATCCAACTACTTTTAGCTGATCTCCTTGCAGGCCGATTCCCAGTGCAGCTACCAGCCACTGGAAAAATCGATAGCAGGATACAAAAAACACACAAAGGCAGCGCTCGATGGGAATAGCATTAAAACTTTTATAGTCTTCAAGTAGATAACAAAATAAATATTGCACTGGAGATAAAATCGATGTAGCTACATAAACTGTAAAAATGGTTCGAGTATTACCAAACGGTAGCAGAAGCAGTCATAAAAACATGTAGCTAAGTATGATACTGGTATAAAAATGTGTACGATACCACTACTGAATCCAGATGAGAAGGGGCTAACATCAGTCCGTCGGCATGTAGATATCCCGTGAAGGGAACTAGCACAACTCCCAGTGGATGGCTGTAGAATCCCAGGTTGATAGAGGGAAGTGATAGAGGGAAGTGTAACAGCCCTTGCGTGTGTCAGATAGTAAGGTCCTGCCGGCATGCAGATATGAAGGCACAGCAAAGGAGCCCTTCAGATGGACACAGCAAGCCCCGCCGGTGTCCGTGACATCACTGGATCTCCCTGAAGACCTGGAAGCGGGGGGAGAGGTGAGTACTGATCAAAAGAATTTTAATCGATCAAAACAATTAATCGATTAATCGAGGAATTAATATTTAATTTCCACAGCCCTACTTTAAATATAAAAAAAATGTATATATCATATGTTGAACCTGAATACCCCCCCTCCTCCCACTCCAAAACCTCCCATTCCCCCCCTCTCCCTCATCCTCTTGATATTTAACTCCTGTTCTTTCAATAATTTTTATTTGATCTTTATGCTCTGTTCCCATTGTGGGTCTAGACTCTTAAGCCTCGTACACGCGACCGAGTTTCTCGGCAAGAACCTTGCTGGCAGAGCTTTCTTGCCGAGTAAATCGGTCGCGTGTACGCGGCTATCAGGTTTCTCGTCCAGAAAACCGACAAGAATCTAGACGAGAAAAATGGAGAACCTGCTCTCTATTTTCTCGTCGAGATTCTTGTCAGCATGTTTCTCGACGAGAAAATTGTGTGTGTGTGTGTACACTTACCTGTCCTCCGGGAAGCCCGCGCATGCTCGAAATGACTTAGACGCATGCGCGGTAGCTTCCTAGGCATAGGTAGGGTGTAGCAAGATGGCGGCGACGGCATCGAATGTGATGAGCGCACGCTCGTCGTAGTCGATTACGTCACCGCGTTCGCTCCATTCAAAGAACCGCGGGTTCTTTGAAAGGAGCGTGTGTACACTCGGCCGGGACAAGTTTCTTGTCCAAGAATCTCGTCAAGAAAAACGACGTGTTTTTTCTTGACGAGTTTCTCGGCCGTGTGTACGAGGCTTTAGATTCTCCGCATAGCTCCATTTTTTTAAAAAAAATCTATCCAGCATTCCCATTGATCTCTAATCCCTATGTTTTTCTCCAACTATACTATACTTTTTAGGCCTTCCAAATTGTATGTTTCTTCTACCGAGTCAATCCATTCCCAGATTGAGGGACTTTCTATCTCTTGCCATTTTTTGGGGATAAGTCTTTTTGCTGCATTTAGCAAGTGTGGGATCAATGACTCTTTGCATTGTTTTACCGCTCCCTCCCCTCCATGGAATAGGACTATCCATGGATCTTTTATTTTTTTTTATTTTTTTAGTAATTTCCTTTATCAGGCGTAGGATTTCCTCCCAGTATTTTTTAATTATGGGGTAATCCCACCAAAGGTGTGCCATCGTTCCTACTGCCTTACAACCTCTCCAGCAGTCCGCCGATTTACCCGGTTGGAATTTACCGGTACTAGTTTTATCGGGGATGTATCCCACCTTGTTAAACATTTGTAGTTAATTTCTGAAGTTTTAATATCTTTGGCAGAAGCGTGGGCCAATTTCCTAATTTTTATCCCTTTGGGACCCCAGTTCCCTTTCCCATTTTTTTATGTATGGCGGTATATCCAGTTCGTCCATGCTTAACATTAGTTTGTATAGCCTTTTATATACTACTTTTTGTACTATCCACTGTACATAGCCTTTCCAACAGAGTCAGTTCTTCTTCTGATCTTATTGGTTGAGGTAAATTCTTAACAAAATGGCACAACTGGAGATATCGCCATTCATTTATCACCATTAAGTCATCCTTGTGCTTTAACGCTTGAAGTGACATGATTTCCCCCCTTTTTTTTTTTTTTTTTTTTTTTTTTATATATCTTAGTTGTGCCTTGTCCTTTTTTATCCAATTTCCTCCAATAATTTTTTTCCCCAGTGCAAAATATTCATTCTCCCCCAGTGCTATGAGCAGTGAATTATACTCCCTATTTCTTTGTTTATACGTCGTATCCCATATTTTAAGTGCATTCCGTGTCAGTGCATGAGTAGGGCTGGGCGATTTTCCCCCCCAAAAAAATCTGCGATTTTTTTTATAAAAAACTCGATTTACGATTCGATTTTTTTTTTATTATATTAAAGTGCATCAACAAACAAAATTGCAAAGGCAAACCCTTTCTCTAACTGCAAAGTCAGTGTGCAACAAACACACAATATATTCCAGCGCTCATGGAACATACATTATTAACTATTGAAAACTCTTGAAACTCTGTGTGTAATTCCTTCTGTCCCAGCCTTGCTGCGATCCTGGCTCTGCATTCTTTTGGGTTGGAGGGCCCTCCACACGCTGGTCTGCCTGTTGTCCATCATTCAAGGCAGGGCTCGACAAACCCCGGGCGCCAGGTCGCCATTGCGACTAGAATTAGCGACCTGGCGCCTGGGGCAGCACAGCTGGGGAATCCTGTCTCTCCGTGCCCCCCCCTCCGCGCCACGGGATCGCGTCGGGCCGCGTCGGCCGGTAATTGAGGCCGCGGCTTTGCGGCCTTCTGCAGGCCTATGCTTCCTTCTGTGGTCTCGCGCCATCTTGTGGTGGCCGTTGGTATGACAACCAGCAATGCTAATGGAGTTTCCCTGTCTGTTTCCCCTGCCATCTCCTTCCCTCTAATTAGAACCCCCAAACATTATATATATTTTTTATTCTAACACCCTAGAGAATAAAATGGCGGTCGTTGCAATACTTTCTGTCACACCGTATTTGCGCAGCGGTCTTACAAGCGCACTTTTTTGGGAAAAAATACACTTTTTTTTAATAAAAAAATAAGACAACAGTAAAGTTAGCCCAGTTTTTTTTTTTATATTGTGAAAGATAATGTTACGCTGAGTAAATTGATACCCAACATGTCACGCTTCAAAATTGCGTCTGCTCGTGGAATGGCGACTAACTTTTACCCTTTAAAATCTCCATAGGCGACGTTTAAAAAATTCTACAGGTTGCATGTTTTAAATTAGAGGAGGTCCAGGGCTAGAATTATTGCTCTCGCTCTACCGATCACGGCGATACCTCACGTGTGGTTTGAACACCGCTTTCATATGCGGGCGCTACTCACGTATGCGTTCGCTTCTGCGCGCAAGCTCGGCGGGACGGGGCCTGTTCCTGGCTCCTAACTTTTTTAGCTGGCTCCTAGATTCCAAGCAAATTTGTCAAGCCCTGATTCAAGGTACTGTGCTCACACGGAGATCATGCCACAGGCTTTGTTTTGACTTTAACCCCTCCTTGCTCCACGGATGTCACTGCAAGTTTAACAAGTTTGTCACCACTGGCAACTGGAGAGTTAAGATTCATTTGCCCTCTGCACATTTGGGATTTGATCCCTCTCTTTATTGTGATAAATGGACTAAGCTTTTTTATCAATTCTTCAAGAGTTTTCAATAGTTAATAATGTATGTTCCATGAGCGCTGGATTATATTGTGTGCATGTTGTGTATTTTGTACTTCTGGGTACGGATTTTTTCTTGCTGCGCTGGATCCTGTTTTTTCCCCCTTTTGGATACTTTGTACTTCCCAAAATATTTGGGATTTTTCTTCTTCTTCTTCTTCTTCTTATTATTATTATTATCATCCATTATATTTTTTTTCTTTATCCACCAATTTAGCGCTTGTGACCTTTTGTTGTTTTTTGCAGTGTGCAACAAAGATTGATAAACATCCAAATTTATTAATACTGTATTTGGATTTGGCTAATAAAACAACAAAAAATCCTGAGGTTACTCTTAGTTGAATTGAACTGTGTCCATGCCTCACTGTACCCGTGTCTCACTGTGCCCGTGTCTCACTGTGCCCATGCTTCAATCACTGTGCCCGTACCTGATGCAGATTTTCATGGTATACGGATTTTACTGTTACACCGGTGGCCATTCCAGTATTCAAAAGCCGCGCCTCCTCCTCGTCTGTGATAGGCGGAACACTCAATTTCCCAGCATTCAGTGTTCCGCCTATCATGGTCATCCTCATAACACAGACGAGGATGAGAGGATGTCCGTGATAGGCTGAATACTGCCTGCTGTGAAATTGAGTGTTCCGCCTATCACAGACGACGAGGACTCGGGAGGTGCGGCTTTTGAACACTGCAATGGCCGCCGTCTGTCTGCATGACACGCTGATCAGGTGGGCAGACGGCGGCTGCAGCGAGTAGATGTAATTGGGGTAACGCTGCCCAGTGCCATTATGGATACGCCCCCTGCAGTCCTGCTACGGAAACTTTGAAGAAAAAAAAAAAAAATCTAAAAAAATCGATTTTCTTCAAAACTGAATCGATTTGAGCTCAAAACTCGATTCAAGATTAAAATCTATTTTTTTCCCAGCCCTATGCATGAGTGTTATTGTCTAGTGCTCTAAACTGTGGGGGGATTCCATATTATACTTCCTAATTGTGCATTAGACACAATGCATTTTCTATGTTTACCCACCTTTTTTTTTTTTCTTGCTTTTCTTTGACCCATTCAACGACCCATTCAACTACTCATGACAGCAACACTGCATTGTAATATTTTTTTATATCAGGGACTGCCAACCCTCCATTTTTTTTTCTTCCTTTTTTTAATATCGAAAAATAAATTCTAGGTCGTTTGTTTTTCCAAATAATTTCATTATCATAGTTTTTAACACCCTAAAGTAAGGTTGGGGTAATGCCACCGGTAACATCTGGAACTTGTACGTGATCTTTGGCAGGAAAACCATCTTTAGGGTGTTAATATGTCCTATTCATGATATTGGCCTATTTATTATTTTTTTTATTTCATCTAGTAGGGGTATATAATTAATCTTATACATTTTCTGCATTGAATTTGCTAATTATATACCAAGATATTTTAATTCCTTCTGCCAGGGAAAGTTAAACTTTCTGTAGAAGCCGTTCTTCCTGCTTGCTTATATTAATATTTAGGATCTCGGATTTAACTAAATACATTTTGAAATTTTGATATTTCACCGTATTGTTTTAATATCTTTAATAAATTGGGTAATGTGGTCCTAGGGTTGACTATATAAAATAATACATCGTCTGCAAAAGCTGCAAGTTTGTGTTCCTCTTCTTCTCCTACCCTAATACCCTTGACATTGGGATTATTTCGGACTGTAGCAAGTAAGGACTCCAAGGACAACACAAACAGGAGATGAGACAGGGGACAACCCTGTCTCGTCCCATTTTTCATCTCGAAGGAGGGGGAGAGCATGCCGTTTTTATTTTTATTGATGCAGTAGGATGATGGTATAGTGTTTTTTGATCAACTGGATCATTCTTGGCCCAATTCCCATGATTTCTAATGTTGGTATCATGAGTCCCCAGTCTACCCTGTCAAAGGCTTTTTCAGCATCTATTGACAGGAATAGACCTGAGGACCCATTTTCTTTTATCTTCTGGAGTAGGTGTAACGTTCTCACCCCGTTATCCCTCCCCTCCCTTCCTGGGATGAATCCCACCTGGTCTGGGTGGATCAGAGTGGTCATCAAGCCTTTCATCCGTTCTGCCAATACTTTTATATAAAGTTTTATATCTGCATTAAGCAGCGATATGGGCCTATAACTGTAACAGAGCGTGCAATCTTTCCCCTCCTTCGGGATTACTGTAACCGTAGCAGCCAATGCCTCCCTGCCCATTTCATATTCGACCCCCAGTCCGTTCATATACTGACACAACCTGGGGGTCAATATCTCTTTGTATTTTTTAAGATGGTACATTGTAAACCCATCGGGCCAGGGCTTTCCCCGGGGCCGAACCTGTCAAAGCTTTATTTATTTCCTCTTCTGTTATAGGTTTATCTAATATCGATCTTTCGTTATCGTTAATCTTGGGTAGTTTGGCATTTTCTAGAAATTCCATTATTTTATCTCTTTTCTCCCCTGTCTGAGACCCTTTCTGTTCTACGGAATACAGCCCCCCGTAATAGTTTTTAAAGATTTCCGCTATATCCTTTGTTGCGTATGCTGTTTCTCCTTTCTTTTGGATTTTTTCTATATAGTTTTTTTCTTTTTTTTTTCTTTTGCGCCATTTTAGCTAAATGTTTACTGGTTTTATTTCCCCACTGATATATTTTTTTAGCTATTTTATTTAGTGTCTTTTTAGTCTCTTGTTCCATCAGGTCCTTTAGTTCATCTCTTTTAATTACTAACTTTTGATACAGCACTTGATGTTGACCCTGGTGTTTATGTTCTTGTTCGGCTTCAAATATTTCTTCAATTAGTGTTTTAATTTTCCTTGTTCTCTTTTTTTTATTTTATTTTTTTCTTCCTCGCCCCTAGATATCATCAAAATCCCCCCTAATATAGGCTTTGAGCCTCCCATAGGGTTGCCCCTGTTATCTCTTCTGTATCATTTATTAAAAAATAATGTTCTAGTTCTTCTTCTTCTTTTTTTTTTTTTTTTTTTTTTTTTTTTTTTTATACAGTTTCTGATCCCTCTTCATCTCAAAGTAGTTCTTTGTTTAATCGCCAGGTATAGGGTTGTCTTTGATTCCCGAGTACTTTCATTTTCATTCTTACTGGGGCATGATCCGATGATGTGGATATTTCTATACTCGTTTCTATTCCCTTCTCCAGTGATCTATGATCTACCAATATATAGTATATCCTAGAGTATGTCCCATGTGCAGGGGAGTAGAATGTGTAATCTTGTGTTTTTTGGTGGTGAATCCTCCATATAGCAACCATTTGACACCTATGCATTTTTAATTTTAGCTTTTTCAGTTGTGTTATTTGTCCCCTGCACACGGGACGTACCATCTATTCCTGGGTCCATGCAGAAATTCATGTCTCCCATCAAGATCACATGTCCTGTCTTAAATTCCATCAACTTTCCCAGGATGTTATTCAGGTATTTTACGGGGTTCCTATTGGGGGCATATATGTTTGCCAATGTACATTCCATATCGCATAATTTGCCCTTTAGTAAGAGAAATCTTTCTTCTGGGTCGGTCACCCTTGCCTCCAATTTGAACCACATTTCTTTAGAAAACCCTATTGCCACGCGCCTTGCACTTTGTTATTGTATCCCCATAGTACCACCTCGGGAAATGAAAGGAAAATAATTTTACGTTTGATTCATGTTTTAAATGGGTCTCTTGCAAGAAGACTACCTCGGCGCTATACTGTTTGAGCTCTTTTTTAAAATTTTATGCCTCTTAGTCGGGGGTGTTTAAACCCCTAACGTTATAGGTCATAACATTTATTATCTCTTCTTTTTTCTCTGTTGAGCACGTTTTCCCTGTCTACAACAGTTTTACCAATCTTTCATGCAATATACAACAGGTATCTTCCCTTCACCCCTCCCCCTACTCCTGCCCCCCTCCCCTTTGGCCCATTGTTGCCCTCAGAACCATTTGTGGCCCCCTCCTCTACATTCGCCACTGGTTCTCGTGTTGAGGTGCAGCTCTGACCGCACTGCTCATCCCCCCCCCGTAAACGGGAGGCGAGAGAGGTGGGCCGGAGGTGCCACACCGAGCCCCAGTGGCCAATTTCCACCCCCCTTTACCCGACCCTTCCCCCCCTCTCCTACCCCCATCCCCGCTCCCCAACCCCCTCTGCCTCTTTCTTCCCAATATTTTCAGAATAGATTTATTCTAGAGTCTTTCTTTTTGGCCTAATTCAGAGTGTCCTCTTCTTTTTATGCCTCATTTTCTTTTTCTATCCAACCTGGCAGGTCTAGGACCTACAAGTTCAGTTTGTTTGAAAATCCTGCCAGTTCTTACGGGAACCTTTTGTCTGGCTGAGCTTCCTTCTTTCTGGCCTATAAGACAGGCCGGGAATCCCCAGTTATACTTGATATTCTTTGTCCGCATTTGCTCCAGAAGAGGTTTCAGGTGTCGCCGCCTTGCTAATATTTCTGGTGCGAAGTCTGTGAAGATTTGAAGCTCGGCCCCTTGGTATTGGATAGGTGGTTTTCCCCTTAATTTCGTCCAAATTTCTGCTGCATCTTCGTAATGCCGGAACCTCACTATTGTATCTCTCGTCCTTTCATCTTCTGCGTTCTTTGATTTTCTGAAGCGGTGTACTCTCTCAATTTTAAGGGGGTCCTGTGCTCTTTTATCTAGTAGGGGGCTAAGTATTCATAATTTTCCTCAAGTCTTCTCTTTCCTCTGGTAGCGAACGGATTCTCAGATTTTGCCTTCTATTTCTTTTTTTTTTCATTCAAGTTTTAGTTTATTATCTGAATAGAGTCAGTACAATTTTTACAGAAAAAAAGTACAATGTAGTATCGCAGTATAATATGCAAGCGAATAAGTCAAATAACAGTAGATCTCAAATTATAATATTACCATGTTGTAATACAGCAATGCAAAGATATCATAAAAACGGAAATCATTGAAATACATTTATCAAAAATAGTAGTAACCCCCTACCTCTACACCCCCTCATTCTAACCTTCCCTTCTTCGAAAGTAAGTAGAAATGATGGCCTATTCAACATCTAAAAAAATAAATAAATAAAAAAATATATATATATGTGTTACCAGGAGATCCTCCATTCCCCCAGGCACCCCTAAAGGGAACATACTTTGCCTGAGAAGGCAAGAGGAGCCCCCCTTCAAAGCAACCCAATTTTTTTTTTTTTTTTGAGAAAAAATATGACCATAATTCGAGTATATATAACAGGAAATCTAGTAGTCTAAGTTTAACCGAGTGTAAAAAATCCTTCTCAAAATAATAAATCAAAGTCAAATGTTCTGACCCTAAAACTCGATCGTTGTATAAACCTGATAAGTCTTAAAACAATCTAGTACAAATACCTATTTATATTCCACATAACAAAAATAAATAAGAATGGAAGAGAGAAAAGAGAACATTTAGTGTTCAGTAGGAAAAAAAAAGGAAGAAATAGAAGAAAGAAGAAGCCTACCTGCTCAATGTAAACATCAATATTCAGCGATTGGTGTTGCTAATTACTTAAG
This sequence comes from Rana muscosa, assembly GCA_029206835.1. Lineage (NCBI taxonomy): Eukaryota > Metazoa > Chordata > Amphibia > Anura > Ranidae > Rana > Rana muscosa. The sequence continues at coordinate 1,129,701,538 of CM055122.1, forward strand.
GGGTGTAGGCATTCCCAAAAATTGTATCCAAGGTTCCCATATAGAATTAAATTGAGTAGATCTGTCCAACGTTGAACTAATCATTTTTTCCTGTTCCATTATCCATGTAACTTTTCTCTCTTTATACAGAAGAGAAACTGATGTTTTTTTCCATGCTTTGGCAATGGTTATTCTAGCCCCTGTAAGTATGAATAGAATCATAGACATTCCCACCAAATATGAATCATAGATCCTATTGCCTGACCACCTCTAAAACAGAGTGGGGATGAGGTGGGATACATAGCAGCTACTCTTGTAGGAACTAGGTACCATCTAGTAAATATTTTAACATTTGCTTCTGTAAGTGAAGCATTAAAAATGCCTTTTATTGATCTAATAAAATTTCCACACCAGTCCTTCAGATCCCAATCACTTTGGAGTTCCTTCTCCCAAGCCAGCATATGAGGCAGTTTAATATCGTTGGAAGCAAGTGACTTGTATATAACAGAAATCCCACCTCTCCTCCTATTAATAGCCTGTTCACATCTAACTTCATATGGCGTAGGTTCTCTAGATCCAGGATTATTTTCCCATAATTTATTAGTAAAATTAGAGATTTGAAGAAATCTTGATCTTTCAGTTGAAGGAAAATCAAGATTATCAATGAAATATTGTATAGAGAGAGAGAGAGGGCCTGATCTTGAGAAAAAACGTCCAATGCGGTACACCCCCTTATCATGCCACCACTTAAGCCCCGGACCATTTGGTAGCTAGAGGACCAGAGGTGAATTCAGAATTTTGCACTGCGCTGCTTTAACTGTAAATTGTGCGGACATGCAATGTTGTACCCAAACAAAATTTGCGTCCTTTTCTTCCCACAAATAGAGCTTTCTTTTAATGGTATTTGATTGCCTCTGCGATTTTTATTTTTTGCGATATAAACGGAAAAAGACCGAAAATTTTGAAAAAAATGATATTTTCTACTTTTTGTTATAAGAAAAATCGAATAAACTCAATTTTAGTCATACATTTAGGCCAAAATGTATTCAGCCACATGTCTTTAGTAAAAAAAACGTCAATAAGTGTATATTTATCGGTTTGCGCAAAAGTTATAGCGTTTACAAACTAGGGTACATTTTCTGGAATTTACACAGCTTTAAATTTATGACTGCCTATCTCATTTCTTGAGGTGCTAAAATGGCAGGGCAGTACAAAACCCCCCCAAATGACCCCATTTTGGAAAGTAGACACCCCAAGGAAATTGCTGAGAGGCATGTTGAGCCCATTGAATATTTTTTTTTTTTTGTCCCAAGTGATTGAATAATGACAAAAAAAAAAAAAAAATTACAAAAAGTTGTCACTAAATGATATATTGCTCACACATGCCATGGTTATATGTGGAATTGCACCCCAAAATACATTCTGCTGCTTCTCCTGAGTACGGGAATACCACATGTGTGGGACTTTTTAGGAGCCTAGCCACGTACGGGACCCCGGAAACCAAGCACCGCCTTCAGGATTTCTAAGGGCGCAAATTTTTGATTTCACTCCTCACTACCTATCACAGTTTCGAAGGCCATAAAATGCCAAAATAGCACAAAACCCCCCCAAATGACCCCATTTTGGAAAGTAGACACCCCAAGCTGTTTGCTGAGAGGCATGGTGAGTATTTTACAGCTCATTTGTTTTTGAAAATGAAGAACATTTTTTTTTTTCTTTTTTTTTTTTTTTCAATTTTCAAAACTTTGACAAAAAGCGAGATCTGCAAAATACTCACAATACCTCTCAGCAAATAGCTTGGGGTGTCTACTTTCCAAAATGGGGTCATTTGGGGGGGTTTTGTGCCATCTGGGCATTCCATGGCCTCCGAAACTGTGATAGGCAGTGAGAAGTGAAATCAAAAATTTACACCCTTAGCCTGAAGGCGGTGATTGGTTTTTGGGGTCCCGTACGCGGCTAGGCTCCCAAAAAGTCTCACACATGTGGTATCCCCGTACTCAGGAGAAGCAACAGAATGTATTTTGGGGTGTAATTCCACATATGCCCATGGCATGTTTGAGCAATATATCATTTAGTGACAACTTTGTGCAAAAAAAAAAAAAAAAAATTGTCTTTTTTCCGCAACTTGTGTCAACATATAAAATATTCCATGGACTCGACATGCCTCTCAGTATATAGCTTGGGGTGTCTACTTTCCAAAATGGGGTCATTTGGGGGGGTTTTGAACTGTTTTGGCATTTTATACACAACATTAGGAAGCTTACATCCACTCTTCTAACCACTTGAAGACAAAGCCCTTTCTGACACTTTTTGTTTACATGAAAACATATTTTTTTTTGCAGGAAAATTATGTTGAACCCCCAAACATTATATATATTTTTAAAGCAAAGGCCCTACAGAATAAAATAGTGGGTGTTGCATTTTTTTTTCTACACAGTATTTGCGCAGCGATTTTTCAAACGCATTTTTTGGGGAAAAAATACACTTTTTATTTTAATGCACTAAAACACACTATATTGCCCAAATGTTTGATGAAATAAAAAAGATGATCTTAGGCCGAGTACATAGATACCAAACACGACATGCTTTAAAATTTTGCACAAACGCGCATTGGCGACAAACTACATACATTTTTAAAAGCCTTTAAAAGCCTTTACAGGTTACCCCGTTAGATTTACAGAGGAGGTCTACTGCTAAAATTACTGCCCTCGATCTGACCTTCGCGGTGATACCTCACATGCATGGTGCAATTGCTGTTTACATATGACGCCAGACCGACGCTTGCGTTCGCCATTGGGCAAGAGCAGGGCAGGACAGGGGTGCTTTTTTTTTTTTTTTTTTTTTTTTTTTATTATTTAATTTTGCTTTTTTATTTTATTTTTAAATTGTTCCTTCCATGTTTTTTTTTTTTTTATCATTTTTATTGTTATCTCAGGGAATGTAAATATCCCCTATGATAGTAATAGGTAGTGACAGGTACTCTTTTTTTGAAAAAACTGGGGTCTAGACCCTAGATCTTTCCTCTGCCCTCAAAGCATCTGACCACACCAAGATCGGTGTGATAAAATGCTTTCCCAATTTCCCAATGGCGCTTTTTATATCCGGGGGGGGGGGACATTCCCTCCCACTGCTTGTAAAAGCAGTCCAGAGGCTAATTAGCCACTAGGGTTGCTTTTACATTAAAGCCGGCCGCTGGCTGAAAATAATGATACCAAGATGATACCTAAACCCGCAGGCATCAATCTGGTATAACCATTCAAAGTCCAGCAACATACCAGTACGTTGCTGGTCCTTGTTGGACATGTATTGTAATCTTTTTTTTTCATGCAGCCAGGTGGCTGAACGAAAAAAGAGATTGATCGGTGGGTATGCCCACCATTAGAATACCGCCCTTCATCCACCCACTTCTAATGATGGGCATACATGCACCATTTATATATGCCGAAGCATGGGGGCATCCTCCCGCAAAAAAGTTATGCCGCGCACACATGGTCGGACTTTTCCACGGGCAAGCCTCCGTCGGAATTTCGACTGTATGTACGCGGCATTAGGAGCAAAATCGCTCCTCCGCCCCTGCTGCCCCAATGCTTCGGCATATTTGCTTCTTTTTTTTTTTAACTGTGGTGGTGAAATCACCTCCTACAGCACTGGAGTCGCAGGGATCAGGCCTGTCTCTGCGAACGCTGCAGTTATGTGTGTTGTGTTTTGTAAGTGACAGTGATCGATCGATACTGCACTTGGGTGGCCTGGGCTGGACGGAGGGGCAAAACGCAGGTGCTAGCAGGTATCTGGGCTGATCCCGCTAACACTGCGTTTTTGGGAACCCTAAACTGCTGGGGACGCTAGTATAGATCTGATCAGATCAGATATTGATCTGTTCAGATACTATACCACTAAGGGAGGTGTATGCTTCACGCGTGGGTGTTTGCGTTACTGGCACTAACCTGACGCTGCCTGGGGTGTGACGCAGACCCTCTCTGACGCTAAAACCTAATTGATATCACCCGCCGGGCGATCAGGGGGTTAAACCTTTATTGGGTTATATACGGCGGGTGCCCTGACACTATAAAAAGCAAACTAACTAACCAGCGTCACCCGTAACACTTATATGATGATTACTGGTGAAAGGGTTAACTAGGGGCAATTAGGGGGTTAAAACCTTTATTAGATAATATATGGGGGTACCTGACGCTATAAAAACCTGCGGCGAACCTAAAAAAAATTACTGGGTACCGATCTGCATCACCGACGCCAAGACAGCGATCAGAAAAATGATCGCTTAGTGACAGTGGTGATAGGGGGTGAAAGGGTTACCTGGGGGGCGATCAAGGGGGTTAAACCTTTATTAGATAATTTATGGGGGTACCCGACGCTATAAAAAACCTGCAGCGAACCTAAAAAAAAAATACTGGCTACCGATCAGCATCACCGACGCTAAGACATCGATCAGAAAAACGATCGCTTAGTGACAGTGGTGATAGGGGGTGAAAGGGTTACCTGGGGGGCGATCAAGGGGGTTAAACCTTTATTAGATAATTTATGGGGGTACCCGACGCTATAAAAACCTGCGGCGAACCTAAAAAAAATTACTGGGTACCGATCTGCATCACCGACGCCAAGACAGCGATCAGAAAAATGATCGCCAAGCGACGGCGGTGCTAGGGGGTGAAAGGGTTATCTGGGGGGTGATCAAGGGGTTAAACCTTTATTAGGGGGGGTTAGGGGGCTACACTGGACCTAAAACTAAATGTAGTGACACTTTTACAGTCACAAATGTCACTGATTGCAGTGATCAGTAAATAAATGGTCACTGCAATCAGTGACACTGTGACTGGGGGCTGGGGGGTGATCTGGGGGGGCCTGGGGGGGCGATTTATGTGCCTATGTGTGCTGGTGTTAGTGTAGTGTTAGTGCACTGACCTGTGTGTCTTCTCTTGTACGACGCTCGGTATATGTGAGCGCCGCACAGGAGATGACATCACTTCCTCCTGCTTTCTCTATCTGTGTAAACAGTACACAGACAGAGGGGGCATTTCTATTCGCCGGGAGCGATCGCGGGGGGGTGGTCGGAATCGAACGGCCGCCCCCCCATCTCGGAACGCTCCCAGACGAATTCCGACCGCTCACTGTACAGAAGGGGGGTCCGATCGGACCCCCCAACTGTACAAAGGCAATCACGTATGCTCTACGTGATTGTGCCTGTCGGTGCCATTGTGCCGACGTATATATACAGTGAGCGGTCGTTAAGTGGTTAAAGGAACCAACATCCCCTTTTGAGATAAATGGATTCTGAAACAGATCAGCCAATGGTTGCAGCTTAGAGCCCAAAGAAGGGAGACTCCCAAGCGAGTCCCACAAAGCTAAAGATTGTGATAGAGCAGGAGACAAAATAGAAGGTCTGTTTTTGGGAGGACACCACAATAAATTTTCCAAAGAAAATTTAGGGGATGCCAATTCTTCTATACGAATCCAGTCAGGTTGTTCATTTTTGAGGTATATATCGGACAACTGTGCCAGTCTAGCAGCTTGGTAATACCACCAAAGGTTCGGAAGTCCCAAGCCTCCCTGCTCAGGGAGATTATACAGGCTGCGGGAAGAAAGGCGTGGACCTTTTCTGTTCCAAATTAATTTAAAGATTTTGCATTGGAAGGCTTTTAGGTGAATTTTTTTAATCAGAATAGGGAGCGAACGAAAAAGATAAAACAATCTAGGTAGGAAGGTCATCTTGATCGAATTAAGTCTGCCAATCCAACCGATATTGTGTGTTTCCCAGTTGCTAAGATCAGCCTCAAGTTTCCTATACATAGGTGGATAATTAGCCTGATATAAATCTTCAAACTTTGAAGTGAGATTAATACTTGGAGCAAGTACTCCAACTGAATTCGTATTTATTTTGTATGTAGGAAACAAGAGTCTGGAAGAGACACATTAAGGGCTTTAGATTTGGCCATAATAACCTTGAGACCCGATATTTTGGAGAATTTTTGAAGCGGAGAGTAAATTTCAGATAAAGAAGAAGTTGGTGAAGTAATAAACAGGTCATCTGCATTCTGCAAATAATGCACATTTATGATTTTCTTTTTCACACTGGACCCCCCTGATATTCGGATTATTCCGGATTGCAATTGCTAATGTTTCCATCATAACAGCGAATATCAGGGGAGATAAAGGGCAACCTTGCCGAGTACCTCCTACAAATCTTAATGGAGTCAGAGAATAGCCCCTGTAATCTGATTTTAGCTTCAGGTTTAGAATATAGAGCAGATAAAATGCCTAAAACTTTCAAACTAAAACCCCAGCGCTTCATGACCTCAAACATGTACGGCCAGGAAACTGAATCGAAGGCCTTTTGCAGGTCCAACGATAGGAGCATACCTTCCTGTTTTTGTTTACCTACCCATTGGGTTTGTAATATCGACACCAAATCTACCGCTCTCCTCACCTGATCTGGACCCTGTCTACCAGGGATAAATCCCACCTGATCTTTATGGATATATTGCCCAATGAAGGAAGATAACCTATTAGAGAGAATTTTGGTTAATATTTTTAAGTCATTGTTAATCAAAGAAATTGGCCTGTAATTTTCGACTAGACTGGAGTCCTTATCAGGTTTCGGAATAACGGAATGTCTTCTATTTCGACTCTCCTGGTCTTCTAATCGATATAGTATTTTCCTCTGATTTTGTTGTGTTACTTTGACTTGCTCCTTTAATTTGCTTAGTTACTGATCATGTTTATCTGTTCTCTCTTCCGTCACTTCAACCCTTAAGAGGTGTCCTAGGTCAGTTCTTGGTATGTGAATTTCTATCTTTCTTGCATTTTCCAATCTCCTTAACCTCTCATTCATTTCTCTGTGCTTCTGCCCATTGCTCATCCGCTCTACTAGTCTTTAATTCACTTTCTGTTAAGTCATCTTTAGATTGGTCTGATACACCTCCATCTTTTTTTGCCGTACTCTTACTTTTTTCTGTTTTCTTGTCAGTTTTATCTAGCGGTTTACCAAGTCCTGGGCTTGCCTCCTGAGTCATGTACTGGTTGCTGCACTGTTTTTTTTAAAAAAAATTTATTTTGGGGGCCGTACCCTTCGTGGTTTTACTCGTAGTCTTACTCATGTTGTTTGTTAGCCGCTTTTATTTGCTTCCCCAGTTTCAAGTTTATTTCTTAGTTAAAGTCTCTTTTCCTCTATTTGGTAGTCCACATGCCTGTGGTAGATGAGGTCAAAGAGCCAAATATATTTGTTTAGGTAGTCTCAGTACACGGAAGAGTATTTGCTGTGTAGTTTATTCCTGAGGGGCTTTGTTGGTGATTACTCCTCTGTTCTCTCCTCTTTGTCCTTACACTGCCCTTGAAAAAAATTCATACTACCGACCACCTATGTATATTTACCCCTATGAAGTTGATCTGGGCATATATAGTTTATATAGTCCGGTATATGTTTATTTACGAACACTTAATAACCGTATTGTCTGGAGAATAATTGTCCAGTCTAAGGGGAGGCAGAGTTTTCTGTAATTCTCTCTTTACTTGTAGAGTCAAAGTAGGGATTTATTTGGGCTAGTAGATGTACTGATTTCCCGCAGTCTAGGCGTGCATGTAAACAAATGGTCAAGTAACCTCCTGGTCTTCTGGTGCATGTACTACTACTACAGTGTCTTTTTTATGATCAGTCCCAACTTTTGGGGGCCAATCAGGTTTGCAGGCTGAAGGTTAGCGAGCCGGTTAAAAAAAAAAGAAGAAAACTCTGCTTTAGTGGTTGCCCCCAGGTATATGGGCTAGACCTCTGTTTTCAGGCAGAGGTGCTGATGAGTATGCTATTTCTGCTACTCCAATAAATTCAACTCTAGGGCTGAGTATTTTATTTCCCACTAGTCCAATAAGAGTTAGCTCACCAATCTGCGAGATAGGGGGCGAACAATTAACAAGGGACTTCACGCTGCTCTCGGGGTCCCGATGCTATCCTGCTAGGTCTCGCCTCGGATCCCCTGATGAAGTCACGTGGTCAATGACGATACGCGTAGGGATGACACAGATGTTACAGGCACCGGAAGTGATGCAGACGAGCTTGGCGCTCGTGTTTTGATTTGCACAATATATAATTTTAAAATGTGAGTATATACTCGATTGTCTAATTAAAATAAAACTCTACAATTGTTGAAAATACTACACAATCTTGGGATTCCTTTACCCCCCCCTTTTTTGCTACCATACACGTACGGCATATACCGGAGACTCCACACCCCAAGGATAATTGGGGGAACAGGCTTCTCCTGTCTGTGTGGAACTAGCAGACCAGTTAGTACAAGGCCTTAAGTAAGTTTTTGGCGCTGCCCTAGATACCCTTCCTCTGTTATCCTGGGCTTCGGTGTCAGCAGTGGTGCTGAGGTGCCTGATTTGGCTAAAATGCTGGTCTGCGGACCAGGCATCTAAAAAAGCATGGACGGATCTACCCTTCCTTGGCGAACATCCCTTTGGAGCCTCGTTGGATGACATCATTAAGGATGCCACCGGTGGGAAGAGTACCTTACTCCCGCAGACCAGGAAAGCTAAGGAGCCACGCTGTAGACAAGGGCCCTCTTTTTCCGCTCACAAACTACTTTTTCGTCCCGGGGCTTCGGCTAAACGTCCCCAACCCGACAGGACGACCTCTGAGGGACAAAAGCGTCCCTGGAACCGCAAGCCTGCGAGCAAAAGCGCTACCGCATAAAGGTTTGCCCCCGCCCGCCACACAGATGGGGGGTCGCCTTCGGGAGTTTGCAGCCCGGTGGGCCTCTTGGCTGTCCGACCGATGGGTCTGCGAACTGATTTCCTCTGGCTACAAGATAGAGTTCCTCTCTTGGCCACCAAACAGATTCTTCCCCTCCAGCATACCCGTGCTCCCGGCTCGCCGGGAGGCCCTCATGGGGGCGGTAAGGGACTTGCTGAGTCACGGGGTGATAGTACCTGTTCCGGAGCCGGAAAAATTCCAGGGGTTCTATTCCAATCGGTTTGTAGTTCCCAAAAAGGAAGGGGTGCGTCCAATCTTGGACCTAAAAGCCCTCAATTGCTTCGTGAAAGTACAATATATATCCAATATATATGTAGAGCAGACAAGGACACAGCCGGATCAGATTGGAGGTAGGACACAAGTCGGTTTACATCTGCCACTCCTTGGAGGTGAATGGAGGATCCAATTGGGTTGGACTCACCGTGTGAAAGGGGCCCATGGCTGCTTTCACACTGATGCACTGCGGTTTACCTGCACCGTGGGTGCAACGTAGTGTACCTTTTTGGCTTTTCTGCACCTTGAAATTAACTTTTATTATATTCTGCGGGTTTGGTGCACTTTCAGAAAGCTCAAACTCGCAGGTAACAGAAGTCTATGGCTCAGTGCAGGTAACCCGCAGGTGCACTGCTCTGCATCTGTGGATTAGTTTGAAAGCAGCCCAGTAACCACTGTAGAACAGATATGGCCATATATACACCGTGATTTTAGTAATAAACTGACCTTTTGATAACAGTATTCTATTCCATCCCAGAGCAGGAGGTCACGAGCCACATCAGAGGGCTCCGCGGGCCACTGGTTGGGCACCCCTGCAGTAAAACATTTGCCAATATCCAATCTCCCGAAGATAGTGGTGATCTAATGCTCTGATTTGACTATGGCCTGTACTGTATTCCTAGATACAGAATTTACAGGTACAAATTCCTATATCCTATTCATTCCGCAAGTCAAAATTCCTGATTTCTTCATAGTAGAGCTAGATTCTAAGGCCCTTTTCACACATGCGGACTGTTTGTCTGCTTTTTCATCCATCCGTTTACGGCTGAAAAAGGGACATACATTGGTCCCTACGAGATAGCGGGTGTCAGCGGATGATCATCCGCTGACACCCGATCTCATCCGGGTCCGCAATCCTCCGATTCTGCAGACGGAGGAAAATCCTATTTTTTCAATCCGTCTGCAGATCGGGTGAACACGGACAGACGGTCCGTGTTCATCCGATCCCTCCATAGTGGAGAGCGGAGATCTGACAGGGTGGTCCCTGCACAGTGTGCAGGGACCGCCCTGTCATCCACCGGCTCGGCAGGGATCAACGGAGCGATCCCCGCTGAGCAAGCGGAGGTTCACGGGGTGGATCATCACAGATCCGTCCCGTGTGAAAGGGGCCTAACTTTAGAAGATGCTTTGTTTACAAAAACACACTGTAACATAAACATTTTTGCCAAGGTTCCCCCCCCCCCCCCCCGAAATGTTTTCACTCCTTCCTTTTTGAATGTCGGTGCTCTTGATCTTCTTCCATGTTTAAACCACTTCCCGCCCGGTCAATAGACAATTGATGTCCGGGAAGTGGTTTCGTTATCCTGACTGGACGTCTATTGACGTCCTGCAGGATAACAGCCGTCGCGCGCCCGGGGGCTCTCCTGACGGGGGGTTCGCGCTGATTATTCATCAGCGCAGCCCCCCTCGGATGCCCACAATAGACCACCAGGATGCCGTCCAGGACCACCAGGGAAGCGGGCAACATGTGGATGGCCAGGTACATCCCCCATTGCCCAACATGCCAATCAGTGGCCACAAATGGGCACTGACCACCATAATGGCATAAAAAAAGTGATGCCCAGCAATACCACCACCAGTAATAACCAGTGCCACTCATCAGTGTCCCTCAGTACCCACCTATCAGTGACCATCAGTGCCGCCTATGAGTGCCTATCAGTGCTTATCAGTGCCACCTCATTGGTGCCGTCTTATCGGTGCCCGTCAGTGCAGCCATATCAGTGCCCATCATTCAAGAAGAAAACATATTTATTTACAAAAAAAAATTAACAAACATATATATTTTTTTCAAAAATTTCGGTCTTTTTTTTTTATTTGTTGCGCAAAAAATAAAAATCGCAGAGGTGATCAATTACCACCAAAAGAAAGCCATTTGTTAGAACAAAATGATAAAAAAAAATTGGGTACAGTGTAGCATGACTGCGCAATTGTCATTCAAATTGCGACAGCGCAGAAAGCTGAAAATTGGCCTGGGCAGGAAGGTGCGTAAGTGCATGGTATTGAAGTGGTTAAGCAACTCCCTGTCTAAATGCACAAAATTACCCAAACTGACAATTGGTGTAATCTGTTAAACAAATTACATAATTGCATTGTTTGGACTATATGTAGATAGACTTTTATTTTTTTCTGGTGTATTTAGCACTAGAAAGACCCTTCAAGTTGTTTTTTTTTTTTTTTTTTCTTGGGGGAATTGTTTTTGTGCTCTGTTTGCCCTAGCAAAATGTGCTAGCTCATTCCTTGGTTAACATTTATATTGAGACTTTTCAAGACTGCAGTCTTTGACCAGAATGAATGGAATGTTCTTATATGGGAGAAGAAATTGCAGGTTGCTGTTCTAAAACGCACAGTGGGATTACTGAAGCTGAATTTAAGTTGGATTAGTGGAAGGCCTGCCTTAGGAGCTCCTCTCTTTGGGATCTCTATACTCATTGATACATTACTTGTTAGCACATGAAGTCTGCTCTGATTCAGATATAGGCATTGCTGCGGCATAGGACCCTAGCTCTGAATTTTTGGATATTTTTGACCAGGACATTCCTTGTGAGGAAGACTCCTTATCTGGGTCAGTACATGACAGGACACTTGTTGAACTCATTGATGCTGTGAGGGACACTCTCAAGTTGGATGCTGCGGCTGAGGAACCTATGGTGGAGTCGGTCTCCTTTAGTGTTTTCAAGCTAAGCCTTTTTAAAAAGGTTTTTCCCTATACACCTTTTTTTTGATGGGTTCATAGACCAGGTTTCGGACAAACCACAGAAGACCTTTTTCGGTCTCGCAGCGTCTGGCGGTTAGGTACCCTTTTTGAGGACATCATGATTGAACAATGGGCCTCTCCTTCGGTGGTCGACCGCCCGGTTGAATAAAGCCACAATTCTGCCGGTTGAGGGGACCCCTGCTTTTAAGGACCCTCCTGATAGGAAGTCGGAAATGGTGAGCAGAGCCATGTTCACCATGCTGGGGTCTGCGCTGTGTCCTCTTGTAGCAGCGACCCTGGTGACTCAGACGCTCACGGAATGGGTGAAGATTATGCAACAGTATGTGCAGGAGCATAATCTTCCTCCAGAATGCATTACTTTGGCAGACCAAATGGTACAGGACCTGGTGTATGTGTGCGATACCACTATGGACTTTGCCCCCCTAATTTCTAGGGCCTCAGTACTGCAGTGGTTTTGCGTCGCCTAATCTGGTTAAAATGCTGGTCTATTGACCTGGCCTCCTAAGAAGCTCCTGACGGATTTGCCTTTCAAGGGCGGAAGGCTATTTGGTACTTCCCTGGATGACATTATTAAAAAAAGGTCACGGGGTAAGAGCACCCTTCTTCCTCAGCCTCCTAAGGCGAAGGAGCCATGCCGTAAGCTGGGTCCTTCCTTTCCCACTCAGAAGAGGTTTTTTCGGCAGTCAAATCCCACGGAAAAATTCTCCCGGACTGACAAGGGTGCTGCTGGGGGACAGAAACGTCCCTGGATGCGTAAGCCAACCAAGTCGGCTACCAAGCCCACCACTACATGAAGTCTTGCCCCCGCCCGACCCTGGGGTGGGGACGACGACTTTGCAGGTTCGCGGATTGGTGGACCTACCGGATCTCCGACCGGTGGGTATGCAAGGTGGTTACCTCGGGGTACAGGATAGAGTTCCTTTCCTGGCCACCAGACAGATTTTTTCCCTCAAATCTCTCTCTCCTTCCAGCGCGTCGGGCTGCCCTATTAGGGGCAGTGCAGGGCTTGCTGAGGTGCGGAGTAATTGTGCCGGTACCGTCAAAGGAGAGGTTTCAGGGATTTTATTAGAATCTGTGGTCCCAAAGAAGGACGGAGTCCGTCCAATTCTGGATCTCAGGGCCCTAAATGCCTTTGTGAAGGTTCGGAAATTCCGCATGGAATCCATTCGCTCGGTGATTGCTGCGCTCCACCCGGGGGATTTTCTGGCATCCTTGGACATCAAGGACGCCTACTTGCATGTCCCAATCTGCGTGGGTCACCAGAAGTTTCTGCGCTTCGCGATAGGCGAAGACCACTATCAGTTTGTGGCTCTTCCCTTCGGGTTGGCGTCAGCACCGCGGGTTTTCACCAAGGTGCTTGCCCCGATTCTAGCTTTGCTGAGACAGCGAGGCTTTGCTAATCATGGGCTATCTAGACGATCTCCTTCTGAGAGCAGACTCTGGCTCAGAATTAGAGGAAAATGTGGTGATAGCCAGTCAGGCCCTCCGAGAATTCGGCTGGCTGCTGAACATTCAGAAGTTGGTCCTGGTTCCGACTCAGCGTCTGGAGTACCTAGGATTGAGCCTGGACTCCTCGGAGGCGAGGGTTTTTCTACCCTTAGAAAAATGTGACTCTTCAGTCTGCGGTATGGGTGCTGACGTCCCGCAAATGGTCATCACTCCTTTTTTGCATGAGGGTCCTGGGACTCATGGTGGCTTCCTTCGAGTCGGTGCCGTACACCCAATTCCACACTCGAGAGTCACCTGGTCAGGGCATCCCTGAAGTGGTGGCTGAGATCCCTGGCCCTTCGGGTGGGGAAGTCGTTCCTTCCTGTCCAGTGGACTGTGATCACGACAGATACCAGTCTTTCGGCCTGGGACGGAGTCTGGGGAGTTCTGTCCAGCCCAAGGGCTCTGGACCCCGGACGAGTCCCGTCTACTGATCAATGTCCTGGAACTCCGGGCAATCAGACTGTGCCTTTCCTCGTGGTCTAGGAGACTGCAGGGACGCTCGGTCAGGATCCAATCGGACAACGCCACGGCGGTGGCTTATGTCAACCATCAGGGGGAAACTCTGAACTCAGCTGTGGCGTCCGAGGTTGCTCACATTCTAAGGTGGGCGGAAAGAAGCGTGCTGGCTCTGTCGGCCGTTTACATTCCAGGAGTGGACAACTGGCGGGCGGACTATCTGAGCCGCCAAATGTTGGACCAGGGGGAATGGTCCTTGCATCCGGAGGTGTTTCACCTCCCTTTGCAGGAGGTGGGGCACGCCGGATGTGGACTCATTGGCCTCTCGACTCAATCGGAAAGTGTCGAGATTTGTGGCCAGGTCCAGGGATCCCTGGGCAGACGCGTTGGTGGCCCCGTGGGGTCGGTATCGGCTGATTTATGCCTATCCTCCACTGAAGCTGCTTCTTCGATTGCTTCGCAGGGTGGAGGCCGAGGGGATTCTGGCGATCCTCATCGCTCCAGATTGGCCTCGGCGTCCTTGGTACGTCGATCTTGTGCGCCCAGTAGCGGACGTTCCGTGGCGACTGCCGATGCGGGAGGACCTTCTGTCTCAAGGTCCCATACTTCATCCTGCTTTACAGTCGCTGGCTTTAACGGCATGGCTATTGAAAGCCAGGTGCTGAGAGACCGGGGTCTCTCGGATTCAGTCATCTCGACCATGCTGAGGGCACGGAAATCTTCTTCCAGGAAGATACAGTAGGTGCTGCCGACATTGTATATCCATCGCGATCCCATCGCGGAGATTCTCGGTGACAGGGTGCAGACATCTCGCGCTCGCTGCAATAGTGAGAAGGCGACGCAACACTGTATTGAACGGGATCCGACGTGGATTCCCGCCAATACCAGGCACTGTATTTGGTATGAATCCTGAGCGGGAACTCCACGCCAAATTTTAAATAAAAAACCGGCATGGGTTCCCCCTCCAGGAGCATACCAGGCCCTTGGGTCTGGTATGGATTTTAAGGGGAATCCCCCAAGCCGAAAAACGGCGTGGGGGTCCCCCTCAAAATCCAAACCAGACCCTTATCTGAGCACGCAACCTGGCAGCCGCAGGAAAAGAGGGATGAGAGAGCGGCCCCCCCCTCCCTCCTGAACCGTACCAGGCTGCATGCCCTCAACATGGGGGGGGGTTTGTGGCAGGGGGGCGACCTGCGGCGCCCCCCACACCAAAGCACCCTGCCCCCATGTTGATGGGGACAGGGCCCCTTCCCGACAACCCTGGCCATTGGTTGTCGGGGTCTGCAGGCGGGGGCTTATCGGAATCTGGGAGCCCCCTTTAATAACCAGATCCCGGCCCCCCACCCTATGTGAAAGTGTATGGGGTACATAGTACCCCTACCCATTCACCTGGTGGAACAAAAATGTCAATAAAAAAAAACACACAGGTTTTTAAAGTAATTTATTACACAGCTCTGGGGGTCTTCTTCCGACTTCGGCGGTCTTCTTCTGCTCTCCGGTGCCTTTTTCCTTCTGGGCTTTTCCGCTAACTTCTTCCAGCTCTTTTGCTAGCGGAGAGGCCTGGTCTTCCCCGTCGTCTCCTCCCGCTCTCCGTTGTCCTCCTGCCGGGCTTCTCCACTATCTTCTTCCAGCTCTTTTGCTAGTGGAGGGACCCGGTCTTCCCATCGCTGTCTTCTTCCCTCTTCCCTCTTCTCCTCTCCTGGTACAGTTCAGGAGGGAGGGGGGCCGCTCTCTTGTCCCCCCTCTTTTCCTGCGGCCTGCCAGGTTGCGTGCTCGGATAAGGGTCTGGTTTGGATTTTGAGGGGGACCCCCACGCTAGTTTCGGCTTGGGGGATTCCCCTTAAAATCCATACCAGATCCAAGGGCCTGGTATGCTCCTGGAGGGGGGAACCCATGCCATTTTTTTATTTAAAATTTGGCGTGGAGTTCCCGCTCAGGATTCGTACCAAACACAGTGCCTGGTATTGGTGGGAATCCAATTCTGATCTCTGTCCACCGGCCTCAATGTCAGCAATGTGTGTCGCTCATTGCGAAAGGAAAAACATTTTTCCTTTCCCGATGACGAGACAGCTCGGCGCTGGCTCTCACGACGGGGCTCGTAGGGTGTCAATCTCGCCGCTAGAAGAGGCGAGTGACACAATCGGCGGCACCTACTGTATACCACCGTACCTGGAGGGCCTATATCGCTATGTGCGAGGAGATGGATTGGTGTCCATGGACGTATTTCATTCCCAGAATCTTGCTGTTCTTACAGCGTGCTGTGACCTAAAAGCTTGCCTTAAGCACCATTAAGGGTCAGATTTCAGCTTTGGCTATTTTCTTTCAGAGGCCGCTACGGGCCATTCTTTGATTAGTACCTTCATACAGGGGATCCGACATGTGCTCCCCCCCGTTAAGCCACCTCTTCCTCCTTGGGATTTGAATTTGTTACTCTCGGTTCTTCAGGAACCTCCTTTTGAAAACATCAGAGAGATTCCTCTCTTAACCTTATCTCAGAAGGTGGCTTTTCTGGTAGCCATTACTTCTGTCAGACGGGTTTCCAAATTGGCGGCCATACTTGGTTCTCCATAGGATAAGGCGGTGCTGCGCCCGCAGCCTTCTTTTCTCCGGAAGGTGGTCTCGGCCTTCCATTTTAATGAGGACATTGTGCTTCCGTCCTTATGTCCTCGTCCGTCGCATCCCAGAGAGTTTGCGCTCCACACGTTAGACGTGGTATGTGCCCTGCGGGTGTACCTGTCTGCTACGTTTTCGATTCGCAAGTCTGACTCACTGTTTGTGTCTGTGTCTGGTCCGAAACAGGGCCAAGCGGTTTCGTCTGCCACCATTTCTCGTGGATCAGGCAGACCGTCATACAGGCCTATGCCCTTAAGGGACGGGCGCCTCCCTTTCCAGTTACGGCGCATTCAACCAGGGCAATTGGTGATTCCTGGGCTTTCCGACATCAAGCGTCTGTTTCACAAGTGTGCAAGGCGGCGACCTGGTCGTCCGCACATACCTTTTCAAAGTTCTATAACAGGGATATGCAATTAGCGGACCTCCAGCTGTTGAAAAATTACAAGTCCCATCATGCCTCTGCCTCTGGGTGTCATGCTTGTGGCTGTCAGTCTTGCTATGCCTCATGGGAATTGTAGTTCTGCAACAGCTGGAGGTCCACTAATTGCATATCCCTGTTCTATAAGGATGATGTGGCTGGATCTTCTGATGCTTCCTTCGGTCGCAAGGTTTTTCAGGTGGCTGTTTTAAGTTGCAACTCCTCCGTTGAGGAGCTCTCCTTGTTTGGGGTGAATTTTTTTTTTTCCCTTGATACTGTTCTCACCCCTTGTTCTTTGACACTGCTTTGGGACGTCCCACTTTGTCAAGATTGAAGATGCTGTCAGTCCATGGACGGTAAGAAAATAGGATTTTTTGTACTCACCGTAAAATCCCTTTTCTCTGACGTCCATGGACTGACACAGCACCCAACCCTCCTTTTTTGAGTTTGTACTGATTTAATACGAACTGAGGCTGCTGGCTGCAGGTAGGAGGGTTATGTCCGGAGGGACCGCACCCTGGGCAGGGCTGTTCAGCTCTCGTAAGTGAATGGATGTTAAAACATCTAACATTCTGCCTAGTCTTCTCCTATAAGCAGAAACATAACACACTTTGTCGAGATTGAAGATGCTGTGTCAGTCCATGGACGTCAGAGAAAAGGATTTTATGGTGAGTACAAAAAAATCCTATTTTCTCTGAGTTCATGAATTTTTTTTTTTTTTTTTTAAAGTTTGTACTACTTTTGATGAACTGATCTGCTTTGTGCAGGCTGAGGGGATATAGTCAGTAGGACCGCCCCCTGGGCGGGGCTGTTCTGCTTTGAAGTTAACACTTTCTGCCTAGTCACTCCTAAAGGAAGGCTAATACCCACTTTGTCAAGATTAAGGCTGTGTTTGTCCATGAACTCAGAGAAAAGGATTTTACAGTGAGTATAAAATCCTATTTTATTGGTATTTTAACAGACAATACAAGGAACAACGTCTAAAGTTAGTCTGGTGACAATCGCAAGCGAACATGTGTGGTGAGTCAGCCCAATGGCTATCGCCCATAGCTTAACTCCTATCGTCATACAGTATATTAACATCTACGACTGTCACTTGGAGTAAAGAGTAATGCCGGCTAGGAGAGCTCCGTTGTTCATAATGAAATTGTATATAAAAAATTTAAGAGATTAAAAAAAGGGAAGAAATAAAGGGGGGAGCGACCCAAAGATGGGCGTGAATGGGAAAAATAAAGGGAAATAGGAAGGAAGAAGAAACGGGAGGAATAGAAGAAAGTAATTTCTATTTAGTATAAGCCCAGGTTCACACTGGGTTGCGAGAGTGAAGCCGTGCGAGTTCAGCTGAAGTCGCACGATTTCACTCCCGCTGGTCAGTCCTGATTTCGGACGCGATTATAGAGACATCTGTGCAGGTTTCTGCACAGATGTCAATGTAAATCGCGGGCTAAAATCGCAGATGCAGCATCGCACCGATTAGGACAGTGCCATTACTAGCAACTTGCGGCAAATACTGCCATTTTGACATGCCAAATCGCATATCAAAATGCACCAGTGTGAACCAGGGCTTTGGCTGGTTTCACACGGATGTTTCGTTTAGTTCAGTTCAGTCACGTTTAAAAAAATAATAATTTTTAAGGACCAAAACGGATACGGATGTAAATTTTTACATCTGCTTTCATGTCCGCTGACCTCAGTCACTTTTTGAAAAAAAAAACCAGAACTGAACTTCTTCTATACTCTATATAGCTGGTTGTTAAGGAGGGTGCCGCATCCTTAACAGCCGATTAGTCGCCAGCGGGGTTCCCAGCTGATGGCTGAATGTAGAAAAAAGGACGTGGGTTCCCCCTCCGGTCAATACGCAGGGAATCCCCCCCCCCCGCCAAAATAAAGACATGCCCCCCCCCCCAAATCCATACCAGACCCTTATCCGAGCATGCAGCCCAGTAGGTCAGGAACGGGAGGGGCTGAGAGAGCGACCCCCCCCCCCGTCTTCCTCCGCTGTCTGGCAAGTGTTATATAGCCATTTGTGCGTGGCCATCGAATGAGTCTCCCGGAGAGCCTGCCCCTGTGACATCAAGGGCGGACTCTCCAGGTGACATCATTGGATAGCCACACCCCATGGCTATATTACAGATGCCATACAGCGGACGACAACACAACTAAGGAAGACGGCCCCAGAACAGCAGCTTTTTCTTGCGGGTAACCGCCTGCGAGGAAGATGGCACCGGGAGAGGCGACGGTGGGAGAAGGCTCGGGGAGAGACGGTGGCGGGAGAAGACGGCTCAAAGCTGCCATTAAAGGACTTGTCAAAAACCTGCTCTTGTGTTTTCTTCAACTTTTCTGTTTTTTTGGTGAATGGTTAGGGGTACGATGTACCCGATACCCATTTACATAGGGGGCGGTATCTGAAGGTCCCCTATTTAAAGGGGGCTTCCAGATTCTAATGAGCCCCCCCACCCTCGACCACCACCGGCCAGGGTTGTTGGGAAGAGGCCCTTGTGCAGAGCTCCCCCTACCTCAAAGCGGAGGCTTAGCGGAGACTGATGTCAGCGGATGATCATCTAACATCCGCTAGCCCAGATGTGTGTTTTTCACTCGCCAACGGATGGAAGAAAAACAAACACACGTAATGCCCGTGTGAAAGGGACCGTTCAGGTGAATCGGTTAGTCTTTAGTTATACATGTTTTATTGCATCAAGGAGATCTCCAGCAAGTGAATTGCACGAGTGGATTCTTAAAAGTTTACATATGTATTTGAAATGGGCCCTGACCTTTTTACTTTGTGTCAATAGACAATGAGAATAGGTCCGTTTACTGAAAACAAGAATGCAGACGGTGTGAGGCTTTAGTAATACGTACATGATTTGCCTTGCAGACTGGAAGATCCCTTGTCGGCACAGTGCTCATGTTGCTCCTGCTGTGTGTACAGCCTAAGCTTTTTCCTCTGTGGTCTTCTGAACAACAGTTGCTGGAAATGGTTATTTATAGCTCAATATTATTCTAGGTTGCACATCTGTAGAACGATGTCTACATTATCGCTTTGTAATTTACTACTTTATTTTTTGAGCTTGAAGGATTTTGATCTATTCATGGATACCTGTTCCTGGATAGAAAGCTTTCTGTTTCCACAGATACCCATTGCAATTATGTTTTTATAATAAAGACACTGTTAAAAAAAATTCTCAGTTGCGCTAATTTGCCACCTTATTCAGCTCTACAGGGAAGTCTGTTTCTTCTTTATCAGCAGTTTGTCGAAGAAGAGCCATGTGTTCTAGACTCTGCCATATTATCATTTGGAAATGTAATTCTAATTATGCTAATGAGTCCTGAATAATGGGAAATGCTAGGGTAAAGTGGGGATTACTAGAGTGCTTCACTTTGCCAGTTGTGCTCCATTATTGGATTAAAACAGCCAGAAGTTATCAGATAATAGAATAAATGCAGGCAATTTTCTTCCTCTGTCTGATTTTGGCAGACATTTTGCTTGTATATGCAAAGCCCTTTTCATTGAAAGCACTGCAAGTGTTCTGATTAAAATTGACAGCATGGCCTAGGTCATGGATATGCAATTAGGGGACCTCCAGCTGTTGCAAAACTACAAGTCCCATCATGCCTCTGGGTGCCATGCTTGTGGCTCTGTCTTGCTATGCCTCATGGGACTTGTAGTTTTGCAACAGCTGGAGGTCTGCTAATTGCATATCCCTGGCCTAGGTGATTGTGTCCGCTTTTTGTAACCAGATCATTAACGTTGCAATTATTTTTTTTATTTTTTTTTTGTCTTGTGCCTCTTCTTTTACCACCACCTTTTGAGTGCTGATTTTTTTTAAAACAGCTTTTTACTAATGCAATTGTATGATACACTTGGTATTTCAACCCCTGTCAGGTTTTACTACTGTTCGGGCCTCCGTTTAGAGAGATTTTGCCTTAGTCACTGTCCCAGGGACAATCTTTTTACCTGGCAGGAAGTGACAAACTACAAAGGCAACATAAATGCAAGTACCGGTAAATCATTTTTTTCTTCTTTAGGGGAATCATGGCTGCTCTGTTAGCTTTTCCATGTTGCAGATTTTACCTAATTTCTTGCTTTTTAAAAGGTTACTTCAGAATACAAAATAGTGAAAATCTCTCTAACCGAGCCTTGGAATAGTAATAAAACCTGAAAGGGATTCTAACCCTTCCCTACCTTATCAAACTTATCAAAACTTAAAAACATAACCCTAAATTTCTGTATTTTTTTTTTTAAAATCATTTTTCACCAAGCTGGATAGTTTTGTTTCCTTTTGTGGGCAGGGAAACCCCTTGTGGTGTTAATGCTACAGCTCTCTCTGACACAAGGTGTCCTGTCTCTTCTGAATTTCCAGGTATATTACCATACAAAGATATTACTGGGCAGTGGTACTGGTAACAGAGCAATGGGGGTTCTCGCAACCTAGAGACAACCCAGCTGTGACCTTAGAGCCCACTTTTGTTGGCTCATATGTAACCCACAGTAACCTAGTACTTGGAGGACCCCGATGTCATGCCAGTGTTACATGCTTGAGCCACCATCTCTGAATGGCACAAGGCCTGAGAGAAATATCACTCCCCTCCCCCTACTTCCTGCATATACCCTTATGGGGCAATCCCAATCCCCCATCTAAGAAATGTTCAAGAACCTCAGTTGTGGGCAACTTGGGGTGTTTGAAAGACATTATATCAGATGGAAAGCTAATGGGCTTTTCTGTTCTCCATGCAAATTTTAACCTCCCCTTGTATTTTTTTTCCAATACCTACAATTGTACCACTAATTTCGTGTCCAGTCCCCCATCCCCCTAAGCCTATAACACACAGGCCGAATGTCTGGCGGCATCAGCCAGTCCAATAGAAACTGACCGACATTTGGCCTGTGTGTACTGGAGGAGTCTGTCCAGCCGGCTTCTGTCGAAGAGATTATGACCAAAAAAGGTCTGCTGATCGGCTTCCGATTGCTCACTGGAGTGTTCTGGTGGGGGTGGGGTTCAGCATCCCCTTGTCAGAACACAATAGAACTTTAGTTATACTTGAAGTTCCTACATAGGGCTTACTACACACCAACACTTATGCTGGCCATACACTATACGAAAAATTGTAACCCATTTTCGAAAAACAAACATTCGGCCGTGAGAGAAAACAATGTTGCCATCATGTAATGACCGATAAATTGTTCAATGGACATCAATTAATACATTTTCTCTTATCGTCCATGGACTGACACAGCTGGATACTGTAAACATGTGGTATATGTCCCTGCTCGCAGGAGAAGATCTTGGCAGAATGTTAGATGTTAAAACATTCTAGAACAAACCAGAGCTGAACAGCCCCGCCCAGGGAGGCGGTCCCTCCGGACATTACCCTTCCACCTGCAGCTAGCAGACCTCAGTTTTTTTTCTGCCTAGCAGAAGACGTGGCTCTCTCAGGAGCCAGTCTCCTGGAAGATTTTACTTTTTATATTTTATTCCTTTGGAAATTGTATTATTTTATTTTTGAGACCTTCAATCAACTGTCGGCTGGGCAACAGGTTGGGTACACTAGTATCCTCGTAGTCTTCCCTGTCCGACCATCGAGCGTGCTGATCCTCGCCTTGTGTGCGTGAGACTCAGTTCACGACATACCCCATGACTCCAGGGGTGGCTTTCATGCTCCCGCGGTCCTCTCAAGATTGAACAGTACTTGACTGACTGTATCTCTCGAAGGTGGACCGGGCCGACAGCTACGCAGTACGAATCTGTGATAGGTCTGTCTGAAACAAGCCAGTGGGTCCCTGAAAGGGACGGGTAAGTAGTCTCTCCTACTGCAGGTGAGTACATGCTGGCTGTTTCTGTGTGTGGGGGTTTCTCCCTGTCTCCCCCCTGTTATGCTGCTCTCTGCACCCTGTACTGGTGCTGTGGGGTGCTTGGGGGTCACTCTGGCCTGGCTGGGCGCTCATGTCTGCAGTTTTTTCTGGTGTGTGAGGTGGTTATTGCGTGCGTCATTGGCACGCATTAGAGCTTTGAATTTCGCGCTCAGCGGCCATCTTGGCGTTCAGTGGCGCAGTTATGGCTGCGGCCGGCAGCCATTTTCTTGTGGCCGCCGCGCATTTATTTTTTGCGGCGCGAATCCCCTCACTGACTGAGCGGTCCTTAAGGGTTGGTGGGTCCTCTGGGGTATCCCCTCCTCAGCCTCGGCGTAGCCAGTGGGTGGACTGTATATTCACTGTATAGTGTATAAGGTCTCAGAGGGTGGCGTTATGGTGTCTGATACACCTGCTCTCCACACTTGCCTGGGGCAACTGGCAGTGCTGCACAGTTAAACATGTTCATATGTTTCCTGCACCTGCAGTCCTTATGGACCAGTTGTCAGCAGTCCTGGAATCATTCCTGTCAGAATGGAAGCGGTGTGCGAGCAAAAGGAGCTATAAGCCCCCTCCCCCCACAAAAATCTTTAGTGGAGTGCTCTGAGTCGGATATGGGCCTAGCTACTGTGCTCAGGACCCTACCTCTGAATATTTAATGTTTATGAACAGGACATTCCCTTGTGAGTAAGACTCCAGTTCTGTGTCAGTGAATGACAGGGCGCTAGTAAGTGATCTCATTGATGTGAGGAACACTCTCAAGCTAGAATTGCTGTGACAAGCCTTTCTTTTACAGTTTCCTCACTGTTTTCCTCACACGCTGCCTCAAGAGCAGCATGGATGAGGGAGGACTTTATTCATTTATGTCTTTAGTCCCTGTGAGCCTTCTGTGTGATATCCTGAGGCAACATTTCCTGGGGAATGATTTGAGCTCTGACAGAAACACGGTCTGAGGGTCAGAGGTTACCTGTTACCTGCATGCTGCTTCGGCAGCACAGTCAAGCAGGTTGGAATGATACAGAGAAGATTATGCGCCTCTGCGCCATAATTGAAACTCATCCTATACCTCTACACTGCATACATTCACAGTGTATGTATGTGTTATTGGTCTTTGTGTCTGCGTGGCTGTCCCCACGTTCCAATGCTGTGTTTCTGTGTTATACATGATATAAACGTACAAAATATGTTTATGCACGACTCCAGATACATTCACAGTATATGTATGTATTCTACTCTCTGGGTCGGCGGGGGCTCCGGTGTCCTCCCGCACTCTCATGGTATGTGCGCGTCGGCTCGCTGCACAGTATAGACATGTTCAATATGTTTATTGCACATACTATACATGTTTACAGTATGGGTATACTGTTTGCGTGGGGTTCCTCCGGGTACTCAGTTTTCCCCCCACACTCCAATGGAAATGCACAGCATAAACATGTGCAATATGTTGATTCACATGCTATCATTCCTACACGGTATCTGTGTGCTGTCTGAGTGGAGTTCTTCCGAGTGTTCTGGTTTCCTCCCACACGCTGACGGTATGTGCGCCTTTGGCCTTCTGCACAGTTAAACATGTTCAATGTTTATCACGCATGCTATAATACCTACACGGTACGTGTAGGCAGTCTGTGTGGTTTTCCTCTGGGTACTCCGGTTCCCACCCACACTCCATTGGTATGGGCGCTTCGGCGCTATGCACAGTCTAAATTTGTGCGATTGGATATCCACATACTAACATACCTACCCGGTATGTCTTTGCAGTCTGCGTGGGTTTCCGCCCACGCTACATGACATGCATGTCTTTGGTGCAATACACGGTGTAAACCTACACATTATGTGTCTACACTACACTAAATACATTTACAGTAGCTGTAGGTATTGCATCCTCTGAGTATGCGTGGGGTACTTCGGTTCCTCCCACGCGCCAACAGTGTGCGCGCCTTCGGTGCTATGCACACATGGGCTTGTGCAAAATGTTTAGCACACATACTATAATACCATACACGGTATGCGTATGCAGTCTGCATGGGTTTCATCTGGGTGCTCAGGTTTCTTCCCTGCATTCAATGGTGTGTGCATTCTCAGCGCTATGCACAGTATAACCAGGATTTTGCTGTTCTTACAGCGTGGTGTGACCCAAAAGCTGGCCTTGCATACCTTTTTTGAGGGTTGGATTTCGGCCCGGGCTGTTTTTTTCAACGACCGCTACCGGGCCATTCCTTGATTAGCACCTTTTGTGCAGGGGGTTCGCCATTTGATCCCCCCTGTCAAGCCTCCTCTCCCTACTTGGGATCTGATTTTGATGCATCTCGGTTCTCCAAGAACATCCCTTTGAGAATATCAGAGAGATTCCTCTCTTGACCTTGTCCCGGAAGTTGGCCTTTTTAGTGGCCATTGCTTCGATTAGACGGGTGTCTGAGTTGGCGGCCTTGTCCGGCAAGTCGCCTTACTTGGTCCTCCATAAGGACATGTTGGTGTTGCGCCCACGACCATCCTTCTTTTCTAAGGATGGTCTCGGCCTTTCACCTTAAGAAGGACATTGTTCTTCCGTCCCTGTGTCCTCACCCATCGCATCCCTTAGAGTTTGCGCTTCATACATTAAGATGGGTACAAGCCTTACGAATGTACCTGTCTGCTACGGTTTCCATTCGGAAATCTGTGTCTGGTCCAAAACAGGGCCGAGCGGTGTCGTCTGCCACCGTCTTTAGGTGGATCAGGCAGACCGTCATACAGGCCTATGCCCTTAAGGGGCGGGCGCCTCCCTTTCCGGTTGCGGTGCATTCCACCAAGACAATTGGTGCTTCCTGGGCCTTCCGACATCAAGCGTCGGTTGCACAAGTGTGCAAGGCGACGACCTGGTCGTCCGTTCATACCTTTTCAAGATTTTATAAGGTTGATGTGGCTGCATCTTCGGATGCTCCCTTCGGCCGCAAAGCATTGCAGGCCGCTGTTTAATGTCGCAACTCCTCCGTTGAGGAGCTCTCCTTGTTTGGAGTGAAGTTTTGGTTGTTCCTTTACTACTGCTCCCACCCTTCTGATACTGCTTTGGGACGTCACACACGTTTACAGTATCCAGCTGTGTCAGTCCATGGACAATAAGAGAAAATAGGATTTTTGTACTCACCGTAAAATCCATTTCTCTGATGTCCATGGACTGACACAGCACCCACCCTTCCTTTTAAGGTTTGTACTGCTTTGTTACGAACTGAGGTCTGCTAGCTGCAGGTGGAAGGGTAATGTCCGGAGGGACCGCCCCCCCTGGGCGGGGCTGTTCAGCTCTGGATTGTTCTAGAATGTTTTAACATCTAACATTCTGCCTAGATCTTCTCCTGCGAGCAGGGACATATACCACACGTTTACAGTATCCAGCTCTGTCAGTCCATGGACGTCAGAGAAATGGATTTTACGGTGAGTACAGTTTGGACGAGAAACACATTAACCTTTTCAATTTATCGTTCGGGAGAAAATTTCCAAACTTCGCTTTTCTTTTTTTTTTTTTAATTGGGCTAAAACATCCTAACTGGCTGAAAAACAATCTGTCTAAATGACCAAATTTCGGCCGATTTTTTTTTTTTTTTTTGTCTAGTGTATGGCCAGCAATTAGCCAATGTTCATCCTTCAGCCTCCCCCTTCTGCCCACGCTGTCATTCAGCTGAAAACTGGTATGGACTTCAGACAATTTGTTTCCTTTCAAATTCGTTTTTCGTTTAAAAATCTGCATATTTGTTAGTTCGGAACATCCGAATTAATGAAAGACTGTTTAACTAATTTCTCTTTTCGTCCATGGACGGACACAGCTCCTTTAAATCTTGACATGTGGCAGCCTCTCCTATGAACAGGAACATAACCCACACGTCAAGATTTAAGGAGCTGTGTCCGTCCATGGACAGAGAAAAGGATTTTATGGTGAGTACAAAAAATTATTGCTCACACATGCCATGGATATATGTGGGAGCCTAGCTGCGTACAGGAGTCGAAAACCAATCACCGCCTTCAGGATTTCAAAGGACATAAATTGCTCTTTTCACTTCCTCACTACCTATCATGGTTTCGGAGGCCATGAAATGCCAAGATAGCACAAAACCCCCCAAATGACCCCTTTTCAAAAAGTAGACACCCTAAGCTATTTGCCGAGAGGCATGGTGAGTATTTTGCAGATCTTGCTTTTGGTTACAGATTTGAAAAAAAACAAAATTCCTTTCCTTTTCTTTATATTTTCAAAAATTGTGGCAACAAATGACATCTGCAAAATACTCACCATGCCTCTTGGCAAATAGCTTGCGGTGTCTACTTTTCTTCCAAAAAGGGGTCATTTGGGGGGGGGGGGGGGGGGTTTGTGCTTTCTTGGCATTTCAGGGCCTCCAAAACTGTGATTGGTAGTGAGGAAGTAAAATGAGCCATTTACGCCCCTTAGAAATCCTGAAGGCGGTGATTGGCTTTTGGGGTCCTGTATGCTGCTAGACTTTTTTTTTTTTTTTAATACCATGTACCAGATTACATATTTTTAATGTATGTATATACATTATATGTATGTGTGTGTGTGTCTCTCACAATTTCAAGTCCTGAGCTACTAGCCAGGCCTCAAGGGTTACTCGCCGCCAGTTGCCCCGCCCCTAATTCCGCCCCTAAACACGCCCTCATAAATTATCTCATGAAATTACACTTAAATGTTTTATGCAGAATTAAGTTCTAAAAATAAATATTCACAACAACTGTATCCGTGCCCACCAATGCAGCCTTGTGTCCACTATGCAGCCTACCTGTGCAGGGGAGGAGAGGAACAGGAGAGCCGCCCAGGTGATCAGAGTACAGCACGGGGAACACAGGATAACCGTTTTCATTTTAATTGCCGTGTTCCCGCCGCTCAACGTCTTATTCAGCTCTGCCCCCTGGCCGGGGAACTTTGACAGATCACCCGTCACCAGGATTGGATGGGTGATCTGTTCATCAAAGTCCCGGGACCGAGAGATGGGGCTGTATCTGACAGCGAGCGGCGGAGAACACTGCAAATAAAAAAAGAAACTGTTATCGCTGTGTTCCTCGCGCTGCGCTCTAAACATCCGGGCGGCTCTCTTCCCCTCGGCGATCACTTGGAGAAGGACTCCCATTCCACACAGGCTGATGGCTGTGCTCGCGCCCCCGGCTCCCAGGCAGCCCTTCCTCGCCAGCCCTCAAAATCCACTCACAAAATGCGAGCAGGCAAGTGGATTTTTTGAGGTGTGTGTGTGTATATGTGTGTGTGTATATGTGTGTATGTATGTGTATGTATGTGTGTATGTATGTATGTATATGTATATGTGTATATATATATATATATATATATATATATATATATATATATATATATATATACTCACCGGCCACTTTATTAGGTACACCTTGCTAGTACTGGGTTGGGCCCCCTTTTTGCCTTCAGAACTGCTTTGGATCTTCGTGGCATAGATTCAACAAGGTGTTGAAAACAATCCTCAGGTTTTAGAAATATGAGGTGATTCTGTGCGAATGGCTGTTGATTTTTATTTGTAAGAAATGCTGCCCCTACTAATACAACTATCTAATTTGAAATGAAAGTTGTTTGATGGTAGTGGGTATGGCACTGTTATATTTGTTTTTAAAAATGTGGTGCCCTTTAAATACATTTCTGGTGTTCAATTAAATTCCCGTTTAATTACTACAGGGCTCGACAATCCCCAGGCGCCAGGTCGCAAATGCGACTAGAATTAGCGACCTGGCACCTGGGGCAGCACAGCTGAGGTTACCTGTATCTCCGTGCGCTCCCCCCCTCCGCGATCGCGTGATCTCGTCGGGCCGCGCCGGCCGTTAATTTAGGCCACGGCCTTCTGCAGGCCTAGGCTTCTTTCTGTAATCTGGCGCCATCTTGTGGTGGCCGTTGGTATGACAAGTCAACCAGCAATGCTTGCTTGTTTCACTGCCCGCCCATCTCCTTCCCTTTACTTAGAAGTTAACCCCCAAACATATATATTTTTTATTCTAACACCCTAGAGAATAAAATGGCAGTCGTTCCAATACTTTCAGTCACACCGTATTTGCGCAGTGGTCTTACAAGCGCACTTTTTTGAGGGAAAAAAATACACTTTTTTAAATTAAAAAATAAGACAACAGTAAAGTTAGCCGAATTTTTTTTTTATATTGTGAAAGATGTTACGCTGAGTAAATTTGATACCCAACATGTCACGCTTCAAAATTGCGTCCGCTCGTGGAATGGCGACAAACTTTTACCCTATAAAATCTCCATAGGCGACATTTAAAAAATTCTACAGGTTGCATGTTTTGAGTTTAGAGGATGTCTAGAGCTAGAATTATTGCTCTCGCTCTACCAATCGCGGCGATACCTCACATGTGTGATTTAAACACTGCTTTCATATGCGGGCGCTACTCGTGTATGCGTTCGCTTCTGCACGCATTGGTCGTTAAAAAAAAAAAAAAAAAAAAAAAAAACCTGGCTCCTAACTTTTTTACCTGGCTCCTAGATTCCAAGCAAATTTGACTGGGTCAGTACTACCCGAATTACCCTGATCAGACGTTTACATACCCTGGTGATTTTGGCCTGATAACATGCACACAAGTTGACACAAAGGCCCCTTTCACACGGAGGTCCGTTCAGGTCCGCCTGTCAGTTTTTTAGGCGGACCTGAAACGGATCCTCCATGTACCCCTATGGAGGCACGGATGTCAGCGGAGACATGTCCGCTGACATCCGCTCCGCCAAAGTGTGACGGAGGAAAACCCTATTTTTTTCCTTCCGTCGGCGGATCGGATGACAACGGACTCTACGGTCCGTCATCATCCGATTCCCCATAGGGGAGAGCGGCGCTCTGACAGGGCGGTCCCTGCACAGTGTGCGGGGACCGCCCAGTCATCCGTCGGCTCAGCGGGGATCAACGGAGCGATCCCCGCTGAGCAAGCGGAGCTTCACGGGGCGGATCTGCACGGATCCGCCCCGTGTGAAAGAGCCCAAAGGGGTTTGAATTGCTGTTAAAGGTAACAATCCTCACCTGTGATCTGTTTGTTTGTAATTTGTGTGTGGGGTATAAAAGGTCAATGAGTTTCTGGACTCCTGACAGACCCTTGCATCTTTCATCCAGTGCTGCCACTGAAGTTTCTGGATTCTAAATCGTAGGGAAAGCAAAAGAATTGTCAAAGGATCTGCGGGAAAAGGTAGTTGAACTGTATAAAACAGGAAAGGGATATAAAAAGATATCCAAGGAATTGAGAATGCCAATCGGTGTTTAAACTCTAATCAAGAAGTGGAAAATGAGGTTTTCTGTTGAAACCAAACCACGGTCAGGTAGACCAACTAAAATTTCAGCCACAACTGCCAGGAAAATAGTTTTGGATGCAAAGAAAAACCCACAAATAACTTCTGGTGTGGCTGTTTCAAGATGCACTTGGAGAGTAATGGGCTGCATGGTAGAGTCGCCAGAAGAAAGCCATTACTACGCAAATGTCACAAAGTATCCTGCTTACAATACGCCAAACAGCACAGAGACGAGCCTCAAACCTTCGGACACAAAGTCATTTGGAGTGATAAGACCAAAATTTAGCTTTTTGGCCACAATCATAAACACTACATTTGGAGAGGAATCAAGGCCTATGATGAAAGGTACACACCATTCCTACTGTCAAACACGGAGGTGGATCTCTGATGTTTTGGGGATGTGTGGGCTACAAAGGCACAGGAAATTCGGTCAAAATTGCTGGCAAGATGAATGCAGTATGTTATCAAAAAATACTGGAGGAACGTTTGTATTCATCAGCCAGGAAGCTGCGCATGGGACGTACTTGGACATTCCAACATGACAATGATCCAAAACACAAGGCCAAGTCGACCTGTCATTGGCTACTAGGGGTGCAACGGATCAAAAAACTCACGGTTAGGATCGTTCCTCGGATCGGATAATTTTTCGGTTCAGCAAAAAAAAGACATCTAGTTGCACCCACCTGAGTTTTAGATTTCACAGTTCTTTTCAACACAAAACGGAGCTTATATGCTTAAATACAGTATTTGGAAATCCAACGGACTGTTTAGATGTTAAATTTTAAAAGCAGCAGCAAACCTGCTGACCTTACATGGTTGCTAATGTGACAGAACACCTCTGATTTTCACATTTAAACAGTATGTCGGATTTACAAACACAGCATTTAAGCATATAAGCTCAGTTTTGTATTGAAAATAACTGAAATCTAAAACTCTGGTGGGTGTAACAAGATGGGTGCTTGACCCCTTCTCACTCTATCATTACTTTGCAGGAGTGTGGGGTGTAGCAAGATGGCGACGAAACGTCACTTCCGGAGCAATCTGTGATGGGGAGCCGAATGTAACGAGACAGCGGCCGCTGCCGGGTGGACCAAGATGGCCTCCGCACCGGGAGCTAGGCCGAAACCCGTGGACTTTCCTATGGCGATGCTGGACCGGGAGGCCCGCGGATCGCGTGTGTGCCGACCCGAAGGTGTTGATCCGTTGCACCCCTATTGGCTACAGCAGAATAAAGTGAAGGTTCTGGAGTGGCCATCTCCGTCTCCTGACCTCAATATCTTTGAGCCACTCTGGGGAGTTCATGCAAGACAGCCCAAGAGTTTACAGGAACTGGAGGCTTTTTGCCAAGAGGAATGGGCAGTTTTACCATCTGACAACATAAAGAGCCTCATCCACAAAAGACTTCAAGCTGTCATTGATGTTAAAGGGGGCAATACATGGTATTCAGAACTGGGGTATGTAAACTTTTGATCAGGATAGTTTTTGTTGTGATTATGATTTAAAAAGAGGGTAAACACAGTTGATAATTAATGGCCTCAGCCAAACACTAACCATGTGTGAAAACCTTGTTAAAAAAAAAGTGTGAAAACCTTTTGTGTGTGTGTGTGTGTGTGTGTGTGTGTGTGTGTGTGTGTGTGTGTGTGTATGTATATATATATATATATATATATATATATATTATATCTCTGAAAAATGACCAAGAAATCATAAATTCTGCCAGGATATGTAAACTTATGAGCACCCCTGCTGCTTCTAAAAGTGATCCAGCAGCTAATTAGCCATTTAGACCGTTTTCATGAAAAAAAGCCAATCTCCAGAAAAAATATTGGAAGCGGGGTTATGACTGATAGCTTCCGCCATAACCCGAGTAAATCACTTGCAAACCGCTGCGTGTGCATTTTCGAGGTCGACCGATATTTGGCCATTTTGGAGAAATCGGCATCGGCCAATTATTATCCAAATTGGGCCGATATAACACTGACCGCACCTCTGCCAGCAGAGTGTGGAGAATCCTCCTGCCTTCTCCACACTGTTGGCAGAGCAGCGCCGCGGTGTGTGAAACTGTATGGAGAGAGAGAAGCTGTAAAAATTGAGGCTGGATATCGGGGGTGGGCGGGACCCAGCTATCAAACACCTGCCAATGGGATCTGGGTGGGCCGCTATGTGGCCCCGCCCCTTTCTTAAACAGCTCAATCATTGGCTGGATAGCTGCTGGGTCCCGCCCACCCCCAACATCACGCTGAATTTGTCAGCTCCTGTCTTTCTCCATACAGTTTCACACACCGCAGCGCTGCAGAGAGCATTCAGTTTCACAGTTACACTATCGGCTGTGAAACCTGGCAGTGCCATCTGCCAATGCCAACCATTGCCTGCCAATGTCAACCAGTGCCAATTGGTGCCACCTGCCAGTGCCAACCACTGCCACCTGTCAGTGCCATGTGCCAGTGTCAATTGGTGCCACCTGTCGGTGCCAGTGTCAATCAGTGCCACCTGCTAGTGCCAATTAGTGCCATCTGCCAGTGCCAACTAGTGCCACCTGACAAAAAAATAAAAAAATGTCTTCCGCAAAAATCGGCATCATGTATCGGCCACCCCGATTTGTAAATATCGGCATCGGCCAGAGAAAAACCCATATCGGTCGACCTCTAGTGTATTTGTGGCTTGTAGTATTATAGAAAGATACAATCTTAAAGCGGAGCTCCAACCTAAAGTGGAACTTCCGCTCATAGGATTCCTCCCCCCCTCCAGTGCCACAATTGGCACCTTTCGGGGGGACAGGATAAATGTCAGAGAGGTATCCTTTGCCACTTCCGGGAGTCCGGCCGCGGCCTTGACATCACCGCGGGGCTCCCCCTTCCTCCCCTGGCCACCGGGCTAATGGGAGAGAGAAGCAGGCCTCGCGCATGCACAGTAGGGTTCCCGGCGTGAAGCCAAAAGGCTACACTGCCCAGGTTCCCTTACCCGCAATGGTGACGGCAGCACCCGACAGCTGATGGGGAAACATCTGCGGTGCCGACATCGAGGGACTGCAGGAGAGGTAAGTCTCCATTTATTAAAAGCCAGCAGCTGCAGTATGTGTAGCTGCTGGCTTTTTAATTTTATTTTTAATTTTTTTTCCCGGAACACCCCTTTAATTTCTAAATAGGCTTTTCTAACTATATAATGTCATGGGCTCCTCTCATACTTTTAAGCAACATGAAGAAAGTCCCTAGCAACAGATGGGTTAAAAATCAGCCCAGCATAAGTGATTGAGCCTGGAAGTGATGAACATTTAAAAATTCCTTCCAGTAATTCTGTTAGCAGTGGTTCTCAACTCCAGTCCTCAGGGCCCACCAACAGGCCAGGTTTGCAAGATAACTGAAATGCATCACAGGTGATATAATTTGCTGCTCAGGGATTGCAGTATTCTAGTCTGCATCTCACCAAGGTAATACTTAAAATCTGGCCTGTTAGTGGGTCCTGAGGACAGGAGTTGAGAACCACTGTGTTAAAGGGTCTTTGTTGGCAGCAGTGCAAAACTGTTGTTATTTTCTTGGTCTTTATTGGCAGATTCCCTTGTGTTTTGATTGTCCTTAGTTTGTATTTCTGCAGTCTTTAATACTTTTGTCCAAAAAGCCTGCAAGGAGTCCAAGGATGAAAGCCTATTGAAGATCAGGGCCACAGAGTCTGTTTTGGGAAGGAACCTTGTTTTGTAAGAATTGCTTCTTAACAGAGTTGGCATTGTTTTGTATTTCTTCTCAGTGGCCCAGAAAGGACTGTGTGCGATGGTTGTCACGTGACACTGCAGCTAAGAGTTCAGGACAGAGAAATTCGGTTTACCTTTTAATCTATTACTAATTGTTTAAGAGAAAAATAATCCCTGAGTCAATATGTTTCTGGCCAAAGTCCGCTTTTAATGTTCACAAGGTCATGTATGTGATCTTTGGACTTTTTTGTTTCATATAACCTTTCTCTATCATGTTCAGCTACTTGCACTGGCCTGTTTTATCAATCATTTCCCACTGGTGTGACTTTATTTTGTCATTTAATGTGATAGCATGTTTTTTATCTTTATAATTGACAGCAAAGTGCCATGGTTGTTTACTATGACCTTGCTGTGCCAAGTTCTGAATCCTGTTCCCATATACTATCTGCATGAGTTCTGTCTGTTCTTCCTATGTTTTCAGTTCCCCTCTTGTTTCATGCTTGTAGGTTATGATCCGTTTTCACCCAAGTGTGTATGCCACTAGTAGACCTGATTTTGTAAAATACTTTAGGGTAGGGACTGACTTGAATGTTTGCCTTTACTGTCTTATTTCATGTTTTTCTCATGTTGAATGGTTTAACTTAAAAAAAATAATTGTGCTTTTTAAAATGCTTTCACTTTTAATCCAGAAAAACCCATGCAAGTTCCTAAAATATATATATATATATATATATATATATATATAATATATATATTATAAAAAAAAAAAATTTTTTCTGATATGTCTAACCGTCTTCAGAGCTGGACGACTTATCTCTCTGCTAGTAAAATTTTTGCAACCAGCTCCTCTTTCTTCTGTGTGCCCCCGTAGCAAGCTGTGTGCTATAAGGGCACACTTGTGCTTCCATAGACATGCACAACATGGCTCGCATCCCCCCCCCCTCCATTCTCACAGGATTTGAATTGCATCAGGAGCCAATGGCAAGGTTCCATGGACTATATATTACTTTACAATGGCAAGGTACCATGGGACATGTAGTCCTTTTAGAAATCAAAAGTTAATGGCAAAGAAGCCGCAAAGCATAAAGGGTATCCAGGAAGTTGTGAAAAGAGATGGCCAGCAGACAGGCAGTATTTACAAAAATGTATTCAATTGCTACGCAAGTCGTATTGTAATTGAATATTAATTTCCTTAATTATTTTTTTTGTCACCTGGTATAGATTGCTTTAGGAGAATTAAAACAACATTGCAATTTTAAAAGAAGCAAGCAAGTTGAGCTATGAGAGGCCAAAAAGAAAAATTAAGATTGTATAATTGAGGTGGTAAATGACAAAAATGAATATGAAGGGATGAGGGCTCCAGGAATAGAGGGGAGATCCCATACTATTTGAATTAATAGGATTTAGGAAGGTTCAAGGACCATGTAGAAGAAATTTGATACCCAACATGTCACGCTTCAAAATTGCGTCCGCTCGTGGAATGGCGACAAACTTTTACCCTTTAAAATCCCCATAGGCGACATTTAAAAAATTCTGAAGGTTGCATGTTTTGAGTTTAGAGGATGTCTAGGGCTAGAATTATTGCTCTCGCTCTACCAATCGCGGCGATACCTCACATGTGTGGTTTAAACACTGCTTTCATATGCGGGTGCTACTCGCGTATGCGTTTGCTTCTGCACGCATTGGTCGTTAAAAAAAAAAAAAAAACCTGGCTCCTAACGTTTTTAGCTGGATCATAGATTCCAAGCAAATTTGTCAAGCCCTGGTGTATGCTATGACCATAGATTTTCTTTAACACTGTTCAGGGAGCGACAGTTCTGTTTTTAAGCCTGCTGCTTATGTGTGTGAGCAGTTCTCCAATGTGCCATCAGCATAGAGTGTTTTAACCTTTTCTGCAGAACCTAATTGTAAAAAAGAAAAAAACGGCATCATATTTACTGTGTATGCAGCCTGATTCCATTACACTAATATAATAGTGAGCGTTCACTTGGGCTGTAAAGTATATGTGAACCATTATCTATAAAAAACAAAACAAAAAAAAAAACAAAAAAAAAAAACATTCAGTTTAAAATGGAAATGCAAGCGGCTTAGAGTGGGAGGTGGAGAAACATCAGTACACTGATATGCCCAGTGGATGGCTGTTCTGGTGCCTGGGGGGGAGGGCCGAGGGGAGTGTCTTAAGAAGTCTGATCATTGAAGGACAGGCAGTCTGTTCTCCCAACACAGCTAGAAAGCCACAATGGGATGAATGTGTAATAAATAAATAAATAAATAAATAAATAAATATATATATATATATATATATATATATATATATATATATATATATATATATTATAAAAAAAAAATTGTACATGGTACAACAGGCACATCAGGAATATGAAATGTTAGGGTAACATTCTTTACATAAACCTGTTTCTTAGCTCCAAATATCTGTCTGCTAGTTTAATGCATCATTACGCGCCCCTGCCATAATGTACGTAAATGCTTTTTTTTTTTTTTTTAATGTTGGTAGTGTGGCATAATAGGGTTTGATCCCCTCTCAGGTATGTAATGGTATGTGTCCATTGGAGAAGATTGCCCTCATATCCTGTGTGGTTTCCAGGGCAGGAAGTGTGTTTTTCCTCCAAAATAGATTGTGAAATCTCAGACAAATTCCTTGCCCCTAAGCGGTTTCTGGTGCTCTATCCCTTTGCAGAAGAATTTGATACAAAATGGTCTACTCCTCCTGTACTTATCTTCGTCTATTTCTAACAAAGCTTCCCTCTGTTCCCTTTTCTCAGTTTGGCCGACTGGTCTAAAGACCCATTCACATCTAGCAAATTGGGATCGTGGGCGGAATCGCCACGATCCTGCTTGTGATTCCAAATTGTACTGCAATGCCGGAAAAATGCAGCAGGTGTTCGGGTGCCATTCATTTTCAGTGCCACCTAAATGCAGGGTGGTTTTGCCACGATTGGCACAAGATAAATCGCATCAAAACTGTATCCCACATCTCTTGTTGCTCAAAAAGAAGTAGGAACTTCTTTTGGAGAACAAGCTTTGCACAATGCGGTTTGCCGGGGTTACAACGTCATTTACCTTGCGACAATCACGGAAAAACTGCACTGCGTTTAGGTACCATTTGAAATTGAATGTGTCTTGCTAGCATTGCAGTTCGATTTGGAATCGTGACGATTCCACCCACTATCCTAAATTGCTTGATGTAAATGGGGCCTAGATCTCTGGTCAAGTATCTGGCAGGTGCTTTTTTGCAAGGACCAAATACTGTTGCATTGAACTTTTAATGCAGCACTGGAAGCCAGGCTAAGTCTCAGGTAACCCTGTCTTCTGTCCAGATCTGAAGGGCTCTCTAAGGCTCGATTCACACTAATGCATGTTGCTTTTGAGCGTTTTTGCCTTGCTTTTTGCGGTGCTTGCCGCGTTTTTCAACATGCGTTTTTACCGCGATTTGCGTTTTGCGTTTTTTTTAATTAATTTTTATAAATAAGTTTTTATTTTTATGCATTTCCATTAAAAAAACGCAAATCGCGGTAAAAACGCATCAAAAACTTGGTACTTGCGTTTTTGATGCAGGTCCATTGACTTCTATTACATGCAAAACGCTGATTTTTGCATGAAAAAAAGTCCCCGACCCTTTCCAAAAACGCAGAGGTACAAAAATGCATTGATGTGAACATGTTCCATAGGAACCCATGTTAAAAAATTTCCATGCATTTCTGCAAAATGCATCAAAAAACGCATTAGTGTGAATCGAGCCTAACTTAAAGTGGTTCTAAAAGGAACAAGTTTTTTTTTTTTTTTATTACTGGTATATCTTGATGCATAGAAAATATTTTCCATGCAGCTCCCCACCAGCCCCACTGATATCGATCCAGCAATGTGCACGAGTGTCTTTCTCTGGTCTCTCCCTCCCTACTGGGCAGAGAGGCAGCAGCTGCGTGTCCGTGGACACACAGAGCCAGCTCAGGAGCGAGCATGCACAAGGGCCCCCAGCGCAAGTAGCTTGCTCTGGGGGGCACTCAGCATGAGGGGGTAGCCAGAAGCTCCAGTGGAGGACCCCCGTAGATGAGGATCCAGGCTGCTCTATGCAAAACAATTGCACGGTTCAGATACATATGACATTGACATGTTTGCTGTTTACAAAAAAAAATTTGCCTTTTAGAATCACTTGAAGTGCTGGCAGAGCTATAGTTTGAGGACTTTTACTACTGCCTTTTGTGGGAGCCTGACTCTTCAGCTCTTTTGTTCTTCACTGTACTTGCAATGGGTGGTAAGCGCTCACACAACCAACACGAAGATGAGCATCGATGATTCAGGTTGACACCTGGTCCCACAATTAGTCTTCCACCCCTCAGGATCAGGAAGTTTTAAAATTCCTTGATAAACCAGTAGATCAAAGCCTGCAATTAAATCGGCCTTTGCAAGAATGTCTACCCCACAGGTTCATCAGTGGGGAAATGACCGCTGGCTTTCGTGGAGATTTGGGAAAGGGACATAGCCAATGGTTTGGTTTTGACTGCAGTGATGATAAAATATGAAGGGGCAAGATGGAAAAATGATCTCGAATTTCTAACAGTGTATGTTTTCGTTTGGTAAAGTCCATGTGTTCCAAAGTCAAATATTAAGAGCAGACAAAATTCTGAAGTACATTTTAACAAAGGTCATCAAATGTACTGAGAATTTTTGTGCGAACTTATTCTAGTGTATGGCCAACCTTGGCATTCATTAAAAGGGTTCAAATTGACACATTTCCTTCTTTCTAGGTCATCTGTGATTTCTTCGCTTTTCTGTTGGCATCTACCACAATCGGCTTGTAGCCCTTCCATGCGGCTTTGCCTTGTCCCTGAGAGTATTCAGAAAGAACCTCACACCAGTTTGAGGTAATCTTTGTCTCAGGGGCATTTTAGTAATTTATTAATTGGAGCATCCGCTACTGTGGAAGCAAAGTTCTCTGGCTTTGAGCTGCAATGTGTCAGTCAAGATACTGATTTTTGGAGTACTTCAGATGTATGCTGAATTTAATATTTTGAAAAAGTGATCTCTGATTCCATCATCTTTCTTGGAGTACGGGGCCTTCTAGATACCTTTTTTTCAAGCCAAGGTCTTCCCTTTGGGAAAGTTGATGAAACTGCAGAGTCAGGTTTGACCCCTTTTTAATCTCTTCGGGTTTTCCTGTGGGACAAATGGTTCTCTTGTGGTTGCTTCTGTCCCTGGCATGGTCAGAAGTTTTTTTTATTATTTTTTAATGGAAGCTTGTCACGATAGGTGCCAGATGGCTGGGTTGGGGCAGAGTTCTGAACTATGTCTGTTTTTAGGCTACTTTCACACTGAGGTGGTTTGCAGGTGCTATAGAGCTAAAAATAGCACCCGCAAAGCGCCCTGAAAGAGCCTCTTCTCTCTCTCCAGTGTGAAAGCCCGAGGGCTTTCACACTGGAGCGGTGCGCTGGCAGGATGCTCAAAGTCCTGCTAGCTGCATCTTTGAGGCGCTGTAGAAGTGGTGTACAGTGCTCCTACAGTGCCCCTGCCCATTGAAATCAGTGGTGCTTTGCGGGCGGTTTTAACCCTTTTTCGGCCGCTACGAGGGCTAAAAGCGCCCTGCTAGTGGCCGAATAGCACTGCAAAAACGACGGAGAAGCGCCACTAAAAATAGCGCCGACAGCAAATCTACAGGTGATGCTCGAAAAATTTGAATATCGTGCCAAAGTTAATTTATTTCACTAATGCAACTTAAAAGGTGAAACAAATATGAGATGAACTCATTACATGCAAAGCAATATAGTTCAAGCCGTGATTTGTCATAATTGTGGTGATTATGGCTTACAGCTCATGAAAACCCCAAATCCACAATCTCAGAAAATTCGAATATTGTGAAAAGGTGCAATATTCTAGGCTCAAAGTGTCCCACTCTAATCAGCTAATTAAGCCATAACACCTGCAAAGGGTTTCCTGCGCCTTTAAATCAGGGGTCTTCAAACTACGGCTCTCCATGTGTTCAGGAACTATAATTCCCATCATGCCTAGTCATGTCTGTGAATGTCAGTTTTGCAATGCCTCATGTGATTTGTAGTTCCGCAACAGCTGAAGGGCTGTAGTTTGAGGATCCTTACTTTAAATGGTCTCTCAGTCTGTTTCAGTAGGAATCACAATCATGGGAAAGACTGTTGACCTGACAGTTGTGCAGAAAACCATCATTAACACCCTTCATAAGGAGGAAAAGCCTCAAAGGGTAATTGCAAAATAAGTTGGATGTTCCCAAAGTGCTGTATCAAAGCACATTAATAGAAAGCTATGTGGAAGGGAAAAGTGTGGAAGAAAAAGGTGCACAAGCAGCAGGGATGACCGCAACCTGGAGAGGATTGTCAGGAAAAGGCCATTTAAAAGTGTTGGGGACTTTCACGAGGAGTGGACTGAGGCTGGAGTCAGTGCACCAAGAGCCACCACACACAGACGAATCCTGGACATGGGCTTCAAATGTCGTATTTCTCTTGTCAAGCCACTCCTGAACAACAAACAACGTCAGAAGCGTCTTACCTGGGCTAAAGAAAAACGGACCTGGTCTGTTGCTCAGTGGTCCAAAGTCCTCTTTTCTGATGAGAGCAAATTTTACATCTCATTTGGAAAACTAGGACCCAGAGTATGGAGGAAGAATGGAGAGGCACTTAATGCGAGATGCTTGAAGTCCAGTTTGAAGTTTCCAGTCTGTGTTGATTTAGGGAGCCATGTCATCTGCTGGTGTTGGTCCACTGTGCTTCATTAATCCAGGTTCAACGCAGCCGTCTACCAGGAGATTTTGGAGCACTTCATGCTTCCTTTCGCTGACAAGCTCTATGGGGATGCTGACATTTTCCAGGAGGACTTGGCACCTGCCCACACTGCCAAAAGCACCAAAACCTGGTTCAATGACCGTGGGATTACTGTGCTTGATTGACCAGCAAACTCGCCTGACCTGAACCCCATAGTCTCTTGGCAATGCCCCATAGATTAAGATGAGACATAAGACCGAACAATGCAGAAGAGTTGAAGGCTGCTATTGAAGAATCCTGGTCTTCCATAACACCTCAGCAGTGCCACAGGCTGATAGCTTCCATGCCACGCCGCATTGAGGCAGTAATTGCTGCAAAATGGGCCCAAACCAAGTACTGAGTACATATGCATGCTTATACTTTTCAGAGGTCCGATATTGTTCTATGTACAATCCTTGTTTTATTGATTGCATGTAATATTCACATTTTCTGAGATTGTGGATTTGGGGTTTTCATGAGCTGTAGGCCATAATCGCCACAATTATGACAAATCACGGCTTGAACTATCTTGCTCTGCATGTAATGAGTATCTCATATTAGTTTCACCTTTTAAGTTGCATTAGTGAAATAAATGAACTTTTGCACAATATTCAAATTTTTCGAATATCACTTGTATTTCCTGAAATTGTGAGTCTGTCAATTGGTTATAGACCCTCTTTCTGATTGGCACTGTCCAACTGAACCTGGATCAGATGGACAATAGTGGTGACCTACATCAGTCCTTAGGCAGGTTATTAGGAGTGTTGCTACGAT
This sequence comes from Rana muscosa, assembly GCA_029206835.1. Classification (NCBI taxonomy): domain Eukaryota; kingdom Metazoa; phylum Chordata; class Amphibia; order Anura; family Ranidae; genus Rana; species Rana muscosa. The sequence continues at coordinate 1,129,742,616 of CM055122.1, forward strand.
GTGGAAAGGTAAAATCTACGCTGTCCTAGGCAGGGTTTTATTTTCCTGTAAACTTTGCAATTGACATTCTAGGGGTGGCGGACTGACAGATTTTCTCAGCAGAGATGTGAACCCAAGGGATTGTCTCTCCATCAGGAGGTATTCTGGAACATTGGTGTCTGTTGGGAGAAGCTGTATGCTTATCTGGTAGCGTCTTGATTCAACAAGAAGCTAGACAGATTTCTCTACAGGATGCAGGACCCAATGACAGATGTTAAATCGGTATAATCTTTTTACCTCGTCTACTTCAAAGAAATTAAAGGTGTGGCATTCCAGTCATTTTTTAACCTCCATTTTGGTTGCACTCTCAAACGCTGTTCAGCTTTTAGCCAGCGCTCTTTGGCCTCTATCAGAATGGCCAGATCTGTGATCTCAAGGACTGATCTTCCACCCTGCTTCTCGAACTTTTGGCTTTGAGAGCTTGGCTGTTTAAATTCATGTTCTTGGAGACGGAGGCATTTGTCTGTTATTCCAGCGATGTTGGAAATCTACTTCCTGCAGGATTTGGTAAGATGTCGAAAACCTATTTTTACTGGTAGGCATCTCTGGGGATTTTCATATGTACCTTTTTTATAGGCTGTGTTCCCTTTTTTTCAGTTATGAGTAGAACAAGGTTTTGGCTCTGGTCACCATCAAGGGCCAGTTATCCACCCTGTCTAGTCTCTTTCAGTGTCCTCTTGCCAATAATTCTCCTACTTCGTTCGTACTTCACATGTTGCTCCACCTGTTTTGGCCCCCACTCCATCCGTGGGATTTAAATCTAGCATTGTTTTGAGATAATTCTGGACATTTCCTGGTTTGTAGTTGCTTTAGTGGCCTTTGCTTTAGCTTGAAAGTTAAGCGTGTTGCTTTTTACCTTAATGAGAATATTGTTAACTCTCATGTCAAACAAGAGAGTTTCTCTCCATTGCATGCATGTGGTGAGGGGCGTCAGGATCTACTTTTCGGCCACCTATTTTAGGCAGACCTATTCCCTGGATTTTTTTATTTTTTATTTCAGAAGGTTCTAGTAGAGATTCTCCTGCTTCTACGTCCACCATTTCTAAGTGGATTCAACAGGTTGTTGTGCATGCCTACGAGTTGAGAAAAAAGGTGCTTTCCTCTCATTAAAGCCCACTCCAACAAATTGGTAGTACAGTACTTGGGTTTTGTCATCGCGCTTCTGTCTCAGATCTGTCAGTCTGTAGCTTGGTCTACTTTTTCACATTCTTCACGATTTAGAAGGTCAATATTACTGTCTTTGTGGATGTTTGTTTTGGCAAAAAAAGTTCTACAAGGGGCTGTTTAATACACTTGTTTTTCCTTTTTGTTATGGGGTTATTCTTGTTTGGTTTTGATGTGCCCACCCCTCTGTTTAGATTGCTTTTGGACGTCCCCTGATAGCTTTTTACCATAAAGCTGGATTCCTCCAAGAACCATGGAGAAAAAGGATTTTTGTAATCCCCATCTAAATTTTCTTGTAGTCCATTGAGGGGACATTGCTCCTCATATGCTTTTTCTTTGGACTGCTTGCTACATCTGAGCAGATGGGAGGGCTTATTCACTAGGGGCTGGCCCTCAGTTTGGGTTGTGTCCCCCCAACCCAAGAATACAATTTGACTGGAAAGGTACAAAAATATGTATATGTGTCATAGTGTAAATGGGGCTAATAAGCAAAGTACATATTCAAAGTACCGGTACATCAAAGTACATCATGTAAACTAGTGTATGAGAGAATTCCAAACTATTTTATACCATGTTTGCCTGTTCCAGAGCCAAGCAGATTTAAAACCCTTTTTTTGTTGAAGACATTCATTTTTCAATTACAAATGTATTAAAAATAAAATATTTAGTTGAAAATATTTCATAGTTGACCTCCAGTTTTGTTTCACACTTTCACATTCTATGTAGTCACCAACCCTTTTTTTTTTTTTTTTATGGAGAGTGTTGTACACGCTTAACTATAATAATGTCTTGTATGCTTGTTGCTAAGGATAGTTTCATGTGTCACCCCCCCCCCCCCCCAGATTGTTTCCCAAAGGATCAGTTCTGTGGACCTGTCCTGTTGTAATTTGGAGCACCTTCCCGAAAACCTGTTTTACAGCCAAGATCTTACCCATCTGAACTTGAAGCAAAATGTTCTCCGGCTTAGCCCTTACTCTGTTGATGAGGGAACTCTTGATGACCTTCAAAGGTAAAAAAATGCCTTTTTGTTCTTTTTTTTTTTTTTTTTTTTTCCCAAGTTTTGCCCGTTTTATTTTCAGTGAGCCCTCCACGTGCATTAATGTTCAAAAAAATACATACTTGCCACTTTGCGCTGTTTTTCATGTTTGACTGCAAATTATTGTGTTGCTCACACAGACGTTCACACAAAGGTATACATGCATCATTAAGCAGCTCCACTTTTGTCAGCACTAGAAGTAGTGATTTCAGGGTCCAGCCGCAACCCCATGTGCCTGTTTAACTTGGTATTGTAGCTTAATAATTAAAGTTAATACTAAAAAATCATTTTTGCCCTTGCTCTATATCAGGGGTCTCTAAACTTTTCAGTACAAGGGCCATATCGTATGTTTAAAATATACACAAACCTCTTCTTCACATCAGATTCCCCCTGTAATATGTTGGTCTTAAAGTGGATATAAACCCTCACATATACCCAGTGAAGTGAACAGCCTCAGATGATACACAGGGATGAAACCAATTTCCCTACATAAGTTTTACATGTATATCTGCAGTCTTCAGCTTTATATACTGTTTAGAAAGTGCACATCCTGTTAGATTTTTCTCTTCCTGGTCCAGCAGGGGAGGGGAGTCTGCCATACACTGTGAGACAGCTGATCGGGGGAGAAAGGCACATACCCCCTCTTCAGAGCCTTGCCGAGCTGTGCTGTGAATTGACCAGCTGTCTGCTAATCTATTTATAGCACCCGCCCTGACACAAATTTCAGGCTGGTTTTATCACATACAGGTGATACTCAAAAAATGTGAATATCGTGCAAAAGTTCATTTATTTCACTAATGCAGCTTAAAAGGTGAAACTAATATGAGATACTCATTACATGCAGAGCAAGATAGTTCAAGCCGTGATTTGTCATAATTGTGGTGATTATGGCCTACAGCTCATAAAAACCCCAAATCCACAATCTCAGAAAATTTGAATATTACATGCAATCAATAAAACAAGGATTGTACATGGAACAATATCGGACCTCTGAAAAGTATAAGCATGCATATGCACTCAGTACTTGGTTTGGGCCCCTTTTGCAGCAATTACTGCCTCAGTGCGGCGTGGCATGGAAGCCATCAGCCTGTGGCACTGCTGAGGTATTATGGAAGACCAGGATATTTCAATAGCGGCCTTCAGCTCTTCTGCATTATTCGATCTCATGTCGGTTTGCTGGCTAATCAAGCACAGTAATCCCACGGTCAATGAACCAGGTTTTGGTGCTTTTGGCAGTGTGGGCAGGTGCCAAGTCCTGCTGGAAAATTACGTCGGCATCCCGATAGAGCTCATCTGCAGAAGGAAGCATGAAGTGCTCTAAAATCTGGTAGACGGCTGCCTTGACCCTGGACATGAGGCACAGTGGACCAACACCAGCAGATGACATGGCTCCCCAAATCAACACAGACTGTGGAAACTTCACACTGGACTTCAAGCATCTTGCAGTGTGTGCCTCTCCATTCTTCCTCCATACTCTGGGTCCTTGGTTTCCAAATGAGATGCAAAATTTGCTCTCATCAGAAAAGAGGACTTTGGACCACTGAGCAACAGACAAGGTCTGTTTTTCTTTAGCCAAGGTAAGACGCTTCTGACGTTTTTTGTTCAGGAGTGGCTTGACAAGAGGAATACGACATTTGAAGCCCATGTCCAGGATTCGTCTGTGTGTGTGTGGTAGCTCTTGATGCACTGACTCCAGCCTCAGTCCACTCCTTGTGAAAGTCTCCAACACTTTTGAATGGCCTTTTCCTGACAATTTTCTCCAGGCTGCGGTCATCCCTGCTGCTTGTGCACCTTTTTCTTCCACACTTTTCCCTTCCACATAACTTTCTATTAATGTGCTTTGATACAGCACTTTGGAAACTTCCAACTTCTTTTGCAATTACCTTTTTGAGGCTTTCCCTCCTTTATGGAGAGGGTCAATGATGCTTTTCTGCACAACTGTCAGGTCCGCAGTCTTTCCCATGATTGTGATTCCTACTGAACCAGACTGAGAGACCATTTAAAGGCTCAGGAACCCTTTGCAGGTGTCATGGCTTAATTAGCTGATTAGAGTGGGACACTTAGAGCCTAGAATATTGCACCTTTTCACAATATTCTAATTTTCTGAGATTGTGGCTTTGGGGTTTTTCATGAGCTGTAAGCCATAATCATCACAATTATGACATCGCGGCTTTCACTATCTTGCTTTGCATGTAATGAGTCCATCTCATATATTCGTTTCACCTTTTAAGTTGCATTAGTGAAATAAATGAACTTTTGCACGATATTGAAATTTTTTGAGTATTGCTTGTATGTCAGAACTTTTCAGAAGTCGTCATGCAGATAACAGAAGAATGGAGCAGGAGAAAGCCATGGGACTTAGGCCTTTGGAGAGCAATAAGAAAACACTACAGATTCATGTCCCTAGCTCAAATTTCATGAATCGTGTTTACATCCTCTTTAAGCACAAGCAGCAACATGAAAAAAGGGGAACTAAATCTAAAACTAAGGTTGGGACTTTAAATGAGGAAATAACTATATATATACCTCCATCCCCATGTTTTGGAACAAGAAGGCTAAATTGGTGGGACTTTATATGAGGCACACAACTGAGTAATTGGACCAATCAATGTACACATTATATTTATTGCAAAAGGGGCATACATACACAAATGAGGAACCAAGTAAAAAGGTAAATAATTATGTTGCCAATTATCAAAGAATAAAATCTAGACAGTACATAGAGGTAGAAGGTTATCTCAACGTATTGTACATAAAAGATGGGGTAAAACACTATATTGATGGGTATCAGTAAGTGGATCTAAACGGTTCAGAATAGCAACAAATTTCAACATGGTACACATAATGATTGCCTAGAGTATGTAAACCAAAATTGGACTTGTAACATGTAGACATGGTAAAAATGATGGATTGGTACATTAAAATAGAAAACCTTCAATATAGTACAGATATAAACCATGGACATAGTAGCATAGCATCATAGGAAGCTCTACGCGTTTCGTGGTTATTAAATACCACTCATCAGGAGCAGATGCGGAATGTGGTGGTATCTATGATAAAGTAGAAAATAGATATAAAGTTACCCAACTAGTATGGTAATACAAGAAGGGAAATGTAAAACAAAATAGAGAGATGGGACATGAGAGGTCCTAAACGGTCTCACCTATCTGTAGTTTAAAGTACGATTATAGATATTATAGATATGGACGGCATCTGGAGGCGTCAAACTGGGAACTGAAGTGGTATCATCAGGGGCACGGCAGGTGCCAGTGACAGTTGTAGGCATAAAAATGGAATCTCCAGTTATCAGCTGTGATTAGTAAATTAGACGGTAGAACTGATTTATTCAATGGATATTTCCCAGGGGTATCTGTGGAAATTGAATAAATTAACAGTAAGCTAATTACACAGTTGATATACTGGGAGGATGAATGCCAAAAGGTGATAGAAAGAAAAGAGACAACAGTGATGGGAAAAGGAAGTTATTAGCCAAAACAGGAACGTGATTAAACCCAAGGTGACATAAAGTGAACATACAAAAGTGAATAGGATAACCCCTGACCTCATGCAGGGTTAAGGTTGACGGTGCAGCTAAATAGCTGAGTAAGGAGGGGGCCCAGTAAGGAACCCACAGTAAAAGTGTAGGGATGAGTAAAAAGTGTAGTGAAACTAATTTTACCTGTAGGGATAATAGAAAGGAAAGGAGTCCAGAACGGTACACCAATGTTGGATGAGTGAAACAAAGTGGCGGGTTGGCACTGTGCATATGTGATATAAATAGCAGCCGTTAGCTAATGATAGCCACCAACGTCACGCTAGCGTCAATGAGGGGGGCGGTGCCGCCGCCAGAGCAACACACTGTGCTCGGCGTTTGGCGCCCAAACCTCCCTCGTGGTGGACGCACATGTCAGCGGCACGACGCCAAGGAGATGACGTCGGCCGCTTGATATGTGGATGTGGCGTCGACACGCATCGAGAGCATCACCTCGCCCCCTAGAGGGGGGGGGAAGGGGAAGCCTCGGTGCGTGTCGCAGCTCCCGGAAGTTGACGGAAGATAGCCTGTCCCCAACTGGTCACTAAAAGGGTGCAAATGCATTGGCCAAAAAATTAGTCACAGGTTATATCAAAGGTAGAAATGGTACAGCAGCAACATGGCACGGGGTGAGAGTCGGAGCAGATCTGAACAGAGGATGGGAGGCAGAGTGGTCCTCTTCTGAATTCTCGGATGACCCTGAATCCTGCTGCCCTGGATGAGCGTCATGCATTTTCATGGTGCAGTCAGGCTGGCTGTTGTCAGTTTAGCGTAGCAACAACTGGCGCCATGTGTCCTGGTTTCTCAGTATCAAGGTTATTGTGCTGGCAGCCAAGACTGCACCATGGAAACACGTGATTTAAACATGAGACACGTGGCTGTGCACTGCATGTGGCACAAGAGCCATAATTTGAGACCCCTGCCCTAATTGGTTGATCTAAGGGAGATTGTGCAATCAGATTATATAGTGTATGGGCCGCTTTAAAACAGAATTGGAGAGGAATACTCCCCTTACCTTCAATGGTCCTTGTCCTACGCTAGCATCCTTTTTTTCTCTGTGCTGGTTTTCGGCCATTTTCATTGGCTGGTGCGGCAAACGTGGCTTGGCCAGCTGCTGTAAACGAATATCGGTGTGTGGCCGCCTTTGGATGTTTACTGTAAAGTGCTTGGGAGTTTATTTTGGATTGCTGTATCTGAGCACTTTCCATCTTTCCATCCATGGTTGTCCTGCTGAGGGGGATCCACTTCTTTACTGGCACTGCTCGGGTACTGCAACATCATCGGAAGTCTGTTGCCACTTCTGGGTACAGCTGGAGGGCCTCCCAATGATGCACTCTTAGGCCCACCCCTCCTCTATGAATGAAAGGCTAGGTCTCCTGGAAAATGTGATGTGCACATCCCAGTCTGCATAGTAGGAGCACTCTAGGTAACCTCTAAAATTGGGAAGTTTGTTTTCAGGGGAAGATTCACTTTAAAGCAGCTACTTCCAGGCTGTCTGTGAACCTCGTGTTTGAGTCCTGGAGTTGGGCAAGTATGTAGACTAAGTTAGAGCTCCTTATTTACGTATTTGCATGAGTGACATTCCTTTTATATGAGCAATGTCAGATGCCAAACTACCAGTTCATTAAACCAATGGCATTACTGAAGACTTTCCATGCAGCAGACTACCTGTAACTTTATATTTTAGGTTGAGGATCCTGAGAAATCCTGCCTGTCTACAGACTAAATGCCTGCTATGATTAGGAGGATAAAACTTAAAATAGCTGGCTGCAAACTGAAATCACAACTTAATTTTTTGTGAAATAAAAAAAGTCCCATGTTCTGTTCTCTCATTAAATTCTGAATGAAGTTTTCCTTCAAGTTTACCATGAGACCATTGCGGATTGCTGAGATAAGTCTGTCATATACCCATGCACTGTTGGTCCTTTGGAAGGAATGTAAGTCTTTGAACAGGCTTGCAATGCATTTTTAATTGTGAAAATAAATCCTTGGAGTCCAGTTCTGATCACAGAATATACAATTTAAGCTTTGAGGAAACTCCCCTTCTACTTGCCTTTGAGAAAGAAGCATGTTTTTTTTCTATAATTCCTAGACTTTTTATATTTAGGAGATTTAGGTAAAGACAAAATAAAACGCAAGTTAAAACTGTAATTGTAGTGTGCCCCCCCTTTTTTTTTTTTACCCCCTTCTCATTCATTGAGGGATACAGGAATTCAGGTGCTGTCAGGTTAAACTGCCACCTACTGCAGGATTCGACACTGGCAAACATAAAAATTGTAAGTCAGCCCCAGGATAACCCTTCAACCAGCATGCCTCAGGTTTATCAGAGTACATTGGTTCCTTGCGCAGCATCCTTGTTTGCCCCTCCCCTGTCCCCCTCCATCAGCACCTGAGTGATGGTGAGCAACTGAGGGAGAAGAGAATACATTGGAATGCTAGTCGGTACCAGTGTGCAAAAGTTTATTTCCTTTTGGAATAATAAATCCCCTCTTAATGTTGGGTATCCTTACCTGTGTGGATGTTGCTGCATTATGGAAAACTATTTTAAAACCATTACTTTTGTTTTTCACATTTTTAGAATGGGGTGCAAAATTTTTAAAGGGTACCTTAACTGAAACAAGGTTGAGAAACGCTGATCTATGGAAAGGTGGAGGATTGTGTCTTTTCACTGCAATGCTTTGATATTTTGTATAGATTTTCAGAGAAGCACATTTACACACAATCATCTGTTACTGACCCAAGTGACTGCTCAAGTAACCCCTTTTTGAGATGGTTGCAGTAACAGGATTTCTAGTGTTCACGGAAAAATACCTGAAAAATATTTAATCATAATTCCTTTGTAGGTGATAAATATTCTCAAAAATTTTCCTCTTGCACTGTGAATATCACTAGGCCTTTGTATTAATCAGCTAGCAGTTGAGATTTAGTGAAGTAAATCAAGGGCAGTTTGGAATAAACTTGTTCTTTGAAAGACTGCTTCCTTTATCTATCTATCTCAGAGTAACAAAGATCCTTTCATTCCTTTTTAGCCTTCCATTCATTTGCCATTTCATTGTACGCATGTGGCTTCCAGGCACCGCCTTCCATCTTATCCTCTTCTCTACACTTGTCCTTATAGTTGTTAGGCAACAGCAAATGAGCTGGTTACACATTCACATTAGGCAGACTCTCATCTGCTGTCTTTATTCACTTCCTTTTGGACACTGTTGAAATTCCGACAGTCACTGCAGAAAATTGCATTTGGCTAGGCTATGTGGTCACACGTAGTAAAACATTACTGAACCAAAAATGAATCCTTTTGTGAGTAGAGCAGCTAATTAGTAAGGTGGTGAGGGAAAATCTTCAACAGCAACAGACAAATATTTTTTTTTTTTAATGTTTCTTTCCAGAATGACTTAGCCTAAAATGGTCATTTGTTCAACTAAATCCATGGTCATCTGACCTTCTGATCCCAAGACTTCCTCTCTCCTTCTGTGCACAGGAGGTAGGTTACTTCAGGTGCTTTCTTATTGATCAGTGCGATATATTGGCAGCTGAAAATTATCGGCCAAGCATAGGTTTATCAGCCTTTTGCCAAAAGAAAAAAAAGGGTGCCGATAATGGCATGCTGCGTCCCATTGACTTCAATGCAAAATCGCGATCCATTGACTTCAATGCAAAATCGTACCAAGCCCCCCCCCAATTCACTTCAATGTGAAAAGCAATTTTGATAAAGTGCACTCTGAATTTTCAGTTTTGGCACAGCAATTTAAATTTTGGTTGATCATTAGTGTCCACGTCACCGCCTGCATTTTGGGTTTTGCCCAGAGATGGGCTTTCTGGAAAACATTTTCTATTCCTGACCATTTTGCTGTTGAAGATTTTCTCTCAGCTCCTTTCTAGTGACACTTGTCGCCTAGACATCCAATGGGGAGAAATCTTTGACATTGTGCCAAATGGTAGTAAAAGCCTAGCAGGGGTTATACACACAAGTTTTTTGCTACAGTTGCAGTCTCTGTTGCAGTATTGCAGACTTCAAAGTAGCCTCTCTAATAGGTAGCATATCATTTGTCTTTTCTTTTATAAAATGGCCACTTTTCTGACGTGTAAACCTTGTATTGTATGCATTGATTCTTGGGCTACAACATTGTTGACTACAGTTTTTAAGCCAAAGTTTAAAAAAAAAAAAAAATGATATTCAAATTTAAAGTATTGAAGGGTTAGAACAGCTGTACTTTTTGATGTTTTGATTTTTATTTCACCTTGCTGTAATTGGAACTGATTGCTGTAATTGGAACTGAGGTTACATTTCCTCAATGGAGACGCATGCAGCTTCAAAAAACAGGACAGTGTTTGTAATCTTTTGCCTTAATGATTTTAGCTGGACTAGTACTGTAAACGTTTTCTATAATAAAAGTAATCATTGTTTTTGTTTTTTGCTGATTTCTTCCAGATTCACAAAGTTGAGGAGCCTCAATCTTTCCAATAATAATTTAGGAGAGTTTCCAATTGCGGTCTGTAGTATCCCAACGCTGACAGAACTAAACCTTTCGTGTAATGCACTTCGTGAGATACCTTCTGCAATAGGAGGCATGCATAAGTATGTATTGGCTATGAGCTATGGTAGTGTTTTTTCTTATTGATCAGTGCTTTAGGCTTAAATCGGCCATGGACGGTTCGACCCATGTATGGGCAGCCTGAATGTATCAAAGTTGATCAGCTTGGGTACAACCAGCCTGTCTGTTTTTACATGAGATTATCGCTAGCGGCTGGTCTAGACACTAGCGATAAATACTGTTCTCCCAGCAGGGACGGCTTCTCCAGCCGGGAGAAAGCACTGGCTCAGTGGGAGGGATTCCCTTGTCAACACTTGCTCCATCTTTTTGGCCAGCCTCAATCCTGTTTGCTTGAAGTTTGTAGTGTTGATTTGAATGTCATTGGATTACATTTTTTTTTTGTTTTTAATGCATGCCAGGCTTTTGATTTGAAGTGGCGATTTAAAGTAAGACTTCATTTTGAATGGCATGGGAAAACAGAGCTTTTTTCAGGATTGTTCATGTTTGTGTATCTATTGGATAATTTTGTGGTCACAAAAGAGGAGAAACCTTCCCAAAAGCAGCAAAAACCCTGTCCATATTCAAAACCAAAAACTTTTGATGGGAGTTCCAATTGAATCTATTTAAAAGGAATGTATGGGGGCGTGTTTTTTATTTTTTTTAAATAATCATACCTACCTAGGTGAATGCAACATCTGCCGATCGTTCAGTTCTCACAGCAACGTGAGCAGAGAGCTGCTGATTGTCAGTCAGCAGCACTCTGCCCCCCCCCCCCGCTCACTGGAGCACTGTGCTGTGGAGAGGGCAGGAGTGGTCAAGTGGCCAGCTCAGGCTCTCAGTAGCTCACTGGGAGGTGTGCCGGTCCAGGAATGTGGGCAGATCCCGACTCTATTGTTGCGATCTTGTTTGTGCCTGGACCGGCTCTGTGATGTCAGCCAACAGCATGCTGTCTGCTGAGAATGGGTCACAGGAGAACAAATTGCTTGGCTGTACTTCTCCTTTAATGGCATTGTTTAAAAAGGCAGTGTGGTGAATGTCTATTTCTGGAGCATTGTTTATAAACTTCACTCCAGAAATAGCCTTCGGGCTCGGTTCACACTTGTGCGATTCGGGAACCCTGCGAATCCACTGCGGGTTCCCGCATTGCATTGGCAATTTTCATCTCGCATATCGCACTGCTAACTGACAGTTCGGACATGAATCGGATCGCATAGGTGTGCACACCCATGCGATCCGATTCTGGTGCGGACCAAAAAAAGGGTCCTGTGCAAGTTTGATCCGAATGCGATATCAGCCATACTATGTGCATGGCTGAAATCGCATTGCACGTACATGTGAATTGCAGGTGCAAATCACATCACATGCGATATCGCATTATGCACAAATGTGAACCAGGACTCGGTAAGTGCGTTTGATAATGTCTTGTGACACATGATCATTGTTGTGACTGCTGTGTACTGTTCATATTTGTGAGCTCATCTTTTTTTTTTTTTTTTTTGTTCAGCCCCCTGGGTTGAACGGAAAAAAAAGCGTCCCGTGTGTACCCAGCATTATCTTGCACATCTGATCAGTAACCCTTTCATTTCCATTCCCCTGTTGTATATGATCTATACATTAACAGCTTCACATTTTCCCGCTGTATATGACTTGTATATTTAATGTCTCTTTACTAAGTGCACCATTACAAAGCTCCATATTGTAATCCCCTCAATGTTGGCATTTTTGGTTCATTTCAAAAAATGTGTGGCAAAAATGGATCACCTTAGGAGGGGTCTACTTTCCAAAAAGCGGTAATTCCAGAAGTTTTTGTACTGTCCCAAATATTTGCTATGTTTATAACAGAACGTGTGTTTTTTTTGTTTTTTTTCCCTTTCTACAGTAAAAATTAGAAAAACACTAATCCGAGCAGTATTAAACCCAAAATGTTATTACCGATATATTGCAGCTTACTGATTCTTAGATGTAATGACTGGAATTTTTTTTTTTTTTTTTTTTTGTTCTAGGCTTTTTTTCTCTTTTTTTTTTTTAACTTGGTGATTCTGCCAGTAAGTCTGATCTTTTTCAATGAACATACTGTCCTGCAGATGTAGCAATTGAGGGTTGAGACAAACCATTTAACACTGACTGGGGTGCTTACTATGATCAACCTTTATGCCTCTGTCTCCTAGGCGTCCAATCCGATCGCCTGTCCTTTCAGCCAATGGGGTGACGGGTCTCGGACCCGTTTCCTGATTGGCAGGGATGAGGATCAGTGTGACAATAGCGAATATTCGTTCGCCATTGAAACATACCTGGGTGGGCTCGGTTCGCAGTGTTCTGTGCCCCGAGCTCACTCTATTTTGAAGCCTATTAGAGCCTCTGGCACTAATCGCGTACTTCAAAAAAACACCGCCCCCCTATTGGTATCGATGCGTCCTGCATGGGGGCAGGACACATGGATGGGGGTGGGGGCAGCACCCATGTGCTCCTAATAGATGGGCCATCCCTGTTAAGGGTTAGTAAACTGCAGTATATTACATTTTTGGTTTTAGGTTTGCTACCAACAAAAAAGTTTCACTGGTTTAAAAAAAAGGGAAGAAAAGTATTTTGATTAGTGTTGCACGACCAAGTATTTTTAAGTCAAACCATCACCGCACTGAAAACACAACAATGGCACAGTAATGAAGAGATATTACTGGCTGGTACTGAAGTGGTTAAAGACCTGTAGAACTTGTGGAAATGACAAAGCATTATTTTTCATGGCAGCTAATTTGGTTTGCCTTACAGAATCTGTAATCGTTTTGTCGTTTGCATTTTTGCCTCTTTGTTGCTCAGATGTGATATTGGTCAGATATTATATAGCGCTTTCTGATTGCTAAAGTCAAAAACATCAGGAATATGCAACCTTGCTTTCTGCTGTGCTGACATCTATTTTACTATGAAATCTCTCTGAAGCTTTTATCATATTTTGTAGTAATATGTTTTTTACACCTACTAGCTTGCAGACATTCCTTCTGGATGGCAACTATCTCCAAACGCTGCCTTTAGAGCTGGGGAAACTGAGCCAGCTCAGCTATTTGGGCCTCTCATTCAATGAATTCACAGAAATCCCAGAGGTACTGGAGAAAATGCAATCCGTTGACAAACTATGCATGCCTGGAAATTCTCTGCAGGTGTTAAACCTGAAGATCCTCAGACAGCTTCCTCATATCAAACACGTGGATTTAAGGTAAAGGCTGTATGTAGTTTTTTGATCTTGCACTGTCCAACTTTGTTCTGAAACCCTTATGTATGTTGCTGCCAAGCTCTGCATTTAACAGTCGCCCCTTAGGACATACCTGCACGTCCTCGGGTTGAAGTTGTTGTTATACCAGGATGATTGTTGCACCCGCAAGCATCATCCCAGTATCAAAAATTTCAGTCAGCAATGAGCTTTCTTGTAGAAGTGATCCAAGTGGCTATACAGCTGCACGATCAATTCTACAGGGTGCAGAAGGGAGCCCACACCTCCATTCTCTGTCTGCCTTTACCAGGCTTTGGGGTAAAGCGGTTAAACAATTTTTTTTTCTTTCTCATGACAGATGAAGATAAATAGATGCGTACGTACTACAAAATGTGCACTGCATGCTTTCCGACACTTTTTTATTTTTAAACAAGATGGGACACCGGTATTGGTTTTAAAACTCCTAGGTTATAGTACTCCCCAGAAAATTGTGATCCTTGTGACGTGTGATGGCTAGGGATTTTTCTGCAGCCTAGTACTTGTGTAGAAATCTTATTCTACATAATGCACGACACAGTTGCCTTGGATGAGCCATGTGCTATGTAGCTTTAAGGGCTATTTATTAACCAAGCTCTCCAAAGCTGTAAAAACCTTCCTTGATACAAATATGTCAAAGCTTACTGTGTAATGAGCCTTATACCCTGTTTATACAACAGGTTATGCTAGAAACCAAAACCACATCTAGAAAAATCACAAAGTTGCTACATGGGAACTGTCATATGTACAGTCTTGCTCCCAAAATTTCAACTTGTAAAGTGGTTCTAAATTTATCAAGAGGTAACATAAAGTCAACATTATCCTTACTGGAATAAGTAAATAGGACAATACCAGTTGCACTTCTGTAAAATATACAGACAAGAGTTATGCAAAGATTCTCATTGAAAGCCATTTGTTGTAGGAAATAGTCATCTTACGAAAAATAAAATGAAAGTCAGCAGCTACAAATACTGCAGCTGCTGACTTTTTTAATAAATGGACACTTACCTGTCCAGAGAGTCCATGATATTGGCACCGCAGCCAATCTTTGGATTGGCTGTCGGGTGCAGCCGCTACCATTGCCGCTAAGGGAACCCGGCAGTGAAGCCTTTCGGCTTCACAGCCGGTTCCCTACTGTGCATGCGCTTTCTAATTGGCCCGGCGGCAGAATGAGGAGGGGGGGCCTAGCTTTGCTGCGGCGCCATCTCTGTAAGTGGGGAAGGGGGGGGGTCAAAAAACAGGCCCCCCCCCCCCAATGTGGGACCCCAGTGGGGGATGACGACACTTTGAGTAATTAGAAAACATAAGGCCCCAAACATTCCAGACTGCGGAAACATACTGCTTGTAGTGTGCGTGTTGTACATTTTAGTCATAGATGACTTTACACAACAAGAAAACTGGTTTCTTTCCAAAAGGAACTATTCACAGCAAAGCACTTCCTATGCTTTTGTTTACAAAACCCATATCCCGTAAGACTAGTTTGAGCACTTTAAATACATTTTTGGAATATTCCTTACTTGCAAGTTTAAACCCTCATTACTCTAATATGTTTACTTTTGTGCTTTTAATACAGGAAAAAGTCAATTTTCTGTTTGACTAGGGGGGATGGTAATTTGACACATTTTCCAATGTGCAATGAACTGGACCCATAGCAGTTTGATTGAAATTAATGTTCTTTAACAAAAAAAAATATTTGACACCCTGCTGATTTTGTACGTTTGCCAACTGACCAATAAATGATCAGTTTATAATTTTAATGGTGTGTTTATTTTAACAGTGAGACAGAATAACAACAAAAATCAAGAAAAACGCATTTCAAAAAAGTTATAAATTGATTTGCATTTTAATGAGTGAAATAAGTATTTGATTCCCATTCAATCAGCAAGATTTTTGGCTCCCAGGTGTCTTCTATTCAAGTAACGAGCTGAGATTAGGAGCACTCTCTCAAAGGGAGAACTCCTAATCTCAGCTTGTTACCTGTATAAAAGAAACCTGTCCACAGAAGCAATCAATCAGATTCAATCTATCAACCATGGCCAAGACCAGAGAGTTGTCCAGGGATGACACAGACAAGATTATAGACCTACACAAGACCTCTCACCTCTGCCAAGCAGCTTGGCAAGAGGCTGACGGTGCAATTATTTGCAAATGGAAGAAACACAAAACACTCAATCTCCTTCCGGCTGGGGCAAGTTCTCACCACGTAGCGTTTTAATGATCATAAGAACAGTAAGGCATCAGCCCAGAACTACACAGGAGAATCTTGTCAATGATCTCAAGGCAGCTGGAACCATAGTCACCAAGAAAACAATTGGTAACACACTACACCGTGAAGGACTGAAATCTTGCAGCGCCCGCAAGGCCCGCCAGCTCAAGAAAACACATGTGCAGGTCCGTCTGAACTTTGCTAATGAACATCTGAATGATTCAGGGGAGAACTGGGTGAAAGTGTTGTGGTCAGATAAGTGCAAATTCAAGCACTTTGGCAGCATCAACTCTACTTGCTGTGTTATGGAGGAGGAGGAGGAACCTTACCTATGACCCCAAGAACACTATTCCCACTGTCAAACATGGAGGTGGAAACATTCTGCTTTGGGGGTCTTTTTCTGCTAAGGGGACAAAACAACTTCACTGCATCAAAGGGATGATGGAAGGTGCCATGTACTGTCAAATCTTGGGTGAGAACCTCCTTCCCTCAGCCAGGGCATTGAAAATGGGTCTTTGATGGGTATTCCAGCATGACAATGACCCAAAACACATGGCCAAGTGCACAAAGGAGTGGAGTGGCCTAGCCAGTCTCCAGACCTTAATCCCATAGAAAATATGTGGAGGGAGCTGAAGGATCAAAGTTACCAAATGTCAGCCTCAACCTTAACCACTTAAGCCCCGGACCAATATGCAGCATAAGGACCTGGCCCCTTTTTGCGATTCGGCACTGCGTCGCTTTAACTGACAATTGCGCGGTCGTGCGACGTGGCTCCCAAACAAAATTGGCGTACTTTTTTTCCCATAAATAGAGCTTTCTTTTGGTGGTATTTGATCACCTCTGCGTGTTGTTTTTTATTTTTTTGTGCTATAAACAAAAAGCGACAATTTTGAAAAAAATGCAATGTTTTTTACTTTTTGCTATAATAAATATCCCCAAAAAATATATATAAAAAAATGTTTTTCCTCAGTTTAGGCCGATACGTATTCTACATATTTTTGGTAAAAAAAATCGCCATAAGCGTTTATTGATTGGTTTGCGAAAAAGTTATAGCGTTTACAAAATAGGGGATAGTTTTATGGCATCTTTATTAATTATTTTTTTTACTAGTAATGGCGGCGATCAGTGATTTTTTGTGACTGTGACATTATGGCGGACACATCGGACACTTTTGACCCATTTTTGGGACCATTGTCATTTTCACAGCAATCAGTGCTGTGAAAATGACACTGGCAGTGAAGGAGTTAACCAGAAGGGGGTACTGTAGGGGTTAATTGTGCCCTGATGTGTTTTGCTTACTGTGGGGGGCGTGGCTTAGCGTGTGACATCACTGATTGTCGTCCCCTATGACAGGGAACAGACGATCAGTGACAGGCTCACTAGGAAGCACGGGGAGAGGTTTGTTTACACTTACCTCTCCCCGTTCTTCCTCTCTGTGACCCGATCGTGGGACACCAGCGGCGAGCGGGTCCGCTGTTCGCAGCGGGGACGGTCACGGAGAAGAGAACCGGGTCACGAGCGTTCACGACCCATGGCTGGGCTCTTAAATGGGACGTACCTGTACGCCCATGTGCCCAGCCGTGCCATTCTGCCGACGTACATCGGTCCTCAAGTGGTTAATGACTTGGAGAGGATCTGCAAAGAGGAGTGGGACAAAATCCCTCCTGAGATGTGTGCAAACCTGATGGCCATCTACAAAAAACGTCCGACCTCTGTGATTGCCAACAAGGGTTTTGCCACAAAATACGAAGTCATGTTTTGCAAAGGGGTCAAATACTTTTTTCACTCATTAAAATGCTACTCAATTTAGAACTTTTTTTTAAATGCGTTTTTCTTCGTTTTTTTGTTTTTGTTGTTCTGTCTCTCACTCTTAACCACTTTGCACCCGTCATACGACTAATGACGGCCGCAAAGTGGTTCTACAATGCCGGGAGGCCGTCTTTATACGGCCTCCGCTCCTCCGGCCACTGGGGGGCGCGCGCGTGCCGGGCGCATCACTGAGATGCCGATGCGCGTGCCTGGCGGCCGCGATGTCCGCCAGGTACCCGCGATCGGCCGGTACAGAGACAAGGACATGGATCTGTGTGCGTAAACACACAGATCCATGTCCTGTCAGGGAGAGAGGAGACTGATGCTGTGTCCCTTGTACATAGGGACACAGATCGGTCTCCTCCCCCAGTCCCCTCCCCCCACAGTAGTAATCACACATTAGGGAACATATTAACCCCTCCCTCGCCCCCTAGTGTTAACCCCTTCCCTGCCAGTCACATTTTTACAGTAATCGTTGCAGTTTTATAGCACTAATCGCTGTATAAATGTGAATGGTCCCAAAAATGTGTCAAAAGTGTCCGATGTGTCCGCCGCAATATCGCAGTCCTGACAAAAATCGCAGATCGCCGCCATTACTAGTAAAAAAAAAAAAAAGTCAGAATTCTTTCCCCTATTTTGTAGACGCTATAACTTTTGTGCAAACCAATCACTATACGCTTATTGGGATTTTTTTTAACCAAAAATATGTAGAATACCACCTATCGGCCTCAAAAAAAAAATTGGGATATTTATTATAGCAAAAATCCAAAAATAGTGTGTTTTTCTTTTTGTTTTTTAATTGTCGCTCTTTTTTGGTTTATAGCGCAAAAAATAAAAACCGCAGAGTTGATCAAATACCACCAAAAGAAGGCTCTATTTGTGGGGAAAAAAGGACGTCAATTTTGTTTGCGAGCCACGTCGCACGACCGCGCAATTGTCATTCAAAGCGACGCAGTGCCAAAAGCTGAAATTTCGCTTGGGCAGGAAGGGGGTTTATGTGGCCAGTAAGCAAGGGGTTAAAATAAACCTGCCATTAAAATTATAGACCATTTCTTTGACAGTGGGCAAGCGTACTAAATCAGCAGGGGATCAAATACCTTTTTCCCTCGCTGTAAATGTGTATACTGTGGGGTTGATTTTCATAAAACTGGGAGAGTGCAAATTCTGGGGCAGCTGTACATGGCAGGTATCCAATCAGCTTCTAACTTCAGCTCGTTCAAATAAAGTGGTTCTAAAGGCACACTCTTTTTTTATCTTCATGCATTCTATGCATGAAGATTAAAAAAAAAACTGTGCGTAGCAACCCCCCTAATACTTACCTGAGCCCCATCTTGATTCAGTCATGTTGCATGAAAGTCTTGGCTGTCCGTGACTTCTCCGGGCTCTCCCGTGCCATCAGGGACCCGGAGAGAATCGTCCGGCGCCAGTGGTGGGTCACGTGACGAGCATAGAGATGACTGGTGACCAGTCATCTCTATGACCGTCGGAGGCCCGGGTGCGATGTGATTACATCACGCCCGGGTTCCCAAAGGTAAACAAAGCTGCGATTGTGGCTGAAAGCATGAGATCAGTGATTTATTTTTCCCGATCTCATGCTTTCCAGCCTGGAGGAGAGATGTGGGGTCTTATTGACCCCGCATCTCTCCATAAAGAGGACCTGTGGCATACCATTCCTATTACAAGGGATGTTTACATTCCTTGTAATAGGAATAAAAGTGCTCAAAATTTTTTTTTTTTAAAGTGTAAAAATATTTTTTTTTAAACGCCTCTGTCCCCGGTAGCTCGCGCTCAGAAGCGAACACACACGTACGTCCTACCCACATATGTAAACGCTGTTCAAACCACATATGTGAGGTATCGCCGCGTGCGTTAGAGCGCGTGCAACAATTCTAGCTCTAGACCTCCTCTGTAATTCTAACCTGGTAACCTGTAAAAATTTTCAAAGCGTCGCCTATGGAGATTTTTAAGTACCGAAGTTTGGCACCATTCCATGAGTGTGCGCAATTTTAAAGCGTGACATGTTGGGTATCTATTTACTCGTCGTAACATAATCTTTCATATTTTACAAAAAAATTGGGCTAACTTTACTGTTTTTTGTTTTTTAATTCCTGAAACCATTTTTTTTTCCAAAAAAAAAGGAGTTTGAAAAATTATTGTGCAAATACCGTGCAAAATAAGTTGCAACAACCGTCATTTTATTCCCTAGGGCAGTGATGGCGAACCTTGGCACTCCAGAGGTTTTGGAACTACATTTCCCATGATGCTCATCTAAACTGCAGAGTGCAAGAGCATCATGGGAAATGTAGTTCAAAAACCCCTGGAGTGCCAAGGTTCGCCATCACTGCCCTAGGGTGTCTGCTAAAAAAACATATATAATGTTTGGGGTTCTGAGTAATTTTCTAGCAAAAGAATGATGATTTGTACATGTAGGAGAGAAGTGCCAGAATAGGCCCGGTATGGAAGTAGTATAAAAAGCCCTGTATGGAAAGGGTTAAACAAAACAAAAAACAAGACTTTCATAGTACTTTAAGCTTTGACAATGAAACCTGGAAGCTAATTGGTTTCTATGTAGAGCTGCACTATATTTTGCACTCCAGTTTTAGTAAATCATCCACTGTGTGCATGTGTCCCTCTCTTCTACATGGTCTTCTCCAATTAATTTCTTATAGAATGATGTGTTGTGCTTTGTTTTGTTTTTTATGTAATTGTAAAACCTCAGCATGATATAAATCCTGTGACGACCAATGTTTTTTGAAGCCTTGTTTCTTGTTTGCGATTGAAATGTATGTACTCAGTGGTAAAACTGCCTTACAGTGCACCTACATGATTGCAAAAAGTATCGCACATGAACTTTTATGGCATCCCAGTCTTAGTCCGTAGGGTTCAATATTGAGGTGGCCCACCCTTTGAAGGTATAACAGCTTCAACTCTTCTGGGAAGGCTGTCCACAAGGTTTAGGAGTGTGTCTATTGGAATGTTTGACCATTCTTTCAGAAGCGCATTTGTGAGGTTAGGCACGGTTGTGGACGAAAAGGCCTGGCTTGCAGTCTCTGCGCTAATTCATCCCAAAAGTGTTCTGTATGGTTGAGGTCAGGACTCTGTGCAGGCCAGTCAAGTTCTTCCACCTCAAACTCGCTCATCCATGTCTTTATGGCCCTTGCTCTGAGTAACAGTTACAAATGATAAAATGTTTCAATGTAACTTTCTGTATTCCTATCTGTGCAATGTTGATGAACATTGTCAGACTGCTTTTTTTATTATTCTTGATAGCTCTTGCTACCGATGACCTCTGTGTACTCGGCAATGCAGTTTATTAATTAGAGCTGGATTGCCAGGTACTGGAACAGGAAAGGATCCCGGCAACAGGGCAGAAGGACTAGACGTACTAGAACACTGCTTGTGTAGGTGTGCAATAATGTTTTTGGACGTGTCTAGTACGCCCAGAGTCTGCAACTGGTGAACATATACGGTGCCTTGAAAAAGTATTCATACCCCTTGAAATTGTCCATTTTGTCATGTTACACAACGTAAATGTATGTATTGGGATTTTATGTGATAGACCATCACAGTGGCATAGAATTATGAAGTGGAAGGAAAATGATAAATGGTTTTCTAAAGTTTTTACAAATATGTGAAAAGTATGGCGTGCATTTTTATTCAGTCCCCCTAAGTCAATACTTTGTAGAACCACCTTTCGCTGCAATTAGAGCTGCAAGTCTTTTTGAGGGTGTCTCTACCAGCTTTGCACATCTAGAGTAAAATTTTTGCCTATTTGCAAAATTGCTCAAGCTCTGTCAGATTGGATGAAGAGCATCTGAACAGCAATTTTCGAGTCTTGCCACAGATTCTCAATTGGATTTAGGTCTGGACTTTTGGGCCATTCTAACACATGAATATGCTTTGGTCCAAACTGCAGCCTGGGGGCCAGATTTTCTTGCCTTTATCCGGCCCTCTGGGCAATACTCTTCCCACTGATGCACTATTCTTCCAACTGACATTAACAATGGGGCACCATTTCTCCTATTGACACCAACAGTGGAGTGCTATTCTTCAAAATGATACCAACGATGGGGCACTATTCTTCCAACTCATACCAAATGTGATGTTTACTCCCACTGATGCCAAGAAAATTTCCACTTCCGCTGGCCACAGTCTGGCCCCCCTAAAGTCTAATGGACAAATCAACTGGCCCTTTGTTCAGAAAGTTTGGAGACCCCTGATCTAAATCATTTCATTGTAGCTCTGTCTGTATGTTTAAGGTGGTAGTTCTGTTGGCAGGTGAACCTCCACCCCAGTCTCAAGTCTTTTGCAGACTAACAGTTTTTTTCTAAGATTTTCCTGTATTTGGCTCCATCTATCTTCCCAGCAACTCTGATCAGCTTGCCTGTCCCTGCTAAAGAAAAGCATCCCCACAACATGATGCCACCACCACCATGTTTCACGGTGTGGACGATGTGTTCAGGGTGATGTGCAGTGTTAGTTTACCGCCACACACAGCATTTTGCTTTTAGGCCAAAATTAAATTTTTCGGCTCATCTGACCAGAGCACCTTCTTTTACTTGTTTGTCTTGTCCCCCACATGGCTTGTCGCAAACTGGATGATTTATGGCTTTCTTTCAACAATGGCTTTCTTCTTGCCACTCTTCCATAAAGACCATATATGTGGAGTGCATGACTAAGGCTCCATGTACACAGAAGCTGATAAACTGCAGTTTATTGGTGTAACGAGCCCCTTGCTCGCTCGGTTCCACTCTCCCGACACTCCTCTGCTACTATTGGATCATATTGCAGATTGCAACGTCTGATGGTTCGGTCATCCGATGCTCCGGGATTCAAACTACAGCTATGTGTTCTAAGCTATAACAAATGGATTAGAATGTCAAACACCAGGCAGGCTGTATGTAAGTTCAAACAGGAATCTCCTTCACTGTGGTGGTTTGAAGTGTCCCAGGAACTGGAGGGAAAATCCCACAGCTGCCAACCAATGTAACGGCACCCCAAATACGAAAGGGGGGAACGCCGTTTAGATCTCTTCCCTCTCCTAGACACAAATTCACTGCCGATACTCCACAGCCAGACGACCACTTCCCATAGGAGTCTATCCCTGAAAGATACAGAGTGCATCTCGTTCTTTCAGAAGGATTAATTCCTATGGGAAGTGGTCGTCTGGCTCTGGAGGATCGGCAGTGAATTTGTGTCTAGGAGAGGGAAGAGATCTAAACGGCGTTCCCCCCTTTCGTATTTGGGGTGCCGTTACAATTGGCGTTTTTTTTAAAAAGCCCATTAACTGCACTCTATGTTGGCCTATGTGTTCATATACACATAAAGTTTTTTTTAGCTTTAATGAGCAGTGGAGTTAATGGTCTTTTTCCCTATTCGTCTTTCAGGACAGCCACAATGAGAGACCTAGGCTCCTCCCTTTCCACAGGAAACACTGCGCCAGCACATATAAATTCTTACTTCCCCTGCCGGCCTTCAGTTGTTAGTGTTTCCTCCGGAGGGGAGACACTGTGCAAGGAGCCAGACTAAATCAGTCAGGGGACTGAGGCATTTCTTACCTGAAAGGAAGCAGGGGCTTCCAGGGTTTTATTGTGGGTTAGTCACCCACCTTCCGTGAGCCACCCCAGCCTGGTCGAGTGCGGCTGAAGGCTGAGGGACCCCTATCGCGTCCACAGGGCCGCAGCAAGGAGGCAGCCCGCCCTCCGTGTATATGGATACATGCCGCATTTTTGGAACCCGCGGGCCGGACGACGTGGCGACGTCATTTCCGGCGGAGGGCGGATGCTTTCCCTTTAACCCGCGACTTCCGGGTCGCGGCGCTGATAGGGGCCCAGGCAGAAGCTGGAGAGAGTCCAAATCGCGCACAGGCAGCGTGGGATTCAACGGAGGCAGCCATCTGCAGTCAATATGTCGGAAGCAGAGGCTCAAGCGACACACACTGACTCCACCTCCAGCCTTCCTAAGGTAAGAGTACCCTGGGGTGGGTTCCTCTCTACCTAGGAATACCCCTCCATGCATGGTTCCTGTCCATGGGGGGGTAATCCCCCTGGGTGGTCAGGGGGGGGAGACACTGATGCCTTACATATAGAAGGTTCAGCGCTCTCCGGGGGTTGTACTTATTTGTCAAAAATATATATATATATATATATATATATATATATATATATATATATATATATATATATATATATATATATATTTTTGTACTAAATTTTTTTGTATGATTTTATTGTCTTCCTGTATTCTAGAAGGCTACAGAGAAATCGAGATCAACCCATACCTCTAAAAAGAAGTGTGCATCCTGTAGGGACACGCTAAAGGAGGCATGGGGGAAGGTCTTATGTAAAAATTGTATTGACACCCTGGTGAAAGGGATTCAGAGCAGGAGTCTGGACTGGCAGCTTCCGTGAAGGAGCTCTCGTCCACCTTTTCATCTTTCAAAAGTTTATTTGAAAGATTTCAACCCCCCTCTGTTCCCACTTCCCAGGATACAACCCCCCCACCGGCTCAGGGCCCTGTACCGGCTAACCCTGCCACTACTTCAAGGGCAGAGGAGGTTGCAGGCCCTTCCGGTGTACAACAGGCACATCCAGATAGTGTCACCTCTGAGTCTCAAGAGGACTCAGACGGAGAAGCCCAGGACGGGGAGTCCAGGAAAACCTCCAGGTATAAGTTGTCCCTGGATGAGGTAGATGACCTCTTGGGAGCAATTTATACCACCCTCGGTATACAGACCGATAAAAAACCCTTGACCCTTCATGATAAAATGTATAAGGGTCTGGGTGAACAGAAGAAAAAAGTCTTCCCTGTACACAAAGTACTGATTGACACTGTCAAAAGGGAATGGCAGGACCTCGAGAGGAAGCCCTTCTTTTCTACATCTCTAAAAATAAGATTTCCTTTCTCGGATGACCCAATGTCCATTTGGAATAAAAAAATAATAATTAGACGCCGCCTTCTCCCAGGTCTCTAGGAACACGGACCTAGCGTTCGAGGACATGGGAGCTTTGGCGGACGTCATGGACAAAAGGATAGACTCCCTACTAAAGAAAACCTGGGACTCTACTATGGGTAATTTAAGGCCTGAGATGGCCGTTACAGTTGTGGCCCGCAACTTGGAACATTGGCTCCTTAAAATCCAGGAGCACATTGAGGCTGGGACGGCTAAAGAAACAATTCTAGCTTCCTTTCCGACTATCCTGCAAGGAGTTGCTTATATAGCGGACGCCTCTGCGGAATCTGTCCGCATGTCAGCCAGATCGGCAGCCCTGGCCAACTCTGCCAGAAGAGCCCTCTGGCTGAAGACTTGGCCAGGCGACAGTGCCTCTAAGGCTAAGCTGTGTGGGATACCCCTAACGGGAGACCTACTCTTCGGCCCCGGTCTCGATTCGGTTCTGGACCGGACGGCAGATAAAAAGAAGTCCTTTCCCCCCAAGCGGAAGGCCCCAGTATTTTCAAAAAAGGGGTTTCGTCCGCAGGGTCAGAAGGCGGCTCCCAGGCCTGAAAAACAAAGAAAGACCTGGACCCCTAAAGGCAGAGGTGGAGCGATTTTTCGCGCTCCTCAACAGCCCGGGAAAAACCCCTGACTCTCTAGTCAGAGTGGGAGGAAGACTGGGGATCTTCCTCCCACTATGGGAGACAATTTCCCCCAACCAATTTATTCTGGGGATTATAAGAAGGGGGTACCATTTAGAGTTTGCAAGGCCCCCCCCCCCCCAAAGAGATATCTTGTCACTTCTCTTCCCAAGTGCAGGGAGAAATCCCAAGCCTTGTTGGGAGCTCTGGAAAATCTGGAAAGTCAGAACGTAGTATGCAGAGTTCCAGAAGCAGAGGAGGGAAGGGGATTCTATTCTCACATTATTGTGGTAAAGAAACCTTCCGGAGAGTTCAGACTAATTCTGAACCTAAAGCCCCTGAACAGATCAATTGTATACAAACGATTCCGGATGGAGTCGATTTTTTCTGTCAGGGCCCTCCTCCCCCCGATTGCTTCATGGTGTCTCTGGATCTCAGAGACGCATACCTGCACATCCCAATTGCAGAAAACTCTCAACGTTTTCTATGTCTAGCAGTCAACCTAGACGGAACAGTAGTGCACCTACAGTTCAAAGCACTGCCATTCGGGCTATCCTCGTCCCCCCGCATTTTCACCAAGGTTCTGGCGGAACCGTTGGCGTTTCTGCGACTTCAGGGAGTATCCATCATAGCTTACCTGGACGATCTGCTTCTATTCGCAGCATCCCCAGAACAGCTATCCAGAGACCTGGAAAAAACAAGGAGTGTCCTTACGCACCTAGGGTGGCTTCTAAATTTAGAGAAGTCCAGCCTAGTCCCGTCACAGAGGATAACGTACCTAGGGTACACTTTGAACTCAACTCTTTTGAGAGTATTCCTCCTGATGGAGAAGATCCTGAAGTTAGACAGGGCAGTGACGTCCCTTCAGAGCAACCTCCAAGTGACAATAAGATATCTGATGTCGACATTGGGTCTGTTGACATCCACGCTCCCAGCAGTCCAATGGGCAGGACTGCACTTTCGCCCACTACAAGCCTTCGTTTTGAAGATTTGGGACCACAGTCTAGAACAGGGGTCTCAAACTAGCGGCCCTCCAGCTGTTGCAAAACTACAAGTCCCATGAGGCATTGCAAGGTTGACAGTTACAAGCATGACTCCCACAGGCAGAAGCATGATGGGACTTGTAGTTTCGCAACAGCTGGAGGGCCGCTAGTTTGAGACCCCTGGTCTAGAAGTTCTAGACAACCTGGTTCATGTACCTGCTCAGGTAAAGAGATCCCTCTGGTGGTGGAGGAGGGTTTCAAACCTGCCGCAGGGGCGTCTGTGGTTTATCCCGGTATCTCGGGTGATAACCACGGACGCAAGTGGCAAAGGCTGGGGGGCACACCTGGGATCCCTTCCAGTACAGGGCACCTGGGAGTTAGAGGAACTAAACAGGTCGTCCAACTGGAAAGAGCTGAGAGCAGTGGGTCTAGCGCTCAAGTTTTTCCAGGAGCAACTCTGGGGTCACCACACTCAGGTGAGGTCAGACAACTCTTCGGCCGTAGCCTATTTGAACAAGCAGGGCGGCACAAGGAGCGGAGTCTTGTCGGCCCTAGCAGCAGACATTCTGGGCTGGGCCGAAATCAACACACTCTCACTCTCAGCAATCTTCTGAGGCGAGAGGAAGGTCATAGCAGACTTCCTCAGTCGGACACAACTGAGAGAGAGCGAATGGGTCCTCAATCAGGAGGTTTTCCTGCTCTTAACCAGGAGGTGGGGCCCACCAGAGGTGGACCTCTTCGCGTCAAGAAAAAAACGCAAAAACCCCCTGGTTCTTCTCTCTAAACAGGGGAGAGGGAGAGTTGGGAGTGGACGCACTAACCCAAAGTTGGGAATTCAGAATGTGTTATGCATTCCCACCACCAGTTCTGTTGCCCGCTGTTCTAAGGAAGTTTCAGGTAGAAAACACTTCCCTGATTCTAGTGGCACCACATTGGCCCAAGAGAGCATGGTTCTCAGTTCTCAAACAGTTGGCTGTAGAACCCCCCTTCTTCCTCCCACCTCGAGAGGATCTCCTCTCACAGGGTCCAGTCCTTTGCCCCCAGGTACACAGATGGAGGCTAGCGGCTTGGCTACTGAGGAGGGCATGTTAAAAGCAGCCAAGGGCTTTTCAGAAAAGCTAGTTACCACCCTCCTTAATAGTAGGAAAAAGGAGACTCGCCAGATCTATAGAAGAGTCTGGCTCCGCTTTAACAAGTGGTGTGCGGACTGTTCCCGTTCGGTCCATAATTCCACGTCCATCCTGGAATTCCTTCAATGTGGGGCAGATAAGGGACTTTCCATAGCTACCCTTAAAAGTCAGATCTCAGCACTCAGTGCTTACTTAGAGAAACCTCTGGCCTCCGATCCCTGGGTTGTCAGGTTTTTCAGAGCCCTATCAAGACTTAGACCAACTCAGAATCCACCATTTCCCAGTTGGGACCTGTCTTTGGTCTTGCAAACCCTTACGGGCGCTCCCTTCGAACCCTTAGAGAAGTGTCTAATAAGGGATCTAACTTTAAAGACAGTTTTTTTGATTGCAGTGACCACTGCTAGGAGGGTCAGTGAGTTAGAAGCTCTATCCATTAGACCCCCTTTTTGTATTATTTTTCCGGATCGGGTCATTTTAAAGACCGATCCGGCATTTTTGCCCAAGGTTACTTCAAAATTCCACAGTAATCAGGAAGTAATCTTGCCTTTTTTTTTTTGTCCAAACCCCTCAGGTGAAGGGGAGTTGAAATTTCACACCTTGGATGTCAGGAGATGCATCCTGCACTATCTTGAACAGACAAGAGTCTTTAGAAAGTCAGACTCTCTGTTTATTTTATTTTATGGGGCCAGAAAGGGTTACAAGGCGTCTCGACGCACTATTGCCAGATGGCTCAGAACAGCCATAGGACAGGCATATTCCTTAGCGGGTAAAGAGGTCCCTACAGGAATAAAGGCACACTCCACCAGATCTCTGGCAGCCTCTCAGGCAGAAAGGGCTGGAGCAACGCCAGAACAAATATGCAAGGCAGCAACTTGGTCCAGCTACGCTACCTTTGTTAAGCATTACAGAGTGGATCTGGTGTCGGCAGGTGGGCAAGCCTTTGGGCGAAAGGTTTTGCAAGCTGTAGTCCCACCCTAGTTGGTAAGTGCTCGTCTATCCTCTCATTGTGGCTGTCCTGAAAGACGAATAGGGAAAATTAGAGTTACGCTTACCGGTAACGTCTTTTCCAGTAGTCTTTCAGGACAGCCCTAGTACCCACCCTAAAAATTGGGGGGTCTTACTAAAGACCGGAACGCAGCATGATAGAGATAATAATAGTATGCTATTAATGTGTTCTTGTGTCTCCCCAGCTGTCCGGAGGTGATCTCAGAAAAACTGAAGGCCGGCAGGGGAAGTAAGAATTTATATGTGCTGGCGCAGTGTTTCCTGTGGAAAGGGAGGAGCCTAGGTCTCTCATTGTGGCTGTCCTGAAAGACTACTGGAAAAGACGTTACCGGTAAGCGTAACTCAAATTTTTCTGAACGCAAGAAATTCGCGTTCATAGTGCCTTTTTTCCGCAGAAAATCGCTCAAACGCTGGCCGAGAGCATTTTTAGCGTTTTTTGGTCCATTGAAAAAAAAATTTTTTTTTTTTTTTAAAAAGCTACACTGAAAAACGCTAATAAAAGCTAGTAAAAAAACTCTGCTAAAAGCTAGCTTTTTCTGCTGCTTTAAAAACGACCGTTTTTGAGCTTCTGTGTACATGGAGCGTAATAGTTGTCCTGCGGACAGATTCTCCCACCTGAGCTGTGGATCGCTGCAGCTCCTCCAGAGTTACCATGGGCCTCATGGCTGCTTCTCTGATGCTCTCCTTGCCAGGCCTGTCAGTTTAGGTGGATGGCCATGTCTTGATAGGTTTGTAGTTGTGCCATACTCTTTCCATTTTCGGATGATAGATTTGAACAGTGCTTCGTGAGATGTTCAAAGCTTGGGATTTTTTTTTTAATAATCTAACCCTGCTTTAAACTTCTTCACAACTTTATCCCTGACCATCTGGTGTGTTCTTTGGCCTTCATGATGTGGTTTGTTCACTAAGGTTCTCTAACAAACCTATGAGGGCTTTACAGAACAGCTGCATTTATACGGACATTAAATTACACACTATTTATTAGGTGACTGACTTCTGAAGGCAATTGGTTTCACTAGATTTTAGTTAGGCATATCAGAGTAAAGGGGACTGAATACACATGCACGCCACACTTTTCAGGTATTTGTAAAAATGTGAAAACCATTTGTAATTTTCCTTCCACTTCACAATTGGGTGCCACTTGTGATGGTCTAAAATATATACATATATAAAATACATTTGTTTTTGCAGTGGCATCACTAAAGTTGGTGTCACCTGGTGCGGTAAAACATGGCGTCACCCCCCCAATATTTTTTTCCCTCTTACAAAACTGCATATATTGGCAATAGTAATGCCATTATGGTGATCTCTGGATCGGATATGTCCCTGGGGAGAGCAGACATTGGCATCATTGGTATTGATGATTTGATTTGGATTTTGGAACCGACTTGCTGAAACTGTGTTGCTTGCTGTACGGGATCTGATCGCTGCAGGGAAGATGGTAAGATGCTGTGACCAGGCTTATGACAAGGTGTGTTGCTTGACGGTGGACGGTATCTGATGGCCGCAGCCAGGGAAGATGGCAAGAAGCTGCTGGATGGATCTAATGGGTGCAAGGTGTGGGCAGGGCCAGTGCTCCTGCTAGGCAGCTGTCTAGGGCACACTGCTGCCTAGGGGGCACAGCTATGGCCACTGACTTCCTCATTAGCCTGGCTGGGGAACATAAGGGACCCTACACAGGGCTGGTGCTCTGACTAACTCTCCAGAGAAAGCAGCAGCTGTGAAGGACATCCATCACGGCTGCTGCAGAGGAGGTCGGTAGCAGCTCAGCCTGCGAGGAGCGCGATAGCAGAGGAGGCAGGCACAAGGACAGCTGGGGAGGTGGAGGAGGCGGGCATGAGGACCATGGAGGAGGCGGGCATGAAGACAGCTGGGGAAGTGGAGGAGGCGGGCACAAAAACAGCTGGAGAGATGGAGGGAGGCCGTCACGAGGACAGCTGGGGAGGGGGAGGTGGAGGAGGACGACGTCACGAGGACAGCTGGGGAGGTGGAGGGGGGAGGCCGTCACGAGGACAGCTGGGGAGGTGGAGGGGGGAGGCCGTCACGAGGACAGCTGGGGAGGTGGAGGGGGGAGGCCGTCACGAGGACAGCTGGGGAGGTGGAGGGGGGAGGCCGTCACGAGGACAGCTGGGGAGGTGGAGGGGGGAGGCCGTCACGAGGACAGCTGGGGAGGTGGAGGGGGGAGGCCGTCACGAGGACAGCTGGGGAGGTGGAGGGGGGAGGCCGTCACGAGGACAGCTGGGGAGGTGGAGGGCGGAGGCCGTCACGAGGACAGCTGGGGAGGTGGAGGGGGGGAGGCCGTCACGAGGACAGCTGGGGAGGTGGAGGGGGGGAGGCCGTCACGAGGACAGCTGGGGAGGTGGAGGGGGGGAGGCCGTCACGAGGACAGCTGCGGAGGTGGAGGGGGGGAGGCCGTCACGAGGACAGCTGGGGAGGTGGAGGGGGGGAGGCCGTCACGAGGACAGCTGGGGAGGTGGAGGGGGGGAGGCCGTCACGAGGACAGCTGGGGAGGTGGAGGGGGGAGGCCGTCACGAGGACAGCTGGGGAGGTGGAGGGGGGAGGCCGTCACGAGGACAGCTGGGGAGGTGGAGGGGGGAGGCCGTCACGAGGACAGCTGGGGAGGTGGAGGGGGGAGGCCGTCACGAGGACAGCTGGGGAGGTGGAGGGGGGAGGCCGTCACGAGGACAGCTGGGGAGGTGGAGGGGGGAGGCCGTCACGAGGACAGCTGGGGGAGGTGGAGGGGGGAGGCCGTCACGAGGACAGCTGGGGAGGTGGAGGGGGGAGGCCGTCACGAGGACAGCTGGGGAGGTGGAGGAGGAGGCCGTCACGAGGACAGCTGGGGAGGTGGAGGAGGAGGACGACGGCCCGAGGACAGCTGGGGAGGTGGAGGAGGACGACGGCCCGAGGACAGCTGGGGAGGTGGAGGAGGACGACGGCCCGAGGACAGCGGGGGAGGGGGAGGTGGAGGTGGAGGAGGACGACGGCCCGAGGACAGCTGGGGAGGGGGGCCCGAGGACAGCTGGGGAGGTGGAGGAGGCGGGCACGAGGGCAGCTGGGCAGGGGGGTCCGAGGACAGTGGAGGAGGCGGGCATCATGTCTCTGGATGTAGCTGCTGCCCCAGTGAGTCCGCTCTCTGATACTGTTTTAGTCATCTGCACGCCCTAGGGAAGACTGACAACCTGTCTCCCCCCCCCCCCCCCCCCAACCGGGCTGGGGGGTGTTAGTCTTGCCTAGGGCGCAAAATAGTCAAGCACCAGCCCTAGGTGTGTGGGTCACTGGGCTCTGGACAACTCAGGACAGCCCAGCTACTATACTTGGACTGTATAGCAGAACCCCCCCCCAAATACCTAAATGATATACTATAGCTGTGTCCAACACCCTGTCATCACAGGAGCACAGGGCGCCAGATACAAACATAAAATATCCCTCCCTGTAACTGGGTGGGGGACACCATGCCAGCACCCCCCCCTCCACAACAACTCACCAGCTCCCCCCCCCCCCCCCCACAACAACTCACCAGCTCAGGCGGCAGAGGACACCCGGCTCTGCCATCGCAATATGCTACTCCCACTCGTTACCGCACCAGCGTGGGGGGTGGGCTCAGGTACACCAGGGCAGCAGCTGGGAGTCCAGGGAGTGTCTGCATGCAGTGCAGCGAGTGAGCGGCAGTCGCGCCGCCCATACGGGAGAAGAGTGTCAGGGCCAGGCTGTGCAGCGCAGTGAGAGAGGAAGAGGGGGGGGAAAACACACACACACACACACACACACACACACACACACACACACACACACACACACACACACACACACACACACACACACACACACACACACACACACACACACACGCTAGCGCGCCGTGGCGCCAGAGGTGTTCCTGCTGAAAATAAAACTGTCAAAGGGAACCAGGGCTTTCGCTGCCCTCGGGATGGTGTCGCCCCTCTGGTGGGTGTCACCCTGGTGCGGACCGCACCCCCTAGCAACGCTTCTGTGTTTTTGGTTGCAACATGACAATGTGGAAAATCTCCAGGGGTATGAATACTTTTTCAAGGCACTGTATGATTTATAAAGATTGTGCAGCCTGAACGCACGCAAGATGTGAATTTTCATTGGCCTGTGTGCATCTGTTTTATGAACGTTTGAGACCTGTTTTGGCTGCTCCTTGCATGGATTGCAAGTTCAGGCGAAGTACTCCAGAATTAAAGGACCCCTCCTTATCGGACTATTGTAAAGCTTCAGCTGCAATATGAGCCCAGTTCTTCAGCGTTAGGTTAACTTCTGATTGCAGTAAAGCAACACTACAGCTGAGTCAACAAAACACAATAGCAAACCAATGGAATGTTTACTTTAAGGCCAATGTTTTTTGTTTTTTTTTCCCCACAGATGGTATACTGGATTCCTTAATGTCATGCATGCCATTATCTGACAGTAGTCAAATATCTTGCTTGCTAACAAGACTGGTTTACCTATTTTGCGATAAACTATCTTTTTGCCCCGAAAACTAAAAATATTAACACAATTGCATGTTTGTAACTCTAGGCTTAATGCAGTCCGACGTTTAGTGGCAGATGATGTAGACTTCCTGCTTAACATTACCCAATTGGATCTGAGAGATAACAACGTGACAGAGCTTGATGTGACTACTCTAAGTAACTTGGAGGTCTTACACTGTGAAAGAAACCACCTGACATCACTCAAAATTAGTGGCTACTATTTGAAGGCTCTGTATGCGTCATCCAATGGTAAGTTGCACTGTCTTATATTTTTATAAAAGCATTTTAATTGTGCAGAACAGGACACAGGCTGAGAATTTTTATAGACCCTGGGTTATAGGCTTGTACCTTTTCAGGCGATTAGGCACTGGTAAGGCATTTGAAGACACACCCCCTTCCGGGACTTCCCCAGTCTTCAGTTTTTTGCTAGTGTCCTAATGCGATAGACGACTTCTACCTTACAGAGAAATCACTCTTGGCGTAATTATTTTACCTTCAGATTCTTTAATTGGCTCTTTGTTCAACTCCTCGCTATTAAAAATAATAGCAGTGCATCTGGATCATTGCAGCTTTGGTAAAATCTTGGGAGCTGTACCCAGACATGCAGTGGGGAATGGCCTGTAATATATTTTTGGGCACTGGATCCTGCATGGGCTCATCTCGTATTCTGACTTGTCCATTCTATTAATTGACTTCTGTTGAGCAGGATCTGCACCACACTGATTGAAATTCGTCCAGTTTAGCAGGGCCCGGCTGAATTACAGTTTATGGCCAGCTTAAGATGTCACCCTCCCGCAAGGTAGCCTTCTGGTTACATTCTGGTCATATGGATTGTTTTTATACTATATTGTATTAAACTATTACAATATTGGAGATTATCCCTGGCTCCTGGCGAGCTTTATTTATCTTCGCTCGATTCCATCTGAAGGCACCATTGGATGCAGATTATTGGGAAGTTTTGTATGCACTCTGGGTAGGTGTGACATGAGTCACAGGCACATATGCTGTTGTAAGGGCAGCTATCCATTCTGGTGAGTGTTGACTTCACAGGGAGATGGTGGCTGGTCTTCAAACACTTAGGCCCCATGCACACAGGGCGTTTTTTACGGCCGCGTTTTTTACAGCTTAAAAACGCCTGTCCATGTTTTGTAAACATTTTTTGACCTTTTAAAAAAAAAAAAATCCCGGAGCTCAAAAACGCAAATCGCGGCGGTTTTTGCGCGTTTATGCGCGTTTAATAGCGTCGGGCGTTTTTGCAGCTCAAACCTGGAGCTCCAGAACGCACTGGAATTGTTTTTTTTTTTTGCAGCTGGAAAACACCTATGCCACTTGGAGCTCATAAAAGCTCTATGTGTGCATGACACAATAGAATAACATGGATGGGCGTTTAGTAGCTGTAAAAAAAAACGTCTAACGCTGCTGTTAGCAGCTGCAAAAATGCCCTGTGTGCATGGGGCCTTAAGAGTGATTTCACATCTGAACGTAGTATTTCTTCAGTTTTTACTTACTGTGAACAGTATTTCACTGTGGGACATTTTTTATTTTGTGAACTGATTTATTCTGCACATTAAAATGTGCAAACTGCATGAATCTTATCAAAGTGGTGCTACACATTCTTTGTTTTTTTTTTTCATGCTGATTTGGGTTTGTTGGACTACTTTTATGGGAAGGCCGCCACACATTTTTTATTTTCCACAGCTTGTTTTTTTCTTTTTATATATAGTTCTTCCTGCACCAGTGACAACTGCAATTAAAACATAAGTTTGAGTTAGGCTTTAAGTATTGTGACATTGCAAGGTTGTATTGATTTATGAAGAGGGACCTTTTCATCTTTAATTTTCTAATATTTTAGAAAGCTCTACATAGCGTGTAAATTGCTAGCAATATTGTGGGATTGTGTATATAAAAGTCAACCTTTTATTCTAAAACCGTTCAGTCAAGGGAGAACTACAACACTGAAACTACAGTGTTTGTTGTCGTTTTTATGTGAGAGTTTTTTGCTTTTATTTCATGTGCTTTTGATTTGCATGTGAACCTTATTGAGAGCTTAAAGTGGTTCTAAAGCCTTAAGGTTTTTCACCCTAATGCATAGAATGCATCCACAAAAACTTTGTGCTGTGGCTCCAGCCGCTTTCTCTCTCCTCATTGGACAGATTGATAGCATCAGGAGCCATTGGCTCCCGCTGCTGTCAGTTAAATCCGGTGACCTGGGGGTCGAGTCCCGCTGTCTGTCAATGGACGCAGCAGCGGAACTCAGGAGCAAGTCAGCACAGGTGCCCCCAGGGAAAGTGGCTTTCCGTGGGGGCACCCGGAGCGGAGGGGCTTGGTGCGCCGGCAGGGGACCCCAGAGAAGAGGATCGGGGCTACTCTGTGCAAAACTATTGCACAGAGCAGGTGAGTATAGGCATGTTTTGTTTTTATCAAAAAAAAAAAAAAAAACTGAATTTTACAACCACTTTAAGTATGCAGTCAAAAATGGTGTGGTGGTGTGCCGTGCTGTGGCTATAAATGAAAACCTTTTGTATAACCATGTGCATCTGTACTGTAATTATAATTTGCTTTTTTTATATGGAATAATATTTTTGAAGGGTAACTTCAGACTTTTTAGAAAATGTTCCTCATTGTTCAAAGGCCCTTATTTTTCCAGCTTTATGTTGCGTATAGAGTACCACTTTTGCAAAGTGGTAATCTAGATACTTGAATGAGGTACCCTATTTGTGCACTGGGCAAGCAGGGAATGTTTTAATTTCATTTTTTTCCAATAATAGCAGATGCAAGTAGCATTTTACTCATTCTTTTGTTTACTATAATGTTGTGTCTTCTTTTTGTAGAACTCATCCACTTGGATGTGTATCCAGATCCTTGTAATTTGGCCCTTATGGATATCTCCAGGTATGGTTCCTTAAAATGAAACCACCCTTTTTTTTTTTTTACTTGTTACACCTTTGTGCTGTAAATGAGGCCTACTACTACACTTGATATACTTGATGGAATTAACACCGATGTCATTTCTTTGGATCTTCCCCTATTATACCTCAACCAGTCTAGAGTCCTGATGTCTGCAAGACCAGAATGGGGTCCATCGCCCTGCTCTGGACATGTGAACTCTGAGGAACAGTCCACTGCTGGATTGTGGGGAATTGCCCCTTCCGGGGGAGTCGAGAATCTGGTAACTAAAACAGTTTCTCCTCTCGGCAACGTGCAATTAAACCTTGCAGTGCTGGCGTAATCCCACTGCAATGGATCATTTCGAATTTGCCCGCAGTTGGGCTTTCATAAATTTTACCATGTGTGGAATTCACATCTAAAAGATGGAATAAACCAGACTGACTGTTATGCCCCGTACACACGATCCGATTATCGTACGACGGATCGTACGACTTTTCGCTTAAAGCGGTTGTATACCTGCTATTTTTTTTATTTTATTTTTTACACCTGTAAAGGAAAATGCATAATGAGCTTGTATGCACAGCATACAAGCTCATTATTAAATGCTTACCTTAGAACGAGGCGTCGGGAACTTACCTGGTCCACGCCGAGGGAGATGTCATCTTGCCTCGGCGTGTCTTCCGGGTATCGCGGCTCCAGCGCTGAGAGTGGCTGGAGCCGCGATGTCTCACTCCCGCGCATGCGCGCGGGAGACTTCGTTCCGGCGAGGCTCGGCGTCTGCCGAGCCTTCAGCCCGAGAATCCCCTGTGCGCATGCGCCGCTGCTGTCAGCGGCACATTGTGAGGGGAAGATCTCCTAAACCGTAAAGGTTTAGGAGATTTATTTTACCTACAGGTAAGCCTTATATAGGCTTACCTGTAGGTAAAAGTTTAAAAAATTACTTTACAACCACTTTAATAGTCGCAAGTAAAATTGAATAGGTTATGAAAGTCACAAATTCTCGTACGACAGAAAAAAAAAATCGGAAGTGATGTCATGTGTTGTAATGTATTTGTATTGTATTTTCGGACGACAACTGTACTGACTAAACAAAAATCATATGATTTTTGTTATCGTACGAGGAAAATTTTCGTGCATGTCCGATAAAATTATATCGGATGAACTGTCATGATCGGCTCTCGAAAGCTCTGTACTAACGATCCGATTATCGTACGATTCGTCCTCGGACGACATTTTTCGTACGATATTCGGATTGTGTATACGGGCCATTAGGGATATGTTACTATGACTGGATCTAAGAAAGCTGTTACAGAAGTGCAACAGTTGCCCATAGCAAGTTTAATCTTTCCAATGAAGCAATAATGTTGCTTCAGTTAACGGTTTCCAGGTTTTGCTTCCATATAAAAAAAATTCTAAGGCAGGTCATATATTATGCACTTCTATTTTCTTCTTCCATGAGTTGAAGGCATGAAAATTGCTAGATTCCCCTATCCACACAGTCAGTGTTGATGGGGGAAGCCCTCCCACAGCGCTATTGTGTTCTGCTGGAGTGCCTTCACCACTAGCAGAATACAGTAATTACTCCTGATGGCAATTGAGCCCAAAAGAAAAACCCCGACAGGCTGGTTGTACTGAAGTTGAGCAATACATTAACTTCAGTGCAACCAGCCTGCACATAGAAGGATCAAAATTCAGCAGGAACAGGCTGAATTACTATCCGTCTATGGTGGCTTAAATCTCATTGGGGCCCCATTGCAGGAAAAGGTCAGATTCAGCACATTGTGTAAGATTATCACTAGCTTGTTGCTGGTTTCTTTTTTTTTTTTTTTTTTTTGACAGTGCTTTTACTCTGAGGAATTTTTGAATACTGTAAGTTAATCTTTAGCTGGTAATATGATTGAAGTGTGTTTAAAGGCCATGCATTAAAATGCTAAAGCTTGTGTAGGTGTTTTTGTTTTACAACACTTACTGAGAATGACTAATAACCATCTGAGTTATCCCATTAGCGTTTTATAAAAATAAAAAAAATCTTATTTAAAGCGGTTGTATACCCCGCTTGCACATTTTTACCTACAGGTAAGCCTATAATAAGGCTTACCTGAAGGTAAAATTAATATCTCCTAAACCGTATGGTTTAGGAGATATTCATCTTGCATGCAGCCGCTGACGTCAGCGGCGCATACGCTCTGAAGGTTCGGCTGATGCTGCCGGAAAGAGGACTCCCGCTCGCGGGGAGTGAGGCCATTGCGTCTTCGGCCACTTGCAGTGCCAGAGCCGCGAACCCGCAAGAAACGCAGAGGGAACACGTCGGCTCCCTCAGCGGTGACCGGGAGGCGGTGCGGGCGCTTCGTTCTAAGGTATTTCATACTGAGCTAATATGCGCTTTAGCAATGGCTAATAAGTTCACCCTGTTGGATCACTCTGCGTATTATGGTAATTTACAGAGGTGTACATAATATGGCCTTTCTCATGATGTCCAGGAATGAAATATTCAATTGACCAAAACCAAGTAAAGTGTCACTTAACGACCGCTCACTGTATATATACGTCGGCAGAATGGCACGGACAGGCACAATCTCGTACCTGTACGTACGTGCCTGCCTTCGTATGGGTGGGGGGTCCAATCGGACCCCCCTCCGGTACAGTGAGCGGCCGGGATCGCTTCGGGAGCGATCCGTGATGAGGGGGCCGCCATTCGATTCTGGCCACCCCCTCGCGATCGCTCCCGGCGAATGAAAAGCTTCCTCTGCCTGTGTAATGTTTACACAGGCAGGAGGAAGTGATGTCATCTCTCATGCGGCGCTCACATATACGGAGCGCCGCATGAGAGCAGACACAGAGGTTAGTGCACATAACAGAACACTGACACCACACACATAGGCACACGATCGGCCCCCCCAGATCACCCCCCAGCCCCCAGTCACAGTGTCACCGATTGCAGTGACCATTTATTTACTGATCACTGCAATCAGTGACATTTGTGACTGAAAAAGTGTCAGGTTTAGGTCCAGTGTAGCCCCCTAACCCCCCCTAATAAAGGTTTAACCCCTTGATCGCCCCCCAGGTAACCCTTTCACCCCCCTTTTGCCAGTGCACTAAGCGATCATTTTTCTGATCGCTGTATTAGCTATGCTGGTGCCGATAGGTAGCCAGTTATTTATTTTTTTAGGTTCGCCGCAGGTTTTTATAGCGTCAGGTACCCCCCATATATTGTCTAATAAAGGTTTTAACCCCCTAAATGCCCCTAGTTAACCCTTTCACCAGTGATCACCGTATAAGTGTTACTGGTGACACTGGCTAGCCAGTTAGGTATTTTGTTATTTAGGTTCCCCGTCAGGTTTTTATATAGCGTCAGGTACCCCCATATATTACCTAATAAAGGTTTAACCCCCTGATTGCCCCTAGTTAACCCTTGCACCAGTGATCACCATATAAGTGTTACGGGTGACGCTGGTTAGTTAGTTTGGTTTTTATAGTGTCAGGGCACCCGCCGTATATAATCCAATAAAGGTTTAACCCACGGATCGCCCGGCGGGTGATATCAATTAGGTTTTAGTGTCAGAGAGGGTCTGCGTCGCCCCAGGCAGCGTCAGGTTAGTGCCAGGAACGTTAACACCCACGCGTGAAGCATACACCTCCCTTAGTGGTATAGTATCTGAACAGATCAATATCTGATCAGATCTATACTAGCGTCCCCAGCAGTTTAGGGTTCCCAAAAATGCAGTGTTAGCGGGATCAGCCCAGATACCTGCTAACACCTGCGTTTTGCCCCTCCGTCCAGCCCAGGCCACCCAAGTGCAGTATCGATCACTGTCACTTACAAAACACAACACACATAACTGCAGCGTTCGCAGAGACAGGCCTGATCGCTGCGACTACAGTGTTGTAGGAGGTGATTTCACCACCACAGTTAAAAAAAAAAGAGCATATATGCCGAAGCATGGGGGCAGCAGGGGCGGAGGAGCCATTTTGCTCCTAATGCCGCGTACATACGGTCAAAATTCAGACGGAGGCATGCCCGTGGAAAAGTCCGACCATGTGTGTGCGGCATAACTTTTGCGGGAGGATGCCCCCATGCTTCGGCATATATAAATGGTGCATGTATGCCCATCATTAGAAGTGGGTGAGTGAAGGGAGGTATTCTAATGGTGGGCATACCCACCGATCAATCTCTTTTTTTCGTTCAGCCAACAGGCTGCATGAAAAAAAAGATTACAATACAAGTCCAACAAGGACCAGAAACTTACTGGTATGTTGCTGGACTTTGGTTATACCAGATTGATGCCTGCGGGTTTAGGTATCATCTTGGTATCATTCTTTTCAGCCAGCGGCCGACTTTCATGTAAAAGCAATCGTAGCGGCTAATTAGCCTCTGGACTGCTTTTACAAGCAGTGGGGGGGAATGCCCCCCCCCCCGATATAAAAAGCGCCATTGGGAAAGCATTTTATCACACCGATCTTGGTGTGGTCAGATGCTTTGAGGGCAGAGGAAAGATCTAGGGTCCAATAGACCCCAGTTTTTTCAAAAAAAGAGTACCTGTCTCTACCTATTGCGATCATAGGGGATATTTACATTCCCTGAGATAACAATAAAAATGATAAAAAAATAAAATAAAAAAAATATGGAAAGAACAGTTTAAAAATAAAATAAAAAAGCAAAATTAATAAAAAAAAGCACCCCTGTCCCGCCCTGCTCGGTCTGGCGTCATATGTAAACAGCAATTGCATCATGCATGTGAGGTATCACTGCGAAGGTCAGATCGAGGGCAGTCATTTTAGCAGTAGACCTCCTCTGTAAATCTAACGTAGTACCCTGTAAAGGCTTTTTAAAATGTATGTAGTTTGTCGCCACTGCGCGTTTGTGCGAAATTTTAAAGCATGTCGTGTTTGGTATCTATGTACTCGGCCCAAGATCATCTTTTTTATTTCATCAAACATTTGGGCAATATAGTGTGTTTTAGTGCAAAAAATGCGTTTGAAAAATCGCTGCGCAAATACTGTGTGGGAAAAAAAATGCAACACCCACCATTTTAATCTGTAGGGCCTTTGCTTTAAAATAATATATAATGTTTGGGGGTTCAACATAATTTTCTTGCAAAAAAAAAAATGTTTTCATGTAAACAAAAAGTGTCAGAAAGGGCTTTGTCTTCAAGTGGTTAGAAGAGTGGATGTAAGCTTCCTAATGTGTATAAAATGCCATTTACAGTTCAAACCCCCCCCCCCCCCCAAATGACACCATTTTGGAAGTAGACACCCCAAGCTATATACTGAGAGGCATGTCGAGTCCATGGAATATTTTATATGTTGACACAAGCTGCGGAAAAAAGACCATTTTTTTTTTTTTTTTTTTTGCACAAAGTTGTCACTAAATGATATATTGCTCAAACATGCCATGGGCATATGTGGAATTACACCCCAAAATACATTCTGTTGCTTTTACTGTGTACGGGGATACCACATGTGTGAGACTTTTTGAGAACCTAGCCGCGTACGGGACCCCAAAAACTAAGCACCGCCTTCAGGCTTTCTAAGGGTGTAAATTTTTGATTTCACTCCTCACTGCCTATCAGTTTCGGAGGCCATGGAATGCCCAGATGGCACAAACCCCCCCAAATGACCCCATTTTAGAAAGTAGACACCCCAAGCTATTTGAGAGGTATGGTGAGTATTTTGCAGATCTCGCTTTTTGTCACAGTTTTGAAAATTGAAAAAAAATAATTCTTTCTTCATTTTCAAAAACAAATGAGAGCTGTAAAATACTCGCCATGCCTCTCAGCAAATAGCTTGGGGTGTCTACTTTCCAAAACCTCCACCTAATTTTACCACAAAAAACTGGGAAAACTTATTCACTAGAGTATAAGCCTAGGGTGTCCATCTGCAGGACCCGCTGTGCCCGGGAGTATATGGGAGTATATGGAAGGGGTGCCCGGCTTTGAAAAATCGGTGCTCCCGGGACAACAAACTTTGCACACTTGTAGAGGAAGAGTGGGGCTACATGTGTGCCAAGTTTTGGGTCCAGGGGACCTATGGCCGTCCGGTACCTGGTCCCCAAATTCGGGAGATCAGGCGCAAAAAGGTGACTCGAGTATAAGCAGAGGGGGCATTTTCATCACAAAAAAATGTGCTGAAAAACTCGGCTTATACTCGAGTATATACGGTAAGTTACGTTTGTGGCTTTCCATTTCAGGAGTTTGAGTTCATTTCAACATTTAGCAGAATGTGGGTGGTTGGAAAGGGTTTAAAGAGAATATATTTTTTATTTTTTTATTGCAGAACACTGCAAATGAACACTTTTGGGACCCTTTTAAGTCCATGCTTTAGTGTAACATATGATAAATCATGCATTTTGCTGTAAACCAAAGAACAAAGTGTGTTGTGCTATTAAATTTGAATGACCTCCTTATTGCTTCTAGTGCATTTGTGGTTTACATGGGTGAGATGTGCAAGGAAAAAATGGTGCAGGTACTGTTTTCTCTACATTGATGTTTGTTACCAGTCTGTTCAAAATGAATAGGCTGCCTAACACAGCATGATCCAAGGCTCGAAAACACTTGGGTTAATGTAGCTCCTGGGTGCATTGTAGCTCATAATATAAAGGAGCCCTCAGTCCAAAATGTGAAAGCCACTTGGAAATATTTAATGTAGGGGTGTTGAGAAGTTTTACTGAAAAGTTTTAAATCATATGTTGGCACAATTTCTATCAGATGCCTGAAAAAATAAGAGGGCAACCATGCAGTTTCACATTGTGTGGCATAGTTTTTGATTGCCAACTCTTCCATTTTTCAACCAGTATGTTGGTGATCAAACAATACACATGCAATGCTTTGTAACTGTTGTTATTTTTACAGCTGTAAATACTGTTCTCTTAAAATTCCCCTTGTTTTCTACAGAAATTGCATAGATTGCCTGCCTGAGTGGGTTAGTGAGAGCAAAAATCTGGAGGTGCTGGATGTCCGTCACAATCTCCTGACTACGCTTCCTGCAAGGTGAGTGT
Organism: Rana muscosa; assembly: GCA_029206835.1. Classification (NCBI taxonomy): domain Eukaryota; kingdom Metazoa; phylum Chordata; class Amphibia; order Anura; family Ranidae; genus Rana; species Rana muscosa. The sequence goes on from CM055122.1 coordinate 1,129,785,244, forward strand.
TCTTCCTAGCTGACAGTGTTTCTGTATGTCAGGGGTCTCCAAACTATGGCCCTTCAGTTGTTTATGAACTACAGTTCCCATCATGCCTAGTGAGGTCTGTGAATGTCAGTTTTACAATGCCTGACGGGATGTGTAGGTTCGCAAGAGCTGGAGGGCCGTAGTTTGGCCCTGATGTAGGTTATCAAGTACTGGTATTCTTTTGTTTTAATCATTGATCTACCTTTGATTAAGAACAGCTCTATATAGGTTGTTTTTGAAAGAAATTCAAACAGTACAATATTAAATTTGGTTAGTTACCGGTTTAGTTTTTTTGCATGTACCATATACATTTGAAATTAAGCCAATGCCAGTGGGTTGCAACAGACTTGCCAATGCAGTTTTAACAGAGTCCTTTTAATTCCCCCAATTGGATGTCCTGTCTGCTGGGAAAAGGTTTGTAGTTTTCACCAATTTTTCAGCAGGTTTGTAGCACTGCTACAGCTGACAAAACTGGTTCTGTAAGGGTTCCTCATAAAACTAGTAATTCTTCCCATCAGATTAAAAAATTTAATCAATTGATCTATCCTGGTTTGAGGAAAAAAAGTTAAACACGTTTGTGGAAATATGTTCCCCCTGTTGGCACGTAACTTTCATAAATTTTTATTTTCTGAGGTTATGCAGAAGGGCTTAAAGTGGTTGTAAACTCTTGACGTGAAATATGATCAAAGCATAATCCTGTGTAGTGTGTACTTTAAATTCAGAGCACTAAGTGTTAAGCCTCGTACACACGGCTGGATTTCTCGGCAAGAAAACTGCTGGGAGAGCTTTTTGTGGAGAAAACCGGACGTATTAATGGTTTCTCGTCTGGAAAACTGCCAGGAATTTCGACGAGAAAAATTAAGAACCTGCTCTCTATTTTCTCGTCGGGATTCTCGTCGGCCTGTTTCCCGACGAGAAAACCATGCGTGTGTATGCTTACCTGTCTTCTGTAAACCCGCGCATGCTCGATGAGACTTCGTCGCATGAGCGGTAGCTTACAAGGATAGTGTAGGGTGAAGCAAGATGACGGCATCGAATGTGGCGAGTGCACGCTCGTCGTAGTCGATGACGTCACCGCGTTCTTGCCATTCAAAAGAACGGCGGTTCTTTTGAATGTGCCGCGTGTACACTCGGCGAGCAAGAAAATCTTGCCAGGAATCCCGTCGGGAAAACCAACGTTTTTTCCTGACGGGATTGCCGGCCGTGTGTACAGGGCTTGATTTGTGTTTACTGCCTTGTAAATCTGCTATCTGCATGACTCACTTCTGACAAGTTTTCCGTGGTCTCCCCTCCCCTCTTAGAGCTCTTTTCACTGGAAGAGAGGACCGCCGATAAAGAAGTACAACTTATGTAGGAGGATTTATTTAATCTGTGTATCTCCTGGGGCTTGTCACTTTACTGGGTATATGTAAAGGGTTACAACCACTTTTAATAAAAATTCATCTAAAGTAGCGTTCTTGCTAAAAAACTAGATTAGAACTACATTCCAAAACACTTGTGTGTGTGTGTGAATGCACCACAAAGATTTGTACATCTACAGTACATCTTGCCCAGGGCATTGCTGTAAGTCTGCCCTACGCCCTAAAATATGTCCCCCATGCGTTACAAAAGGGGAATTAACTGGGAAGACAGTAAAACAATTACCACAGCTCTTGGTGGATTCTTTAAATCAATATATAGGGTGCACTTTAGAGGGGAAAAACAGGAAACTTCAGCTTTGGTACCCCTGTGACAGAAACCTTACCAGTTCAAAACTTTGGTGGTGTTTATACCAGTGGAAACCCGTCCATTAGGGGCGCACAGGCGAGGTGATGCATGGATTCCAATGGGGGGTTGGTTTAAGCATGTGATTGGAGCCAGAGGCTCTAATAGGCTTCAAAATAGGGTGGGCAGGCGATCCTATTGGACACCTAGGAGGAGGAGGAGGAGGAGGGATGAGATGCAGAGGAGGAGACAACGCAGCGCTGCCCATCCGGAACCTAAATGGGGTAAGTTCTGGGTGTCCAACTGTCCGCGACGAGACCGGGGGGTGGGGGTTGCTGGTTGTTTGGCCCCCCAAAAAAAATAACCCACCAGCCACCTCTGGTTTCCACCTGTCTTTTTATTTCCTAGAGTAGTGCTAGGAGGAGTAGTCTATAAGGTATTGTTACCAAGTTGATGAACACCAAAATGGATTTTATGTAAAAATATAATAAAGTGATCTGTAAAACTGTTGAACATGCTTATATGTATTTTGTGCTCTTGCGCCTTTCAGTTTGTGTTTCAATATTTTTATTCAAGTTTTGTCATACAAAATGTATAAAAGTCGCAACATAACATTGTACAGTCACAATCAACATTTGGGGTAACACAATGAAGATCACTAAGTGTAGGGGTCCTTGGAGTAGTAAACAAAAAAAATAAATAAAATAAAATAAATAAATAAGTAGAAATAACGATTATCACTACTTAATAGCTCACATAAGTCCGAAGCTCCGTAGAGCCGTTAACCCCTATTAGCATCGCAGATCATATCTGAACCGTCCACCCAGATGAGCCGCCCCCCCATCCATCTATCGGGGGGGGCGCAACTCAGCCGGCTGTGTGGGCAGCCCAGAGGTCCGATCAGACTGACAATGGTCCCGTAGGAGCTGAGAAAACGGAGCAGCACAAACCTCTAAGGTCTGGATCTGACTCCAAAAATAAACAATAAGTAAATTTCAAAAGAGAGGAAAGAGGACAGTGACAGAGAATAGAAGGGAGGAAACAGAGTAAGGAAAGGACAGTTGAGGAGGGGGAATGGGGGGAGGGAGGGGGGGGAGGAGCCCCGATTCAGCACCCAGACATCCCAACCTAACCCCTTAGGCTATGCTGTAAACATCCCCGGGTCATTAGTTAGGTAACGAAGCCATGGGTCCCACACTTTATGAAACAGTTTCATTTTATCTTGGGCCAGAGCGGTCAAGCGTTCGTTTAGCATCAACCAAGACAACTTGCCTTTAAGCTGATCGAATGGTAGAGCTGCCGATTTCCAGTTCCTAGCAATGGTGATTTTGGCTGAGATAAATATAAATGTCAAGAGCCTCTTGCAGGACTTGGAGGCTTCCACATCTCCTCCCCCCAGTAGTGCTTGCTTAGCTGATTTAGTTAGGTTTAGTTGGGTAAGGGAGTAAACTAAATTATACACCCTGATCCAAAACCTCCGGACCTTTGGGCATGTCCACCAAATATGATAGGTGGTGCCCACCTGGCCACATCCTCTAAAGCACAACGGGGTAGCTCCTGAAACAAAAGTTGCCAGTCTGACCGGCACCATATACCACCTCAGCAGAACCTTATAATTGGCCTCAATTATCGAAGTATTGACGAGCGAACGAGATGCTGTCTCGGCTATCCTATGCCATTCGTCCAGATCCAGGGTTTCCTGCAAGTCGGTCTCCCATTGGACCATATAATTCAGCTTTGTCGATGCACTCAGCAATATCGAATATATAGCAGATAAATGTCCTTTAATTTTATCATAATTTTTGCATAGATGTTCCATGGGAGTTTGGGTTGCTAGGTCGCTCTTGCGAGCCAGGGTTTGTACATAATGTGAGATTTGGGCGAACCTATAACCCTCCGCTGGAGGCATTTGATGCCTGTCAGCCATAGTCCGTTCGGTCAGCATACCTCTATGATCGCACAAGTCAGCAATACACTTAAAACCCTTATTAGTCCACCATTCGAACGCTAGTGGGGTGAGACCCGGGGTGAATGCTTTATTTTGAAGCAGAGGTGTCAATGGAGAATGAGGAGATTTGAATTTGTGAGATCTGGAGAGTCTGTCCCATAGTTCCAGTGACATGGATAAAGTAGGGCAAAGTATAGGAGGTCGCTCCTTGATAGGGAGCCATAAAATATAAGAAATAGGTTTGGGACGGCAGGAATAAGATTCCATAGCCATCCAAATGGCCTGTGCCTGTTGGGAGTGAAACCTTGTAAGTTGTGCTATCTGGGCAGCATAAAAATATTTTAATAAGTCTGGAAGACCAAGTCCTCCTCTCCGCTTCAACGTGTATAGAGTGCTCCTATTCACCCTGGGTCTCTTATCACCCCAAATAAACTGTATTACTTTATTCTGGAATCGTTTAAGGTCATCACGGGCCAATGAAACTGGCAAGGTACGGAAGAAATACAATAATCGAGGTAGAACATTCATTTTAATTGAGTGAAGTCTGCCAAACCACGATGGCGGGTGAACCTGCCACTTAGCCATGTCAGCTGTTAGCCGTTTGAAAAGGGCTGGATAATTCTCTTTGTACAACTCACCAATAGATGAGGTCAGCTGTATGCCTAAATAAGGGAGAGCTGTGGATTCCCATCGGAATTGAAATGATTTTTCAAGCGTAGCCTGAGTGGAGCTTAGCAAAGATAAGTTCAGTGCTCTTGACTTACTATGATTAATTGCCAACCCGGAAATGTTAGAAAAAGGCTGCAAAATAGCATATAAATTAGGTAGGGATGTGATCGGTGAGGTCAAGGTCAGCAACAAGTCGTCCGCAAAGAGTAAACATTTGTGTTCATAGTCTCCGCAATAAATGCCCTGTATATCTCTGCAGGTGCGATTTTTGAGCGCTAGTGGTTCAATCGCCAGGGCGAATAATAGTGGCGACAACGGGCAGCCCTGTCTAGTTCCTCTCATGATAGGAAATGTTTGGGATGTATATCCCCTGAGCATTAGCGAGGCACTGGGGGAATCATATAATATGTGAAGGAGATCCAGAAAGCGTCTCCCAAATCCAAAGCGTGTGAGAACATCAAAAAGATAGTCCCAGGAGATAGAATCGAACGCCCTCTGGATATCCAATGAAAGTAACATTCCCCTCCTAGTCCCCTTTCCATCCCAATCAGACCGAACTGCCGAGATAAGGTTAATTATCCGGCGGGTTTGGTCTGATGCCTGTCTTGTCGGGACAAAACCTGCTTGGTCAGGATGGATATAACACTGAAGAAAAGTATTAAGTCTCTGGGCCAGTATTTTGGTTAGAATCTTAAGATCCGTATTGATCAGAGAAATTGGGCGGTAATTGGAACAGTCTGTATGGTCCTTTCCTGGTTTCGGGATAACACTTTTATATAGGCTACATTTTCATGGCTGGGGAGCTTGCTGCCGCTTCTCAGGTCATTAAAGTAAGTACAGAGATGTGGGGCCAGAAGATCGTGATATTTCCTATAGTAGTGACCCGGGAATCCATCTGGCCCAGGGGCCTTAGTAGGGTGTAGGGTTTTAATTGCAGCCCTGACTTCAGGCTCTGTAAGAGCACCGTCCATCAGTTCCGCATGGGCTTGTGTCAATTTAGGCAGCTGTAAGTCGCGAAAGAATGTGTTCGCTCCGGATAGATCGAACTTGTCCTGCGCTCCATACAGCTTAGCATAAAATTTGTGAAATTCTCCAATTATCCGTTCGGGGTTCTGGGAGGTTAGGCCCGTGGATAGTCGTAATTTAGGCAAAGTCGGTGTGTACGGTCGAGGAACCAGTTTTCTAGCTAACATTGTGGTAGGTTTATCACCCATCGTATAGAATCTGTGCTTAGACCAACTAATATGTTTCTCCGCTTGAGTAGTCAAGCTAAGATTTAGTGCTAGTCGAGCCTCGTCAATTTTATGCCTTATATCTACCAGGGGATTCCTGTGCTGTTCACTAAGTAAGTTATCCAAGTTTGTTTCCAGAATCTTATTTGCCTGTTCCCTATTGCGTTTAATCCTGGCTGCCACTTGTAACAATATGCCCCTAATCGCTGCTTTATGAGCTACCCAGTTAATTGCGGGGGATGTGTCCGATGCCTTATTAAGTCTAAAGTATTCCTGTATTTCCTTTTGAATCTCTAAAAAGATTGTAGGGTCATTCAGCAAGCTCACATTAAGTCTCCACGGGGAGGGCCTAGATTTAGTCCACAGCTCTGAAGTAGAGAGTTTTATCGGGGAATGATCAGACCAAGGGGTAGATAAAATCTTAACCGACTTAATAAATGGTAGCAAAGGCGTACGTACTAGAACGTGGTCTATTCTCGAGTAAGTATGATGGGCTTGTGAAAAGTGTGTAAAGTCTCTGACCGTAGGGTTATTTTCTCGCCAGGCGTCGATGAGGTCATGGAAATGAAACAGACGTGCAACCTTGCTGCTTCCAGTCGGTGGGCGTTTCAATGTTGGTTTAGAGGAGTCCGATTTATCCATAATTCTGTCCAAGGGGATATTGCTATCGCCTCCCATAATGACCTGACCCTGGACTTTGGGCATAAGAATCTTCAGCATTTTGCTAAAGAATTCCGGCTGTCCAGTATTCGGGGCATAGTATGATATAAAGGACACTTCCTGGTCATGGAGCCGCCCCACTGCCATAATATATCTACCTCTCTTGTCCTTAACAATAGTGATGGGGGTAAAGGGGGTCCGTTTCGAAAAGCAGATGGCTACACCGCCCTTCTTTTCCCGACCCCCTGCCAAGTAGAACTGTGGATACTTCCCATTAAGGTAACGGGGCGCTGAGACATTGGAGAAATGAGTTTCCTGTAATAGCAGGACTTCAGCCTTCTGTTTATGATAAAACTGGAAAGCCTTAGTTCTTTTAGTAGGGGAGTTAAATCCATGTACATTATGGCTAACTATCGAATAGTCTGTGTTATATGTGGTGGCCATCGTGGTAGGGCAGAGCACTCTTACCTTGCATAATGAATGAAGCGAGAAGGGTCCCGATAATGATGACTGTTCGGCTATGTGACCTCTCAGACCATGACATAAGGGAAGGGCGCTGAACCGAGGCTCCGAAGAAAGAGGGGGAAGGGAGAGAAGGAAAAGGCATTAGAGAAGAAGAGAAACAAGAATAAAAGCAAAAAAACATATACATAGGCCTTAGGCCCAAACAATCAATATAACTCAATCCTAGCTGATGAATGAAGGAATGGGGAATAACCCCTGCCGGAGACAACATCCGGCAAATTAGGTGCAAGGGTACCATCCTTGTCGTAGGATAGGTAGTCTTGCAGTTGGGTGGCAAGCATGACCACCCCGACCCAAATATGATTAAACTCTGTACGAGCAGGCTATTCGAGGTCATATCGGAAATGACAAAATCAATCAATATAGTTGTAACATAACAGGCTGTCTATAGGAACATGCATTCCCAAGGCCAGTGGCGCCGGGGCCGGAAGGGTCCCCATCGGTCGTTCCGGCCCCCGAGCCACAGCCTAACAGGGGAACACATTGCGGTCCGACTAAGGCCCCCAGACTGCTAAAAAGCAAAATTTCTTCGACCAGGTTGGGCCCGTCGGGATTGTAAAATATTCGGCTGGCAGCCAGTCCGAAGAACCAGGAACTCCAGTAACTTTGTAACCTGTGACTTTGTAACCTGTGAGCGGTAACGATGGCCCCATCAGGCCCATAGTCCATCATGGGCCCAGGCCATATCTGTGCAATCAAGCACTAACAGTTCTCAAAAGGGGGGCAAAAAAAAAGCAAAAAGAGAAAAGAGCAATAATACTCAGGTATTCCGGCGAGCATTTCTGGCCTGTGAGCGTGTGCGATCCTGCCATATCGGGGAGAGGGGACGATGATCCAGACGAGGGGGAGATGAAATCGGAGTCGGAGAGTCCCGTGCAATGATGCCGAGACTAAGCAGTAGGTCTTCGCCTGCTTGGAACGTGGAAAAGGAGTGGGACTTTCCGTTGTAAGTGAATGATAACTTAAAAGGGAACGACCATCGATACTTAATCTGTTTGGCCATAAGTTGCTGGAGTAATGGCCGTAGGTTTCTGCGTTTTTGGACCGTTGATGGCGCCAAATCTGTAAAAAGCTGTATTGGTGTTCCAAATAGCGACAGGTCCGGCCTGTTGCGAGCCGCAAGCATCATCTTTTCCTTAATGCGGTAGTGATGTGGCTTAACAATAATGTCTCGTGGTAGGCCGTCGGCCCTTGGGGCTGTCAGTGCTCGGTGAACGCGATCAACTTCCATGTGGTGGATGGCTATATCAGGGATAAGGGTTTTCATCAGGTCTTTTACAGCCCCCTCTAGATCTGTGTGAGTTTCAGGGAGGCCACGCACGCGGACATTGTACCTACGAGAACGATTCTCCAAATCTTCAATTTTTGTGAATGCCTCTTCTAATCTATCCTGGAGGTCTGTCACCATGGCTGAGTTCTGGTTGACCCTTTTGATGGCTCCGTCCACTTTGGTTTCAATTAGCTCAAAACGCTCTCCCAAGCTATGGATGTCTTTTTTCAGGTCAGTGGTGATTAATGTGCAGGCCTTAGAGAGCTCCTGCTGCAGCATGGTGGAGAATCTGCCCAACAGTACAGCATCAGGGGAATAGTGTGAGATCTGGGGAATTGGCATATCCTGGCTGGATTGGCTGGATTGGCTAATGAGGACTTCTGCTAAGTCTGCCATGTTCCTATCCATGGAGGAGGCAGGGGAGGCAGGGGAGTTTGGAGAGTCATGTCTATCAGCGTATATGACTGGGGATGGGGGATGTGATAGTGACTCACCCCGCTGTCCGGTCTCCACCTCTCCCGAGGATTGTGAGGAGAATGGATCCCTAATTGGCTCCAGATTTAGCTGCCTGTCACCTCTCTGTGTAGCGCCGTCGGATCTGGCTGCTGCCGTGCTGCCTCGTGTGTCTGGCTTACCCGGCGCCATCTTGGATCGCGGCTGTGCTATAGGGGAAGGCCCTGCTCTCTTCTGGGCTGTAGTTTGCTTATCGTGCCCTTTCCGCGGCTGCCCCTGTGCCCTACGGTTCATCACCACTTCGGGGCTGGTGTGGGATCGGTCCTGGCTCACGGACCTCGGTGCCTGCGCTATCGTTAGCTCTGGTGGGTCGGGGTGCCGGGAGCTCGGTCAGCACACGTCCTTCTCCGAGTCCCCGCGCATGCGCACTTGCGCCTTTCAGTTTGGAGTTTAAATGTGCCTCTATTGTCAGAATGAATCGTCTGTGAACTATAATGTAGCAATCGGTCTTTCTTACTTACAATAAATATGAATAACAAGCAGGCTTATAAAATAAAAAGCATTTAAAGGACCGTTGGATACAAAATGTTCATTCAGTCTGGGGGACAAGTGTACAATTAGATTTTATTTTTTGGAGCTATAGCCGTTAACCAGGAGAAGATGCTGCTAAGGGTTTGTATTTTGCTGCATGAACATGCCCAGCGTCATAAGAGCATGTTCATGGAATGATCATTTGAATATATGCGTGCGCCTTTTGGATAGTTTTAACAACTCCAGGTCCAGTTCATTTGACTTTATAGAGTTTTTGTTTTGTTTTTTTCCTTCAAAATTAATCGGCAGCTTTTTTTTTTTCCCTTTTGGTAATCGTTGAACGTTTTTATAGCATGTCTGTCTTTGTGTTGTCACACAGGCTCTTCTGTGCCAACGGTCTGCGGAAGTTGCTCGTAGGGTATAATCGGCTTTCCCGACTTCCAGAATGTATTGAGCGTACTCAGCTTGAGATACTGGATCTTCAGCATAACCAGCTTCTGGAACTTCCAGCCAACCTGCTTATGAAATCAGACAAGTAAGAGAACCTTGCACATTTATAGGATATGCTACAATAATACTATTTAAAAAAAATGTGTTGCACAGTTAATTTAGATGAGCATCACAGAGATGTGTTTTGTGTGGTTTTTAATTTTTTTGTTTCCTCATGTTAACTTTTCAGTTGGAGGCCTATAATTGTCAGATATCAGACAAAATGTATTTAGGACACTAGGCAGAAGAAACAAACAAGCACAGCACTGCCTATGAACAGTCCTAGTTGTTAGTAAACCCTCTCTCTGCTATAGGCATGTCAGTTTTTTTGTTGTGCCTAGTGAAGAGTAAGGACCTAGTTTCCTGCGGCTTCTTGGAACCTGTGGTTCTATCTTTTTTTTTTTTTTTCTGGACCGGGGCAGCCCGCGAGTTAAATGTCTTGCTGGGACACGCTTGACTGGGGGGCACCTGATGTCTGTCACCCTGGCTGACAGCCCCCACCTCAGTGATGGGTGGATCTATCTCAGGAGTGTTTCCTTCAACTCCTGCTGAATCGATACATAGATGCTCCTTCCCCATCTCCCTCAGGTGTGGTGCAGGGCGCTGGTAGTCCGTGGGGTGGTCAACCCTGTGGGGTTTCCTCCTCCCCACCAGGTCTGGGCTCCCTTTCCCATCCAATACCTTCCCCCTCCAGACCACTGCTCTGCCAGCCCCCCTTCTGTTGTACTGGGGATTTCTTCTAGCCTGGGTAAGCAGGGCTCTTTCTGGCCTGTGGGGGGCCTTCAACTTTGCTACACTATGGGAAGTTGTTTGTGAGGTGCAGGGTCCCCCTGTTCTCTGGTGCTGCCCACCATGTGCTGGGCGGGAGGCCAACAGCCATTTTGTTTTGTGGGGCCTGCAGGGATGCGATGGCCATTATGCAAAAGATTGTCATGCCAGCCATTTTGGGGAAGGTCTATTCCCAATGCATTTGGCCTCGCTCGCGCTCTCTCTTTCTCGCATGGGGGGGGGATCGAGAGGATGAAGGTTAATTTCGAGGGGGAATATCCACTTTTAAGATATAAAACAATGTTTAAAATGTAAAGTATCTTGTATAAAGTGACCCAGGGAGTACTAGGACATTTTTCAGTCAATTTACACCAGTGTGTTGTGTTAATGAGTAGGTAAATATGCATTTTGCTGTGCTTCACCACAAGCCTAGTATGATGTGTTGAAGTGCAGTTGATTTTGAACAATCCACAGATGTGTGTTGTGCCTCGTTTAAAAAAATGCTGCCTGTCCAGTTATGAATGCATTGTGGAGCTTTAACATCCCATTTAAATGTCTCCCCATCATTTTGTACAGCTCTCCTAAAATTTGCAACCGCAGCAATTACAATCAAGGCTCAAAGCAAGCCATTACCTCACTAATTGGTTCTCTGTGCTCCCTTTTTTTTTTTTTTTTTTTTTTCTGGGAAGCTCCCTAAGTACAAAAACTAGTGCACATGCAAAGTATCTTGTTAAGGTCCTATCTGCTTTTCTTGATAGTATTTCGGTTGTAATTCTCTGGCACACATTCCTTTCAGATTTGTGTGTAATCTGAACAAATGTTATGTAAGGCATTTATCATTGATGTGGCTTTTGGTGTTGAGACCACCTATCTCTGAGAATTTCGTCAAATAATTGCAGATGTAACCATTTCTTTTCACTGTCTTCAGAGATTAGATGGCTAGATTTTAGGGTAATAATTTGAGCCACGTAAAAGTAAAAAATTCAAGAAAATTTTAAAAATATATAAACATTTGTTTTCCATTTCAGAATGAACTTGCTAATACATATGCATCTTTATATTTTCTGAGGACTAGGTTCATGTGCATGCTACATTGTACAGAGTTGTGGGTGGGTCACAATGTTACATCTAGCCATTTAATGTGCGTTCAGTGATGGTGTGAGCACCATTACACATCAGATTGTTGTGCTCCCCATGGCACAGATTTTAAATATTTTCCACACATTATGAAAGTGTGATGTACACCCAAACAGTACATGTTTGTGTAATGTCATGAAATTGATCTAAAAATGAGGCATGTAGGTTGTTTTCAGCAGGCATTTATCTTTGTTCTGTTTTGGTTTGAGGTACAGTACTACATCGGTAGCAGGAGAAATCTAGCATCCTCACATAAGTGATTGAATCTCAGGTTGTTCCAGATGCGTTCAGGAAAAAGCACATCTGTGCCCCAGCCTATTAGAATAAATACATTTGATCTGTATTGCCCTCCGCATTGGCAAACTGTCTGGAAAGGCAGGCCTCTGACTGATTTGTAATAAATGTGTGCTATTCCTGCTTAAGGGGGGTTCGGAGCAATTCTGTGGGATGAGCCATTCATCAGAAAGCAGCATATCTCCTAATAAAAGAGCGGACAACCTTTCTGTAGCATAGGGCACTGAATTTGTAAATACCTTGTGACATTACTGGCTTTTTAGGTATTGATGGGCTGAGTTATTAGAACAGCCTTCAGAATGGTTTTATTCAGGGTGTATGGTAAAAGGTACACTTCAAAAGTGTGATTTTGTGGTTCACGAGCGAGGTATGAAAATAGCGTGAAATTCCTTTTTCCACAAATGGCACGTTGTCACTTTTTAGCATCTAGTACAGTCTGTATTCTTACCCAGTTTGAAGTAATTAAATGTTCAGTGTTGCTTTGTGAATTGGATAATTAGATGTTCCCGTACACAAGAGTTCGGCTGCGTTTTCACTTGCTGAGGCTGTGTTTGTACAGACCAATGAGAAGTAGCCAGCTACCTATCCTCCTCCCCCTCTTTTCCCAGATAGCTGCACTCAGGAATAATTGCCTGGCACCAGCATTCTTTTTTTGGAAAACTCCAGAACTTGCCTGTGCAAACTGGCCAGCCTAGCTCTCTGCTTTCAGTGCACTCATTGACTTGGCTGTTCGGAGTCCCACGTGACCCTTTATTGCAGGCAACAAGTTCCAACAAGCTGCTTGAGAAGTCCTGCTGAAAAGTTGCTTTATATATTTAACTCCTTCATCCAAGGTTATGGACATGTGCATTTGCTTGTGGTGAAGGAATAGCAGCAGCTAGACTACTCGTGTGACGAGAGGCTGCAGATATTTTGTGCTGTTTTCTTGCTTGTGATGTATTCAAAACAGAAATTTAGCGCAACGTTCAGAGGTTTACCTTTTAAATAGTTATGTTCAGTGCATCCAGAAAGTATTCACAGTGCTTCACTTTTTCCACATTTTGGTATGTTGCAGCCTTATAACAAAATGGATTAAATTCATTATTTTCCTCAGAATTCTACAAACCATACCCAATAACGACAACGTGAAGCAAGTTTGAAATCTTTGCAAATGTATTAATAATAAAAAAGGAAAAAAATGTACATAAGCATTAACAGCCTTTGCCATGACGCTCAAAATTGAGCTCAGATGCATCCTTTTTCCACTGATCATCCTTGAAATGTTTCTACAACTTGATTGGAGTCCACCTGTGGTAAATACAGTTGATTGGACATGAATTGGAAAGACACACACCTGTCTATATAAGGTCCCACAGTTAACAGTGCATGTCAGAGCACAAACCAAGCCATGAAGTCCAAGGAATTGTCTGTAGATCTCCGAGACCAGATTGTATCAAGGCATAGATCTGGGGAAGTATCCAGAAAAATGTCTGCAGCATTGAATGTCCCAATGAGCACAGAGCACCTCTATCATCTATAAATGGAAGAAGTCTGGAACCACCAGGACTAGTGGTGCAACGGATCGGTGGTGATCCGTGATCCGAACGGGTCACCCTGTTCGTATCGGAACACCACTCGATCCGCGGAGCGCTCCGGAACCTCGGCCATAGGAAAGGCCGCGGCTTCGGCCTAGCTCTGGAGCGGCAGCCACCTTTGTACATGCGGCGGCCGCTGTAGTGACGTTTCGCCGCCGCCATCTTGCTCCACCCCACATTTCTCACTATCATTACTGTGCAGAAGGGGCCAAGCGGACATCTTGTTACACCCAACAGAGTTTTAGATTTCAATTATTTTGAACACAAAACGGAGCTTATATGCTTAAATACATTATTTGGAAATCCAACGGACTGTTTACATGTTAAATTTTAAAAGCAGTAGCAAACCTTACATGCTTGCTAATGTGACGGAACACCTCTGATTTTCACATTTTAACATTTAGTTAAATGTGAACATCAGAGGTGTTCTGTTACATTAGCAACCATGTAAGGTCAGCAGGTTTGCTGCTGCTTTTAAAATGTAACATGTAAACAGTCTGTTGGATTTCCAAATACTGTATTTAAGCATATAAGCTCCGTTTTGTGTTGAAAATAACTGTGAAATCTAAAACTCCGGTGGGTGTAACAAGAGTTGTCTTTTTTCTTTTTTTTTTTTGCTGATCCGAAAAATGATCCGATCCGTGACTCTGATCCGAGGATCGATCCGATCCGTGAGTTTTTTGATCTGTGAGTTTTTTGATCCGTTGCACCCCTAACCAGGACTCCTCCTCCGATCTCTCAATTTGGCTGGACGGCCCGCTCTAGGAAAAGGGCTTTAGTCAGGGTGGTGGCCATGAACCTAATGGTCACTCTGACAGAGCTCCAGCGTTTCTCTGTGGAGAGAGGCGAACCTTCCAGAAGAACCATCCCTGCAGCACTCCACAAATCAGGCCTGTATGGTAGAGTGTCCAGACGGAAGCCACTCGTCAGTAAAAGGCACATGACGCCCACCTGGAGTTTGCCAAAAGGCACCTGAAGGACTCTGACCATGAGAAACAAATTTCTCTGGTCTGATGAAACAAATATTGAACTTTGCCCTGAATGGCAAGCCTCATTTCTGGAGGAAACTGGGCACCGCTCATCACCTGACCAATACCATGCCTACAGTGAAGCACAGTGGTGGCAGCATCATGCTCTGGGGATGTTTTTCAGGGGCAGGAACTGAGAGACTAGTCGGGATTGAGGGAAAGATGAGTGCAGCAATGTAGCGAGACATCCTTGATGAAAATCTGCTCCAGAGCATCCTGGACCTCAGACTAGGGTGAATATTCATCTTCCAAAAGGACAACGACCCTACACACACATCCAAAATAAAGGAGTGGCTATGGGACAACTCTATGAATATCCTTGATTGGCCCAGCCAGAGCTCAGACTTGAACCCGATAAGAACTTCTCTAGAGAGATATGAAAATGGCTGCACACCGACTTTCCCCATCCAACCTGATGGAGCTTGAGAGGTCTTGCAAAGAAGAATGGGAGAAACTGCCCAAAAATAGGTGTGCCAAGCTTGTAGCATCATACTAAAAAAGCTGAAGAGCTGAACACCACCCAGGGGGCAGTCCCTCCAGACATAACCCTTCTCCCTGCAGCCAGCTGCCTGTTTTTTTTCTGCCTAGCAGAGGAGAGGACGTGGCTCTCTTCGGAGCCAGTCTCCTGAAGATTTGTTTTTTTATTCTTTTTGAAATTTATGATTTTATTTTTTAGATTTTTCTATCAACAGTCGGCTGGGCAACAGGTTGGGTAGTTGCTATCCTCGTAGTCTTCCCAGTCCGACCATGGAGCGTGCTGATCCTCGCTCTGCGTGAGATCAGTCCACGACATACCCCACGGCTCCAGGGGTCGACGGTGAGCTTTTGCTCCAGTGTCCACATATGACTGAACAGTTCTGTATCTTTCACAGTGGACCGGGCCGACAGCTACTCAGTACTGCACTGTGATAGGTCAGGAACACACTAGTGGGTCCTTGCTGGATGGGTAAGTACTGTTCCTCCTGCCTCAGCAGGTGAGTACATGCTGTGTGTTCCTATGCTAGGGGGGTTTCCCTGTCCCCCTCTTTTTTTTTTTTTTTCTCCTCTGTCGCCTTTCTCTGTCTAATCATGCTGACTGGGGGTCGCGCTGTCCCGGGGGACCCTGAGGGGTTGGGACCTGTTTTTTTTTTGTTTTTTTTGGTCACTGAAGGTGGCCTGTTTATTTTGTCAGCCTGTGCTAGATTCATCTTCATTTTTTGGGGTATTTTTCTTATGTATTGAAATTCCCATTGGCGGCCATCTTGCCGTGGCCACGCTATGGCGCAGTTATTAGCGGTGGCCATTTTACTGTAGTCGTGTGCGCTCTTTTGTACCTATGCTGTACTGGCGGTGGGATTTGGCCTTTAGTGCTGACTATAGCGGCGATTCTCCGCAGTTTTTCCTTCACTGTTTCGCTTCCGTGGACGGACTGACAGACAGGCAGCGGTCCTGAGCTGGGTCGGTAAGTCCCCTGGGTAAACCCCCCCCACGGTCAGTGCTGCAGGAGGGTGGACTTTTTCTTTCTTGACTAAGTCACAGAGGGGGGTGTGTTTTTTCTATGGAGTCAGTATCGCCTGCTTCTGCTCCCATGTCTGAGGCAACTGGCGGTGCCCATGCACCTGCGGTCTCCATGGAGGCAGTCCTGGATACCAGGATGGAAGCGGTGTGCAAGCGCAAGGGGGGTTAAAAGCACCCCCGCATCTCCTGGGGAGTGCTCTGATCCAGATATGGGCCTTGCTGCGGCACAGGACCCTAGCTCTGAGCTTTTCCATGTTTTTTGACCAGGACATTCCTTGTGAGGAAGACTCCTTATGGTTCAGTATAATGACAGGACACTTGTTGGTAAACTCATTGATGCTGTGATGGACACTCTCAAGCTGGTTGCTGTGGCTGAGGAGCCCGTGGTGAAGTCAGTCTCCTTTTGGTTCCTTCAGGGCTAACCCTTCTAAGAAGGTTTTTCCCTATACGCCTTTCTTTGACAGGTTCATAGACCAGGTATGGGAAACGGTGCATAAGAACTTTGCGGTCTATCAGCGTCTGGAGATTAAGTACCCTTTTTGAGGAGAGCCTGCTTAAAAAATGGGCTTCTCCTTCAGTGGTCGACCGCTTGGTTGAACAAGGCAACAACTCTCCCGGTCAAGGGGACTCCAGCTTTTAAGGATCCTCCTGATAGGAGGTCCGAAGTGGTAAGCAGGGCCAGGATCACAATGCTGAGGTCCGCGCTGCAGCCTATTGTAACAGCGACCCTGGTGTCTCAGACACTCACGGAATGGGCGAAAATTTTTGCACCAGGCTGTGCAGGGGCATAACCTTCCTCTGGATTGGATCAAACTAGCCGACCTAATGGTGCAGGCCTGGTATATGTTTGCGATGCCACTTTGGACGCAGCCCCCTTAATTTCTAGGGCTTCAGTGTCTGCGGTGGTATTGCGTTACCTTTTAAGGGCGGAAGTCTGTTTGGTGCTTCCCTGGATGACATTTTTTATACTGTCATGGGAGGTAAGGGAACCCCTCTATCTCAGCCTACTAAGAGGAAGGAGCCACGCTGTAAACCGGGTCCTTCTTTTCCCACACAGGGTAGTTTTTTTTTGTCAGTCAGAGCTCAGAAAATTCTCCCAGACTGACGAGTGCAGCTGGAGGACAGAAGCATCCCTGGGTGCGTAAGCCTAACAAGCCGGCACACAAGCCAGCCCACCACCGCATGGAGTCTTGTCCCCGCCCGACTCTGGGGTGGGGGGACGACTTCGCAGCTTCACCGATCTGTGGACCTCCCGGTTCTCCGATCGGTGGGTATGCAGAGTGTTCACCTCGGGGTACAGGATAGAGTTTCTTTCCTGGCCACCAGACGGATTCTTTCCCTCGAATCTCTCTCTCCTTCCAACACGTCGGGCTGCCCTATTGGGGGCAGTGTAGGACTTGCTTGGGGTACGGGGTGCTTTTGCCAGTACTTTCAAAGGAGAGGTTTCAGGGATTTTATTCAAATCTTTTTGTGGTCCCAAAGGAGGACGTAGTCCGTCCAATTCTAGACCTCAAGGCCCTAATTGCCTTTGTAAAGGTTCGAAAATTCCGTATGGAAGCCATTCGCTTGGTGATTGCTGCGCTCCACCCGGGGGATTTTCTGGCGGCCTTGGACATCAAGGACGCCTACTTGAATGACCCAATCTGCGCGGGTCACCAGAAGTTTATGCGATTTGCGATAGGCGAAGTCCAGTATTAGTTTGTGGCTCTTCCCTTCGTTTTTGCGTCAGCACTGCGGGTTTTCACCAAGGTGCTTGCTCTGATTCTGGCTTTGCTGTGTCAGCGAGGCATTGCTATCGTGGGCTGTCTGGACGATCTTCTGAGAGCAGACTCTGACTCAGAATTGGAGGTAAATGTGTTGATGGCCAGGCAGGCCCTCCGAGAATTCGGTTGGCTGCTGAACATTCAGAAGTCGGTCCTGGTTCTGACTTGGCGTGGAGTACCTAGGATTGATCCTGGACTCCTCGGAGGCAAGGGTCTTTATACCCTTGGAAAAATTAGACTCTTCAATCTGCGGTAAGGGTGCTGACGTGCCGCAAATGGTCGTCACTCCGTTTTTTGCATGAGGGTCCTGGGTCTCATGGTGCCTTTCTTCGAGGCTGTACTGTGTGCCCAATTCCACACTTGAGCCTTATAAAAGGAGATCCTATCCAGCTGGGACAGCTCTCCATTATCATTGGATCGTCAGATCCAGGTGAGTCACCTGGTCAGGGCATCCCTGACATGCTGGCTGAGATCCCCGGCCCTTTGGTCGGGGAAGTTGTTCCTTCCTGTCCAGTGGACTGTGGTTACGTTGGATGCCAGTCTTACGGGCTGGGGCGGAGTCTGGGGAGTTCTATTAGCCCAAGGGCTTTGGATTCCGGACGAATCCCGTCTGCCGATCAATGTCCTGGAACTCTGGGCGGTCAGACTGTGTCTCTTCTCGTGGTCATGGAGACTACAGGGGCGCTCAGTCAGGATCCAGTCGGACAACGCCACGGCTGTGGCTTATGTCGACCATCAGGGGGGAACACGGAGCTCGGCTGCAGCGTCCGAGGCCGCATACATCCTGTAATGGGCGAAAAGAAGCGTGCCGGCCGTTTACATTCCAGGTGTAGACATCTGGCAGGCGGACTATCTGAGCCGCCAGCTGTTGGACCAGGGAAAATGGTCCTTACATCCGGAGGTGTTTCAACTCCTTTGCCGGAGGTGGGGCACGCCGGATGTGGACTTACTGGCTTCTCGACTCAATCGCAGGGTGTCCAACCGTGGCCAGGTCCAGGGATCCCTGGGCAGACGCATCAGACGCGTTGGTGGCCCCGTGGGGTCGGTATCGGCTGATTTATGACTATTGTCCACTGAAGTTGCTTCCTCGACTACTTCGCAGGGTGGAGGCCGAGGGGATCCCGGTGATCCTCATCGCTCCAGGTTGGTCTCGGCGTCCTTGGTACGCTGATCTTGTGCGCCTGGGGGTGGACGTTCCATGGCAACTACCGCTGCGGGAGGACCTTCTGTCTCAAGGTCCCATTCTTCATCCTGTTTTACAGTCGCTGGCTTTGATGGCATGGCTGTTGAAGCCAGGTGCCGAGGGACCGAGGTCTCTCGGATTCGTTCATCTCGACCATGCTGAGGGCACAAATCTTCCTCCAAGAAGATATACTACTGTACCTGGAAGGCCTACATCGCTATGTACGAGGTGCTGGATGGTGTCCACAGACGTATTCCGTTTCCAGGATCCTGCTGTTTTTACAGTGTGGTGTGGACCAAAAGCTTGCTTTAAGCACCATTAAGGGTCAGATTTCAGCTTAAGCTGTTTTCTTTCTGCGACTGCTAGCGGGGCCGTCCTTTGATTATTACCTTCATACAGGGGGTCCGCAATGTGCTCCCCCCTAGTAAACCACCTCTTCCTCCTTGGGATTTGAATTTGGTGCTCTCGGTTCTTCAAGAACCTCCTTTTGAAAACTCAGAAGGTGGATTTTCTAGTAGCCATTACGTCTGTCAGGAGGGTTCCGAATTGGCGGCTTTGTCTTGCACACCGCCATACTTGGTCCTCCTTACGGATAAGGCGGTGCTACGCCCACAGCCTTCTTTTCTCCCGAAGGTGGTCTCGGCCTTCCGCCTTAATGAGGACATGTACTTCCATCTTTATGTCCTCGTCCATCGCATTCCAGAGAGTTTGCGCTTCACTCTTTAGACGTGGTGCATGCTTTGCGGGTGTGCCTGTCTGCTACGGCTTCTTTCGGAAGTCTGACTCGCTGTTTGTGTCTGTATCTGGTCCAAAGAAGGGCCAAGTGGTTTCGTCTGCCACCATTTCTCGGTGGATCAGGCAGACCGTCATACAGGCCTATGCCCTTAAGGGGCGCGCGCCTCCCTTTCCGGTTACGGTGCACCGAACCAGGGCCCTTGGTGCTTTCTGACATCAAGCGCCTGTTTCGCACGTGTGCAATCCGGCAACCTGATCATCCGCACATACCTTTTCAAAGTTTTAAAAGGTTGATGTAGAGGCATCTTCTGATGCTTCCTTCGGCCGCAAGGTTTTGCAGGCGGCTGTTTTAAGTTGCAACTCCTCCGTTGAGGAGCTCTGCTTGTTTGGGGTGAAGTTTGGTTTTTTCCTTGATACCACCCCTCGTTCTTTGACACTGCTTTGGGATGTCCCACTTTGTCAAGATTGAAGATGCTGTCAGTCCATGGACGGTAAGAGAAAATAGAATTTTTTTGTACTCCCCGTAAAATCCTTTTCTCTGACGTCCATGGACTGCCACAGCACCCACCCCTCCTATTTTTAGGTTGTACTGCTTTGTTACGAACTGAAGCAGCTGGCTGCAGGGAGGAGGGTCATGTCCAGAGGGACTGCCCCCTGGGCCGGGCTGTTCAGCTCTGGTAATGGAATGCATGTTAAAACATCTAACATTCTGCCTAGTCTTCTCCTATGAGCAGGAACATAACCCACTTTGTCAAGATTGAAGTCAGAGAAAAGGATTTTACGGTGAGTACAAAAAAATCCTATTTTTAGCGGCGCTTTACCGCTAATTTTGCGGCGGTATTCGGCCACTAGGGGTACGGTTTTACCCCCCCCCCCCTCGCGGCCGAAAAAGGGTTAAAAACCACTGCATAGCGCCTCTGTACAGGCGCTATGCCGGCGGTATAGCCGCGGTGTCCCATTGCTTTCAATGGGCAGGAGCGGTGAACACACCGCTCATTCACCGCTCCAAAGATACGGCTAGCAGGACTTTTGGAGCTGTCCTGCTAGCGCACCGCTCCAGTGTGAAAGCCCTCGGGCTTTCACACTGGAGAAACCGCCGCTGTTTCAGGTCGGTTTGCAGGCGCTATTTTTAGCGCAATAGTGCCTGCAAACCACCCCAGTGGGAAAAGGGTCAAAGCAACTTACTGTTCATGTCTGTGGAAAAGTTTATTGTGTAAAAGGATAAATTCAAGCCTGATTTGAGGTCATAACAAAGAATGGATGTAAAACTGAAGTTTAAAATTCTGTGAATGTTTCTGGGACAAAATGTAGTGCTTGGTAATGCTTCATCCTTCCCCCCCCCCCCCCCCCCCCATGCGTTCTATATTTTAGCATGCTAGTCATGTCGTGTTATTTAGAAATGCATATTTTCAAAACGTCTTTCAGGACAGCACCCGAGAGATCATGGCTCCTCCTCCTACAGGAAACACCTCATCAATTAAGTCTTTAATTGGAGGCCTCCACGTTGCTTCCATCAGTTTTTTGTGTTAACTCCAGCCGGAGGAACACCTCCTGGTGAGAGCCATGATCTCTCAGGGCTTTCCTGGGAGACAAAGGTTCTCAGTCAGTCTTTTTTTCTTAGGAGAGTGATCCTCCCACTTACCTCCTAGCATGGATGGTCCCGTGGGCTCCCTCTCCCTCTTCCGTGCTCGGGGAGAGCCTGTACAGCCCGGGAGGGCTGCCTCCTTTTTTCTACAGAGCAGCGGTTTGCTGTATTCTCGCCGGCCGCCTGGGGTACATAGCGGCGTGGAGCTTTACAGCGGCCGCCATTGTTCTGGTGGCCGAGGAGAGCCTCAGCCGCGTCCTGTATGGGAAGAGGCAGCACTTCCGGGTCGGCGCTCGTGTCATTTCCGGCCGCAAAGCGCAGAGGGAGAGGGCAGGGTCACCTGGTGCCTTTAAAGTTCCTTCACCACGCGTCCGTAGACAGCTATGGATAGCGATGCAGCGGATAAGGGGGCAAGCCAAGGCACCAGCAAGGCTAAGGTAAGGGACGGTGTCCTATTTACACTGGGCCGTTTTCTCCTGTGGGGTGGGCGGTTATTCACCTCCCCCCCCCCTTTTTGTTTCCCCCCACCCCACATCTCCCTGGTGGTGGTGCAGTGGCTGGTCATTTAGCATGTCTGCATAATATCTAGGGATTTTGTAAAAGGTGGTGGTGCATGGCTTGCGGGGCACAAGGAAGTGAAGGTGTTTTTTTCCTATGTGCACCTGGGTGTATTGATTTGTACTGTGTAACAGTTTTTTCTTAGCGTGGTCCCTGTTTTTTTTCTTTTCTGTTTGTGCAGGCCAAAAGTTCTGCTCAACCAGTGAAGAGAAGGTGCCCTGTCTGCAAGGAAAAGTTAAGCGAGGCTTGGACCAAGTCGCTTTGTGCAGATTGCACTGCAAATGTAGTCAGGGAAGAGTCTCCATCCTTTTGTGGCGATCTAGTATCTACAATTAAGGATGAACTCCGTGCCACCTTTCAAGCTTTTAGGTCAAACCTAAGAGAAGAACCAGGACCCTCAAGGGAACCTAGGGCTCCGCGGCCTTCTTCAGAACCCCAAGACGGCTCTCAAATATTATTAGGAGGTCCGATAGCTGCTTCCCAAGAATCTGCTTCCCTTGCTCCAGATGGAACAGACTCTGAGGAAGAAGAAAATGAAGCAGAGAGCGCTTCTAAGTACAAAATGTCGCTTGAAGAAGTCGCAGGACTTTTAAAAGTAATTCATGCGACTTTGGGGATTGAAGAGGAAAAGGAGCTCTCCCTACATGACCGCACGTATGCAGGTTTGGGTGATCCAAAAAGCCGTGTTTTTCCAGTCCATTCAATAATCTCGGACAGGATTAAAAAAGAGTGGTTGGAACCTGAGAAAAAGCCATTTTTTTTTTCCCGGTCTCATAAGAGAAGATTTCCATTTGAGGACAACCCGGATTCCATCTGGAACAAGGTTCCAAAACTGGACTCTGCTTTTTCACAGGTCTCAAAATCAACTGACCTTGCCTTTTGAGGACATGGGCATGTTAAAGGAGCCCATGGACAAAAGAATGGATTTGCTTCTTAAAAGGGCCTGGCAGTCCGTGATGAACAATCTAAAACCAGCAATGGCAACAACCTGTGTCGCTAGGAATTTAGAACACTGGATAAACCGGATGAAGGCCCATGTTACGGCGGATTCCCCAAAACAGGAGATTCTGGACTCATTTACAACGCTTTCTGCAGCAGTATAGTATATTGCGGATACTTCAGCAGAATCCATTCGTATGTCAGCCAGGTCAGCGGCTTTGACCAATTCTGCTAGGAGAGCCTTGTGGCTTAAAACTTGGCCAGGAGATGCTGCATCTAAAAACAGACTGTGTAGCATTCCCTTTGCAGGGGATTTGCTATTTGGTTCTGAGCTGGAGTCCATTCTTGACCGTACGGCTGACAAAAAGAAGGCGTTTCCGGTCAAAAAACAGGTACAGACCCGTAAGCGTTTTTTTTGTCCGCAAAAAAGGACAACAGGAAGGAAAAACGCAAACCAAAAGGAAGCAGTGGTCTTCCCAGAAACCAAAAGGTAGGAGTGGAGTGCTCTTCAATCCTCCTGCGACCTCCGGAAAGCCGCAGTGACAATCCACCCCAAGTAGGGGGAAGACTCCAGGAGTTCATTCCCCAGTGGAGAGACATCACTACAAATCCGTATATTGTAAACCTGCTCTCCCAAGGATACGTGGTGGAATTCACGGAAGAACCCCCAAAGAGATTCCTGGTGACAAACGTCCCGAGGGATCCGGTCAAGGCACTCGCCATGAAGTCCCTAATTCAGGAACTGATATCCCAGAGAGTCATTGTTCCGGTTCCAACAAAAGAGTTCTTCCAGGGGTTCTTTTCTCACGTTTTCCTTGTACAGAAACCTCCAGGAAAGTACTGCCTCATCCCAAATCTAAAAATGCTGAATTTGTCAGTAGAATACAAAAGATTTCGGATGGATTCCATTTTCTCAGTAAGAAGCCTCCTGAGTCAAGGATGCTTCATGGCGTCAATAGATTTGCAGGACGCATACCTCCACATTCCTATTGCTGCCAGATCTCAGAGATATCTGAGGTTAGCACTGAGAGAAGGGAAGAAGGTTCACCTGCAATTCAGAGCTCTTCCGTTCGGCCTGTCATCTTCTCCAAGGGTGTTCACGAAGGTAATGGCCGAAGCTCTAGCACCCTTGCGTCTAGAAGGAATTTCAGTGATTCCTTATCTAGACCAGGGTTTCTCAACTCCAGTCCTCAAGGCGCCCCAACAGGTCATGTTTTCAGGCTTTCCATTATTTTGCACAGGGGATGTAATCAGTTTCATTGCCTTAGTAATTACCACAGCTGTTTCATCTGAGGGAAATCCTGAAAACATGACCTGTTGGTGCGCCTTGAGGACTGGAGTTGAGAAACACTGATCTAGACGACCTGCTACTGTTTGCCCAAACCAGAGATGGACTTCAGAGAAACTTGGACAGAGCCCGTGCTTACCTAGAATCCATCGGATGGATACTAAACCTCCAAAAGTCCAATCTGATTCTCTCTCAGGAGGTGTTATTCCTGGGTTTCCGTATCAACTCTGTGGAGCAAAAGATTTTTCTCCCAGAAGAAAAACGGAAAAAGCTGATAGCGGTTGTGTCACTCTTACAATCCAGTCAGCTTCTGTCCATCAGGAGGGTCATGTCAGCATTAGGAACCCTGACCTCTTCCATACCGGCAGTACAGTGGGCAAAGCTCCATTTCAGACCGTTGCAAAAGTTTCTGTTAAAAATCTGGTATTGCCAGCAAAATTCACTGGATTCACTGGTGAAGATCCCCACCAAAGTAAAGAGGAGTCTCTGGTGGTGGAAAAACCAGGCAAGACTCAGCAGGCCTGTTATGGTCCTTTCCAACCCAGATAAGGCTAACAACCGATGCCAGCTCCTAAGGTTGGGGGGCTCACATGAGCGGTCGTTGGGCTCAGGGATCTTGGTCCACAAGGGAAGCACTGAGATCCTCAAACTGGAGGGAACTAAAGGCGATAGAAATGGCCTTATTGTCCTTTGCAGAAGAAGTCCAAGGGCGACATACACAAATCCTGCCGGACAACGCCACGGCGGTGGCTTACATAAACCGACAAGGGGGCACCAGAAGCAGAGTACTTCAAGGCCTAGCAGAGAGCATTCTAAACTGGGCAGAGCTCCATACTCAATCCTTGTCTGCGGTCCACCTAAAAGGGACCCTAAACAGGATAGCGGATTTCCTCAGCAGGAACCAGGTGTACGAAGCGGAGTGGCAATTGAATCCAGATGTCTTCAATCTAATAGTGAAGAAATGGGGACAGCCAAGAGTGGATCTCTTTGCGACTCAGGAAAATACACAAATATCCCTCTTTTTTTCCCTGAACAGGAACGAGTCATCTCTGGGGGTAGATGCTCTGGCGCACAGTTGGAATTTTCACCTCTGCTACGCCTTTCCTCCATTTCAGCTGATTCCGCAGGTCATAACAAAAATACGGAAAGAGGATACGACCGTAATCCTCATCACTCCCTTCTGGCGCCAAAGGCCTTGGTTTTCGGCTCTTTCTACAGATGCAGATCAAACCATACTGGCACCTTCCATTGAGACAAGACCTTCTGTTACAAGGTCCTCTGTTTCACCAAGAAGTAAAAAAGCTAAAACTCACAGCTTGGCTTCTGAGGAGCAACTCTTAAGGAGAAAAGGATTCTCGGATAGGTTGGTGGCTACCCTCCTATCTAGCAGAATGTTACCAGAGCAATATATCACAAAGTCTGGAAAGTCTTTAACTCCTGGTGCACTACATCCGGCAGACCATTAAAGCAGATTTCTTCTATCCTGGAATTCCTGCAAGAAGGAGCAGACAAGGGCCTAGCGGTCAGTACCCTAAAAGTTCAGGTTGCCGCACTGGGGGTATATTTTGAGAAATCTATTTCATCAGAACCCCTAGTAATCCAGATTCTTTAAAGCCCTCACTAGGGCTAGACCGATGGTGATCAAAAACTGTCCGTCATGGGACTTGTCAGTCGTTCTACAGGCCCTGACCAGGGAACTGTTCGAACCTCTTAATTTAACCTCCCTGAAACTAATTACTTTGAAAACAATTTTTCTAGTAGCTATTACAACAGCTCGAAGAATCAGTGAGCTGCAAGCTTTAGCTATCAGGGAGCCATTTTTTTCTATTTTTTCAGACAGAATTGTGCTGAAGACGGATCCTAATTTTTTACCAAAGGTTGCTTCAGTTCAAAATAGAACCCAGGAGATAATACTTCCTACGTTTTCTTCTAATCCGTCGGGTAAGAAGGAAGAATTATTCCATACCCTGGATGTTAAAAGAGCAGTCTTAAGTTATCTGGAAGCTACTAAAGACTTTAGGCGTTCAGACGCACTATTCATTCTATTTTCCGGAAATAAAAAAGACAAGCTTCTAGAGGAACCATTGCCAGATGGTTGAGAATGGCTATCTCAGACGCCTATTCCCTTACAGGCCAGGAGAGTCCAGTAAGTATCAGGGCTCATTTTACTAGAGCTTCGGCGGTGAGTTGGGCAGAAAAAGCTGATGCCACCCCCGAACAAATCTGTAAGGCAGCTACATGGACAAGTCTGATGACCTTTGCCCGTCGTCATAGATTAGATCTCATGATGGCTGGGGACCAGGCTTTCGGAAGGAAAGTCTTACAGGCTGTTGTCCCACCCTAAATGGGGTAAGTCTCGATTATCCTCTCGGGTGCTGTCCTGAAAGAGGTTTTGGAAAAATGCAAGTTAGACTTACCGGTAACTTGTTTTCCAATAGGCTTTCAGGACAGCAGGATCCCGCCCTTTTTTTATGCTGTTGCTGTAATACTATGTAATAACTGTCGCTTATGTGTGGCAGCTGGGGCTGGAGGTTCTCTACAAACAACTGATGGAAGCAACGTGGAGGCCTCCAATTAAAGACTTAATTGATGAGGTTTTTCCTGTAGGAGGAGGAGCCATGATCTCTAGGGTGCTGTCCTGAAAGCCTATTGGAAAACAAGTTACCGGTAAGTCTAACTTGCATTTTTCCCAGAGCTTTCAGTTCGTATTTATGCAATGGGGCTCTTCCTGGACTTAAATAAAAAGCCCTGGAAATGTAAGGCCCCTTTCACACTGAGGCGTTTTTACAGTGTTTTCGCTGTAAAAATGCTTGAAATAATCCTGCCCCATCATTCTCAATGTGAAAGCCCTGAGGGCTTTCACACTGAGGCGTTTTGCTGGCTGTGCGTTGGAAAAAATCCTGCAACAGCTTTTTTGGAGCATCTTTAGGGTGCTAAAAATAGCGCTGTAAAAACACCCATCTCCATTGAAATGAATAACGCACGCAGTAAAACACATAGGCGTGCAAATGCTGTAAAAACGCGTTAAAACGCATAGGCGGTAAAATCGCGGGGGGGAAAACAATCAAGTTTTTTGCGTTTTTTTTTTTAACGCCTCAGTGTGAAAGGGGCGTAATAATATAAACTGTGTTTATGCATTAAAGTAACATTAAGTAATTCACACCAGTGCCAGGGGCGGATGCAGAGTCAAGTCTCGGGAGGGGCACTGCCAGAAAATGCATTTTTTTGGGGGCAATTTATCAGGGAAATAGGTGGTATTGGCGCTTCAATCATCACGGCACCATGGTTATTATGGTCTCGGGATGATTGAAGCGCATTATTTATATTATTACATTGTAATATATAATGAAATGGTTCAACTCGCCATAATGCATAATCGGTGGGAGCCCCGAGTGTGTCACTTGCCACGTCACCTGGCACACGAGGCGGATTGTCACTTGCCACGTCACCTGGCACACGAGGCGGATTGTCACTTGCCACGTCACCTGGCACACGAGGCGGATTGTCACTTGCCACGTCACCTGGCACACGAGGCGGATTGTCACTTGCCACGTCACCTGGCACACGAGGCGGATTGTCACTTGCCACGTCACCTGGCACACGAGGCGGATTGTCACTTGCCACGTCACCTGGCACACGTGGCGGATTGTCACTTGCCACGTTACCTGGCACACGTGGCGGATTGTCACTTGCCACGTCACCTGGCACACGTGGCGGATTGTCACTTGCCACGTCACCTGGCACACGTGGCGGATTGTCACTTGCCACGTCACCTGGCACACGTGGCGGATTGTCACTTGCCACGTCACCTGGCACACGTGGCGGATTGTCACTTGCCACGTCACTTGCCACGTCACCTGGCACACGTGGCGGATTGTCACTTGCCACGTCACCTGGCACACGTTGCGGATTGTCGCTTGCCACGTCACCTGGCACACGTTGCGGATTGTCGCTTGCCACGTCACTTGCCACGTCACCTGGCACACGTTGCGGATTGTCACTTGCCATGTCACCTGGCACACGTTGCGGATTGTCACTTGCCACGTCACCTGGCACACGAGGCGGATTGTCACTTGCCACGTCACCTGGCACCAGAGGCGGCTTGTCACTTGCCACGTCACCTGGCACGTCACTTTCCTGCTAAGGTGCTCTGTCACAGAGTCAGGCAGCAGAGAGATTATGTAATCCCTCTGCTTCTCACGGCTGCCTGCACAGTGAGGGGCGGAACTGCAAGGATGCGGGGCGGGCGCCGGGAGATGTCCTCTCTCTGCTCCCATGCCTGCCGGCTCCCTGATTGGCCAGCAGCGCTCACACACCAAGCCGCCCAGCTCTCACCCGCGGAGCCGCCCGCTCTCACCCACATTCTCGGAGGGGGCAATTGCCCCCCCTGTATCCGCCCCTAACGAGTGCGGCTTTAAAATCGCGCTACTCCAGTGCAATTTAAAAGCTTCAGATGAGTGCGAATTGCACCTCCAATTTCATTGCAACGTTTAACAGAAGTCTATGCAAGTGACATTAAATCTTTAGAACCACTTTATGCAGATTGTGTTGATCACACAAGCAGTATTAAATGCTAAAAAGTTGGTATACCTGTAATTTGCCTCAATAAAAACCTTTGATTGAGAAAAAAATAAATTTGTGTCAATAGAATATCTGTTTCATAGAGGCGCACTGAATGAAAATTTTGGTGCCAAAACCAAAAATTCATGATGCATTTGGCCGAAAACCGAAAATGATAGTTTTTAAAAAATATATTTATATTTTTATATACAATTGTAGTATTTTCGACTTCTTATTTAATATTTAAATTATTATAAATTTTATTGGCCCATTTAGCGCAAGAAAAGCTCAAGAAGCTGCACAGTGGTGTAGTGGTTAGCACTTTACCCAGCAGCAAAAGGGTCGCTGGTTCGAATCCCGACCACGACACCATCTACCTGGAGTTTGCATGTTCTCCCTGTGTCTGCGTGGGTTTCCTCCGTGCACTCTGGTTTCCTCCAACACTCCAAAGACATGCTGGTAGGTTAATTGGATCTTGTCCAAATTGGCCCAGTATATATGTGTGTGTCCCAAGCGTGTCGCGGTCATTTTACCCCGTAGGATCTCACCAGCCAAGAAGACACTGGCTGCAAAAAGCGCCTAGAGGCAATTCAGTTCGCATGTGAGCGCTATACAAGTCATTCATTCAAGAAAAGTGTATCCCTTTAAATTTTATGCATATCTTCACACTGGTCTATTGCGCTTCCATTGTGGTGTTAATCTTGCTTGCTGCATTTTCGGTCAGTTAAAAATGCACAAAAAACGCTCCTCCCTGTTCAAATGCATTGAAAATGCAGCAAGAACGCATCATTAATGTGCCATGTTACATTTTTGATGTGTGGAGTCACGTGACCTATGAAAAACACCATAAGCACAGTGGATCGCAGTTAAATGGTCGCAAAATTGAGGCAAATTTGCATCAAAATCATGTGCGTTTCCGGTGCCAATATTGGCACCTCTTTTCTCATCGCCCAAATGCCGATAACACAATTTTAGACCGCATCTGTACGGTTTTATTTCTGGCTGCCAAGATCAATTGCTTTTATTGTTCTGGCCCGTTTGTATATTTAAACTGGCATTGCTGCTTGAATCTGGGTGTATGGTTGTGTTGTGAACAGTGTGGCATGCAAACCACACTTTGATGGTCAGAAGTACTGCTGGCTCTCTTGACCAGTAGCATGACTGGAAACTTTGAAAACTTGCTGATTTTCCCTTTTCTACATTGTTTCAGTGTGAATTAACGGTTTTTTATTTTTTCCTTGCAGCTTAAGATGCTTAAACGTATCGGCCAATAATTTGGAAATGCTTCCAGCAGCATGTCTGTGTGAGGAAACGCCAAGCTCATTGCAAGAGCTTTATGTGACCAATAACAACCTCACTGACAAGTGTGTGCCCTTGCTAACTGGACATCCTCATCTGAAGATTTTGCACATGGCCTTCAATCATTTAAAGACCTTTCCAGCCAGGTTTGTGTTTTTTTTTTTTTGATAGCCCAAATTTTTAGCGTATCGAACATTGTAGGAATTTTTGTGAACCCTTTGGAATTTGCTGGATACCATCACGAAAGCCCTCTAGAATACCATCTCATTTTCAGTCAGGTATTCGTTTTGGTTCTCTTATTGGATAGATATCTATCATGGAAATTGAAGCTTAAAGCAGTTGTATACCCTCTGATACAACTTTCACCTATAGGTAAGCCTACATTAAGGCTTGCCTGTAGGTGCTTGCAATATCTCCTTAACAGGGATGAGCCGAACACCCCCGTTTGGTTCGCACCAGAACCTGCGAACAGACAGAATGTTTGCGTGAACTTTAGAACCCTATTAAATACAATGGACTCGAACGTTCAAAATCTAAAGTGCTAATTATAAAGGCTTATATCCACCTCCCTACTGTGCACGAAAACCCCCTTCCTGCCCAAGCCATTTTTCAGCTTTCAGCGCTGTCACAATTTAAATGACAATTGCGACGTGGCTCCCAAACAAAATTTGTGTCCTTTTTTTCCCACAAATAGAGCTTTCTTTTGGTGGTATTTGATCACCTCTGCGGTTTTTATTTTTTGCGCTATAAACAAAAGAAGAGCGTCCAGTTTGGAAAAAAAACACTATTTTTTTACTTTTTGCTATAATAAATACCCATTTTTTTTTTAATAAAATTTCTTTCTCGTACATCACGGGACACAGAGCGACATAGTCATTACTAATGGGTTATATAGATACCGTCAGGTGCTGGCACTGGCAACTTCCAAAACCGGAAGTACCCTCCCCTATATAAGCCCCTCCCATCCGGGAGCACCTCCAGTTTTTTTGCCAGTGTCTAAGGTGTTGGCCAAGAAGAAACATGTGTTTTTCACTGAGCTTGCGTACAGGTTCTTTTGGGCCTCAGTAAGCTATTCCGGATCCGACCAAAAAAGCTTCATAGCTAAACGGTCGGTACCCGGGCCTTGCAGAGAAGAGCAAGGTTTTGCCTGTAATGCTTCTCTTAGGAGAGCTGGACACTGGGATCCAGAGCTCTGGTCATACCCACGACCAAGATGTTTTCTGTGCAGGGTGCTATACAGGTCCAGGGGAGTGGAATCCTTGGGAACCCGGCCCCTGAAGGTTTGATTACAATGCCTGCCGTGATAGGTGAAGTTTGGGCTTCTGTGGACCAAACAGAGTCCTGCGGCGAGGAAAAGGTAAGTGGGGGCCCTCGGGAACTTGGTTCTATTGAGGGACCCCCAAGCCTATTTTGTCTTTCTGCCTGTTACCTAAGGTATTCCCGCTAATATTCTGTGTATGCCTGTTACTACTGAGAAAATGTAAAAATTTTAATAGTAGGCAAGAAAAAAAAAAAAAAATGTAAGACCGCGGTACCTGTGTTAGACACTAGAGGCCGCTATGGTTCTTTTTTCTTGTAATGTGGATTTTTTTCTTCCAGAATCAAATCCAGGCAGTTGGTATGTTCTCTCCTGGGAAGCTGTCTCCTCTGCCCTGTTGCTGCGCTCATCCATCCCCGGGCCCTGCGGCAAAGGGACCCTGGCTCCCATCTAGCTCCTTGTTGTTTTCAAAAAAGGCGCACGTGCCCGCGCGCGTGCGCGTGCACGCGCCTCTATTCATAGAAGCGATCTGGAAAAAGGGGCGGAGCGGGTGGATGGCGCTCAGGTGTGCGCCGCGGCGCTACTGCGCATGTGCGGGCGTCCAGCGTGTTTTAAAGCATATTATAGCTGGCTATTGAAGTGCACAGACAGAGCTAGCAACAATATAAAGGCACACAGAGGCGGTTGATGTAGGCATCCCCTAGAAAGGCACTTTAGTAGACACCAACTGTGATATAGCAGCAATTGTGCTAGACTATTCTCAGTAAAAGTGGTGTATTACGGCTGGAATACCTCAGCTTTAGGCTTAGGAATATGCCGTCCAGAAGCTCCGGAACTGAATCTTCCAGGAAGCGAAGGGGGTCTCATCGGGCTCTGAGGATCTTGGGCATACTTCTGCTGCAGTCTCCCCTGAAGTTCAGAGGTAAGTGACCGTAGAGACCCCGCAGGGGTACTTGGTACTGTGGCTGTCCTCAGTTCACCTGCTCCTGTGTATGTAACAGGAGGTTTTTTCCTCAGCTCTGGGAGGATTAGAGAGAGATTGTCAACATTGATCGCTGCCTCCCTGTCAGGGAAAGCACGCCCGATCTCCGTCTCCTCCTTCAGAGTGCCTGTTAGCAGAGCAACAGTCCCATACAGGGATCGACCTGCCTGAAGGGGATCAGGATAAGGTTGATTCTGTTATAGAGGAGTCAACAGTGGGGGAACCTTTTCTCAGCATCTCAAGCTGAAAGATTATGGGTTCAGTCTCTGACTAACATGGTCCGATCAGCATTTAAAAATGCACCTTGCGGAACCATCAACCACTACTGTCTCCTCGTTGGGGTCGCTAGAAGCCCCCAGACTGTCTGTTCTTTTCCACTTCACCCTTTACTGAAAGGGCTTATTTACCAGGATTGGGAACGTCCTGAGAAAATATTTATTCCCCCAAGAGATTTCCGGTGGTCTATCCCATGGAGGATAAGTTCATCAAAAAAAAAATAAAAAAAATGGAAGGTCCCTACAGTGGACGCAGCCATCTCTTGTATGTATAAATCACTGACATGTCCAGTGGATAATGTCCAAATGTTCAAGAACCCAATAGATAAAAGATTGGAGTCCTTATGAAAGTCTGCTTCTTTCTACAGCAAGCTTGGTGACACAACCAGCAGTAGCAGCTATTGGGGTCTGCTAAGCAGTGAAGGATCAGTTGAAACAGGTCTTGAGGGACTTGACAGATCAGCAGGCTTTGCCCTAGCTGATCTACCTAGAGCCTTAGGCTTTGCGGTTGACGCCATAAAGGATTCAGTCCATCACGCCTCCCGCCTTACGCTGTCTATAGTACATATGCGTAGGCTTCTATGGCTCAAAAACTGGTCTGCTGAAGCTCCCTGTAAAGAATGGCTGGTTAGCGTCCCATTTCATGGTGAACGCTTATTCAGGGAAAACCTGGACAAATATATCCAGAAAATTTCCAGCGGTAAATACGCTCTTGCCGGTTAAAAACAGAGTTAGAGGTCCCTCTTTAAGAGGCCTGCTTCTCCAGTCCCTGAGGCATCGGCTGTGTAACAGTTCCGACGGCCTCCTCGGTCAATTCCCGGGGGTAAAAAACAGGGACAATAGCAGGGTAATGAGAAACCCTGGGTCAGGGGAGGTACAAAACCTCCCCCAAAGTTAAATTCATTGAAGGGTTGCCCCCACTCAGTCGGGTGGGGGGAGGACTCCAGTTGTTCGCAAGAGACCTGGCGGGACACGATCAAGACAGATAGGTGCTCTCCGCGGTATGTGTGGGATACAGTTTGGAGTTAAAAGACTCTCCTCCTTCCCATTTTTGAGGTCAAACGTGCCAAGGAATCCCCGGAAGAGAGAGTCCCTCCTGTGGCACTAGAACAACTATTGCTCCAAGGAGTAATTATGGAGGTTCCCCTGGAAGAATGAGGGTTCGGGTTTTACTCAAACCTCTTTACAGTCCCGAAGCAAACGCGGACGGGAGGCCCATATTAATTCTAAAAGGGCTATACAAATTCCTGTATATCAGGACTTTCCGATGGAGTCGATCCGATCGGTGGCCACTGCCCTACAAGGGGAGGATTGGTTAGCCGCGATCGACATCAAAGATGCTTATTTGCACATTCCCATCTTTCCAGTCCACCAAAAATTTCTACGCTTTGCAGTAGAAGGGCGCCATTTTCAGTTCAGAGCCTTACCCTTCGGTTTGGCCACAGCACCACGAGTGTTTACAAAAATTCTGGCCCTTTATTGGCCAATCTAAGAACACAAGGTGTAATGATAATGGCATATCTAGATGACTTGTTGCTGATAGACCACTCAGTGAAAAAACTAGAAGTGGTTGTTCACGAGACAATCAAGTATCTGGAATATCACGGTTGGATTATCAACCGAGACAAGTCAGCCCTAAAACCAGTCAAAAGTCTGGAATACTTGGGGCTAAGGTTGGATTCAGGCCAGAGAAAAATATTCTTGCCTCGAGGAAAGGTGTTGTCTTTGAAAGATTTGATCCACTTAGTGGGTACAAAAAAGACAGCCGTCCATACGCCTGTGCATGAGGCTGCTAGGAAAAATGGTGGCATCATTCGAAGCAGTACCCTACGGTCAATTCCATTCAAGGAATTTGCAAGGGGCCATACTGTCAGCCTGGAACAAAAAAGTTCAGGCCCTAGACTTACAATGCCCTTGTCCCCTTCCGTTCGCAAGAGCCTCCGTTGGTGGTTGGTTCCCCAGAATCTGGAAAAAGGGAAATCCTTCAGTCCGATTTCTTGGAAGGTGGTCACTACAGATGCCAGCCTTATAGGCTGGGGAGCTGTACTGGAGCAATAGTCTCTACAGGGCAGATGGTCGGATGCAGAAAAGGCCCTGCCCATCAATCTCTTAGAGATACAAGAGCCCGGTATGCCCTAGTAGCATGGACATCCAAACTCCAAGGGTCCCCTGTCAGAATTCAATCAGACAATGCCACAGCAGTGGCATATATCAATCATCAGGGGGGCACCAGGAGTCGTGCAGCCCAGAGGGAAGTAAATTACATCCTGAAATGGGCAGAAAGATATGTCCCAGCCATATCTGCGGTATTCATTCCAGGAGTGGAGAATTGGAAGGCGGACTTTCTAAGTCGCCAGCAATTATGCCCAGAGGAAGGGTCCCTTCACCCCGAGGTTTTCTGGACAATATGTCAGCGGTGGGCAACACCGGATGTAGATCTGCTAGCATCCAGATTCAATACAAAAGTGGACAGGTTTGTCTCTTGGACAAGGGATCCCCTAGCTTGCGGCTCGGATGCCCTAGTGTTCCCTTGGGATCAGTTCAAGCTGATATATGCATTCCCACCGCCACAATTGTTACCTCGATTACTCCGCAGAATCAGGGTAGAAAAGAAACCAGTGATTCTGGTGGCTCCAGCGTGGGCCCGAAGAGCATGGTACGCGGAGATTGTAAAAATGTCTGTGGGGAGTCCTTGGACCCTCCCACATCGTCCGGACCTGCTTTCGCAAGGACCGATATACCACCCTTCCTTACCAGCCCTAGGTTTGACGGCCTGGCTATTGAAGCCCACATTCTAAAAAAGAGAGGGCTCTCTAATGCTGTGGTATCTACCATGATCAATGCCAGGAAGCTGGTATCCAGGCAGATCTACTATAGAATCTGGAAGGCGTACATCGCCTGGTGTGAGGCCAAGAAATGGCATCCACGTAAATACGTAATAGGTAGGATTCTGGACTTCCTACAATGGGCTGTAGATAGGAAGCTTGCCTTGAGTACTATCAAGGGTCAGATTTCGGCCTTGTCAATATTTTTTCAAAGGCCCTTGGCTTCGCATTCACTAGTCAAAGCCTTTATACAAGGGGTGATGCGTATTAGTCCTCCGGTTAATATTCCCATATGTCCATGGGATCTAAACTTGGTTCTGTCGGTTCTACAGAAACAACCATTTGAACCATTACAGCATATTTCTTTGGTGCTTCTCACCAGGAAATTGATTTTTCTAGTAGCCATTTGTTCGGCTAAAAGAGTGTCGGAATTAGCAGCTATGTCCTGTAAGGAGCCATATCTGGTTATCCATAAGGATAGAGTAGTGTTACGTCCTCATCCAGCCTTTCTTCCTAAGGTGGTATCGAGGTTTCATTTGAACCAAGATGTGGTTCTTCCTTCTTTTTTCCCCAAACCTACTTCGGTAGAGGAAAAGTTATTGCATTCTTTGGATGTAGTAAGAGCAGTTAAAGCTTATCTAAAAGCCACTGCTCAGATTCGCAGAACGGATACTTTGTTTATTCTGCCGGAAGGCCCCAGAAAGGGTCAGGCAGCGTCAAAATCTACTTTAGCCAAGTGGATTCGACAGGTCATAATACAAGCCTATGGCTTGAGAAGGAGACCGCCTCCGTTCAAAGTTAGAGCGCACTCCACAAGAGCAGTTGGAACTTCATGGGCAGTGCATCACCAGGCCTCCCTGGCTCAAATCTGTAAGGCCGCAACATGGTCTTCAGTACACACGTTTACTAGGTTCTACCAGGTGGACGTTAGAAGTCAGGAGGATGTCGCCTTTGGGCGCAGTGTGTTGCAGGCCGCAAAAGATCCTCATGTCTGATAGCGCTCAGCTTATATATGGTGTATCCCCCCCCTCATTTGGCATTGCTTTAGGACATCCCATTAGTAATGACTATGTCGCTCTGTGTCCCGTGATGTATGAGAAAGAAAATAGGATTTTTATAACAGCTTACCTGTAAAATCCTTTTCTTGGAGTACATCACGGGACACAGCTCCCGCCCCTCTTTGGGGACACTTATTGCTTTGCTACAAAACTGAGGTGCTCCCGGATGGGAGGGGCTTATATAGGGGAGGGTACTTCCGGTTTTGGAAGTTGCCAGTGCCAGCACCTGACGGTATCTATATAACCCATTAGTAATGACTATGTCGCTCTGTGTCCCG
The DNA here is from genome assembly GCA_029206835.1 of Rana muscosa. Taxonomy (NCBI): domain Eukaryota; kingdom Metazoa; phylum Chordata; class Amphibia; order Anura; family Ranidae; genus Rana; species Rana muscosa. The sequence continues at coordinate 1,129,821,627 of CM055122.1, forward strand.
TGATGTACTCCAAGAAAAGGATTTTACAGGTAAGCTGTTATAAAAATCCTATTTTTCCTCAGTTTAGGCCGATACGTATTCTTCTACATATTTTTGGTAAAAAAAAAAATCGCAATAAGCGCGTATTGATTGGTTTGCGCAAAAGTTATAGCGTGTACAAAATAGGGGATAGATTTATAGCATTTTTATTTTTTTATTTTTTTATTAGTAATGGCGGCGATCTGCGATTTTTTTTTTTTTTTTTTTATTGTGACTGCGATATTGCGGCGGACACATCGGACACTTTTGACACATTTTTGGGACCATTCACGTTTATACAGCGATCCCTGCTATAAAAATGCATTGATTACTGTATAAATGTGATTGGCAGGGAAGGGGTTAACCACTAGGGGGCGGGAAGGGGTTAAATATGTTCCCTCAATGTGTTCTTACTGTGGGGGGAGGGGACTGACTGGGGGAGGTGACTGATGGTTGTCCCTATGTACAAGGGACACACCATCAGCCTCCTTTCCCTCACAGGATGTGGATCTCTGTGTTTACACACAGAGACCCACTTTCCTGCTCGTTTCCCGGGCAATCGCGGGTGCCCGGCAGTAATCGCGGCCGCCGGGCATGCGCACCGGGGCCTTGTGAACGCGGCGTGCGCGCCGCTGGCGCCGAGCGCGCGCCTTCTAGCTCGTTTTAAAGGGAGGACGTCATATGACGTCCTCCCAGAACGAGAGTATCCTCCGCCCGCCGTCAATTGACAGTGGGCGGTGGACAAGTGGATATGCAAGTTATTGTCCTAAAAAGTGTTTGTGGACCCGGGTCTTGCCCCAGGGGACATGTATCAATGCAAAAAGAAGTTTTAAAAACTGCAGTTTTTTCGGGAGCAGTGATTTTAATAATGCTTAAAATGAAAACTAAAGTGAAATATTCCTTTTAAATTTCGTACCTGGGGGGTGTGTATGATATGCATGTAAAGTGGCGCATGTTTCCCATGCTTAGAACTGTCACTGCATAAAATGTCATTTTTGAAGGAAAAAAGCATTTAAAACTCACTCGCTGCTATTAATGAATTGTTGGCTCCCGGCAATACATACAAAAGTCATTGATAAAAAAAAAAAAAAGCGTGGGGGTCCCCCAGAATTCAATTACTAGGCCCTTCATGTCTGTATAGATATTAAGGGGAACCCCGACGCAAATTTAAAAAAAAAATGCGTGCGGTTCCCCCAAATATCCATACCAGGCCCTTCAGATCTGGCATGGATTTTAAGGGGAACTCCACCCCAAATTTTAAAAAAAATGGCTTGGAGTCCCCCAAAAATCCATACCAGACCCTTATCCGAGCACACAACCTGGCAGGCCGCAGGAAAAGAGGGGGGGGGACGAGAGAGCGGACCCCCCCCTCCTGAACCGTACCAGGCCACATGCCCTCAACATGGGGATGATGTCCCCATGTTGATGGGGACAAGGGCCTCATCCCCACAACCCTTGCCCGGTGGTTGTGGGGGTCTGCGGGCAGGGGGCTTATCGGAATCTGGAAGACCCCTTTAACAAAGGGGACCCCCAGATCCCGGCCCCCCCTATATGAATTGGTAAGGGGTACATTGTACCCCTACCATTTCACAAAGAAGGTGTCAAAAAATGTAAAAAAAAACACACGCAAACACCTTGGAAAAGTCCTTTATTAAAAAAAAAAACATTCCAGCGGTGAAATCCAGTGTCCCGCGGCGATCCGATGTCCAGCGTTGTCCGTCATTGCCTGAGCGGACCTGATGGGGAACTTCCTTCACAGTCTATTACATGTATAGACCCGCCCCTTCTAAAGTTCCCCATCAGGTCCGCTCAGCCAATGACTCGGTGTAAGGCTGAGGACCTGATGCGGAACATGAGAAGGGGCGGGTCTATACATGTATTACACAGTGAGGGAAGTTCCCCATCAGGTCCGCCCCCTCGGTATGTCAGACCCCGCCTACGTCATTGGCCTGAGCGTGGGACTTCCTTCACTGTGTAATTTAAATTTGCACAGTGAAGGAAGTTCCCCATCAGGTCCGCTCAGGCCAATGACGTAGGCGGGGTCTGACATACCGAGGGGGCGGACCTGTTGGGGAACTTCCCTCACTGTGTAATACATGTATAGACCCGCCCCTTCTCATGTTCCTCATCAGGTCTTCAGCCTTACACCGAGTCATTGGCTGAGCGGACCTGATGGGGAACTTTAGAAGGGGTGGGTCTATACATGTAATAGACTGCAGAGGAAGTTCCCCATCAGGTCCGCTCAGGCTCAGCCAATGACGGACAGCGCTGGACATCGGATCGCCGCGGGACACTGGATTTCACCGCGGGAATGGTTTTTTTTTTTTAATAAAGGACTTTTCCAAGGTGTTTGTTTGTTTGGTTTTTTTTTTTGGTTTTTTTTTTTTTTTTTGACACTTTCTTTGTGAAATGGTAGGGGTACAATGTACCCCTTACCAATTCACATGGGGGGGGCTGGATCTGGACATGTTGAGGGCATGTGGCCTGATACAGTTCAGGAGGGGGTGGGCGCTCTCTCGTCCCCCCCTCTTTTCCTGCGGCCTGCCAGGTTGCGTGCTCGAATAAGGGTCTGGTATGGATTTTTGGGGGGACTCCACGCCATTTTTTTTTTATTTGGGGTGGAGTTCCCCTTAAAATCCATGCCAGATCTGAAGGGCCTGGTATGGATATTTGGGGGAACCGCACACTTTTTTTTTTTTTAAATTTGCGGTGGGGTTCCCCTTATCTATACCAGACCTGAAGGGCCTGGTAATTGAATTCCAGGGGACCCCCACGCTTTTTTTTTTTTATCAATGACTTTTGTATGTATTGCCGGGAGCCGACAATTCATTAATAGCCGCAAGTGAGTTTTAAATGCCTTTTTTTCCTTCAAAAATGACATTTTATGCAGGGACAGTTCTAAGCACGGGAAACATGCGCCACTTTACATGCATATCATACACACCCCCTAGGTACGAAATTTTAAGGAATATTTCACTTTTATTGTTTCACTTTAAGCATTATTAAAATCACTGCTCCCGAAAAAACTGCAGTTTTTAAAACTTTTTTTTGCATTGATACATGTCCCCTGGGGCAGGACCCGGGTCCCCAAACACTTTTTATGGCAATAACTTGCATATAAGCCTTTATAATTAGCACTTTAGATTTCTCCCATAGACTTTTCAAAATTTGCCGCGAACACTCCAATTTGTTTGCTGTTCGGCAAACGGGCAATGTTCGACTCGAACATGAGTTCGACTCGAACTCGAAGCTCATCCCTACTCCTTAACCTACATGGTTAAGGAGATATTTGCAGAAAAGCGGGCACCGATGTCTACGGCGCATGCGTACCGTAGACAACGGTGCATGCATGCCGTAGACAATGGCGCAGGCGCACTGAGCGCACTTTCCCTTGAATGGAAAGCCGCCGGAAAAGCGCATATGCGCGGGGATCGTGCCAGTCTGCACGCATGTGCGGGAGTGACGTTATCGCCGCTCCGGCCAGTCACAGCGCCGGAGCGGCGATACCCGGAAGTCACTCTGGGTATCATGGCAGCAGCGAAGGAGAGGAACGAGGGTCGCTTTGGGGGCTTCGATCTAAGGTAAGTAATTCATAATGAGCTAGTATGCTAGTCATACTAGCTCATTATGCCTTTGTCTTGCATTTTTTTTTTTTAAAAGGTTGTTTTGGGTATACAACCGCTTTAATACCTTGCACAGCCTTGTTTTTCTCCCATTAAAACCAATGATGGGGCACTGATGTCATGGGTATTTTCTGCTCCCACTGGCCACAGCCTGGCCCCTCTAAAGTCTGAAGGACTGTAAACGGGTCCTTTTGCTTATTACGTTTAGAGACCCCTGCCTCAGATCATCAGGTTAAACTTTTTAGCTATTTATGTGAAGATGTAGTTCTTTCCAAAAGCCTTAAATTCCAGAGGTAATATAGGTGCAGTAAGTGAGGGGGGGGGGTCTCTCCAACAGGGACTCTGCCTTTTTTATAAGCACTTTTTTTTTTGTTACAGAAAGGGTTAGTAGCATCAGGTTTTTATTTCATTTTTCAAATGTTTACTGTACAGGGTGCTGGTAAAAACAAAAACCCTGATAAAGGTTAACAAGTCTCCAACACCTATAGCAGATTACAGCATTACCTTCTGGCAAATGGCTCTCTGGGGAGTTAAACTAGACTGTAGCAACCAGAATCTGGAGCAGCTGTGCATGGCAGAGACAATCTTCTTCTAGCTTTAATTTTCAAAGCTTGGCTGAAAATGAAGCTGTGATGGTTTACTATGCACAACTGTAGCAAGATTGTGTCTGCTCCAGCTTTAGTAAATTCACACCAAATGCCTTCCAGTAGATTGCAGCAGTATTCTTTGTTTCTACTGTACACTTTTGGTTCATTCAAATTTTTACAAACCTTCCTTCTGTTTAGCATCACTTCTGGGCTGATTACTTTTCCTGGACATAAAATTATCTAATGTAGGGTGCAGAGTTTTCTCAGCTGTCGGGATCTGGCCAAGAATACATTTTAGCAGATTGAATTAGAGGAATAATGTATTTCAGAAATGCAGATGATCTTTTATCCAGTAATGGAAAATTTTAGGACAGTGCCAGAGCAAGTGGATCAGTTCTGCTTTCCCACCATATCTAGCTCAAATGAATCCAAGGTTCAGCTTGGAAAAAAATTGGTATTCTATAGGATCTATGGATTATAAAGTGTTGGGTCAATTTACAGGAGGCATTTTGTAACATCTATTGGTCCCAAGTCGACTTCTTTGAGCTTTGATTTGGATGTTCAACACACATTTCTATTTTATTACCTATTCATATTCTAAAAAAAAAAAAAAAAAAAAAAATCTCAAACTAATAGGTTTGTCAGATAAAATCCACGTTTCTCTGTTGTCTTTGAAATTCTTTTTTATTTTTTTTTCCTTAAATCTTATTTACACAGCAAAATGGCCAAACTGGAAGAGCTGGAGGAGATAGATATCAGTGGAAACAAGCTGAAAGCCATACCAACCACTATTATGAACTGCAGACGTATGCACACAGTCATCGCCCACTCTAACTGCATAGAAGTCTTCCCTGAAGTTATGCAGCTTTCAGAGATCAAGGTCAGTGAAGTTCATCACACTTATAGTGTCAGGCCTCGTACACACGACCGATTTTCTCGTCGTAAACAGTCAAGAAAAGTGCCGCGAGAGTTTTTTTGTCTAGAAAAACGTTCGTGTGTATGGTTTTACGACGAGAAACTTGACGAGAATCTCGACAAGAAAATAGAGAACCTGCTCTCTATTTTCTCGTCAGGAGTCCAGATTTCCTCGTCGTGTTTCTCGTCGGCCTGTTTTGTGACGAGAAAATGGTTCGTGTGTATGCTTTTACGACTCTTCCAAAAGCGCGCATGCTCACAAGCAACTATGAGACGGGAGCGCATCTTCTGGTAAAACAAGCCTTCGTAAAGGAGATAGCACATTCGTCACGCTAAAACGAACTGAAAGCACGAAGACTGAAAAGTGCGAATCGTCTCTTCCCAAACTTTTACTTCACACACGGTAACACGAGATCAGCAAAAGCAGCCCAAGGGGTGGCGCCAAGAAAAAAGATCTTCCCCTTTATAGTGCCGTCGTACGTGCTGGACGTGAGCGCAGAGAACCACGAGGAAATTGGGAAATGACAGTGTGTACGCATAGAAAGCTTGACGAGAAAATCGACAAGCTTAACAAGAATCTCGTCGAAAAAAACGACGTGTTTTTTACGACGAGAAAATCGGTCGTGTGTACGAGGCCTCAGTCTCCAAAAAGCCAATAGTTTGCATCTGTTAAACTACAATTCTGAAACTGCAACAGCTGCATGAAGCAAAATACTAATGTTTGCGTTGTTCTTTGTACTATAAAAACAATGCCATGGGCATATCTGTCCTTTTTTACTTTTTAGTATTTTTTTTTTTTTTTTTAAATATTAGAATGAGAGCTACAGAGCTTTGCAAGTTATTAAAATTACAAAACAGGAGCTGTGTATGTAGAATCACATTTCCTCTCAAGGAGTCAGGTTATTTAACACCTTGATGCTGACATAACGCAAATTATGCAGCCTTCCGCTTCAGGCATCACCCCTGTACCATTTTTTTAGAGCGGACAGTCAGCTTTCTTGTAATAACCGATGCGGCTAAACAGACGATTGGCTGCAAGTAGCGGGAGGGGACACCCCCTCCCGCCACCTTCCGTGGCTCGCCCAGGCGCTCTCTTCCCACTGACTGGCGACATGAACAATGCCTGCATCAGCTTTGATCGGGGGTCAGATTTTTGTAACCCAGAAGCGATGTCATGACATCATGTCCGGTTTACTGAAGATTTAAAGGTGCCAGATTAAAAAAAATTGACAGTATTCAAAACAAAGCAACTTGGCATTTTGAATGCTTTTAAGTGCAAGGGAGGGATTTGGGGTCTTATAGACCCCAGATCCCTCCATAAAGAGTACCTCTCACTGCCTATTACTGTCACAAGGGATGTTTACACCCCTTGTGACCGCAATAAAAGTGATCAAAAATTTTTAAGGGACAGGGTAAAAAAGGGGAAAAATCAAAAGCACCTCATCCCTCCGTGCTCGCACACAGATGCGATCACATACGCAAGTCGCGCAAATGTAAGCAGTGTTCAAACCACACATGAGGTTTTGCCACGATAGAGAGGGCAATAATTCTAGTGCAAGACCTCCTCTGTAACTCCAAGCAGGTTAGACATTTTTTAAGCTTCACTGTGACATAAAATATTGCAACGATTGCCATTTTATTCTCTAGGGTCGCTGCTAAAAAATTATATATAATGTTTGGGGGTTCTAAGTTATTTTTTAGCAAAAAATATTGATTTTAATTTGTAAGTAACAAGTGCCAGAAAAAGGCTTGGGCATGAAGGGGTTAAAATGATAAAGTACCGTATGTCACCAGCAAACCAAGAATCTCCAGAGTAGGTCCAAAGCTTCATCTTAATTACAGAACCAATGTTTTCCAGCCAGTGGTCACTGCAGCATCCCTTTTTACATTCACAGCCTTAATGGGTTAATAAAATGGACACCACAGAAAACTAACAAAGGAGCACTATATGCTTATGGTCCATTTTGTAACTGTTGGTTGTAATCTCACATTACTAATATTCTGTTTGTTTAAAATGTCATAACGTATATACTCGAGTATATGCCGACCCGAATATAAGCCGAGGCACCTAATTTTACCACAAAAAAATGGGAAAACGTATTGACTCAAGTATAAGCCTAGGGTGTCCATCTGCATGCCTCACTGTGCCCATGCCTCACTGTGCCCATAACTAGACTGACGTTTACATGAGAGTCCTATGGAAAGGGTGCCGGCTTTGAAAAATCGGTGCTCCCCGGCCGTAGGGCTCCAGGCAACAAACTTTGAACACTTATAGAGAAGAAATGGGGCTACATGTGTGCCAAGTTTCGGGTCCAGGGGACCTACGACCGGCCGATACCGGGTCCCCAAAGTCACCGGAGAAATGACCGTTTAATATGGGAGTCCTATGGAAGGGGTGCCCGGCTTTGAAAAATCGGTGCTCCCCGGCCGTAAGTCCTCTGGACAACACTTTGCACACTTGTAGAGAGAGTGGGGCTACATGTGTGCCAAGTTTGGGGTCCAGGGGACCTACGGCCGGCCGGCACCGGGTCCCCAAAGTCCGGGCGATCAGGCGCAAAAAGGTGACTTGAGTATAAGCCGAGGGGGGCATTTTCAGCACAAAAAAATGTGCTGAAAAACTTGGCTTATACTCGAGTATATACGGTATTTAAAGAATGGCATTTCCCTCCCTGCAAGAAAACAAAATCTTCATCTGTTATAAAGAAATTTAACTGTACACTTGTTGGATTAAAATTTTAATAGCATTGGCACTTTTATAGCAACGTGGTGCAGTTTATCGTGGATGATGCGCAGTGTACCGAGTTACCTGCGCTTTGCCATAGACTTCTATTTTATTGGGCAGTTTTGGTGCATTTTATGAAAAAAAAAAACCCCTAAACACTAAAATCTCCCGATGCAATAGAAGTCTATGGCAAAGCGAAGGTCACCTGTATGAAACTCGCAGGTACACGCAGCACCCACGGTGCGGGAAAATTGCATCGCGCGTGTGTGTGTCTCTCCTGTAAAAAGTACATCCTGGAGCCAGTACAGTGCTTGCTTGTGTTAGGGAAATATACGTCTCGCTTAAATGCTTAAAATAAGTGATTAAAACCTTTTGTCTATATAAAATGAAATCAAACGATAGCGGTGCAAAAAGAGAAAACAATTACATTTATTTATACAGGAATGATACCACCTAATATCAAGATGATACCAATGTTACATGATGATATCAATAGGAACAAGAGAGCAAAAGAGAAGTAAGATTAATCTTCTTAAAAATGGGAGAGAGAGAGGGGGGGAGAGAGCTACTACGTCACCATGTCTTGTTCAGGTCAGGTCTTCATTCTCCAGGCCTTATTCATGGCTCTGGCTGACTGATTTATACCCCCCTATGCCTACCCCCCCCATTAACCAGGATCCAAAATCCCGTGGTCTGATTGGTTTAAAGCTGACCACCTGATTGGTTGAAATCTCAAGCCATTTTCGCCTAGCACATTCAGATCTACCTTCAGCCCACATTAGCCTGCTAAGGGCCCCTGCGGTGATGGAGTCTTGCTATCTGTACTGGCCCTTTCAAGACAAAGGATATTTAAGTATCACCTGAAACCTAATTTGGGTTCTCAACTGACAGGAGATGATCAGACAAATGCAAAACAATATGAGGGGGGCTCTCCCTCACAGATAATATATATTTCAGTAAATTCATAAACTGATTTTACCAGTCCACCTACATACACATACACATATACATACATACATACATACATACATACATACATACATACATACATACATGCATACACATGCAGCGCCCTGTTCCCAATGTCTAAATTCTGTGAAACCAACAGCTCCTACGGGGGTAGTGCTGCATAGATACATATATACAGGTGTCCGTTGGGGGCATGGTGGGTTATTTAGAGTCCACGATATGAAATATTCAAAATTATCCACCACAGTATCCCCTCAAGTTCATTATTGAACTTATGACCTCCTTCAATGATCTTGTACCCACCCACAACGGCCCAGAAGCCCTCCGACCCTTCCCCCACCACCACTGTGCCTCTTCCTTTCTTGAACCCGCCGTAACCCATCAAGGTAGAATTGAGACAGTCCTGGTGCCTTTGAGACTTTACATCCGACCCATGAGAGTCTGTACTGCAATGCTTCATCGCCCCTCTGCATTGGAAGAGCGGAACTCAAACATTACTGGCGGGATCCTTGCATTCACGATTGGATCGGACCGCGAGACAGCACTTTTCAGCATGATGAAGGAAAGTTTCAGAAGAGTCTTATTCGTGGCACGTTTTTCTTAAGAGATGCGTTGCTTCTTCAGGTGATGGTTGGGCGGGCCTCCGAACAGTCGTGCAGGAATCAAAAAAAAAAAAAACGAAAAAAAAAAGAACGGCAATGTAGAGTTATTGGAGGAATGTCAGACAGGAGCAGTGGTGTGGCCATTAAGACTAAATACCTAAGAGGGGTGTAGTAAGGTGGGATCCCCACAGGGTACCGAGTCCGAGCTACAGCCAGTATCATCCATTGCCCTTGATGGTAGGGATAGTCAACACTGCCTGCTATTGTCAGGTCCCTGGGTTCACCACACCTGTTCACGGGGCTCAGGTTAAAGCAGTAGGCAGACTAGGGGAGGTGCAATTACATTTGGGAGGTAGAATTACATTAAGACATAAGACCTGGATGTCCAGGGATACTTTGTGAAATATGGTACTTGTATGTTTCAGGAACCCATTCTATAGGACCCACTGGACTCTTAAAAATTGAGTCAGGCAGAGACGGTACACCCTTACAATGCACAACTAATCTTTGATATTCAAATAAAAGTTCCAGAAGATGAATACATTTATTTTTGAAGATAAAGCAGAACATTATCAGCTAATGGACTGGTACTATTACTTAAAGTGATTAAAGATAAGAATAGGAACCAAAGAAAGTAGGAAAGAAACATACAGGTTCAATGCTGCTTCGCCCCAGACCGTTTGTCACCCATTTCCCTTTATGTCAAAGAGCACTGACTCTGTATTCATAAAAACAAGCAAACAATATAGAACTGTCCTGAAACAGTGCCTAAAAATATATAAAAAAAATAGAGGAACAAAAAATAAAAACAGATAACTCTTCTCCCCTATTAGTGATCAACAGGTGAACAGGATCACTGTCACTAACAATTTACAAGTCGGGTACAAAAAACAAAAAATAAATAAAAATATATTAAAAAGGAGAGGCTAAACCAATGGTTGCCAAAAAACTTTTTTAGAATTTAGTCACCCCGACTGTCCTTTAATATTACAGACTGAACAGGCTTATCCCTAGAACAAAAAACAAGAAAAATATAGTTCTAGGGTCCTCTCTTAAATGCGCAAGCTACTCTAAATCGGTCTCTTAATAGTGACCCGCATTGGGACCGCAACAGGATGGAGTTTACTAAAGTTTTGGCCCCAAAACATCCTGATTTCAATCTCCCTTGTTATCTCCTCCCATGCTCAACCTCAGGACTGCTCCTAAAATGTTACCTCAGCCCGCTCCATATCAGATAATTCCCAGCGGCTATTATTTTTGTTCCACCCCCTCCCCTTAGATTATCAACCCCTAGAGAAAGGCCTTTTTATTCACGCCTTGCCCAAACTGTTGGCACCAATTAAATCCTGTTGCCTAAAGTTTAACTACCCATCTTTTAACTCCTCCCCGAATCCCAACGGAAGTTTCACTAAGTGTAAGGGGATGTCAGGTTTGATAAAAAAACTTTCTTTTGGGGCTATCGGGGTGCAACCTGGGGTTCCTTCTATATCCCTCCCAAGGACAAGAGTGTAGGTACAATAGACTCCCCGAGGTAGTGTACCCTGCCGAGTACAATGCCACCTGATGCTGAAAACAGTGTCTCATTAGCCATATGATATCAGCATCAGTACTCCAGCATCCGGTATTGAGTCTAACAACACCTACACCATCGAAGCAATGACAAAAACCCACAAAATTCTATCCCAGTGACCATGCCCAGGGTATATCATGCACCCCTACCTACTGTTAGTCATGGAACGAGGGTTTTTCTTGAACCTAACGCCACATCAGTATCCTCTAGGTCAAATAACCAAACTCGCCTATATCCCAAATAATACCCAGATGCTTCCTTCCCAGCAATGATCTCCCCATCCAGAACACAGAGTGAAATACATTCACCACTGTGTTATTGGCCGTGCAAGGGACATTGTGGTCACACTTCTGACAGAGGGAAATATCAACCTGCCCCCAGCTTCCGTACCCTCCGATCACATGTGGGTCACTTAGCCACAAATGCAACAAGATAGAATCCCCAGTCAGTAAGCCACTGGTGCCCTCAAATCTACAGACCGAGTCTGCATTTCTGTAACACCTTTCACAATCCAAACCAGTACAGCCCATCCAGGCATTCGACTACCACTTTGGATTAGTGTAGGCGATGTGTTTTGGCACAGTCTTACTGAGTGGTGATGCTAACTCATCAGGCCACTGCCCCTCATAGAGAGATTTGTACAAACAGCTTGATGTTGGTTGATAACTCCACCTGCCCATGTGTGCACACCAGAGCCAATGACATATATCTGCCCTGTACCATCCCTTACTCTCTACCAACCTCTCACTATGGCGGACAAAATCTTGAGCCCCTTTACACTGGGTCCTATTCCCCCCCATATAGTGCTGAATACATCCCTCCTCTTCCGGCTACTCCTCAGAGATAAGCGTCCTGTATGAACCTCACCCTGTGTCCGCACATCTCTGGGAGCAAGCCACTGGTACCATGACCGCACTTGATTCAGTGTGTATTCAGCACATATAGGATAATAGGTTTTTATCAACCACTATGAGATGCTGGAGTGCCATGTGGTGATGGAATACTGTAGGTACCTGCACCATATTCAGTGTCCCACATATCCCCCATTAAAAAAACATTTCCTCCTTTCAATCCCTGTCCAGACTCAAACCCCTCAGAACCAGATGGACTCCAGTGTGTAACCCAGTAGAGTGATAGGATAGTACCCAAATTGACCGTGATATATGCACAATGTTCCGTCCCTGCCATTAGGGATGAGAATAGTACTAGTTACATTTTGACAACCCTGGAACTGAGTCATCCACCACTCCATAGGACTCATAGTCAATTCAGATACTACCCCACCTGCCTGTCTTTATAAGGTGGAACTTGTCACACTGAGTAAGAGTCAGTCAACTCTCCGAGGTTTTTAATTCTGGCCAGTGCAAGTTGAATGTCCTACCCTTTCCCTGATATGTAGCCCAGGACCTCCCAATGTGTTCCTGATTATCTCCAGCTCCATAGTGTTTATGGTACCCAGTGACCCGCCTCCCGCTCCAAAGACAGTTGCCATCAAGCCTTTCTTTTTCCTAAGTTATGGGATATGGTCTGGATACCCGGATTGAAAACCACCTGCCACCAGGTACACCCAATCCCTCATATAGACTGCACACCTTCTCCCTCCTCTTTCAATTCGGTATTCAGACAATGTTATACTTCACCCCTACAACACAAGCTGCCTACACTATTCAGACAGGAGCCTAGTGCCACACTGGGGCACTGGTCTTCTTGGCCTGCAAGACACAGACAGCTAGTTAAGGTACACAAGGACTCTAGGACAGGAAGGACACCTATGGGTGTAAACTGAGGAGAATACGGCATGCCCACACATACCTCGGACGTGAGGGCTCTTGGAACAGCCAAGCTCTTGTAACACCCCATACAACCTTCCTGCACAATTTTTCCCCAGACTCAACCAAAACTATACAATATGAGGCCAGACCTATACCCTCTCAACTTGTATGCAATCAGGCAAGCCCTCATACCACACATCTGCGCGTAAATCTAAAAGAAATTGGAGAACAAAATTGCATAATGTGTATCCAGCTTGAGGAACTGCTGCTACCAGACACACCTGACCAACAGACTAAGACAAATCCCTTGCAGCACTGAGGCGCTGGGACCACTGAACAGTAGGGGGTACCTGAGCCGACCGGTGTGCCTTGAAACACACCGATATTTATTAGGCAATTGGTAACAAATAGCCACATAAACACTCCCAGCAGGAAACTCTATGAGAAGGGTTGGTTTGCCCTATTTCAGAGAGATGGGATTGCTTGGTGACACGGTAGGAAGCAGATTTGAAGTACATTTGGGGACACACAGATAGCTAGGGACATTAGCATACCTTAGCTTCAGGCAATGAGCCAACCTTGTACAGCCAGGTATGGTTGGGCGTGTACCTAATTACAATAACAGCGAGGTGGGGTGTAAGCAGTCCTACTCCTAAACACAAGTCTGCCCAAAGTAACATCAGCTAATTACCCTTTTACCACTAAGTGCAGTACCCCTGGCAGAGATTTATAATGCTCTTAGCCTCACATATGTGTTAGAGTGCCAATTATCCCCGGCAGTCTTACTCAACCTTTAATTTATAACAACTAATATGCAGACTTCAGTTAATTGGTTCTGTTACTCAGTGGATCAGAACATACAACACACACTGGGTGGTCCAAAACACAACAGAATGGACTGACAACTAGACATTCCAACTAGATAATGGTGGCGACAACCTAAAACATTTACATGTGAAACCCGACCAACCAGGAAAAATTTTTTTTTTTTTATAACGTTGTCTTATGGAGGCTATGATTTCCTCTTGTTCTGAAAGCCAGAATACCCAATAATCGAATCTGAGGGATAAAATTCCAATAAAAGTTAGTGATAAACATTCAATTTTTCGCAATTTACAAAAAAAACACAATTCCAGTAACAAGACATTAGCATATGAAACACAAATTTACATTACATAAACCGTGCACCTTTTTTTAAAATACCAAAAATTGTTGAGCTCAACTTTTAATTAATATGTATTACTTAATACACATTAATACCACGTGGCTTTTTGTTTTATGCTATACCAATAATTCCCCCCAAAAAATGTATTCACCATGGTGAGGAAAAAAATAGCAACTTGTCCTAAACTTTTTAACGGTACCATTTATCAACCAATCAGAATACTTCACCACAAAATCCTTCGCTGAATTGTCTTCTGTAACACAAACACGTTTTAGTAAATGCACCTTAAAAAAAAAAAACTATTATGGATAATTATCCTGGCTCAGGTCATTTGCATGTCAATACAATTCGTTTTACATTCTCACAGATCTGGTTGGAAAGAAAGGGGGGTCATTTTGGGCTGTCAGCAGCTGAGAACATAACATAACATCACAGATCAGTACGACACATCTTGCATATTCCCCACACGCACACATATTCACACACTTGGTCAAAGATGACCTCTAGACATCACACAAATCAGCATCTTTTTTATCATAACCTGTACTTCTTAAACCCATAACCTCTGTTTGGTCAGGTTCCTCCTTGTCACTTTGTTCATCATTTTTCTACCATCCATGTACAATAAGCATCTCTTTCCCAAGCATTTGGCTTGACAGTACAATTTTTTTAAAATACAGTTTCCCAGTCCAGCGATCCCCAACATTGCATATTTCCCCACCCAAGGCCCATATACCAATCCTTTCTTCCTTCGGGGTCAAGTGGTAAGGTTCCCCACGGTTAGACTCCCTCTTTGAAGCGATTTTATTACCCATCCTTTACGGACGAAAGACCTTGAACTGATCCCGCAAACCTCTTATAGGTTGCTTTTTTTCCTCAGAGTTAGCTACTCTCTGACCAATGATTGGGTCGACGGGTACTGTCGCCGTTGCTAATATTTTTTCACTACTTGCCAGAACAATCCCTGATCTGACTATAGTCCTTCAAAAAATTAGCCTTGAGATTCTCCAAACTAAATAGTTTTAACCCCCCCCCCCGTGGACTTTTCTGCAATATATTCAAAAAAAAAGACTATCACAGGGCTTCCCAAGCGTTAAGCTTGATTAGCCCCTATGACTGCTTGTAGTGCAGGAGGCAGTTTAACTGATGCCCATGATTTTTAGCAGTTACAATATAGCCAGTGTTTACAGACCTGACCTGAATTATAGAACTACATGATGGATTAATAGTCCCATGCAAATGTATAGATCCGGCCAATCACAAGATGAGATCAGTAACTTCCCATCTCAATGTGTAGACGCCTCTCAAGATGGCCGACAAGCCAGGCCACAACAAAATGGTGGATGACCACCGCACATCTAATGGACAACGACAAAATGGTGGATGACCACCCAATTTTCCCGCCAAAACCAGCATGGGACATACCCCATGGGTTCCCACACACAAAGGAAAACAAAAATGGTCTCCCCCAGATTGCAACACAGAAAAAAAACGCACTACTCCATTCGCACCAAACATCAAAATCTGCCCCAAAAGCTTACAATCCCCCGTTAGTAGTTTACACAGAAAGATAGATTCCCATACATCCAGATAATTCAGTGTGATTTAGTCTCCGTTTCCACTGATGCAATTCGCCATGCGACTTTGGACACAAAGCCGCATTACAAATCGCTTACCATTGATTTCAATAGCACCCATTCCAATCTGACTCAAAGCTGCAGTGACTCTATCAAAATCGCATTCAAAGCCACACCAGTCGCACTAAATCTGCATTTCTTTTTTATCTCAAAACAAATGTTTTATTGAAGAACAAAGTACTTTACATCCATTATTGGCATCAGAGCATCATAATACATTAGACCTGAACCACTCTTGGTTTCAGATAGTACAGCACATTACTCACAAACGTGTACATTATTTGCATCTTCCCATTCAAGACAATAAACAATACCCCGGGACAATTGTGCATCCAATCAACTGGGTCCCTGCTACCAATGCAAGAGCACTGAGAAACTCACAACAACCTATCCAGTACTAATTCCACCGGAGCCAACCCTGGTACACTCAACCATGGATCCCATAATTTGGAAAACTTTTCTGTACAGCCTCTATGTTGGTAAATAAGTTTTTCTAACTTCAAGGTGTTACCCATTTGTTTTATCCACTCCTTCACAGTGGGGGGTTCCGTTGACTTCCAGTGCCGTAGAATCAGCATTCAGGCCTGAAAGAGGGCCCTAGCAATCGCCTGTCTGGGCATCTCCTCCAGCGTGTCACCTTCAATAATACCCAACACGCAGGATTTGGGCTCTTTAGCAATTTGAACCTGAAAGGTTCGGTTAAGGACCTCCACCACCCCCGTCCAGTAAGCATGAAGTTTGTGGCAACGCCATAGCAGGTGTATTAAGTCCCCGTGATCCCGCATACATCGTGTACAGGCTGGATCATCACGCACCCCCATTCTAGCCAGTCTGGCGGGCGTATAATGGACTCGGAGAAGTATGTACAACTGCGATAGACGCTGAGCTACATTCAGCGAACACTGAGAGACTGCCAAAAGTGCTTCCTCCCACTGTTCCTCTTCAAAGGGCCCGACATCTCCCTCCCACTGGGCTATCACCTTACGGGTCAGGTCGGGCAGAAACATGTTAAGAAGCATAGAATAGGTACTAGATATGAAGCCTTTATACGATGCCACCTCCGCCATGTAGTTAAAGATAGGAGCTTTAGTCTGGACCCAGACTTCCACTCCCCTCTCGGCCCTCACCGCATGCTGAAGCTGAACATAGTAAAATAGCATGGAACCAGGGAGTCCGAATTCCTCTTGGAGAGCGGCAAAGGGACGCAGCTCTCCATTTCTGAATATTTGATACAGGTAGTTAACACCGTACTTCTGCCACCGTTTACTGTATTGTAGTTTTCCTATCTCCATGTACCGTTCATTGTGCCATATAGGGCTGAATTTAGTAAACCCCGTGACCTGCTGTAGTGACCTGACTTTATTCCAGATTTTTTGCATTAGGTTATAAGTGGGGTACCGTTTATTAGATTTACCCATCCGCAAAGCCTCCAACCCCTCCGCTACTCCCTGTTTAATCGTAAATTTAATGAGTGAGGTGGTGGAGTCCACCAAGTTCAACTCTGGGTCGGGGGCCGGGTTCAATGATCTAGCTATGTGTTGCAATTGGGCAGCCAAGTCGTACAGCCAGGGATTTGGCAGTGCTAGTCCACCTGCCTCTTTAGGACGCTGAAGCTGTTCCAATCTCACCCTAGCTGAAGAAGAATGCCAGATAAGGGAGCGGAACATAGAGTTAATGATTCGGAACTGTTTTAGAGGGATTACAAGAGGCGAGTTGTGCAACACATAAAGAAGTTGTGGCATAAGAATCATTTTTATCAGATTGATCCTACCCACTGGTGACAGTTTTAGCCTGGACCACACCTTGATCCTATCACGACTGCGATTCAGCCAAGGGGTAAGATTCAGCCTAACATACTCCAAGGGATCAGGGGTGACGTGTATTCCTAAGTATTTAATTTTCCTGGACACTGGGATATCAAGAATCGTTGGTAGTCGCTGGTCCGAACCCTCGTCAAGAAACATGAGCGAGGATTTAGTCCAGTTCACCACCAGCCCTGAATAAAATCCGAAGGTCTCAACCACCCTCATAGCTTCACTCAGTGAACCCCCGGTATCTCCCAGAAACAGCATAGTGTCATCCGCATACATCATTAACTTTTCCTGTAGGTCCCCGTACTGAAAGCCTCGGATAGCATTGTTGGAGCGGATGAGGGCCGCCAGTGGCTCAACAGCCAGGGCAAATAGAAGTGGCGACAGGGGACACCCCTGTCTAGTGCCCCTGTACAGCCGAAAGTCTGGTGACACTCTGCCTGCCTCCCTGATGGCAGCCCTTGGGGTGTGGTATAGCAACTGTACCCATGAAATAAATTCCTCCCCAAACCCAAACTTCCTCAAAGTAGCCCACAGGAATGACCATTCAATACTGTCGAACGCCTTGTGGGCGTCCAAAGACAGTAGCGCCCTATCCCCCCATTATCCGCCACCGACTGCATATTAAGATAAAGTCTACGTAAATTTATTGCCGTGGATTTCTGGGGCATGAACCCCGCCTGATCAGAGTGTATAACAGTGGATATTGCCCCATTTAAACGCACTGCCAGAACTTTTGCTAGAATCTTGACATCATTCTGTAAGAGGGAAATCGGTCTATAGGACCCTGGATCCAAGGGATCCTTGCCCGGTTTCAGAAGCAATACGATAATTGCTTTGGTCATAGACAGTGGGAGGCAGCCTGTTGCCTTGGCAACCTCGAACACATTAAGTAGTTTGGGCAACATACCCCCCGCATATTGCTTGTACACTTCAATCGGTATACCATCCTCCTCCGGAGCTTTAGAGTTAGGGAACATCCCGACCGCCGACTGGAGCTCCTCCAATGTAAGAGGAGCATCCAATTGCCGCCTAGCAGCTTCAGATATTTTGGGCAGATCTACCGTTTCTAGGTATGTGAGTAGGGAACTCTCAGAGTAGGTCTGTTTAGACTGATATAGGGTAGAGTAGTACGATACTAGTTCAGACATGATGACATCTGGGGCATTGGTTACTGCACCAGCCCTGGTTCTAAGTGCACCAATGGAGGGTGACCTCTGTTGTGCGTGGGCAATTTTGGCCAGCAGGCGACCGGTTTGCTCCCCCTCCTCATAGTAAGCCAGTTTATTAAAAAAACGTTTTCTTTCTGCTGCTGAAGTAGCACACCGACTGAGTGCCTCACTGGCAGCCAACCAGGAGTCCTTGCTTTCCACAGTAGGGTCCGATATAAACCTTGCCTCCTGATCACTCACCAGTCGCTCCAATCCCTCCCTCTGTGCACTAGTAGTTTGTTTAATCCCGTGGATCTCCCTAATAAATATACCGCGAAGGAAGGACTTAAAGGCCTCCCAAGCAGTCACCGGCCCAGTATGGTCCCCCTGATCCTGCCAGAATTCCCCAATCTGGTCCGCTATCTGAGAATGTGATGAGAACAGATTAAAGCAGAAGGCATTCAACTTCCAGGGGGCCCTGGTCATAGTCGACTGGGGTCTCACCTCTAATTTAGTAATCACTGGCGAGTGATCAGATATGCTGCGAACGGCATACGCGATCTCCGATATGAACCGGGCGGCCACTGTAGAACAAATAGTTAGATCTATGCGGGATAGAGACATATATGATTTAGAAAAGCAAGAAAAACTTTTGTTGCCCGGGTTTCTATCGCGCCAGGGATCAGTCCAGCCCACCTCCTCAATGAACTTTTTCAAAGGTGTGCGGTAAGCGCCCCGCGGCGCAGTTACCGCCGGGTGCTTATCGAATGCCGGGTCCAAAAAACAGTTAAAATCACCCATGATGTATAAGGGGACGTCCTGGTGACACAACTGATATTCCAACACTGTCCGGAGCACCTGGTGATTGTACGGAGGCGGGATGTACACAAATGCAAGAATACATTTCAGAGTAAAAATGCGACATAACAGAATTACATATCTCCCCTCTGCATCCATGACACTTTCTATCTCCTGATAGTCTAAGGAGTTATGAATCAGTACACTCACACCCCTTGAATAGGCGGTGTGAGTGGAGTGATACGACCACCCCACCCAAGACAGCTTCAAACATGAGACCGAGTCAACGGTAAGGTGAGTCTCCTGTAGTGAACAAATAGCGGGGCATATACTTGCGAAGAGAGGTAAATACCATGGTACGCTTCAGGGAATCATGTATCCCCCTAACATTCCATGAGACTACGGGGATCACAGCCATTTTGGATCCAAAAATCTATACGTTACAGTGTAAATAAAAAGCACAATGTCCCTCATCAATTTAACTGGATTTGGAAGATGCACATTTGTAACTACCAGCCCTGTGAAAATGTCTCGGAAAATAGGTGATGCTCTGGAAAAACGGAGACACAAAAACAACAATAAGAACAACAAAATTGAAAGGTGGTGTATCACCACAGTCTCACAGGAATGGGTCCGATGCACACGACCAGCAAGCTGAGCGTGCACCCCCGGCCGCCAGACACTATCCCCCAATGTGCACCGAGGGATCTCACATACAGTACCTGTGGCAGTGCATATCACCACCGAATCAGTGGTAGGACAACAGGTCCTCCCCGTCCCTGGCAACATGAGGTCCAACAGGGACCAAAGTACCATCTTGTATAAAAGTAGAAAATGGGAATAACACATTCCACTGGGAAAGGAAAAAACTTCTTGACAGAAAACGCTCTCGTTGAACCAAAAGGAAAGCATGTTCCCGTCTCCTCACTCAGACGCCCCGACGACACTGCATATTAAATCACCCGCCGGTCCTCCCGGGAACCCGGAAACCTCCTGGGAACCTGCAGCGACTCAATCTTCTTCCTCAGCCTGCCGTCCGACCCGTGGAAATGCATTTGCATGAGCATCCAGCCAATCAGAAGCCTCCGCTGCGTTTTCAAAGAAATGTGCTTGCCCCCGAGCTA
Source organism: Rana muscosa (assembly GCA_029206835.1). Lineage (NCBI taxonomy): Eukaryota > Metazoa > Chordata > Amphibia > Anura > Ranidae > Rana > Rana muscosa. The sequence goes on from CM055122.1 coordinate 1,129,842,091, forward strand.
TGATCCGGAGCCTGGCAGGGTATAACATAGCATATGGCGCCTGCAACTTTTGCAACCGCTTTTTGACTTCGGTGAATCGCGCCCTGCGTTTTTGCACATCCGACGAAAAGTCAGGGTAGAATGAAATCCGCACGCCATTAAACTGTATATTCTGTTTTTCCCTGGCCAGCCGCAGGATCATCTCCCTGTCCCGATAATGTAATAGCCGAGCCAGCATGGGCCTTGGAGGGTGACCCAGTGGGAGGGGCCGCAACGGGACTCTATGCGCCCTTTCAATTGCATACATGGTGGTGAAGGCCTTCTTCCCAAAAATGTCCACGAGCCATTGCTCCACAAATTGTGTAGGATCTCTCCCCTCCACCTTCTCTGGCAGACCGATGATGCGCACATTATTGCGTCTCATCCTGTTTTCGAGGTCGTCAGCACGCATATCCACCGATTTGATCAGTCTGGTGTTAGCCTGTGTTTCCCTGATCAGGGGAGGTAGCTTGTCCTCCAGGTCACTGATCCTGCTCTCCGCTGCAGTTGTTCTCTCCCTGATTTTTTGCATATCCTGTCTGATCAGGGTTACTGCTTCTTCAAGCCCACCAAACCTAGCCTGTAACGCATTCACTGAAGCAGTGCATTTAGAAACTGCCCGCAGTATATGAGCCAGAGTCGGCTGTTCAGTGTCCTCAGCCTCTGGCTCTGACTCATCCTGCTGCTCTTCAATGGCTGCCTGCGTCTGGTCACCATCCCCCTCCTCCTGCTCCATGTCCTCTCCCTCTGTCCCTGCCTCAGCCACGGACTTATCCAGTGTAGGCGGCCCTGTAAGTCTCTGGGCATAATATCTCATATCCTTGGGCTGATCGCTGGCTAGTAGTTTGGAGGACTTGGGGATTTTACTCACTGTGTCCTTCTTCTCATTGCCGCGCTGGCCACGCTGCTGAGGAGTCCCGGCGGCGCCATGTTGGATATTGGGCCGGTCCGCTCCCTCCTTGTTTTTGCGGGTCACCATCATCCCCGGAGGACTCAACGGGTCAGGGTACCCTGCGGTGGTTCCGGTACCGATCTGTGCCGTCGGATCTAACCGAGGAAGCCGGGAACAGGATCAATTACAGGGTGACTGGTGGGAGCTCTGTGTAAAAGCGGCTGCTCACATGCCGATCCTGGCCATGCCCCTCACTAAATCTGCATTTCAACGTCACACGACATTGGAGTTGCGTCAGTGGAAACTCAGCCCTATACGCACAGGTTTGTTTCAATCCCAAAGATTGGCCTAATCTTCTTCAAAGGGTCAACTGAAATTGCTTGTTGGCAATTTCCACTGCCTCCAAGATTCCAAACAGAGCCCTTATCATACATACTGACACCCTGCTGCAATTTCATTTTATATACATACATTATTAAAAAATCAGTCTCATCAAAATATTCGCCTAGACAAAGGTAAAAAGTTAAGTTCTGAGAAGTTTTTGTTAGGTATTCAGACAGGTTAAAAGACATAAGAAAACGCTTAGACTTTCTGGCGTTGGGACCAGCTCTGTCTACCATACATGAAATAATATTCACCCAACTTTAAACTTCCTCACATGGGGCACCATCTGTTAGGGAAATATACGTCTCGCTTAAATGCTTAAAATAAGTGATTAAAACCTTTTGTCTATATAAAATGAAATCAAAGGATAGCGGTGCAAAAAGAGAAAACAATTACATTTATTTATACAAGAATGATACCACCTAATATCAAGATGATACCAATGTTACATGATGATAATACCAATAGGAACAAGAGAGCAAAAGAGAAGTAAGATTAATCTTCTTAAAAATGGGAGAGAGAGGGGTAGAGAGAGAGAGAGGGGTAGAGAGAGAGAGAGGGGTAGAGAGAGAGAGAGGGGTAGAGAGAGAGAGAGGGGTAGAGAGAGAGAGGGGTAGAGAGAGAGAGGGGTAGAGAGAGAGAGGGGTAGAGAGAGAGAGGGGTAGAGAGAGAGAGGGGTAGAGAGAGAGGGGTAGAGAGAGAGAGGGGGGTAGAGGGGTAGAGAGAGAGAGGGGGGTAGAGGGGTAGAGAGAGAGAGGGGGGTAGAGAGAGAGAGAGAGGGGGGGTAGAGAGAGAGGGGGGGTAGAGAGAGAGAGGGGGGGTAGAGAGAGAGGGGGGGGGGGTAGAGAGGAGGGGGGGTAGAGAGGGAGGGGGGTAGAGAGAGAGAGAGGGGGGGGGAGAGAGAGAGAGGGGGGGGGAGAGAGAGAGAGAGGGGGGGGGAGAGAGAGGGGTACACACACACACACACACACACACACACACACACACACACACACACACACACACACACACACACGCAGCGCCCTGTTCCCAATGTCTAAATTCAGTGAAACCAACAGCTCCTACGGGGGTAGTGCTGCATAGATACAGGTGTCCGTTGGGGGCATGGTGGGTTATTTAGAGTCCACGATATGAAATATTCAAAATATCCACCACACTTGTAATGTCCACACTTCTATGTTCTTGTCGAGTACAAACCCTGGAAAAAGTATGGCATCACCACTTTAAGAAAATGTTCATTCAATTGTGTAGAAAAATAACTAATCAAAGATATGCCTTAAAACTATTTTCATTTAACATTCCAACCTTCTGGCTTTAACCACTTAACGACCGCTCACTGTATATATACGTCGGCAGAATGGCACCGGCAGGCACAATCACGTACAGTGTACGTGATTGCCTTTGTACAGTTGGGGGGTCTGATTGGACCCCCCTCCTATACAGTGGGCGGTCGTTATTCGTTGGGGAGTGATCCGACATGAGGGGGGCGGCCATTCGATTCCGGCCACCCCCCCCCCCGCGATCGCTCCCGGCGAATGGAAATGCTCCCTCTGCTGTGTAATGTTTACACAGGCAGAGGAAGCAGGAGGAAGTGATGTCATCTCTCATGCGGCGCTCCCATATACCGAGCGCCGTACAAGAGAAGACACACAGGTCAGTACACTGACACCAGGGCACATAGGCACACAAATCGCCCCCCCAGATCACCCCCCAGTCACAGTGTCACTGATTGCAGTGACCATTTATTTACTGATCACTGCAATCAGTGACATTTGTGACTGTAAAAGTGTCACTAAAGTTAGTTTTAGGTCCAGTGTAGCCCCCTAACCCCCCTAATAAAGGTTTAACCCCCTGATCACCCCCCAGATAACCCTTTCACCCCCTAGCACAGCCGTCGCTAAGCGATCATTTTTCTGATCGCTGTCTTAGCGTCGGTGATGCAGATCGGTAGCCAGTAATTTTTTTTTAGGTTCGCCGCAGGTTTTTATAGCGTCAGGTACCCCCATAAATTATCTAATAAAGGTTTAACCCCCTTGATCGCCCCCCAGGTAACCCTTTCACCCCCTATCACCACTGTCGCTAAGCGATCAATTTTCTGATCGCTGTCTTAGCGTCGGTAATGCAGATCGGTAGCCAGTAATTTTTTTTAGGTTCGCCACAGGTTTTTATAGCGTCAGGTACCCCCATATATTATCTAATAAAGGTTTTAACCCCCTAATTGCCCCTAGTTAACCCTTTCACCAGTGATCACCATATAAGTGTTACGGGTGACGCTGGTTAGTTAGTTTGCTTTTTATAGTGTCCGGGCACCCGCCGTATATATAACCCAATAAAGGTTTAACCCCCTGATCGCCCGGCGGGTGATATCAATTAGGTTTTGGCGTCAGAGAGGGTCTTCGTCACACCCCAGGCAGCGTCAGGTTAGTGCCAGTAACGCTAACACCCACGCGTGAAGCATACACCCCCCTTAGTGGTATAGTATCTGATCAATATCTGATCAGATCTATACTAGCGTCCCCAGCAATTTAGGGTTCCCAAAAACGCAGTGTTAGTGGGATCAGCCCAGATACCTGCTAGCACCTGCGTTTTGCCCCTCCGTCCAGCCCAGGCCACCCAAGTGCAGTATCGATCGATCACTGTCACTTACAAAACACAACACACATAACTGCAGCGGTCGCAGAGACAGGCCTGATCCCTGCGACTCCAGTGCTGTAGGAGGTGATTTCACCACCACAGTTAAAAAAAAAAAAAACCATATATGCCGAAGCATTGGGGCAGCAGGGGCGGAGGAGCAATTTTGCTCCTAATGCCGCGTACATACGGTCGAAATTCCGACGGAGGCTTGCCCGTGGAAAAGTCCGACCATGTGTGTGCGGCATAACTTTTTTGCGGGAGGATGCCCCCATGCTTCGGCATATATAAATGGTGCATGTATGCCCATCATTAGAAGTGGGTGGATGAAGGGCGGTATTCTAATGGTGGGCATACCCACCGATCAATCTCTTTTTTTTCGTTCAGCCAACTGGCTGCATGAAAAAAAAAAGATTACAATACATGTCCAACAAGGACCAGCAACGTACTGGTATGTTGCTGGACTTTGAATGTTTATACCAGAATGATGCCTGCGGGTTTAGGTATCATCTTGGTATCATTCTTTTCAGCCAGCGGCCGGCTTTCATGTAAAAGCAATCCTAGTGGCTAATTACTCTGGACTGCTTTTACAAGCAGTGGGAGGGAATGTCCCCCCCCCCCCCGGATATAAAAAGCGCCATTGGGAAAGCATTTTATCACATCGATCTTGGTGTGGTCAGATGCTTTGAGGGCAAAGGAAAGATCTAGGGTCTAGAAGACCCCAGTTTTTTCAAAAAAGAGTACCTGTCACTACCTATTGCTATCATAGGGGATATTTACATTCCCTGAGATAACAATAAAAATGATAAAAAAAAAATAAATATGGAAGGAACAATTTAAAAATAAAATAAAAAAGCAAAATTAATAATAAAAAAATACAACTAAAAAAAAAGCACCCCTGTCCTGCCCTGCTCTTGCCCAATGGCGAACGCAAGCGTCGGTCTGGCGTCATATGTAAACAGCAATTGCACCATGCATGTGAGGTATCACCGCAAAGGTCAGATCGAGGGCAGTAATTTTAGCAGTAGACCTCCTCTGTAAATCTAACGGGGTAACCTGTAAAGGCTTTTAAAAATGTATGTAGTTTGTCGCCAATGCGCGTTTGTGCGAAATTTTAAAGCATGTCGTGTTTGGTATCTATGTACTCGGCCTAAGATCATCTTTTTTATTTTATCAAACATTTGGGCAATATAGTGTGTTTTAGTGCATTAAAATAAAAGTGTATTTTTTCCCCAAAAAATGCGTTTGAAAAATCGCTGCGCAAATACTGTGTAGAAAAAAAATGCAACACCCACCATTTTATTCTGTAGGGCCTTTGCTTTAAAAATATATATAATGTTTGGGGGTTCAACATAATTTTCTTGCAAAAAAAAAAAATGTTTTCATGTAAACAAAAAGTGTCAAAAAGGGCTTTGTCTTCAAGTGGTTAGAAGAGTGGATGTAAGCTTCCTAATGTTGTGTATAAAATGCCAGAACAGTTCAAAACCCCCCCAAATGACCCCATTTTGGAAAGTAGACACCCCAAGCTATATACTGAGAGGCATGTCGAGTCCATGGAATATTTTATATGTTGACACAAGTTGCGGAAAAAAGACAATTTATTTATTTTTTATTTTTTGCACAAAGTTGTCACTAAATGATATATTGCTCAAACATGCCATGGGCATATGTGGAATTACACCCCAAAATACATTCTGCTGCTTCTCCTGAGTACGGGGATACCACATGTGTAAGACTTTTTGGGAGCCTAGCTGCGTACGGGACCCCAAAAACCAAGCACCGCCTTCAGGCTTTCTAAGGGTGTAAATTTTTGATTTCACTTCTCACTGCCTATCACAGTTTCGGAGGCCATCGAATGCCCAGATGGCACACAACCCCCCCCAAATGACCCCATTTTGCAAAGTAGACACCCCAAGCTATTTGCTGAGAGGTATTGTGAGTATTTTGCAGATCTCGCTTTGTCACAGTTTTGAAAAAAAAAAAAAAAAAAAAAAAATGTTTCTTCATTTTCAAAAACAAATGAGAGCTGTAAAATACTCACCATGCCTCTCAGCAAATAGCTTGGGGTGTCTACTTTCCAAAATGGGGTCATTTGGGGGGGTTTTGTGCTATTTTGGCATTTTATGGCCTTCGAAACTGTGATAGGTAGTGAGGAGTGAAATCAAAAATTTGCGCCCTTAGAAATCCTGAAGGCGGTGCTTGGTTTCCGGGGGCCCGTACGCGGCTAGGCTCCCAAAAAGTCCCACACGTGGTATCCCCGTACTCAGGAGAAGCAGCAAAATGTATTTTGGGGTGCAATTCCACATATAACCATGGCATGTGTGAGCAATATATCATTTAGTGACAACTTTTTGTATTTTTTTTTTTTTGTCTTTATTCAATCACTTGAGACAAAAAAAAAATATTCAATGGGCTCAACATGCCTCTCAGCAATTTCCTTGGGATGTCTACTTTCCAAAATGGGGTCATTTGGGGGGGTTTTGTACTGCCCTGCCATTTTAGCACCTCAAGAAATGAGATAGGCAGTCATAAACTAAAAGCTGTGTAAATTCCAGAAAATGTACCCTAGTTTGTAGACGCTATAACTTTTGCGCAAACCAATAAATATATGCTTATTGACATTTGTTTTACTAAAGACATGTGGCTGAATGGCCTAAATGTATGACTAAAATTGAGTTTATTCAATTTTTCTTATAACAAAAAGTAGAAAATATCATTTTTTTTCAAAAAATTTCGGTCTATTTTCGTTTATATCGCAAAAAATAAAAATCGCTGAGGCAATCAAATACCATTAAAAGAAAGCTCTATTTGTGGGAAGAAAAGGACGCAAATTTCGTTTGGGTACAACATTGCATGTCCGCACAATTTACAGTTAAAGCAGCGCAGTGCAAAATTCTGAAATCACCTCTGGTCCTTTAGCTACAAAATGGTCCGGGGCTTAAGTGGTTAAGAAACACTTACAAATAAAAAAGAAAGCAAAACTAGTCAATTGCAACTGTTTTTGCAGATCAAGCAGAGGGGAAAAAAAAATATGGAATCACCCAATTCTGAGGAAAATATTATGGAATCACTATGTACTTTGCAGTTCTAAAACAAATATCTGCATCAGTATACTGTACATATGCTAATTAGTCTTCAGGTAAAAAAAAAAGTGCTTGCACACCTTGGTTAGCTGTTGCACTAACCTGATTGACATGAATCAAGTCTCCAACACGAGAGCTGTCAGTTGAAACGAAGTAAAGTATTATAAAACTTTGGATGTTTTTTTCTCAGTCAGCTGTGTCTAAAATCTGTCGAGTAAATATCAAATGGGAAGGTTGTTAAAAGAAATGGGATTTACAAAGGGACAAGCCAAAAGAAAACCATCATTGACACCTAAATAGAAAAAAAACAAGGTTACAGTGGGCTAAAGAAAAGCAATCAATGGACTGTGGATAACTGGATGAAAGTGATATTCAGGGGTGAATCAAAACTCTGCATTAGGCAGAGTGGAGTGATGATGCTGGGACTTTTTTTTGGTGCTGTTACAATGAAAAGTATGAAGACGACTGCCTGAAGAAAACATGCAAATTACCACAATCATTGATATGGGGTTGCATGTCAGATAAAGGTACGGGGGGAGAGGAGTCATTAAATGCACAAGTTTATATTGAGCTTTTACACACTTTTCTTATTCCCATCGATTGAAAGGATGTTTGGTGATGAAATTTTTTTTCAGGGTGATAATGCGTCTTGCCATAGGGCAAAACCCGTAAAAACTTTCTTTCAAGAAAGACATATAATGTCAATGGCATGGCCTGCAAATAGTCCGGACCTCAATGAAATTGATAATCTATGGCGGAAAGGAAAGAGAGTGGTTAATGACAAGGCTCCAACCTGCAAAGCTGATCTGGCAACTTCAATAAGAGAAAGTTGGAGCCGCATTGATGAATACGGTTGGTCGATGGTTAAATCCTTGCCTCAGAGAATTCAAGCCGTTATAAATTTCATGATTTCCATAATCCATAATATTTTCCTCAGAATTGAGTGATTTTTTTTCCTCTGCCTTGAAATTGACTACAGTTTTTTTTTTTCTTTTCTTTTAACATTTTTTTTTAAGTGTTAAAGCCAGAATGTTGGATTGTTAAATGAAAATAGTTTTGAGGCATGTCTGTGATTAGTTTTTTTTCTAAACAATTGAATGAACCTTTTCCAAGATTGAGGATTCCATACTTTTTGTCAGGGATTGTATGACACATGTACCTGGCTTCCAGGTCTTTGTAAAGTAAGACAAAAAAGAACCCCCCGGGTAAAGAAGCCACGGGTGGACCACGCCGCATGAAAAAAATGGAAATTTATTGGTAGAAATATATATTGCAATTACATATGAAACAGGCACTCAAAACCCATCACAAACACCCAACATAATTAAAATTTAATAAGTAACGTTGTCTATATTAAAACTACGCGTGTCTACCTATTCAGATCATGACTTTCAAGTCATTACCGTGTCTCTACCTATTCTGATCATGCCTTTCAAGTCACGTTTTACCAATCTCCTCAGGTTCAGTGAAGTCATAGGTCCTGCAGGCAGCACTTTCAATTACATTTTTACTCAATTTGCTTTTGGTGAACCACGGAACTTTATCAATCTCTAATGAGAAATAATTTATATTGTTTGTTATTATTATGCTTATCAAATCAATCATTACTACCAGAGGCTCTATCATGAGACATTCGTGTCACCATGTGTATTGCCAGTATCATGTGTATTACCGTTTTTTGATAATTGCAATTGTATGTTTACATCTACTACATCAATTAAAGCTCTGCTGTTCACCTATTTGTTTGCTGCCATACATTTCATATAAAGTCCCACTCCCCTTGCTCCCTCTCTAGACATTATTGTGATGGAAATGTCTGACCCTACCGGGCCATACTTTCATTTAAAGTCCCTAGGGATGGAAACACACAGCCTTACCCAGCTATGGATTCATAAAAGTCCCTATTATACAACTCTTCCTTTTCAAGCCTGGATATGGAAAGGATCGTCCTGAATTCCAAAGTTCCTCCTGTCCAGTTAGTAGGGAGCCAATCACAGCAGGCCACTGTATGTTCCAAAGTGGCTGGATATACCGGCAAGGTACAATAGCCCCCGCTCCGGGGATAAAGTCTCCTGCTATCCGTTGGCTCAGAGCAGCATGGATGTCCTTAGCAGGCTTCCTGGCTGGTGATAATCCAGGGTAGTAGCTTGTATCAGGTGGCTACCTTCTCCCGCTAATTGCACAGCTCAAACGAGCGTATTCATGCGGTGTGGTCCACCCGTGGCTTCTTTATCCGGGGGGTTCTTTTTTGTCTCCCCGGTGGGTTTGTGCACTGTTACTGGGCTAACGGAGACCGCACCTTACTGGTGAGACTGCAATGAATGGGATACTGTGCTAAGATCTTACACTTTGCACAGTAATTTGATATTTATTGAGCAGGGGACCTACCTTTTCTCTTGACTTTGTAAAGTAAGGCACGTGCACTTAGTTGAAGTCTGGTCTGAGGTCAGAGAATAAGGAATCCGCCTGTGCACCTGTGCCAAGCTGAAGATATGAACTACCATTATTCCCTATGAACCAGGATATGCAAGATTTAAAGAGCAGCAGGGAATGCAATACATGATAAACAATGCAAAAAATAGTTATGTTTCTTTGTCTTAATCATACAGTAGAGGACACAGGCTGGATATTCATAGACCCTGGGTTATGCTGTATACTGGTCCATTTTAGTTGACCTAAGCTTGCTGGACCTCGATAAGGAACTAGCGACATTGACAGGTAGGACAGATTAACCCTGTACTGGACTACTCTGAAGCCTCATTTTTTAAAAGTTTCCGAAATGGTATTTGTTTTACGATAAAATTATAAGGGAACAGGGAATTTTTTTGAAGCATATTTTCTTGTGTAGTGTTTTAAACTTGGCATTAAAAATCAACTTTCAGATGTCTGCACGCTAACCTTCCCTTCACTTGGAAAAATCTCAGAAAGTGTCTTATTCTGGACACAGTCTAGGCCAAGGTCCTTTTCTTCAGAAAATAAAATTTTCTCCAGATGTGGACATCCTGGCCTCCAGGTACAAGTTACCCATTTGTAGCCAGACCAAGGATCCTCTAACGCTGACATTGGTTGCTCTAAAAACTCCCTGGAGCCTGTTCTAGTTTATATGCCTTTTCTTCCATTCCAAATTTTGGCTCTGCAAAATGGAGCAAGAGAAAAAAAATATTTCTAATTGCACCAAACTGGCCCACAGACATGCTCAAACCCTGGTCTTTTCAAACAGGCAAAAACTTCTGTCCCCGCACTCCTGTTTCAATTTTCTTCTCAGTCCTTATCTTAAATGACATGGCTGTTGAAACCTAGGTCTTGATTGACAGGGATGTCTTTTTGGTGCCGTCTTTCTCACATTGTTCAAAGACAGAAAAGCCACTTCCAGAATAGAAAGCATTCTTTGCCAGGTGTGAACACAGGCACTTCAACCCCAGCGTACACCGCGCCTTGCATTCTGGCCTTCTTACAGTTAGGAACTGACCAGAATTTGGCCTTCAGTACTCTTAAGGGACAGGTTTTGGCTTTTTCCATTTTGTTTGAAAAATCTTTTGGCTTAATTTTCCCTTGTTAAAAAAAATAAAAATTATAAAAAAAAAAGCCTTTATTTGGGTGTTTCTAAACTAGACCTACATCACCACGTTCTTCCTTGGGATCATTAATTGGTTATCTCCCCTGTAGGAACTACCCTTTAAACTAATCGCAACATTTTTTTTTTTTTGGGTGATCTTTCCTTCAAAGTGGCACAACTACCAGCGATGTCTCTGAAATAGCAGCCCTCTCTTTTAAGGAGGCATTCCTGATCATTCGCAAAAACTAATGTCACAGCAGGGAAGATTCCCTTTTCCTTTAAATGTGTGGATTAGGGAATTGTCTTTTTTTTTTTTGTTTTTTTTTTCGTTCAACCCACTGGTTGAATGAAAAATACTGACTTGTCTATGGTCTGCTTAAGAGAGGTCGATTCTCTGTCTTGTTAGGGCCTTGCAAAAGATATCCTGCTTCAAAGGCCAATATTACCGTCTTAAGAGCTTACACTCAAAAGGAAGAGATGCCTGCAGCATCAGACCGGTAGGTGTTTACAGGGCATTAGGTTTGCTTCCAAGGTTTTCAAGGCTTCTACCAGTTCTTTGGTTCATACCTTTTCCAAGTTCTACCAGGTGGATGTTGAAGCTTCTGCAGAAGCTTTTGGCCACAAGGTAGCACTTTGAGTTGGGTCTGTTGACCCGTGTTAATGTTGGGCCTGTTGGCGCAGTTCTGTTTTACCTTGTTGCCTATTCATTGTTTAGAGATGTCACAGGGTTTATGAATATCCAGCCTGTGTCCTGCACAGTACGATAAAGATACAAAAATTTGACTTGCCTATACATTTTGTATCTTTGGGTACAGTATACAGGACATCCTCCCCTCTGTTCCTATTTTACTCGACATTGCTCGCTTCAAAATGCTGAGTGGGGTAAGGTTATAGGAATACACCCAGGGAGTCCTTTCCAGCAAAGGTTTGCCAGTGTCCAGTCACCTGAAGATCGCATTACCTAACCCAGGGTCTGTATGTATTCAGCCTGTGTTCTGTACTGTACTCCAAGATGTGCAATTTACAGGCAAGTCAAAATTCCTCTTTCTTTGTTCAAGGTCAGCGCTATGTTCCTTTTCTATAATATAAGCACAGGGTTAATATTTTAACAATGGTTTTCATGTGAGTAAATGGAGCCCTTCGTCTGAGAGCCATGTTTGTGTGCCCAGGGAGTGACGGGTGTTCCTTCAGCTGTCTTGCAAGAATCACTGATGGGCTGAGATGCAGCGCCTGTACGAATTGTCCCACATTAAAGTGGTTGTAATCCATGTTACACCGCTTTTACCTACAGGTAAGCCTATAATAAGGCTTACCGTGGGTACCATGAATATCTCCTAAACTTGCACAGTTTAGGAGATATTCACTGTATCCGCATGTGATGTCATCGGCACATGTGCACTGAAGAAATTACCTGCTCATGCCGTTTCTTCAGTACCCATGCCGTGACCGGCGGCTCCCGCGCGCATGCCAATCGCAGCACCGGAACCCGCAAACCCGGAAATGAATACGGGAGACACGTCGTCGGTCACAGCAGTGTGCTGGGACCACTGCAAAAGCTTTAATCTAAGGTAAGTACTTAATAATGAGCTAGTATGTGATGCATACTAGCTCATTATGCCTTTGAAAAAAAAAAACTGCAAGGCAGAGTTTACAACCAATTTAACACCAATATAGGTAGGGATAGAAGCGCAGTTCTGAATATAGTTTATCTGCATCCAGAGCTGGGCATCTGTCCCTGTACGGTTATATATGATCAGATGGAGTGACTTGTAGGATTTAATCCACAGCATTATCAGTGGCCCTACTTGCACGCAGAGTCCCTTTTTGCAGCTTTTACAGGCATAACTTACTGAAAGTTTATTAGTGTTAGAGAGTAGGGGAGGTAAGAAATTGTTTAAAGAGAGGTATGGGTTTTTAGGTGGATGCATGCAGCATCGGTCCAATGCTGCATCTGTCCCCCACCGCCTCTGCAATGAGAACCGATCCATCGAACCCCGCCGATTGCTAGGTTCTGGCAGCTCCCCGAGCAGAGAGCTGCTGCCTGTCAGTCAGCAGCTCTCCTCTCTTCTCCTTCACGCTCATTGGAGCACTGAGCTCTGGAGTGGCGAGGAGCGGCCGTCTGTTTCTCAGCAGCTCCCTGAGAGTCTGAGACGGGTATCAGGCCAGGTACCTGGCGGATCCAGACTTTGTTGTCGTGGTGCCTGGACTGATTCCAGTGATGTGAGCGGGTTTCGTTTTGCACTCCTGTGACCCATAGGAGAAGCCCAGCCAAACAAGCTCAGGCTGGACTTCTCTTTTAGCCACCCTGGCGGTATGATTTTGTCAGATTTTTGCGTCTCAAAGCCGTACATTGTTTTGCATAGAAATTTGTCATTTTTGTATTGTAGGCCTGTAATTCTTGGTAATAATGCACTAATAATCTGTCCAAAAAAAAGTCTAGTAGACATCCCGGGTATGAAAGTTTGAAACACAAAATCATGAATTATAATATAGCTATAAGTAATTATAAAAAACCAATAATAAAATTTACTATCGCTGTTTTCTAGCTGGTCTAAAACCGCTTTTGATGTAAAGGGACACTTTTTGGCTGCCATGGACAATCTCAAGTTTCCAGGCAGAAAGAACAGTATATAGAATATAAAAGTGCATGCAGGGCACTGGTCAAAGCACTAGGGACAAAAGGAATGTGAAATGATTTGATACAGTACACTGTAATCTTGCAGATTACTTGACTGTATGTGTTATGAATTTTTAACTTTTTGAATTTGCTGCCGGGTTTCCCCCCTCATGCGTTACAACGCTCGCAGGGAACAGAGCCTGAAAACACAGAGCATCGGGCGGGTGACACAGCCTGCAGACACAGCAAGGGGACAACGCAGGATCCTGGCGGCAAGGTAAGTAACCTGGACCAGGATCCTGAGATGCAATCCCGAGTGTGGCTTGGGGCTACCGCTAATGGTACTGAATTGTAAACCCAAGCCACACTCGGGATTACCGCCAGGAAGGTTAAAGTGGTTGTAAACCTCAGTCATGGAATCTGAGCAAAGCACATTCATCTGCAGTGTTTACTCATCTCTCTCCAAAGCTCCGTGTGCTTTCTCTCTGGGGCTTTGTTCCTCTGTTATCAGCATGAGAAATTTTCCCAACACCACAAGATAAATTTGAGTTGGGAGGGGAGAGCTCAGAATGGAGCTGGTCTAGTCCGAACACAGTTCCTTCTGCTGTGTGGAGGTGGGCAGGGCTGGACTGGGAATAAAACCCAGCCCTGAAAAAAAATTCATACCAGCCCCTTAGCATTATTATACCAGCGCAACAGCATAACGTCAATATTTTCTTGTTCATGAAAGGGAAAACCATACATTTTAAAGCATGTTTGAAGAGTATTATATATAGATAAGACAGATCTGAAATCACATAGGGCTTTATATATATATATATATATATATATATGCGCAAATTCCAGTTAAAAGTGGTCAGTCATCAAGGGGGACCCCAGGAACTCAGAACGTGGGGAGGGGACCACCGTCCGCAGAAAGCATACACTAAGGTAAGGGGGGGGGGGTTACTGATATAAGGGGGAAGCCTTTTATATCAGTGCCCGCTTACATTATTGTATTTACTCCCCCCTTACATCAGTGACCCCCCACCCCCCCCCTTCAGACTGGCGCCTAGCGGAGCTGTCACTGACTTCCTCTCGGGTGCACCTTGCAGGGCTCAGTCAGTCGGCTCCAGCTCGGTGGCTCTGGTTTTATCCTATAGTCTTCTCTCCACAGTCCACACACGTCTGACTTCTCCCATGACCCCCCCATCCCGGCGGTGCTCCCACTCTCGACTCCTCTCCAGACCCCCTCAGACTGCAGACATGATACAAGAGCTCAATGCAGCCTCACCAGTGACAATCAAATGCAGCATTCATGTGCCCGTGAATGCAGCCTCACTGTGCCCGTGAATGCAGCCTCACTGTGCCCGTGAATGCAGCCTCACTGTGCCCGTGAATGCAGCCTCACTGTGCCCGTGAATGCAGCCTCACTGTGCCCGTGAATGCAGCCTCACTGTGCCCGCGAATGCAGCCTCACTGTGCCCGCGAATGCAGCCTCACTGCGCCCGCGAATGCAGCCTCACTGCGCCCGCGAATGCAGCCTCACTGCGCCCGCGAATGCAGCCTCACTGCCCCCCGCGAATGCAGCCTCACTGCCCCCCGCGAATGCAGCCTCACTGCCCCCCACGAATGCAGCCTCACTGCCCCCCACGAATGCAGCCTCACTGCCCCCCACGAATGCAGCCTCACTGCCCCCCACAAATTCAGCCTCACTGCCCCTTATGTCCCAGTCTGCAGTCCCTGTCTGTGGGAAGGTGTGTTGATGCTCGGTACAGTACCTTCCATGCCGGCAGGATATCCACGATGGCCAGCAGCAGCAGGCAGGGTCTGTTCTTGTTTTGGATGGGGACAGTGCTCCTTCCAGAGGATCTGTTTGCTGTGAGATGGCGTGGTCCCTGGCCACCTGCACCTAGGCAGAATGTTAGATGTTACAACATACATTCTAAAAAACCAGAGCTGAACAGGCCCCGCCCAGGGGGTGGTCCCTCCGGACATAACCCTCCTACCTGCAGCCAGCAGCCTCAGTTTCTTTCTGCCTAGCAGAAGACGTGGCTCTCTCAGGAGCCAGTTTCCTGGAAGATTTTTTATTCCTTGAGAATTTTTATTTTATTTTTGAGATCTTCAATCAACTGTCGGTTGGGTACAAGGTATCCTCGTAGTCTTCCCTGTCCGACCATGGAGCGTGCTGATCCTCGCCTTGTGTGCGTAAGGCTCGGTTCACGACATGCCCCATGACTCCAGGGGTGGCCGGTGGGCTTTTATGCTCCGCGGTCCTCACAAGATTGAACAGTGCCTGCTGTATCTTTTGCGGTGGACCGGGCCGACAGCTACTCATTACTACTCTGTGATAGGTCTGACTGAAACACACCAGTGGGTCCCTCTGGAACGGGTAAGTAGTCTCTCCTGAATCAGGTGAGTACATGCTGGCTGTGGTTTTCTGTATGGGGGATTTTCCCTGTCTTCCCCCCCTCCCCCGTTATGCTGCTCTCTGCATCCTAATCTGGCGCTGGGCTGTGTGGGGGTGCCTAGGGGGTCACTCTGGCCTGGCGGGGGGGGGGGGCGCTCATGACTGTCTGCATGGTGCTGGGGGAACTTGGTGTGTTTGGACCTGGGCGCCATAGACGCCTTGTCTGTATTTTTACTGCGCTCTCTGCAGCCATCGTGCTTTCACTTTCGTTTGGCCTCTCGCTGCTGCAGCGGCGCGAAACTCCTCACGGCTCACTCGCGCTGGTAGTGCGGTGCAGGCAGCAGAACTGTGAGCGGTCCTCTCCGGGTTGGTGAGTCCTCTAGGTATCCCCTCCTCAGCCAGCGCAGCCAGTGGGTGGACTTTTTTATTCACTTTTTTGGTGCGAGCGCAAGGGAGCTATAAAGCGCCCTCTCCCCACACAATCTCCAGTAGGGGAGTGCTCTGATTCAGATATGGGCCTAGCTGCTGCTGCTCAGGACCCTAGCTCTGAAGATTTTAATGTTTTTGAACTGGCCATACCCTCAAAAAAGGTTTTTCCATATATGCCTTTCTTTGATAGATTCATTGATCAGGTCTGGGAAAAGCCGCAGAAGACTTTTGACGGTCCTGCAGCGTATATCTATTAGATACCCCTTTGTGGGCTCTCCCCCTGGTGGTCGACGTCAACCCCCCCCCCGGTCGCCCGTTTTGAATAAGGCTACCACTCTCCCGATGAAGGGGACTCCTGCATTTAAGGACACCACTGACAGGAGGTCAGAAGTGGTAAGTAGAACTATGTTTGCCTTGCTGGGGGTCCGCCTTATGTCCTATCGTAGCGGTGACCCTTGTGTCTCAGACACTCACGGAATGGGCAAAGATTTTGCACCAGACTGTGCAGGAGCATAATCTCCCTCCAGATACTATTGCCCTGGCCCACCAACTTGTGCAGGGTCTGGTGTATGTGTGCGATGCAACTTTGGACGCGGCCCCTTTAATATCTGGGGCCTCTATCTCTGCGGTGGTATTGCGTCTTATCTGGTTGAAATGCTGGTCGGCTGATCTAGCTTTCAAGAAGCTCCTGGCTGATTTGCCCTTTAAGGGCAGTAGACTGTTTGGGGCTGCCCTGGATGACATTAAGGATGTCACGGGGTAAGAGCACATTCCTTCCTCAGTCTACTAAGGGAAAGGAGCCCCGCCGCAAGCCGGGCCCCTCCTTAAGCCGGGCCCCTCCTTAAGCCGGGCCCCTCCTTTCCAGCAAAAATTGGATTTTTTCGTCAGTCAGAATCCGCGGGTAAGCCCTCCCAGACTGACAACAGTGCGGCTGGTGGACAGAAGCGTCCCTGGGTGCGTAAGCCCCTGCCTGACTCTGGGGTGGGGGGATGACTTTGCAAGTTCACGATTCGGTGGACCTCCCGGATCTCCGACGGTGGGTGTGCGAGGTGGTCACCTTGGGGTACAGGATAGAGTTCTGTTCATGGCCCCCAGACAGATTCTTCCCCTCCAATCTCCCTCTTTCCTGCCCGTCGAGCGGCCCTCTTGGGGGCTGTACAGGATTTGCTCAGGTGCGGAGTAATTGTGCCGGTACCGTCACAGGAGAGGTTTCAGGGGTCCTACTCAAATCTGTCTGTCCCAAAAAGGACAGGGTCCGGCCAATCCTGGACCTCAAGGCCTTGAATGCCTTTGTGAAGGTGCAAAAATTCCGTATGGAATCCATTCGCACGGTGATCGCTACACTCCATCAAGGGGACTTTCTGGTGTCCTTGGACATCAAGGCCGCCTACTTGCATGTCCCGATCTACGCAAGTCACCAGAAGTTTCTGCACTTTGCAATAGGCGAAGTCCACTATCAGTTTGTGGCACTTCCCTTCGGCCTAGCATCGGCACCATGGGTTTTCACCAAGGTGCTTTCCCCGGTTCTAGCTTTGCTGAGACAGCGAGGAATTGTTATCGTGGGCTATCTGGACGATCTTCTTCTAAGAGCAGAAAATGGCTCAGAGTTGAAGGAAAAAGTGACAATAGTCAGTCATACCCTCCGGGACTTCGGGTGGCTCCTGAACATTCAAAAGTCAGTCCTGGTCCAAACTCAGCATTTGGAGTCTGATCCTGGACACTTCGGAAGCAAAAGTGTTCCTACCCTTGGAGAAGTTGCAGACACTTCAGTTGGCGGTACGGGTTCTGACTTCCCGAAAATGGTCGTCGATCCGTTGCTGCATGAGAGTACTGGGACTTATGGTGGCCTCCTTTGAGGCCTTTCCGTATGCCCAATCACACACTCGGGCATTGCAGAAGGCGATCCTGTCCACTTGGGACAAGTCCCTGTTGTCATTGGATCGTCAGATCCAAGTGAGTCACTCTATCAAGGGCGTCCCTGACGTGGTGGCTGAGATTACCGGCTCTCCGGTCCGGAAGGTCGTTCCTCCCCAAGATTGATGTACCTGGCTAGAAAGCTAATAGCGCGATATTGGATGGCAGAGACGGTTCCCACACGGAAGCAGTGGATTGCGTATGTCAATTCCTTTCTTTTCAGAGAACGGCTCGCCTACAGACGTAGAAAGGCAGTGGATAAATTCAATCTTATATGGCAGCCATGGCTGGAGGATCCTAGCCTTGTGCCATTGCAATTGGTAAAGGATAGGCTCCTGAGGTAGAAACCTATGGGGCAGTTGGGGGGGGGGGGAATTATAAGTTAAATGCGCTAATGACAATGCATTCGATTTGGGAGAGTTTGCGAACAGGAGAAAAGACCCAGGTTGTTAAGATTCAAAGGGTAAAAGGGAAAAATGAAAACTTCACTGTTGTACTGTAAATTGATTAGGTTTTTTTTTTTTGTATGGACAGGAATTTTAATGTTTTTGTTTATATATCAATGTGTAAGACTAAATGCACAAATCACATGTATGGATTGAGCAAATGAAAAATAAAAGGATTTAAAAAAAAAAAAGGGCGTCCCTGACGTGGTGGCTGAGATTACAGGCTCTCCGGTCCGGAAGGTCGTTCCTCCCCATCCAGTGGACGGTGGTCACGACGGATGCCAGCCTGATGGGCTGGGGCGGAGTTTGGGGAGTCCTGGCAGCTCAAGGGCTCTGGACCCCGGACGAATCCTGTCTACCGATCAACGTCCTGGAATTGCGAGCGATCAGACTGTGCCTCTCTGCGTGGTCCAAGAGGTTACAGGGTCGCTCAATCAAAATCCAGTCGGTTCAACGCCACGGCCGTGGCATATGTCAACCATCAGGGGGGCACTCGGAGCTCGGCTGCGGCATCTGAGGTCGCCCGCATCCTAAGGTGGGCGAAAAGAAGCGTGTCGGCCGTCTACATTCCGGGTGTAGAAAACTGGCAGGCGGGACTATCTGAGTCGCCAGACGTTGGACCAGGAAGAGTGGTGCTTGCACCCGGAGGTGTTTCAACTCCTTTGCCGGCGGTGGGGCACGGCAGATGTGGACCTGATGGCCTCTCGACTCAATCGCAAGGTGTTAAGGTTTGTGGCCAGGTCCAAGGACACCTGGGCGGACGCCTCGGACGCGTTGGTTGCCCTGTGGGGTCAGTATCGCCTGATATATGCTTACCCTCCGCTGCAGTTGCTTCCTCGTCTACTGCACAGGTTAGCGGCCGAGGGCATTCCGGTGATCCTCATTACTCTGGATTGGCCTTGGCGTCATTGGTACGCCAATATGGTACGTCTCATCGTGGACGTTCCTTGGCGACTGCCTATGAGGGAGGACCTTCTGTCTCAAGGCCTTATCTTTCATTCTACTTTACAGTCTCTGGTTTTAACTGCATGGCTATTGAGAGCCAGGTGCCGAAGGACCGAGGCCTTTCGGATGCGGTCATTTTGACAATGCTGAGGGCACAGAAGTCTTCCTCCAGAAAGATCTATCACCGTACCTGGAAGGTTTACATCGCTATGTGCGAAGAACTAGACTGGCATCCTCGGACGTACTCCGTCCCCAGAATCCTGCGGTTCTTGCAGCGCGGTGTGACCTAAAGGCTGGCTTTGAGCACCATTAAGGGTCAGATTTCGGCCTTGGCTGTTTTCTTTCAACGACCGCTAGCAGGTCATTCCTTGGTTAGCACCTTTTGTGCAGGGTGTTCGCCATGTGATTTCCCCTTGCCAAGCTTTCGCTCCCTCCTTGGAGAACCGAGAGCACCAAATTCAGATCCCAAGAACATCCCTTTGAAAATATCAGAGCGATTCCTCTCTTGACCTTGTCCCAGAAGGTGGCTTTCTTAGTGGCCATTACTTCTGTTAGACGGGTGTCTGAGTTGGCGGCCTTGTCATGCATGTCTCCTTACTTGGTCTTCCGTAAGGATAAGGAGGTGTTGCGCCCGCGACCATCTTTCCTTCCAAAGGTGGTCTCGGCTTTTCACCTTAATGAGGACATTGTTCTTCCGTCATTGTGCCCTCGCCCTTCACATCCCAGAGAGTTTGCGCTTCACACATTGGATGTGGTACGAGCCTTACGGGTGTACCTGTCTGCTACTGCTTCCATTCGGAAGTCTGACTCACTGTTTGTGTCTGTCTCTGGTCCAAAACCGGGCCAAGCGGTGTCGTCTGCCACCATTTCTAGGTGAATCAGACAGACCGTTATATAGGCCTATGCCCTTAAGGGGCGGGTGCCTCCCTTTCCGGTTACGGTGCATTCCACCAGGGCAATTGCTGCTTCCTGGGCTTTCCGACATCAAGTGTCGGTTGCACAGGTGTGCAAGGCGGCGACCTGGTCGTCCGTTCATACCTTTTCTAAGTTCTATAGGGTTGATGTGGCTGCATCTTTAGATGCTTCCTTCAGCCCCAAGGTGTTGCAGGCCGCTGTCTAACGTTGCAACTCCTCCGTTGAGGAGCTCTGCCTGTTTAGAGTGAAGTTTTTTTTTTTTTCCTTTACTACTGCTTCCGCCCTCTTTCTGATACTGCTTTGGGACGTCCCACGTGTTTCAGTATTGGAAGCAGTGTCAGTCCATGGACGATAAGAGAAAATAGGATTTTTGTACTCACCGTAAAATCCGTTTCTCTGACGTCCATGGACTGACCCAGCACCCACCCTTTTAAGGTTTGTACTGCTTTGTTACGAACTGAGGCTGCTAGCTGCAGGTAGGAGGGTTATGTCCGGAGGGACTGCCCCCTGGGCGGCGCTGTTCAGCTCTGGTTTTTAGAATGTATGTTGTAACATCTAACATTCTGCCTAGATCCTCTCCTGTGAGCATGGTCATATACCCACGTGTTTCAGTATTAAAAGCTGTGTCAGTCCATGGACGTCAGAGAAACGGATTTTACGGTGAGTACAAAAATCCTATTTTTCCGGCCCCAGTCAGCCTGTCCTCTGGTCCTGGGGAAGTAAGAGCACTGGGTGGGAGCTGGAGAGAAGGGAGCGGAGAGCACTGGCGGGGTTGGAGAGCACATGGGTGGGGGCAAAGAGCAGGGGGGGAGTGGAGATCACAGGGGTGGGGAGCGGAGAGCACGGGGGGAGCCAAAAAGAACAGGGGTGGAGAGCACAGGAGGCTGAGAGCACTGAGGGGGCTAAGTGTGGGGGGGCGAAGAGTACTGGGGGGGGGCAGAAAAAAGGGGTGGAGAGCACTATGGGGGGGTACAAAGAGCAGGGGGGGTGGAGAGCAATGGGGGGAGCTTAAGAGCACCAGAGGAGGCCAGAAAAAACGAGTGGAGAGCACTATGGGGGGCGGAGAGCAATATGGGTGGGGGCAAAATGCAGGGGGGAGCGGACAGCACTGGCGGGGTTGGAGCACACATGGGTGGGGGCAAAATGCAGAGGGGAGTGGATAGTAGAGGGGTGGGGAGTGGAGAGTGCTGGGGGGGAGCTTGAGAGCACGGGGGGGGAGCCAAAAAAGAACAGGGGTAAAGGGCATGGGGGGAAATTGGCGTTCTATATTCCTCCATGCAGTCGCTGAATGCTTAATTCTCCTCCTCTCCCTCCTGCAAGCATTCAGCGGCTGCATGGAGGAATATAGAAAGCTCATTTCCTCCATTTGCGGCCCCCCTGCCGATTTCTCCTATCCAGGCACACAGGGCGGGCTGTACAGGCAGGCATCTCCTTATGTGTCTCACGGAGCCGGCTGGATCTGTGTTCGTCGGCGGCGCTGTAACACGGTCCCGCCCCCCTAGACCGGCTCCTGTGATAGGCGGAATACTAATTCTACTATCACAGGAGCCGGTCTAGGGGGGCGGGACCGTGTTACAGTGCCGCCGAACACAGACCCAGCCATCTCCGTGAGACACAGGAGCAGGATAGAGGGGACTCGGGGAGCACTGCAGCCACAACTCAAAGCGGCCCCAGATTTCCCGGTAGGCCAGTCCGGCCCTGGAGGTGGGGGTGTGTGCCTTTCCTCCAATCAGCTCTCACACACTGTAACTGCAGTCTCTCCACCATCTCCTCTATGCTGCAGACAGATTTTTAACAGGATCTGCCCTTTAGAAGGGGTGCAGAGAGGGGAAAGCTGTAGATAAACAAGTAAAACCTATCTAGGAGGATTTCTTCTCTGTGCATCATCTGAGGCTGTTCACTTCTTCACTGGGTATATGTGAGGGTATACAGCCACTTTAAGGCTTAAAGTGTATCTAAACCTTAAGGCCCCTTTCACACTGAGGAGTTTTTCAGGCATTTTGTGCTAAAAATGGCACCTAAAAAAAGCCTGAAAAACTACTACCCCTGCAGTCTCAATGTGAAAGCCAGAGTGCTTTCACACTGATATGATGCGCTGGCAGGACGAGAAAAAAGTCCTACAAGCAGCATCTTTGGAGCGGTGTGTATACCACGGCTATACCGCCCGCAAATCGCCTCTGCAGAGGTGCTTTGCAGTGTTTTTTTAACCCCTTCTCGGCCGCTAGCGGGGGTTAAAACAGCACCGCTAGCGGCCGAATAGGAAGCATGTGGCCACCCAAGGCATGTGATTGTGACGTCATGAGCGGCCTATATAAATCATTGCGGACCGCACACCCAGCATTACAGCGGAAGAAAACGACGTGTCAACATCGAGGAGGATAAGAGGAAGAAGACGCCGATGGCGTCGGGAAGACCGGGTCCCTCCACTAGCAAAATAGCTGGAAGAAGATAGTGGAGCAGCTCGGCAGAAGGACAACGGAGAGCGGGAGGAGACGACGGGGAAGACCGGGCCTCTCCGCTAGCAAAAGAGCTGGAAGAAGTTGGCGTAAAAACCCGGCAGAAGGAAAAAGGCACTGGAGAGCAGAAGACCCCCGGAGTCGGAAGAAGACCATCGGAGCTGCCTAATAAATGACTTTAAAAACCTGTTTTTTTTTACATTTTTTTTTCTACCAGGTGAATGGGTAGGGGTACGATGTTACCCCATACTCATTCACATAGGGTGGGGTGCCGGGATCTGGGGGCCCCCTTATTAAAGAGGGCTCCCGGATTCCGATAAGCCCCCGCCCGCAGACCCCGACAACCAACGGCCAGGGTTGCCGGGAAGAGGCCCTGTCCCCATCAACATGGGGGCAGGATGCTTTGGGGTGGGGGGCGCAGGTGGCCCCCCGGCTCCAAAGCACCAAACCCCCATGTTGAGGGCATGCGGCCTGGTACGGTTCAGGAGGGAGGGGGGCGCTCTCTCGTCCCCCCCCTCTTTTCCTGCGGCCTGCCAGGTTGCGTGCTTGGATAAGGGTCTGGTTTGGATTTTGAGGGGGACCCCCACGCCGTTTTTTCGGCTTGGGGGATTCCCCTTAAAATCCATACCAGACCGAAGGGCCTGGTATGCGCCTGGAGGGGGGAACCCATGCCGATTTTTTTTATTTTAAATTTGGCGTAGAGTTCCCACTCAGGATTCATACCAAACGCAGTGCCTGGTATTGGCGGGATTCCACGTCGGATCCCGTTCAATACAGTGTCGCGTCGCCTTCTCGCTATTGCAGCGAGCGCGAGATGTCGGCACCCTGTCGCAGAGAATTTCCGTGATGGGATCGCGATGGATATACAATGTCGGCGGCACCTACTGTAAGTAGTCTGTTTTAGGTCTCATGCACGTTTTATATGGCGTGAAATCCACAGCGCCTTTCCAGTCTTTGAGGCTGCATACAGCTGCCAGTAAGAGTGAGTGACTGACTGCGCAGCCGCATGTCAGCCATACTCGTATAAATGCTGGCTGCTTCTGCATCAGCATTTGGGACCCACTCGCCTCAAACCGTGGTGCAGAAAAGACTTGTTCCATGCATGTTTCTGCACGGAATGTGAACTCGCTGCCCTTGTGAGAGCGTGCAAGTGCCAATGAATTGGATTATTGTCATACCAAAGGCATCTTGCAAACGCTGTGCATTTGTTAACCAAATCGCATAGTGCTGCAGTATCTTGGGATTTGGTGCGCGGCATGTTCTGAAAAAGTAGTGCTTGCAGTCTTCCTGTAAGTTTTGCAGCCCATTCAAATACATAGGCTGTCAAAACTGTAACGCGTGCATTCTGGGGTGAACTGGCCCTTGCAAATGCACCACTTTTTTGAGTTTGAGGAAATGCACCTTACACGCATAAACGCCCATGCAGAAGCAGTTGCTATTTATACTAGTACATCCGTGTATAGCATTTTACTTATATTGATGGATGTAGAATCTGCAGAAAAGCACCAGGATTCTTTTTTTTTTTTTTTTTTTATATATATTACATACTAGAAGATTTTACAGCATATATGTGTCTGTGGTGTGAGGTCTTAAGGAAACCCTAGAAAACTTGACTTGTCTGTGGTAATTGCTGGAATATACACTGTTATGAAATGTGCTTCATTGTGCACATTGGAAAATGGTAGAGGCATTAGATTGTAAGCCACTGAACCCAAATAGGGAAAAGAAAAAATTAGTTATATAAAAAATGGTTTTCAGGGAAATAAAATAACACAACAGTGCTTATTTAGCAAGTACTGCAAAGTGTTTAGGGTTTATGCAAAAAGATGGTGAGAGGCACAAAAAACTCCTAGCATAAAAATCCCAGCTTTTTTCTGTGCACAGTGAGCCGCAGGTGATGTGTACAGCCAACCATAGAAGTGAATGACTGGATGCGGATGAACATCTATGCTTTCTTGCATTGTCACTTACGAAAGAGGTATTTCCTGAACGCAGAACTTTCATGTTTGGAAATATGTCATATGTGCATGCGTGTGTAAATACAGATACAAGAAAGCTTATGCGTATACCGGAAAACAAGCACAAACAGCCATGCACTTCTATGGTCAACAGTATGCACCACCCACAGCTCCTTGGACATGTAAAACCACCATTTTTTTTACACTTGAGCTCATTTGCACTTCTTACTGTGCATGAGCCCTTAATGTTGCTTTTACAGACTAATACGTTGCATTTTCCTGGTATATAATTTCATGACAGCTTATGCAGTAGCAAGACTTGCTGACCTACATAATTTTATAATCGAAGATGGCTTATTTAAACTTTCTTTTTCCTTAGTGTGTGGACTTGAGTTGCAACGAACTAAGTGAAATTACATTGCCTGAAACTCTCCCTCCCAAGCTACAAGAACTGGACTTGACTGGCAATGCACGGCTGCTGTTGGACCATAAAACCCTGGAGCTGCTTAAGTGAGTGGCCTTTGCTTTGTCATGTGATTTTCCACTTCATATTGCAGCATATGACAGTACATTAGGGAAAAGCATACAATACAGCTGGGGGCAAACGCTACTTTTACTAGGAAAGACTGTATGGCATAATTGAACAGTTATGTAATGATACCTGGAACTCAATGTGAACCGAACAGACAAGTCTAATGTTGCTTTTCGACCTTCAGTGCCTTTCCTGAGGACAAATTGCATAAGTGGTCATGTTTCTTTTAACCTATTTGAGGGAAAATGGTGAATGTTGTATGTCTACATTGTATTATGCTCCAAGCCAACCTGCAGTTTATTTGAAATATGTTGAAACACTGCCTTATCACAGGCAGCACAAGCTGTGCATTACAGTCATTGGCCAAAAAAAACCCTCTTTGTATGCCTCTCTGAAATTTATTTAGAATCTAGATAGACCTAACTTTAGGATTAAAACCTTGCCTTTAAGTGATTCCAACATTGAATGGGTGCACATACATTTTCTGGTTATTAATATTAATGGCTGACATTTTATGTTTATCCATTTAGGCTGTATTAATTCACTTTAACCCAGGTGGTAATCTTGTCACTTTTGGGGCTTGCTTATCACACTGAATATTGTAAGTATGCATGTGTAAAACCTGACTAATCCATGTGGAAGTTAGTAATCACTGTAGTAATCGCCACTATAACCGTGATCGCCACTAGCATTCGGGTCCCAAACGCAGCAGCTGCCCTGTTGCTTAGTCAGCAGAGGAGGTCTCTCACTTGGCACAGGCACCATTTAGAGAACACTTTGAAAATGGATAAAAAAACACTGCCTGAAAGTGCAGTTGTGGCACCCTTTTAAAATTCTATACAATCTTGAGGCACCCCATTCAAAAATGTAAAAATCTGAACTAATAATTTTACACATTGCAGCAGCTTCCATACACATAGGACATCCAATATTAGAGGTGATTGTTTCTTATTAAGCAATACACATTTGCACACTGGTATGGTTCTTTCTCTCTAACCTAGAATATGGTTGCTATACATTAAGACTAAATTTAGAAGTCTAATATTCATATACTGTATTTTCCTTTACAAATGACCCTTTAATGAAGCTTTTTTTTTTATTAGCATGACAGCCATACAGCTGGTAGTATCGAAAGGAGAGGACACCAGTTGGTCTACATATTCGCCTATGCGGTTTTTACCGCGTTTTTGCGGTAAAAGATTATTTGCTATCCCACAATCCTCCACTCTACTGCGGTCATGTGATCTTCCCACAGCTTCTGGGCATTTTTACCACGTTTTTACATTAGTACTCATTCATTTCAATGGGGATAGGCGTCTTTACAGCGCTTTTTTATGCGCTCCAAAGATGCTCCAAAAAAGCTGTTTGCAGGATTTTTTCCAACGCACAGCCAGCACAACGCCTCAGTGTGAAAGCCCTCAGGGCTTTCACATTGAGAATGATGGGGCAGGGTTATTTCAGGCATTTTTACAGCGCTATTTTTAGCGCTAAAACACCTGAAAAACGTCTCAGTGTGAAAGGGGCCTAAGAGGGAGCGCTCCTACCAGAGTTTTGAAGTGGAACATCACAGCTGATTTCTAATTCCATCATCTGGGATCCATTCCTTCTGGTAAGAGGGGCATAATTCCTTTCTTGTGGGAGAGAGCAGCATTTAAAGCAAGGATGTTGTTGAATTCACGATAAGAGCACTTATTGATTTTTTTTTTTCTTTCTTTTTGACACTTTCAAAAGTGGACTTTTCTTTGAAGAGCACTTTATATAGCAATATATTCATTTACATAGGTTGTGCACTTATTTTTTGCATTTATATCTTAAAGCCTAACTCCAGGGTTCATTTAATGTCAAATGGTTCATTTGAGCCAAGCTAGTCCAAAGGAACTATTTATTTCACTAATGCATGCGCCCGCTCTGAGCACTGTATATGTAGCATCAGCTACATACAATATACAGCCCTGTGTTCAATGGCGCACTGGGAATTCCTGTCCCATTGCAAAACAAAATTGTCGGGCTGGGTGCTGCTCAGCCATTCACAGAAAACGTTTTATTTTAAGAATGAATTGCAAGGCTTCCTTGGCTGAGTCAGAAAGGTGGACAGATGATGTCTTTGACTCAGCCAATCAGAGGAGGCCTTGTATTCATTCATAAAATACAAAGGTTCCTGTGAATGGCAGATCAGCACTCAGCTCTGTTTTGTTGCGGGAATAGGACATCTGAAGTCTTTGTACCGCTGCTGGAACACAGCGCTGTATACTGTATGTAGCAGTTTATACAGAGCTTTATGGGAAGAAGGCGCATGTATTGGAGAAGGAAATAGTTTGTTTGGACCATCTTGATCCAAGTGAAGGATTTAAAGCGGAGTTCCACCCAAAAATGGAACTTCCGCTTTTCGGAATCCTCCCCCTCACCGGTGTAATTTTTTGGCACCTTTCAGGGGGAGGGGAGAGCAGATACCTGTCCAATACAGATATTTTGCTCCCACTTCTGGGCATACAGGTGAAACTCAATTTTTTTTTAATATCGTGCAAAAGTTAATTTATTTCACTAATGCAACTTAAAAGGTGAAACTAATATGCGAGATACTCATTACATGCAAGGCAAGATAGTTCAAGCCGTGATTTGTCATAATTGTGATGATTATGGCTTATAGCTCATGAAAACCCCAAATCCACAATCTCAGAAAATTAGAATATTGTGAAAAGGTGCCATATTCTAGGCTCAAAGTGTCACTCTAATCAGCTAATTAAGCCATAACACCTGCAAAGGGTTCCTAAACCTTTAAATGGTCTCTCAGTCTGGTTCAGTAGGAATCGCAATAATGGGAAAGACTGCTGACCTGACAGTTGTGCAGAAAACCATCATGGACACCCTCCATAAGGAGGGAAAGCCTCTAAAGGTAATTGCAAAAGAAATGGATGTTCCTAAAGTGCTGTATCAAAGCACATTAATAGAAAGTTATGTGGAAGGGAAAAGTGTGGAAGAAAAAGGTGCACAAGCAGCAACCTGGAGAGGATTGTCAGGAAAAGGCCATTCAAAAGTGTTGGACTTTCACAAGGAGTGGACTGAGGCTGAGTCAGTGCATCGAGAGCCACCACACACACACAGACGGATCCTGGACATGGGTTTCAAATGTCGTATTCCTCTTGTCAAGCCACTCCTGAACAACAAACAACGTCAGAAGCGTCTTACCTGGGCTAAAGAAAAACAGACCTGGTCTGTTGCTCAGTGGTCCAAAGTCCTCTTTTCTGATGAGAGCAAGTTTTGCATCTTATTTGGAAACCAAGGACCCAGAGTATGGAGGAAGAATGGAGAGGCACACACTGCAAGATGCTTGAAGTCTAGTGTGAAGTTTTCAGTCTGTGTTGATTTGGGTAGCCATGTCATCTGCTGTTGTTGATCCACTGTGCTTCATTAAGTCCAGGGTCAACACAGCAGTCTACCAGGAGATTTTGGAGGACTTCATGCTTCCTTCCGCAGACGAGCTCTATGGGGATGCTGACTTAATTTTCCAGCAGAACTTGGCACCTGCCCACACTGCCAAAAGCACCAAAACCTGGTTCAATGACCTTGGGATTACTGTGCTTGATTGGCCAGCAAACTCGCCTGACCTGAACCCCCATAGAGAATCTATGGGGCATTGCCAAGAGAAAGATGAGGCATAAGACCGAACAATGCAGAAGAGCTGAATGCTGCTATTGAAGCATCCTGGTCTTCCATAACACCTCAGCAGTGCCACAGGCTGATGGCTTCCATGCCACGCCGCATTGAGGCAGTAATTGCTGCAAAAGGGGCCCAAACCATGTACTTGGTACATATACATGCTTGTGCTTTTCAGAGGTCCGATATTGTTCTATGTACAATCCTTGTTTTATTGATTACATGTAATTGTAGCGGACCCCTCTATAATTGGGGGTCGCTATGCTTAAATTTAGAGAGTAGCATGAGCCCATAGTTGGACTCAGGCTGTTGAACTCTTCAAAAATTGGCTTCTGCTCTGAGGTAATGTTGCCTGGCAGTACAGTTTCCTGTGGGTGGCACTGTCGCCCCAGGCTCAGGTCGAACCACAGGTAGCGTTGCAGCGCCATTGGGTGTCCCCTCTCGGCAGCCGTACAGTGGGCGTGGTCTACCCGCTGTGCATGCTGGGAGAGGATACATAAGGGGCAGACGCCATTATTCGGAGAGCAGTTCGCGCCTCCTGGCCCTCCAGGCCAGGGGTGCGTGTGTACCAGCCCTAGGCACCTTTAGCCGGAGGCTACATCGCTGTAAGTAGGCCCAGCACCTTTGGCTGGGGACTACACCCGAAGAGGAATCCCAGGGTACCCAAGTGAGGGGTGACCTGCTCTGAAGGAAAGGCAACCAGGGGAGGATCTACCCAAGGGGATCGGTGAGAGAAGTCACTGTCTCGGGAAAGGCCTGGTTACCTAGCTGAGGGAAGGATTCCATAGTCCGCCACAAGCCTAGTAATGTGCCCCATTGGTACCTAAGGACTCAAGTATTACTAGACTGGGAAGTTCGGGACTTAGGTTATCTCCTGATCGTATCCCTAGGAAATCACAAGTAAATGTTCCGTGCTCCACATCGGCTGCTAGGACCGCTCTTAAGGGGACTATCCGGGTGAGCAAAACCCACTCAGGCCTGAGTGATAAGTGCCGCGTGTCTGAACCTGCCTCCCTGTTCATGCTCTTCATCTCCAACTTTTCCTGTCAAGTTCTCAACTAAAGAAAAATAAACCTTTTTATTGGGTTTAATACTGTCTGGACATTGGCCTTCCTTGATAGAGAATAGACTTCTTCCTACACTCTAGGGTGAAGAACGGAAAGAGGTAACTCGCTGCAGGACCCAAAAATAGATAACACCGCTCACCCTCTTCAACAAGGAGGATACTGGGCATGTGGCATGGTGTGTCCCATTTGCTGGCGGAGGTAAGCAAGAAAGGGATCTGTGTGCTACATCAGGGCTTAAAATTTCAAGTCTAGACCTACTAGCCAGGCAAAAACCTTACTCTCCACCAGTTGCCCCACCAAACCTTTCCCAGGTCCGTCCCCCAACCCCGCCCCCTTAAAGCTTATGAAATTACATTTTTCTTAAGAATAAAGAATCCAAAATATGAAAAAATGCAATTATAACATAGCTTTATTCAATTTAAACATAACAGCAATAGCGTTAATATCAGGGTCCCCAGAGAGCCTCCCCTTACATCAGGGTCCCCAGAGAGCCTCCCCTTACATCAGTGTCCCCAGAGAGCACCCCCTTACATTGGTGTCCCCCAGAGGGCCTCCCTCTAAATAAGTGTCCTCAGATGGCTCCCCATCTTACCTTTTAGCTGGTGGGTGTAGGGATGTGCACCGTCGGCAGGCGGCCTCTTCTCGTGTTCCCAACGGCGGTGGAGAGCGGACCTCTCCTTGTTTCTCCCTCTATCCTTCCATCCACCTCTGTACCCCCCCCCCATCCACATTTACCTCTGTACCCCCCCCCATCCACATTTACCTCTGTACCCCCCCCCATCCACATTTACCTCTGTACCCCCCCATCCACATTCACCTCTTAACCCCCCCCCATTCAAATCTGTACACCCCCCGTCCACCTCTGTACAACCCCCCGTCCACCCCCATCTACATTTGCCTTTGTATCCCCCCATCCACCTTTGTACCCCCATCTCTCCTCGAATCTCTCCACGTTTTTTTCTTAAGCTCACCACCAGTGATGACAGAACTTATTCATCACGGCGGACCCAGCGGTGCATCACAGTGCAGTCTCCGGCTATCAGACCCAGCACACAGCCGCAACACTTCACTCGGCTGTGTGCTACACGGGTCTGTCAGGCGGGGGTGGGGAGGGAGGAACACAGAGCGCTGCTCTGCTTCATTCCCTGTCTCCGGTCCACAGCTTCTGACAGAGGGAGAAGCGGGACGGGCGGGCTCAAGCACATGAAGCCCGCAGCTGTCCCGCTCTCCTGTTATAATGTGGGAGCGTGGCGGGGGGGGGGACATGTTCTGACACCGCGCAATCTTTCAGTCACGGAGGCCGGGGGGGGGGGGGGGCGCCGGCCTGACACCCCCCAGTGTGTGGCACCTGAGCACTCGCCCAACGGCAATTCATGCTCGCATTTGGCGAGCAGGCGAGTGCATTTTTCAAGCCTTGTGCTACATATTCAAATTTTCTGAGATTGTGGATTTGGGGTTTTTATGAGCTGTAAGCCATAATCATCACAATTATGACAAATCATGGCTTGAACGATTTTGCTTTGTATGTAATGAGTCTATCTCATATATTAGTTTCACCTCTTAAGTTGCATTAGTGAAATAAATAAACTTTTGCACGATATTCAAATTTTTAGAGTTTCATCTGTAGATAGCCGAGCCACCCGCGGCTATCTATGCCACGTTCGCCACCTCTTCTGTCCCGCCCCGCTGTCTTCTGGGAGACACACAGGTCCCAGAAGACAGCAGGGACCAGTGGGATCGCGCAGCGCGAGTCGCGCATACGCAGTAGGGAACCAGGCTGTGAACCTGCAAGGCTTCACTTCCTGATTCCCTTTCCGAAGATGGCGGCGCCTCCACCCGAGAGCCAAGGGACAGATCGGCTTCGGGTGCCGACATCCCGGGCGCCCTGGACAGGTAAGTGTCCTTATTTTAAAAGTCAGCAGCTGCAGTATTTATTAAAAAAAAAGTTGGCGGAACTCCGCTTTAAAGTTAAAATAAATCCTGTAGTTAGGCTTTAAAAAAAAAAAGCCCTTGTAAACAGTTCTCATTTACAGATGGGCTCTTTTATCCATTGCGTTTTCTGTTTGCTTTTCTATAACAAGTGAAGGGGTTAAGTATCCCAACTGCATGTAACCTTTTATTTACCTGTTAAACTAGTCAGTGAGGCAATCCCTTTCCTCAGCAGCAGTCATTAAAGGTCACCTTGGTGGAATTTTACACTGGTCACAGGACTCTTCTGTTATGAGTTCTTCTTTATGCAGTGCCTGACTGACACAGCAAAAACTGAATTGGTGTTTTATAAATTACATTGGATATAAAATGTCTACACACCCCTGTTAAAATGTCAGGTTTCTGTGATGTAAAAAAATTACAAAACTTTTCCACATTTTAACGTGACCTATACACTGTACAACTTGGTTGAACAACAAACAGAAAACTGGTGGAGGAAAGTAAAAATAAATAAAATATGGTTGCAAAATGTGTGCACACCCTTAACCACTTCAGCCCCGGAAGGATTTACCCCTTAAAGGCCTTGTTTGTTTTTTTTTGTTTTTTTTTAAAATAACAAACGTATCATACTTGCCTCCTCTGTGCAATTTGTTTTGCAGAGTGGCCCCGATCCTACTCTTCTGGGGTGCCTCAGCGGCGCTGGAGCTCCTCCTCTTCTCGAGTGCCCCATCGGAGAAGTGCTCTCCTTCGGGACACCCATGCGGGCACGCACCCGAGTCCTGCTGCTGCATCTATTGACAGACAGCAGGACTCAGCCCTGCCCCCTCCCGGTCCCCGTCATTGAACTTGATTGACAGCAGCAGGAGCCAATGGCTGCGCTGCTATCGATCTATCCAATCAGGACACAAGACACCAGCCGGAGCTGGTGTGCTCATCCCCGTCGCAGGAATTACAGGGCTCAGATAAGTAAAAGGGGTGCTCGGGGGGGGGGGGCTGCATGACAGGAGGTTTTTCACCTTAATGCAGTAAGGTGAAAAACCTTGAGGGTTTACAACCTCAATGACCAGGCCATTTTTTGCGATACGGCAGTGCGTTATTTTAACCGACAATTGCGCGGACGTGCAACGCTGTAACCAAATAAATTTGATGTCCGTTTTTTTCCCCCACAAATAGAGCTTTCTTTTGGTGGCATAGGATCACCTCTGCGGTTTTAATTTTTTGCGCTATAAACCAAAAAGCGACAATCTTGAAAAAAAACCTTTTTTTTTTTGCTATGATACCGTATATTCTCGCGTATAAGCCAAGTTTTTCAGCACATTATTTTGTGCTGAAAATGCCCCTCTCAGCTTATACTCGAGTCTGTGTTTGACTTCAACATTGTGCGCCTGATCCTGGCCAGCCGTAGGTCCCCTGGACCCCAAACTTGGCTCTACAAGTGTGCCAAGTTTGGTGGCCGGGGAGCACCGATTTTTCAAAGCCGGGCACCCTTTCCATAGACTCCAATGTTAAATGGTAATTTCTCCAGTGATTTTGGGGACCCGGTACCGCCCGGCCCTAGGTCCCCTGAACCCCAAACTTGGCACACATGTAGCCCCGCTCTTCATCTACAAGTGTGCAAAGTTTGTTGTCCAGGGAACCTACGGCTGGGGAGCACCGATTTTTTTCAAAGCTGGGCACCCCTTCCTCAGACTCCCATGTTAAGTCAGTTTAGTCACACAGCGCCGGAGATCAGGTAGGGAGATTGGGCACAGTGAGGCATGCAGATGGACACCCTAGGCTTATACTTGTGTCAATAAGTTTTCCCAGTTTTTTTGTGGTAAAATTAGGTGCCTCGGCTTATATTCGGGTCGGCTTATACTCAAGGTATATACGGTACATATCCAATAAAAAACAATGTAAAAAAATTTCGACCAATATGTATTGTACATATTTTTTAGTAAAAATCCCAATAAGCGTTTGGTTTGCGCAAAAGTTATAGCGTCTACAAAATGATTTAGCCATTTTTAGCGGGACTGCGACATTGTGGCAGACAAGTCTGACCCCAAGTGACACTTTTTGGTGACCAATGACTATAAAAATGCGCTGATCACTGTATAAATGGCACTGGCAGGGAAGGGGTTAACACAAGGGGTGATCAAAGGGTTTAGTGTTCCCTAGGGAGGTGCTTTCTATCAGGGCTGACGGACTGACGGAGTAGAGAGATCGCTGTTCCTGATCACTAGGAACAGCTGATCTCTCTCCTCCCGTGTCAGAATGGGGATCTGCCTTGTTTACATAGGTAGATCCCCATTCTGCCTCTGAGGAGTGATCATGAGTGACCGACGGACATTGCGACCTTTAGTGGTTAAGCTAAAACTTTGTTGAAGTACCTTTTGATTTTATTACAGCACTCCATCTTTTTGGGTTGGAGTCTCTTTCAGCATGGCACATCTTGACTATATTTGCCCACTCTTCTTTGCAAAAACACTCCATATCTGTCAGATTGCAAAGGCATCTCCTGTGCACAGCCCTCTTCAGATCACCCCACAGATTTTTCATCGGATTCTGGTCTAGGCTCTGGTTGGGCCATTCCAAAACATTAATCCTCTTCTGTTGAAGCCATGCTTTTGTTGATTTGGATGTATGCTTTGGTGTGTCCTGCTGAAAGATGAAGTTGCCTCTTCATGTTCAGCTTTCTAGCAGAACCTTGAAGGTTTTGTGCCAATTTTGACTGGTATTGGAACTGTTCATAATTTCCTCTACCTTGACTAAGGGCCCTATCCCAGCTGTTCCAGCTTGGGGCATGATGGCAGCATCATGCCCCAAAGCATGATGCTGCCACCACCATGCTTCATTGTGGGTTCTTTTGGTGATGTGCAGTGTTTTTGCGCCAAGCTATTTTTTTGTAATTATGGCCAAAATGTTTAAGCTGGGTTTCATCAGAAAATAACACAATTCCCACATGCTTCAGACGTGTTTTTGCAAAATTTAGCCAGGCTTGGATTTTTTTCTTCGTAAGAAAAGGCTTCTTTTCTGTCTTGCCACTCTATCCCATAGCCATAGGTGTGCGCAGCCTATTGCATTAGGGTGTGCACCCCAAAGCTCCAACACATGCGCTTGACATATATATATTTTTTTAAATTCTCTTTATTGAAGTTTTTTGCGTTTTTGAGATACAAAACAGGGCCTTTGGGGCATACCCCGGCCAATCCTTGCACATAACCACGTGCACATAAAAGAGGACAACTTATCACATCTTAGCATTAAATATATCTAGCTAACTTAACAGGGACACCTCTCGGGGTACACATGGTAGGATTACAACAGGAGTTATTATTCCTTGCGGGACCTCTACTTGTTCCTAGATGTCTGGGTTGGGCTTATCAGGAGCATGCAGGGGTAGGTGCTATTAATTTGAGCGATGCTTGCACCTCCATTTATTTATTCAGAGTACGGACCTTAGCTCCTATCAGGACTGATGAGTACAGAGGAGATCTTACGAGTTACTCCTCTTGAGGTCGGTCATCTGTTGTGGACTCTGAATCAGTCCACAGATGCCAGACTTTTTCATATTTTTTGGGGCATCCACGAGACAGATACGTTGCTTTATAGAGGGGCACCACTGTGTTGACTAGATGTTTCCATGAGGTCAGGGTGGGGGGGGGGGGGGGGTGGTTGACTTCCACTTCAGTACTATGGCTTTCCTTGCATAAAACAGGAGGATACCTATTAGGGTACGTGGGGCTTTGGCAAGTGCCAGTTGCCCCACCAGGCCAAGGAGGCATACACTAATTGTCAGGGGAATAGAAATGGTAGTTAGGCTGTGGATAAATTGCGTTACCTCCCGTCAATAGTCCCGAATCTGTAGGCAGTCCCAGAATATGTGTGTGAAATCTGCAGGAGTATCAGAGCATCTCCAGCAGTTAGCTGGCAGGGCCGGGTATATGCGGTGGAGGCGTTGGGGTGTGTAATAGATCCTGTGGAGGATTTTGAATTGGATCAGTTTGTCCCTGGTAGCCACCAGCGGCTGAAATGGGTAGTCCCACATATCTTCCCAGTCTTCGCTGTCCAGCTCCTGCACCTCCGCCCGCCACAAACCACGCAGACCATCCAGACACTCCTGAATGGACGGCAGGAGTGCTCGATAGATCCGGGATAGGGGTTTTGAGAGCTCGGCATCATCCAGGAGAATCTCCAGGGTGTCAAGCTCCAGCCGAAGCTGAACCGACTTGAATTGCGAATTGAAGGCGTGGCGGAGCTGCAGGAACCTGAAAAAGAAAGAGTTCGGAAGCTGGAATTTATTCTTCAACCTATCGAATGTAAATAGCCCCAGCTCATCGCAGATATCCCTCAAATACTTGATGCCCTTGCCGGCCCACAGACCCGGATCCTGCAAAGAGTGGAACTCCCTGAGCCTCGGATTGCACCAAAGTGGTGTGTTGGGGGACCATCTGGCCTTTGCCAAGTTAGGTTTAATCACTACGCGCTTGACATATTTACCGGCCTCTTCCCCGCTCTCCATCCTGAAACAATGGGAGGAAGGGGGAGCAAGGGAGCACATGGGGGACCCGGGCAACAGAAGGAAGAGGAACAGGGAAAGGAGGGGTGGCATATATTAGTACTGATCCCCTATATTTTCCTTCTGTGGCAGCTGAATGTTGACAAAAGGAAGAGGAGAAGCCTACTTTCAGCTGCTGCAGGAGGAAAAGACAGATCGGTATCACTATATTCCACCCGCACAACCTCTCCTGTCTAGGTTCTGAAGGTCGGCAAGCTAGGATTGCGGTTTACCTGTCACCTGCCCACCATTGACAGGTTGGCAACCCCAGGATTAGGATGTGCCCAGGCACATCTGGCACACCCCTTGCGCACGCCTATGCCCATAGCCCAGACATATGAAAAATACGGGAGATTGCTGTCACATGCACCACACCGCCAGTATTTGCCAGATATTCCTGCAGCTCCTTTAATAATGCTGTATTCCTCTTGGCAGCCTCCCTGACCAGTTTTCTTGTCTTTTCATCAATTTTGGAGAGATGTCCAGTTTTTGGTAATGTCACTTACTCTTTCGTCCATGGACCGACACAGCCTCTCTATTGAAAAAGTGGGTATTATCCGTTAATTAGGAGTGACTAGGCAGAAAACTTGTAAAAAGTGTTGCATCACACCTTGTACAGTACCGCCCAGGGGGCGGACCCTCCGTATATCACCTCAGTCTGCATCTCGCAGATCAGTTTTTCTTTATCGTACATCACGGGACACAGAGCGGCATAGTAATTACTATGTGGGTTATAGAGCTTACCTTCAGGTGATGGACACTGGCACACCCAAGACAGGAAGTCCCCTCCCTATATAACCCCTCCCATATCGGGAGTACCTCAGTTTTGTTGCCAGTGTCTAAAGGTGTTGGTCACGGTTAAGCATGTATTCAAGTTAGCTCTGCGTATGGTCTTTGAGGCCTAAAGGCGAGCTATTCCGGATCCGTCCAAAGTGCTTCAATGCGAAAATGGACGGTACCCGGGCCTCGGGGAAGAAGATGTGGACCATCTACGAGGTTTGGCCTGTAATGCCTCTCTTAGGAGGGCTGGACCCTGGGATCCAGTACTCTGGTCAGACCCAATACCAAGAGGTTTTCTGGCAGGGTGCTCCTTTCAGTAGAACCCCGGTCCCTGAAGGTCAAATGACGTTGCCCACCAAAGGGGTGAAGTTTGGGCTGTCTGTTCCGAACAGGGTCCTGCGGCGGGGACAGGTAAGTGAGGGTCCCTGATGAACTTGGTCCAGCAGGGACCCCTCAAGACTAATGTTTTTGCCTGTATTTTACCTACATGGTATATTTCCTTCTGTACCTGATGCCTAAAATATCTTTGATAAACCTGAAATGTATTTTCTTATGGTTCTATTGGACATTACGTAGTACCCCTGTTTGGTCACAGGAGGGAGATACTTGAGAATGTCTATATAGCTGGGCATAACTTCTATAAGTGTAATGCCTAAACAGATGGAGGAGCATTCTTCTTTGTACAAGCTCTGCAGTACCCATCTGTAAAAATGTTACCATACCTGCTAGGGGGACCTGGAAACAGCGTTCTTGGACATGGCGCTGTGGTCTCCCTCTATAGTGTCAGCTAGGCTCCAATGTAAAACTGCAGCTTCAGCCTCTAAGCAGTTCCTCTCCCCATTCCTTCCAGGGAGCGTTTCTGGCGCGCGCATTGACGCGCACGCATTGGCGCACGCGCGCTTCTGCGCATGTGCGTTCGTCCTCTGCTTTAAAAAGACAGCCTCTGCGAGACATGCTGTAAGAGGATGGACACATCAGCAGAGCTCCTTGGTGACATTTATTTTTTGATATTATATTGGGCACACTACAGGTGGTGATACAGGCATCCCCAAGGCACATTAGTTTAGTCACCTGACTAGCTCTGATAGCAAGCTTGTACGCTAGACTATAGCTAGTAGTTGGTGCATTTTTGGCTGTAAATCCTTAGCTTGAGCTAGGACTATGCCTTCCAAGGGCTCTGGGAGTAAAAATCCTAGGAGGCTAAAGGGTTCGCCATCGGGCTCTGAGGATCTGGGGCTTGCTCCTACCAATATATCCTCCCCTGATAAAACAGAGGTAGCTACCCGAGGGGAGCCATCAGGAATGCTAGGTGCTGCGGCTGCCCTCAGTTCACCTGCTCCGGTGTATGTGACAGAGGAGGCCTTTACCTCTGCTCTGGGAGGATTAGAACAAAGATTGGCGGCATTAATCGCTTCCTCCCTGCCGGGAAAAAAGCGCGCCAGCTCTCCATCTCCACCGTTAGAGTATCTAACAGCAGAGCAATTGTCTCAGGATGAAATAGATTTTCTTGCAGGGGATCAGGAGGATGATGCAGCCTCTGAGGAATCTACTTTGGAGGAACCGTTTTCAGCCTCTCAGGCTGAAAGATGGTTAGTTCAGTCTTTAACCACTTGCCACCCGCCCTATAGAGGATTGACGGCGGCAAAGTGGTTTCAAAATCCTGACTGGACGTCATATGACGTCCTCAGGATTTTGAGCCGCTGTGCGCCCCCGGGGGCGCGCATCGCGGCGATTGTTGCTGCGGGGTGTCAGTCTGACACCCCGCAACACCAATCTAGGTAAAGAGTCTCCGACTGAGACTCTTTACCACGTGATCAGCCGTGTCCAATCACGGCTGATCACGATGTAAACAGGAAAAGCCGGTCATCGGCTTTTCCTCACTCGCGTCTGTCAGACGCGAGTAGAGGAGAGCCGATCGGCTGCTCCTCTGACGGGGGGGTTTGTGCTGATCCATTATCAGCACAGCCCCCCCGAGGATGCCCACTGGACCACCAGGGATGCCACTAGACCACCAGGGAAGCCCACCATAAGGTATACCACCCTAGACCACCAGGGATAATGGATGCCAATCAGTGCCCACAATGGGCACCACTGATTGGCAGGCACTGATTGGCATCCATTAGTATAGTACTACCTGTCTGTGCCCGCCCGTGCCGCCTGTCTGTGCCCGCCCGTGCCGCCTGTCTGTGCCCGCCCGTGCCGCCTGTCTGTGCCCGCCCGTGCCGCCTGTCTGTGCCCGCCCGTGCCGCCTGTCTGTGCCCGCCCGTGCCGCCTGTCTGTGCCCGTCCGAATACTAAACCAGCCCCCAAGTCGGCCTTATGAAGGGTCGCCCCCACTCAGATGAGTGGGGGGAAGACTTCTGTTTTCAGGGGCTTGGCGAGAGACGATCCGGGACAGATGGGCTCTCTCCACGGTATCCCTGGGATACAAGTTGGAGTTACAGGAATTTCCTCCTCCTCGGTTTATAACCTCAAACGTCTCAAAAGATCCAGTAAGGAGAAGATCTCTCCTTTCGGCGTTAGACCGACTATTATCCCAAGGGGTAATTGTGGAGGTTCCGGTAAAGGAACAGAGGTTGGGATTTTACTCAAACCTCTTTACCGTTCCAAAGCCCAACGGAGATGTAAGACCCATACTAGATCTCAAAGGTCTAAACAAATTCCTAATCGTCAAATCGTTCCGTATGGAATCAATTCGGTCAATAGCCGCCTCCCTACAAGGGGGTGAATGGTTGGCGTCCATCGATAACAGGGAAGCTAATTTGCATGTTCCTATATTCCCCAGTCATCAAAAGCTTCTACGCTTTGCGGTGGAACAGCGCCATTATCAGTTTGTGGCGCTACCCTTCGGGTTGGCCACGGCTCCACGGGTGTTCACAAAGATCTTGGCCCCTCTGTTGGCCGACTTAAGAACTCAGGGAATATCTATAAGGGCCTACCTGGACGATCTATTGATAATAGATCAGTCGGCTTCCAACCTAAAGGTTGCTGTACACAACACGGTACAATACCTGGAATCCCGGGGGTGGGTCCTAAATCTGGACAAGTCGGCCTTGCAGCCAGCAAGAAGACTCGAATATTTAGGCTTACTCATAGACACAGACCAAAGAAAGGTTTTTCTGCCTCAGGCGAAAATCTCTTCCTTAAGAGAACTAATTCAAGCGATCTGTGCAAAGAGACAGCCATCCATTTGTCTTTGCATGCGGTTGCTGGGAAAAATGGTGGCCTCATTCAAAGCAGTTCCGTATGCTCAATTCCATTCAAGGAAATTGCAGAACGCCATCCTATCCGCCTGGAACAAAAAGGTTCAAGCCCTAGACTTCCCAATGTCCCTGGCGTCGTCAGTACGCAGGAGTCTATGTTGGTGGTTGGTACCCCAAAATTTACAAAAGGGAAAGTCGTTCATTCCAATCTCTTGGAGGGTAGTAACTACGGATGCCAGCCTTCTAGGCTGGGGGGCAGTACTGGAGCAATGTTCACTCCAGGGAAAGTGGTCGAATATCGAGAAGACCATGCCCATCAACCTGCTGGAAATTCGGGCGGCACGGTTGGCCCTGGAAGCATGAACTTCCAAGCTACATGGGTCTCCTCTCAGGATCCAATCGGACAATGCCACAGCTGTGGCATACATAAATCACCAAGGGGGCACCAAGAGTGGTGCGGCCCAGAAGGATGTGAATCATAGCCTGATATGGGCAGAAAAAACATGTCCCATGCATATCCGCTATCTTCCAGGAATAGAGAATTGGAAAGCAGACTTCCTGAGTCCGCAGCAGTTATCCCCAGGGGAATGGTCTCTTCACCCCGACATCTTTCAGACAATATGTCAGAGATGGGGGACACCAGATGTAGATCTATTCGCATCCAGGTTCAACAAGAAATTGAACAGCTTTGTGTCCAGGACGAGAGACCCGCTCGCTTGCGAATCGGATGCGCTGGTGTTCCCATGGGATCAGTTCGCACTAATATATGCGTTCCCGCCGCCGCAGAGTCAGGGGGGAAAAGAGGCCGGTGATTCTGGTGGCCCCAGCATGGCCTCGGAGATCCTGGTACGTGGAAATTGTAAGAATGTCTGTAGGCAAGCCTTGGACCCTTCCGCTTCGGCCAGACCTGCTCACGCAGGGTCCGATATACCACCCTTCTTTACAAACTCTAAATTTAACGGTCTGGCTATTGAATCCCACATTCTAAGAGAGAGAGGTCTCTCTAACACAGTGGTGTCTACGATAATCAATGCTAGAAAGCCAGTATCTAGACCTATATATTATAGAGTTTGGAAGGCGTATGTGGCATGGTGTGAAGCCAAGAAATAGCATCCTCGGAAGTACGTCATAGGCAGAATACTTGACTTCCTACAGTGGGCTGTTGTCAAAAACCTAGCCTTAAGTACGATTAAGGGACAGGTTTCAGCCTTATCAATATTTTTTTCAAAGGCCACTAGCTACACATTCGCTAGTAAAAACCTTCTTGCAGGGTGTGACTCGTATCAACCCACCAGTGAGGTCTCCCATATGTCCATGGGACTTAAACTTGGTTCTATCAGTTCTTCAAAGACAACCTTTTGAACCATTACTCCACATTCCTTTAGTACTCCTCACCAGGAAATTAGTGTTCTTGGTAGCTATATCCTCAGCCAGGAGGGTATCGGAATTAGCAGCTTTATCTTGCAAGGAGTCATATTTGATTATCCATAAGGACAGAGTGGTTTTACGTACGCATCCAGCCTTTCTTCCGAAGGTCGTATCAAGTTTTCATTTGAGCCAAGATATGGCTCTTCCTTCCTTTTTTCCCAAACCTAGTTCGGTGGAAGAGAAATTATTACATTCTTTGGATGTAGTAAGAGCAGTTAAAGCCTATCTTGAAGCTACTGCTATGATTCGAAAAACTGATGTTTTATTTATTCTGCCAGAAGTCCCCAGAAGGGGCCAGGCAGCGTCGAAATCTACTATTTCTAAGTGGATTCGGCAGGTTATTATTCAAGCCTATGGTCTGAGAAAGAAGGTGCCTCCATTTAAAATTACAGCACACTCTACTAGAGCGGTTGGTGCTTCTTGGGCAGTGCATCACCAGGCCTCCTTGGCTCAAATCTGTAAGGCCGCAACTTGGTCTTCACTCCACACATTCACAAAGTTTTATAAGGTGGATGTAAGAGGTCATGAGAATATCACCTTTGGGCGTAGTGTGCTGCAGGCTGCAGTATAGATCCTCATGCCTGATGGCGCCCAGCTTGTTATGGTGTCTCCCTCCCCTCATTTTGGCATTGCTTTGGGACATCCCACATAGTAATTACTATGCCGCTCTGTGTCCCGTGATGTACGATAAAGAAAATAGGATTTTTATAACAGCTTACCTGTAAAATCCTTTTCTTGGAGTACATCACGGGACACAGAGCTCCCACCCTTCTTTTGGGGACACTTATTGCTTTGCTACAAAACTGAGGTACTCCCGAAATGGGAGGGGTTATATAGGGAGGGGACTTCCTGTCTTGGGTGTGCCAGTGTCCATCACCTGAAGGTAAGCTCTATAACCCACATAGTAATTACTATGCCGCTCTGTGTCCCGTGATGTACTCCAAGAAAAGGATTTTACAGGTAAGCTGTTATAAAAATCCTATTTTTTCTGTCTAGCAAGGAGTAGGACATGGCTCCCTTCGGGCCCATTGGTCCGGGGGAAAAATATATATATTTTTTTGCTACATTTGTTTCCTGCGATCTTCGATCAATTGCTGACTGGGTGACAGGCTGGATCCTCGATCCTTGTAGTCTCCCCAGTTTCGGCCATTGAGCGTGTGCCGACCCTAGCTACGCGCTGGGTTTTCCACGACATGCCCGTCACTCCACGGGTGGCCGGTGAGCCTACGCTCCAGGGCCTGCATCGGACCGCTCAGCTTCGGCTGACCTTACGGCCGAGTTGCAGCAGCCTGGCCGGTGAGCTTAAGCTCCAAGGCTTGCATCGGACCGCTCAGCTACGGCTGACCTTACGGCCGAGTCGCAGCAGCCTGTCCGGTGAGCGTCGCGCTCCAGGGCATACATATGATCGTCCCCTTGGGTCCAATC
Source organism: Rana muscosa (assembly GCA_029206835.1). Taxonomy (NCBI): domain Eukaryota; kingdom Metazoa; phylum Chordata; class Amphibia; order Anura; family Ranidae; genus Rana; species Rana muscosa. The sequence continues at coordinate 1,129,885,278 of CM055122.1, forward strand.
ACAGCATGCCTGGCCAACAGTCACCTTCCGATGATCTGTTTGGAATGTCTTCCAGCATAATACATGCCGGATAGGTAAGTAAACTCCCCTGCCTCGGCTGGGTGATTTAGCTGGACATTCCTGGAGAGATCAAGTAAGTGGTTGTGGCCCCTTTCGTCCCTCTCTCCCTGCCTTTCCCTCCTCCCTGGGCTTCTAGCTAAAGGTTGCTGGGGGTCACCTAGGGGGTTCCACTGGAGCGGGGCTGGCTGTAACTAACATTTAAAAGAAATGTTATTTCTGCTTACCTGTGTGTGCTTCCTCCTCCATGCTGTCGGTGGCCATTTTGTGGTGGTCCATGCCGGATTCGGCCTCTAGTAACTGCCCGGTGGCCATCTTCCTGTGGTTTCGGCACCATTTTTTATTTTTTGTAGTTCTACACCCACTGGCCTCTATCGACTGATCGGTGGCCATGTTTGTTATGATCCACGCTGTAGGTATAGATTGCCGTTCGGCGGCCATCTTTTGTGGTCTACGGCTGCTTTGGCCTCTATCGTCTGCTCAGCGGCCATTTTCTTAGAGCCCACATTATCTTCCATACAGACGTTTTGGCGGCCATTTTGCGAGAGTCTCCGGCCTCTAGGGTGCATTACACTGGCACAAAAGATTCACACAGGAAGCGCTGATAGAAGAAGCAGAATGACACAGCAGCAGGGGGGCAGCATCACAGGCGCAGCACACGGCACCATAGCAGTACCGGTCCAGGGTGGTGAGTCCTCTGGGTGATCCAGCATCTCTGCAGCGCAGGAGGGTGGCCTATTGATATCTTGCCTGGAGCCCTGTGGGTGTCAGCATGTGGTCAGCATGGCATCTGAGCCAGATGTCTTCTCCCCTGAAACACCAGATTTAGCAGCTGGTGCCCCTGAGGTGTCTATGAACGCTATGACAGCAATCCTAGAGGCGTTTGCCAGGGTGGAAGCGGCACACGGGAAGACAGGGTAGTAAACGCCCCCGTCCCCTGCAAGCTTCTGGGGATAATTCTGATGCAGAACCAGGTCCAGCTACGGCTCAGGGCCCAGATCCTGACGCATCAGAGACTGCAGACCGTGACCGGACAGTGAGGATGACTCCAGGTCAGTACGCGAGACGGCTTGGTATCTGACCTTATTACTGCAGTGCGGGATACGCTAAAGTTGGAAAATACTGCAGAAGCAGCAGAGACTCCGGTACACTTGGGTTTCATAAACCTGCCCGCACTGCTAAGGTGTTCCCTTGTGTGTCTTATTTTGATAAACTGTTATACAAGGAATGGGAGAACCCACTGAGGGTCTTTACAGCCCGAAAGAGGTTTGCGGTACGGTACCCCTTTTGAGGAGAGTTTTCTGAAGAAGTGGACCCTCCGGTGTCCAGACTTAATAGAGCCACCACAATTCCAGTAGAAGGGGCTCCTGTTTTCAAGGACCCTGTGGATAAGAAGGCTGAAGCACTCGCTTGCTACCTATACTCAGTGGTAGGCTCGGCAGTACGCCCGGCATTGGCGGGGGCCCTAGTGTCTCAGACACTTACTGAATGGGCAAGATTGCTACTCCAGGGGTTAAGGAGCGAGATGCTCCTCCTGATGAGATAACATTGGCCGACCAGTTGGTCCAGGGCCTTAGGTTTGTCTGCGAGTCAGACATAGATACTATTCCCCTGCTGTCTAAAGCTTCGGTTTATGCAGTAGCAATACGCCGCCTGATCTGGCTAAAAGGCTGGTCTGCGGACCAGACCTCCAAGAAAGCCCTGTTGGATCTGCCTTTTAAGGGCGACAGACATTTTGGGGCCTCTATGGATGACATCATCAAGGATGCCACAGGAGGTAAAAGCACTTTATTTCCTCAAACTAGCAAGGGTGGGTGCCACGCCAAGGGCAAGGGCACTCCTTTACTGCACGCAAGCGTTTTTTTCGTCCCCCTAGGGCGACAGGGAAAAGACCCCAGGCTGACAAGGCGCCTGCCCAAGGACAAAAGCGTCCTTGGTCCCGCAGACCCAACAAGCCTGCGGACAGATCTGCGTCCGCATAAAGGTCCGCCCCCACCCAGCTCTCGGGTGGGGGGGACGTCTTCGCAAATTCGTGACTCAGTGGACAGCTCTAGTCTCCGACAGGTGGGTTTGCGGAGTAATCTCCTCAGGCTACAAGATAGAATTTCTCACCTCGTCTTTCAGGACAGCACCTGGAGAGAGCGCAGCTCCACCCTTTTTCCCAGGAAACACTGCAGTCAGTTTTCTTTAAAGACCGGACACTTCCACCATGGCCTCAGTTGTAGTGTTTCCTCCGCCATGGTGGAAGCGCTGCAGGGAATCAGGGGTATGCTGCGCTCTCTCCAGGTGGAGACAGTATGGGGCATACCTGTTAGTTTTTTTCTTTGTTCCAGGCCAGCCCAGCACCCCCCCTTACGTGAGGGGGATGCTGCGGTACCTTCTCCCCTTCATACCCGGCGAGGGTTCAGGCTGCGGGAGGGCCCGCTCTCATCAGACCGGCACTGGGGGCATGGAAGGAGGGATGGCGTGCTCCTCAGGAGACGAGCAGCGTCTCTTTCGTTTGTATACCCATGTTTTCCGGGTCCCGGATGGCGAGCGCGTCATTCCGGCCGGGGGCGGGACTTCCCGTGGTGCGACGCGGCTTCCGGTTCCGGCCGCTGGAACGCAGGGGGAGGAGGCGGCCTTCGGCTGGTGTCATTTCCGGTCCTCACAGCGGTGAAAGGACCGGGAAAATCAAAAAAGGAGCTGTCGGATGCCACTTCAACCTCGCAATGGAAGAGGAACAAGCGGCAGTGGTGGGAACAGGAGCCACTCACACCAGCCAGACCCAGGTAAGCAGGGACAGAGGTCCCTGTATATATACTTTATGGGGTCTTGTATATTCTTTCCCTCCTTTTCTCCCCTGGGGGGAAAGCAAAGGAGCCTGTGCCACTCTCCCTAGAGATTGTTACTAGAGAGTTGTTTTTTTTTGTTGTTATGGTGGCTCAGGGGGTGAGTCACTAGGTAAGCTGTGCTTATAAATGTAAGGGCTAAAGTGTTAGTTCCTTCCTCTTTTATTTTCCAGCTGATTTAGAAGGTTTGGTTACTATTATGTTTTAAAAATGTTTTAAATATAGTATGGTGTTGGTGTATTTCAGCTTAAAGCCAAAGACAAAACCAAACACTCCTCTCCTCTTCCCAAGAGGAGATGTCCGTCTTGCAAAGACACGCTTAGGGAAACATGGCCTAAAGCGCTATGCAAGACATGTATTGCAGAGCTGTTAAAAGAGGAAACTGCCTCAGCTGCAGCTGCTGCTCAACCAGGGGAGCTATTAAGCTCCTTCCGAAAGGAACTAGCGGACACTTTTTCAGTCATTCCGCTCCTTTTTGGATAGACGTCCGGCGGCCCAGCCAAACAGGAAAGGCAGTTCACATCCTGTTCTCATCCTAGTACTCCTGCACCCAGAGGGGTCAGCGACTCGGAGGATGAGGAGATAAATGTTGCCACAGGTTCGGATGAAGAAGAGGAAGAAGAAAGGGAAATTTCTTCTTCCCGCTATAGGTTATCCCTGGAGGAAGTGGACGATCTATTAAAAACAATACACACAACGCTTAATATCGAAGAGGATAAGACGCAATTATCCTTACACGATAAGATGTTTCAAGGCATGGGAGAAGTAAAGCAACGGGTGTTCCCAGTGCACAAATACATCTCCGAGACAGTAAAGAGAGAATGGAAGGACCCAGAGAGGGCACCTTTCTTTTCCAGATCCCTCAAGAGAAGATTCCCCTTTGAGGATGATAGTCAGCAGGTTTGGAATAAAAAACCAAGACTTGACACAGCCTTTTCGCAGGTTTCAAGGAATACAGACTTGGCCTTCGAGGACATGGGCACCCTAAAAGATGCCATGGACAAGAGGGCAGACTCCCTACTAAAAAAGGCATGGGATTCGACTCTAGCCAACTTTAAGCCAGCAATGGCATCAACCGTGGTAGCGAGAAACCTAGAACACTGGTTGGAGCAATTAAAAACTCACATTGAGGCGGGAACTTCTCGTAAGGATCTACTTGACACGCTGCCTATACTTCAGAAGGCGGTAGGGTACATGGCTGATGCCTCTGCTGAATCTATCAAAATGTCAGCTAGATCAGCAGCCTTGGTCACCTCAGCCCGCAGAGCCTTATGGGTTAAGACCTGGTCAGGGGATATAGCCTCAAAGGCGAAGTTATGTGGTTTGCCTTTTGACGGTGACTTAGTTTTTGGCCCTGATTTGGAAGCCGTACTTAATAGAACGGCTGATAAAAAGAAGGCCTTCCCAATAAAGAAGAAAGTGGTTCCTCAGGGTAAAACTAATTTTCGTGCTTTTCGGCAAACCGAGGTTAAAAAAGACACGGGCTATAAAAGACCTTGGAGGTCCCAGAGAGGGAGAGGAAAGTCAGGGGTACTATTCCGCCCTCCTGGCCAAACCACAAACACCCAGTGACAGTCCGCCAATGGTGGGAGGAAGGTTACAGGCCTTTCTTCCACAATGGAAGACAGCGACGTCCAGTCCATTTGTCCTCAAAATAATATCAGAGGGCTACAGGCTGGAATTCTCGCAACCCCCTCCAAACCGTTTTTATGTAACCCAGACTCCTCGAGACCTGGAGAAGTCTATAGGGATGTCATCCTTACTGGAAGAACTCATCCAGCAAGAGGTAATTATAGACGTTCCCCCCGAAGAGGAAGGGATAGGGTGCTATTCACACATCTTCCTAGTGAAGAAGACGTCAGGAAAATTCCGGTTGATCTTGAACCTGAAGATACTAAACAGGCCCATCAGATACAAAAGATTCAAGATGGACACAATTTTCTCAGTGAAACATCTCCTGACGCCAGGTTGTTTTATGGCATCCATAGACCTGAGGGATGCGTACCTACACGTTCCTATAGCGCCAATATCACAGAAGTATCTGCGATTAGCAGTAAAGACCGGAGACTCAATCTCACACCTGCAGTTCACAGCCCTCCCTTTCGGACTGTCATCCTCACCAAGGATATTTACAAAGGTCATAGCAGAGGCTCTAGCACCCCTCAGATTAAAGGGGATATCAATAGTGCCATATCTGGACGACCTCCTGATATTTGCCAAGACAAGGGAGTTATTGGCGAAAGATCTAAAAGAGACGAAAAGACATCTCGAGAGTCTCGGATGGATCATAAACCAAGAAAAATCAAAAATGATCCCTTCCCAGACGATAACATTTCTTGGATATACAATAAATTCCATACAGGAAAGACTTTTTCTCCCAGAGGAAAAAATAGAGAAACTCCAGAGGGCAGTAAAGGGGACTCAAACAAATCTGCCGATGACAATCAGAGCAGCCATGTCAGTCCTAGGCCTACTACCCGCCTCAATACCAGCGGTACAATGGTCACGTCTGCATGCGAGAGAGCTCCAGCAGACAATTCTCAGGAATTGGTCCTACGGAGAGTCGCTGGAAAAATTGATAAAAATACCCCCTCAAGTTCAGAGAAAGCTGTGGTGGTGGAGGAAGCAAGCAAATTTAGACAAAGGCCTTCTTTGGACTTTCCCTGTAGAACACAGATTGACAACGGACGCAAGCTTCTGGGTGTGGGGTGCTCATCTGGATGGACAGATGGCCCAAGGAACATGGTCAAACAGAGAAGCCCGGAGATCCTCCAATTGGAGAGAATTGAGGGCCATTCTACTGGGACTATGGGCGTTCAAGAAACAAGTCCTGGGTCACCACATTCAGGTGTTATCAGACAATGCCACGGCAGTGGCTTATATAACAAGGCAGGGAGGCACAAGGAGCAGAGTGTTGCTATCCTCAGCCCTCCACATTTTGGCCTGGGCAGAATCCAATCTAGCCTCCTTGACGGCGGTACACCTAAAGGGAGATCTGAACCAAATAGCAGACTTCCTAAGCCGAGAAAGAGTACTGGAATCAGAATGGAGTCTGAATCCGGTAGTATTCCAGAAGATAACAGGAAGATGGGGAGTTACCCAAATAGACCTGTTCGCATCCCACGCCAATGCGAAGGTGGAAACATACTTCTCCCTAAACAGGCAAGATCAAGCGGAGGGTCTAGATGCACTGGCACAACCATGGACCTTCCACTTGTGCTACGCTTTTCCCCCCTTCCAAATGATCCCATTGGTCCTCAAAAAGCTACAGAAGGAGCCTACAACATTAATCCTAGTAGCCCCATTCTGGCCCAAAAGGACTTGGTTTTCAACCATCCAGAGGATGGCGGTGGAACCCCATTGGTTTCTTCCTTTACAGAAGGACCTTTTGACACAGGGGCCCCTACAACATCCCGCTACTGAGGAGCAAATCCTAAAAAAGAGGGGCTTGTCCAATAAGCTAATTTCAACATTATTGGACAGCCGAAAAAAGGTCACCAGAGCGATCTATTTCAAAGCTTGGAAATGTTTTAATTCCTGGTGCAGAGAAAAGATCCGTTCACCAAAGGAGACTATCTCTGTATTAGAATTTCTCCATGAGGGAATGGAGAAGGGGTTGGCGATTAGCACCCTAAAGGTGCAAGTAGCTGCCTTATCGGTGTTCCTGGAGAGACAACCATCTCAGGACCCCCTTATCATTAGATTTTTTAAGGCACTGACCAGAGTTAGGCCAGTACCCTTTAAGTTCTTCCCAAAATGGGACTTATCTCTGGTGCTACAGGGTCTGACAAAAAGACCCTTTGAACCTCCGGAGGAAGCAACGATTAAATTTTGGTCCCTTAAGGTAGCACTCTTAGTGGCAGTTACCTCAGCTAGGAGAGTGAGTGATCTACAGGCCCTGTCAATCATAGAACCTTTCCTTTCTATATTTCCAGACCGGGTAGTGCTGAGAACTGACCCGGGCTTCCTACCAAAAGTGGCAACGGTATTCCACAGGTCACAGGAAATAGTTCTCCCTTCCTTTTGTCCTACACCAATGGGCACGAAAGAAGAAGCCTTTCACAGCTTGGATGTAAGGAGGTGCATACTGCACTATCTAAAGATAACAAGTGAATTCAGAAGATCGAATTCCCTGTTTATTTTGTTTTCTGGCCCACGTAAAGGTTATAGTGCGTCCAAAAATACCATAGGTAGGTGGCTACGAATGGCTATCAGCGAAGCCTACAGAGCTTCAGGGATAGAACCTCCCACAGGAGTAGGGGCTCATTCAACCCGGGCAGTAGCAACATCCTGGGCAGAACGAGCTGGAGCTTCGCCGGGAAGAATATGCAAGGCGGCTACGTGGACAAGCTTCTCCACTTTCACCCGCCATTACAGGTTGGATTTACTCTCTGCATCTGAGCAATCATTTGGCAGAAAGGTCCTACAGGCAGTGGTCCCACCCTAGAGTAAGTACTCTTTTATCATCTCCAGGTGCTGTCCTGAAAGACGAGGTGAGAAAACCTCAGTTAGACTTACCGGTAACAGTATTTCTACGAGTCTTTCAGGACAGCACCGATGACCCGCCCTAAAGTAATGATAAGATGTGGTGGTATTGCTATGTTCTGCTTATCTAATTTCAGCATGGCTGGAGATACTCTTAAACAACTGAGGCAATGGTGGAAGTGTCCGGTCTTTAAAGAAAACTGACTGCAGTGTTTCCTGGGAAAAGGGGTGGAGCTGCGCTCTCTCCAGGTGCTGTCCTGAAAGACTCGTAGAAATACCGTTAACGGCAAGTCTAACTGAGGTTTTCTCTCTTCTCCGCCGGACAGATTCGTCACCTCCAATCTTCAGCTACTACCAACCCGTCGGGAGGCCCTGTATGGGGCGGTCCAGGGTCTACTGGAACGCGGGGTAGTTATTCCAGTTCCAGAACAGGAACGGGGTCAGGGTTTTTACTCAAATCTGTTCATTGTGCCAAAGAAGGAGGGGGTTTGTCCAATCTTGGATCTCAGAGCCCTCAGTTGCTTTGTGAAAGTACAAAGATTTCGGGTGGAGTCGGTTCGTTCTGTAGTCACAGCTCTCCATCCGGGGGACTTTCTGGCCTCCTTGGACACCAGGGACGCATACCTGCATGTCCCAATATACTCCAGACACCAGCGGTTTCTGCGATTTGCCATCGTGAAGAACCACTACCAGTTTGTGGCCCTCCCGTTTGGCCTTGCCTCAGCACCCAGGACGTTCACCAAGGTGCTCGATCCGATTCTGGCACTTTTAAGACAGCGGGGTATCGCTATCATGGGCTACTTGGCTGACCTTCTGCTGAAGAGCTCAGAATTAGAGGTAAACATGTCTATTACCTGTCAGACTCTTCGAGACTGTGGTTGGATACTAAACACGCAAAAGTCAGTATTGGTGCCCACTCAACGCTTAGTGTACCTGGGGTTGATTCTGGATTCCTCAGAGGCAAATGTATTCCTGCCTGTGGAGAAGTTGCAGACCCTCCGGGCTGCAGTACGGCAGCTGACTTCCAGGGATTGGTCGTCACTCAGTTTTTTGCATGCGAGTGTTGGGCCTCATGGTAGCCTCCTTCGAGGCGGTCCCATATGCTCAATACCACACGAGTGTTACAGAAGGAAGTTCTGTCCAGATGGAACAGATGCCCTTCATCTCTGGATTATCAAATCCGAGTGAGCCACCTAGTCGGGAGATCCCTGGTATGGTGGCTGACAGCACCGGCTCTAATGGCCGGGAAGTCATTTCTTCCAGTTTACTGGATAGTGTTCACGACGGACGCCAGCCTTACAGGTTGGGGGGGAGTCTGGGGTGTTCAGTCGGCGCAAGGTCGCTGGACCCCAGAGGAAGCCCTCCTGCCGATCAATGTCCTGGAAATCCGGGCGATCAGGCTGTGCCTCTTCAAATGGTCTCAGAGGCTGCAAGGGCGTCCAGTCAGACAACGCCACAGCAGTGGCATATGTCAATCATCAAGGAGGAACAAGAAGCTCAGCTGCAAAATCGGAGATCGCTCGCATCCTGAAGTGGGCAGAGGAGCGTACCGGCACTGTCTGCCGTGTACATTCCGGGTGTGGAAAACTGGCAGGCGGACTACCTGAGCCGCCAGATGCTGGACCAGGGAGAACGGTCCTTACACCCGGGGGTGTTTCAACTCCTCTGCCAAAGATGGGGCACACCAGACGTAGATCTTCTGGCTTCCCGACTCAATCGGAAGGTATTGAGGTTTGTGGCCCGGTCAAGAGACCCATGGGCAGACGCAACGGACGCGTTGGTGGCATTGTGGGGTCAGTATCGGCTAATCTATGCCTTCCCTCCCTTAAGGCTTCTTCCTCTTCTGCTCCGCAGAGTGGAGGCAGAGGGAATTCCAATGATCCTAATCGCTCCAGATTGGCCTCAGCGTCCTTGGTACACCGATCTAGTAGGTCTGGTAGCAGACGTCCCCTGGCGCCTACCACTACGGAAGGACCTGCTATCGCAAGGTCACATACTCCATCCTGCTTTACAGTCACTGGCTTTAACGGCATGGCTGTTAGGCCCCGGTCTCTCAGTACCTGGTTCTCATCAGACTCAGTAATCTCTACTATGAGAAGTGCTCGGAAACCGTCCTCTAGGAAGGTTTATCACCGCACTTGGAAGGCCTACATCTCCATGTGTGAGGAAATGAAATGGCATCCGCGTACTTATTTGGTTTCCAGAATCCTGCTGTTTTTACAGCATGGGGTGGACCAAAGGCTTGCCCTAAGTACGATTAAGGGACAGATATCTGCCCTGGCTGTCTTTTTTCAGCGACCCCTGGCGGCTCACACTCTCGTGAGTACTTTTGTGCAGGGGGTTTGACATGTGGCCCCTCCGGTCCGTCCCCCGCTACCTCCGTGGGACTTGAACCTGGTCCTCTCGGTGCTTCAGAAGGCACCGTTTGAGAATATTAGAGATATTCCGCTGTTGACACTTTCTCAGAAAGTGGTCTTTCTGGTGGCTGTTACGTCAGTTAGACGAGTCTCTGAGCTGGCAGCCTTGTCCGGCAAGGCTCCTTATTTGATTTTCCACAAGGATAAGGTGGTGCTGCGGCCGCAGCCTTCCTTTCTTCCGAAAGTCGTTTCGGCTTTTCATCTGCTACTTCCCTGTTCCAGAAGTCAGACTCACTGTTTGTTTCGGTGGCTGGTCCCAAGAAGGGCCAAGCAGTCTTGTCGGCCACCATCTCTAGGCGGATCCGACAGATAATAATCCAGGCTTATGCCTTAAACGGTCAAGCGCCCCCCTTTCTGTTCACGGCGCATTCGACCAGGGCAATAGGTGCCTCTTGGGCTTTCCGACATCAAGCGTCTGTTTCCCAATTATGTAAAGTGGCGACTTGGTCGTCCGCTCACACTTTCACAAAATCCTACAAAGTTGATGTAGGTGCATCTTCGGATGCCTCTTTCGGCCGCAAGGTTTTGCAAGCGGCTGTTTAGAGTTGCAACTCCTCCGTTGGAGTGCTGTTTGGGGTGAAGTTTATTTTTATGCTGTTACCAACCCTCGTTTTTTCTCTGACACTGCTTTGGGACGTCCCACTTTGTCAATAGAGTCTGTGTCGGTCCATGGACGAAAGAGTAAATAGGATTTTTGTACTCACCGTAAAATCCTTTTCTGAGTCCATGGACTGACACAGCACCCACCCCTCGTTTTAAGTTTGTACTGCTTTTTGACGAACTGATCTGCGAGATGCAGACTGATGTGATATACCCGGAGGGTCCGCCCCCTGGGCGGTACTGTAGAAGGTGTGATGCAACACTTTTTACAAGTTTTCTGCCTAGTCACTCCTAATTAACGGATAATACCCACTTTGTCAATAGAGAGGCTGTGTCGGTCCATGGACTCAGAGAAAAGGATTTTACGGTGAGTACAAAAATCCTATTTTTTTGCCATATTTTATCCCCTTGATGACCATCTTCACTGTGTTATATGGGTATATAGCTAATGCCTTTGAAATTCTTTTGTACCCTTCTCCTGACTGATGCCTTTTAACAATGAGATCCCTCTGATGCTTTGGAAGCTCCCAGCGGACAATGGCCTTTGCTGTAGGCTGCAACTAAGAAAAAGACCTACCAGGTCAGGAAAGACCTACTAGAACAGCTGAACTTTATTTGGGGTTAATCTGAGGCACTTTAAATGATGGCAGCTGTTTGCTGACTCCTATTTAACATGAGTTTGATGTGATTGCAGTTGCACACTTACGCAACCACATTATTTCATTTTTTTTTTTTTTTTTGCTTCACCCCCCCCCCCCCCCCCCCCCCAAAGGTTTCAATTTGTTTTTCAATTTAGAAACCTGACATTTTGAATGGGGTGTGTAGACTTTTTATATTCATTGTGTGCAGTTGAGGCTGCTGTATGTAAGAAGTGTGTACCATATTTAGTCATCGTGGGTTATTTGTGAATTTGTGCACAGTATCCATGTTAATAAAGTGTGTCTCAGGAGAGATCATTGATCTTTGATTCTGCTGTTTTTCCCTGCACCTGAAAGGTAATTGGCACGACTCATTTACATGCCCCTTTTTTTCTTCTGTCAGAATATTTGCTCTGGTGTTGGTTGGCATCTGGGTTTTAAAGGGACCCTGTCCCAGCCCAGACTGATTTAGCTATAACCTGGAAGAAATGTTGCTTTATCTGTTGCCTGTCTTTATCTTGTCACAGCAGTAACATTCGATGTTTCAAAGTGGATCAGCCTTCATGTGGATTCTCTGCCAATGAAGCATCTGGAGCCCCTGCTGTTTGGAGCCATGGATATGCGGAGGCCTCAGGAGTCAAGCAAAAGTATGTTTTATCATGCAAACGCACAATAAGAGTCTCCAGCAGCTTGGTTTACATTGTCCAGACCGTACATTTTCAAATAGCACAACTTTTCTATTCAGATATTAAAGGTGGAGTTTGATGTGGATTATTCAGTGGTGCAGAAGAGGGGGGCCCAGCAGTTCAATTAGTTATGTTCCTCTAAAGTTCACAAGGCTTTAAGATTCTATGTGGTCACTGAATTAAAATATAGCCATGGCTGTCATTTCTGTCAGTAGAACCGGTCACAGTCCCTACCCCTGTAAGTCTTGGTACATAGGCATCATCTTCATGCTCCTCATTCTTTAAAAGAATCCCACATGTGGCAGATGACACCTGTTGCTATATTTTAAATGTGAAATTTTTAGACTTTTAACAGTCCAAGAAATGTCTCTTATTTGAGACGTGTATAGCACTTTGTGCATTTGAAAGTGGAAATGTATGATGCACTTTAATCTTTTGAAATTGTTTAGTCACATGAAACCCGAGTCTGGAAACAGCAGAGGGGATCACAACATCGGATATTACCATGCCCTTTCTTCTTTTTCCTTTGTTGGCTGTGGTTGCTGTGAGACCCAGTGTAAGCGATGCGGCCTGACTTCATAGCATACTGCAAGTTCAGCCCCACATTTCATCTGCATTCATTGATGGCTGAAAAGTTCTGCTTTCAAGTGTCCGTACAGAATGATGTAAGCTAGAAGTAATGTTAACTGCTTGTCTGCCACCTGCTCTAGAGAGCTTAACAAAACTGTTCCCACAGGACCCATCCAAGCAACCTCCTCTTGCACTTGTTATGGAGTTGGAAATTTGGCAACATAAATTTGAAACATTGTGCATAGTACTCATGAAAAATTTATACATATTGTTATGTTTTAAGTTTGATATTGAGGTTTTCTTTTCTTTTTATGGGTATTCATTGAAGGTGATTTATCAAAACTGGAGCAGCCATAGTTTGGTGCATATGTGCATGGAATCCAATCCGCTTCTATCTTTTATTTTTAAAGCCTAAAGTAGTAATAAACCAAAATGTATTAAGTTGCAGTTTTATAAATTTTTTGATGTGACTGCATTTGTTTTCTTTCTTGGGCTTTTCCCCTTTTCACCTGGTTATCCAGCCAGTAAGTGTTATTTTTCAACACTTTAACAGCCCAAGCAGTCCAGACAAAGTAGCAATTGGAGGGATGAGACTGTTTACAATGATCAGCTTTTAACATTTGTTAAATCTTTATCCCAAAAGGACAAAGTGATAGAACTGTTTATAAAGTGTTAGATGGAGTTTAGGGTCATTGTATTAGTAAAGTCTATCTTGACCTGTTAGTCCTCTTCTCCTTCTTTTTTTTTTTTTTTTTTTTAAATCAGAATTTATTTATTTTTAAAAAAATATTATTTTTTTTTTTCTCAATGGTGTTGCAACTGAAGATCATACATTACACATTCAAGTAAAAGAGCATCACTATACACAGTCTGCAGTATAGAATGATGCACACTGGGCGTGAAAAATTCCACTTTTAAAGGCATTTGGCATTTTCTTTTTCTGTCCCTCTATGTTGGCCTATGTGTCCATGCACAAACAGGCATTTTACAGGTGTTTAGACCCCTTTCACACTGGGGGCATTTTGCAGGCGCTATAGCGGTAAAAATAGCGCCCTGAAACAGCAGCTCCATTCACTCGTGTGTGTGAAAGCCGAGGGCTTTTATACTGGAGCGTTGCGCTGGCAGGACGTCAGAAAAAGTCCTGCCAACAGCTTCTTTGGAGCGGTGAACTCACCGTTCCTAAAGCGCCCCTGCCCATTGAAGTCAATGGGCAGCACCGCCAATTAAAAGCGCCCCGCTAGCGGCCAAAAAGCACCGCAAAAACGATGGTAAAATTCCACTAAAAATAGCAGACGCCCGGGGCGGCATAGTGTGAAATAGGCACATTCAGTTTTGGCAGAAAAAAAAAACGTCCAACGAGCCTAAACGCTAAGCGAGTTTAGCGTTTGAGTGTTCCTTCCAGCATAAACTAATTTTCTGGAAAATGCTCCAGTTTTGATATTATGTAGACGACATTTGTATAAATATCACGTTTGCTCTGAAATATTGTTACGTTTCTTCTTTTCTTCAGGTTATGTGTTGCCTCCCTTTTGGTTAACAACTTCTGTGATAACCGAGAAGCAGTGTATGGTGTGTTTGATGGAGAGCGTAATGTGGAAGTGCCTAGCTTACTACAATGTACTATGTGTGACATATTAGCAGATGAGCTTCAGAAGACTAAGAGTGAAGAGGAGTACATGGGAAACACCTTCCTGGTTATGCAAAGGTAATCCCGATACATTTCCACTTTTCTCACCATAGTTCAAAAGGAAAGTGGATCAAATGTTTACAAGCACGTTTTTTCACTTGGAAAAAAAAAAAGCGTGTGAACCTAGCCATAAAACCAAAGAAAATTTGTGAGGTTGGGGGACTTGGTCAGTGTATCTCACCTCACAAGGTAAGAGGGGGAAGGAAGACTTTAAACATTTATATTCAGATACATATGCAGTTTAACAACTTAAGCCCCCCGGAAGATTTGCCCCCTTAATGACCAGGATATTTTTGTGATACGGTACAGCGTCGCTTTAACTGACAATTGCGCTTTCGTGCGACACTGTACTAAAACAAAATTATTGTCCTTTTTTCTCCACAAATGGAGCTTTCTTTTGGTGGTATTTTATCACCTCTGCAGTTTATATTTTTTGCGCTATGAATAAAAAAAGAGCGACAATTTTGACAAACTATTGTTTTACTTTTTGCTATAATATCCAAAAACAATTTTGAAAAAACGAATTTCTTCCTCAGTTTTAGGCCAATATGTATTCTACATATTTTTGGTAAAAAAAATCACAATAAGTGTATATTGGTTTGCGCAAAAGTTATAACGTCTACAAAATAGATTGAGAGGCCTCTGTACTGTCTGTCTCCGGAGCGATCGCGGCTGCCTGGTGAACATCGCGACCATCGGGCACGCGCATCGGCTCCGATGCGGGCACGCCCCCTAGTGCTCTTGAAGCTGCTGACGTACAGCTACGAAGGCTAGTCCAGGGGAGCAAACCTGCCGCAGTATAACATACTGCGGCGGCTGGTCCTCAAGCAGGTAATACATTTTTAATAATTAATTTTACTAATTCACATGTTGAATTTATATATAAAAATTTTTTCCCACTCCACATGTACAGATGAAACTGTCCAGCAAAATGGACACTGTTACAAGCTGGAACAAACTAACTGCTGGGCGTGCTTGATTAGGTTGCAGAGACATTTTCTCAAGAAGTCTTCCAGGGCAGCATCTGAGAGAGAGGGCTCCTCCCACTTAAAACAGGAAACCCATAATCCACAATTTTTAAAAGCTGTCGCATACCTCAGTGCCTTGTTTCCTCCGGACCAACAGGATCAGCACAGTTTTCTCTTTCGTTCATGGACGGACACAGCAGTAATCTTGACAAAGTGGGTATTAGCCTTCATTGAGGAGTGACTATGCAGAAACTTGTAGAAAGTGTTAATCGCATTAAACACAGTACAGTATCGCCCAGGGGGCGGTCTCTCTGGGTACAACCCCTCTCCCTGCATCTCGCAGCTCAGTTTTTTTCTGCCTAGCATAGAAGGACATGGCTCCCTTCAGCCCATGGGCCTGGAGGTTTCTTTCTATATTTCTTTTTGTTCCTGTGATCTGCGATCAACTGCCAACTGGGTGACAGGCTGGATCCCAGATCCCTGTAGTAACCCCCCCCCCCCCCAGTTTCGGCCATCTAGCGTGTGCCGACCTTAGCTACGCACTGGGTCGTCGGCGATATGCCCGACGCTCTACGGGTGACCGGTGAGGTACAAGCTCCGGGGGACGCATATGACTGGTCTAGACGGCTGAGTCACAGCGCGCCGGGCTGACAGTCATCTCCGGAACTGTGTGGAAGATGGTCTGTCTGGGATGTTTCCAGCATAATCCACACAGGAAGGGTAAGTAGTAATCCCCTGCTTCGGCAGGAGGACATAGCTGGACATTCCCAGGGAGGTCGAGTAGGGGCTTCCCTCCTCCCTGGGCTCTGTGAGCTAGGCTGGCTGCTGGGGGCTGGGAGGTTCAACTGGGGGGGGGGGGGGCTCCATCTGTGGCGGGAACTGCGCTGTATGTCCGCTTAGTGGCCTGCTATTAAGTGTCAGTTTTTGCTTACCTGTGTGTTTCTCACTCCATGCTGTCGGTGGCCATTTTGGCGGCGCCTGTTTTGGCCAATATCTGCCGCTCGGCGCCCATTTTCTTGTGGTTCTGCGCTGTTTTACAGTACGGTGGGCCTTTTTGTGGGGGTTTTTGGCCTCTAGTGTGCATTTAACTGGCGCGAATCAACAGACACGCTGCGGAGGGTCAGACTGACACAGGCGGCCGTAGAGAGAGCATTTCAAGCAGGAGGCGGACGGCAGCTGTGCGGTTGACCGTTCAAGGGGGGGGAGTCCTCAGGGGGGGCGCTTGTCTCTGTTGCAGCTAGGAGAGTGGGCTGTTGTTACCTTGCCTGGAGTCCCTGTGGGTGTCAGGCGTGTGGGTCAGAAGCGGACGCCTCTTCCCCTGAAACACCTGAGTTGGCAACTGGTGCCCCTGCACCCGCTGTGTCGGTGGACGCTATGTCGGCGATCCTGGAGGCTTTTGTTGCCAAGGTGGAAGCGGCACGTGGGAACACGGGTGGTAAAAAGCACCCCCACCATCTTCTGGGGACAACTCTGATGCGGAGCCGGGCCCAGCTACGGCTCATGGCTCTGGTTCTGACGTGTCAGAGGATGCGGACCGAGACCGGCCGGACAGTGAGGATGACTCCGGGTTCCCGGGTCAGTGCGTGAAAAGGCTCTGGTGGGTGATCTTATCACCGCAGTGCAAGATACTCTAAAGATAGAGGAGTCTGCGGAAGCGACAGAGGCGTCGGTCCCTTTCGGGTTCCATAAGCCGACCCGCACTGCTAAGGTGAATGAAAAAACAAATAGTTTGCAGCGCTGGCAAGGTGAATAAAGTGCACAACACTTAAATAATAAACAACATAAATTCAATATTGCCACTGAATCTTAAACACATGGATGTGGCCACCCACTAGTGTTGAAACTGTGCAAACTTAAATAATGACAATTGCAGGTGAAACTAGTGCTTATTAAATAAAGGTGAAATATCATTAATAGTACTAGCACATTGAATCTGTGCTAATCATGAGGAGCTGGATGTTTCCAAACAGTATCCGAGTGGATGATTTTCCCCTTTTGCGGCCCCACTCATCAAAAAGAGATACTAGAATACATACACCGTATGTCTATGTACTATAGTTACATAGTCAGGTTGAAAAAAGACAAAGTCCATCCAGTTCAACCATAAAAAAATAACTAAAATAAAAAAATATCGTGCAATCCCATATACCCAATTCTATACCCATAGTTGATCCAGAGGAAGGCAAAAAAAAACAGCAGAGCATGATCCAATTTGCTACAGCAGGGGAAAAAATTCCTTCCTGATCCCCCGAGAGGCAATCGGATTTACCCTGGATCAACTTTACCTAGAACTGTTAGTACTCAGTTATATTATGTACATTTAGGAAAGTATCCAGGCCTTTCTTAAAGCAATCTACTGAGCTGGCCAGAACCACCTCTGCAGGGAGTCTGTTCCACATTTTCACAGCTCTTACTGTGAAGAAACCTTTCCGCATTTGGAGATGAAATCTTTTTTCTTCTAGACGTAAAGAGTGCCCCCTTGTTCTCTGTGTTGACCGTAAAGTGAATAACTCATCACCAAGTTCACTATATGAACCCCTTATATATTTGTACATGTTAATCATATACCCCCTTATTCTCCTCTTCTCAAGAGTGAATAAATTCAGTTCCTCTAATCTTTCTTCATAGCTGAGCTCCTCCATGCCTCTTATCAGTTTGGTTGCCCTTCTCTGCACTTTCTCCAGTTCCCCGATATGCTTTTTGAGAACTGGTGCCCAAAACTGAACTGCGTATTCCAGATGAGGCCTTACTAATGATTTGTACAGGGGCAAAATGATGTCTCTCTCTCTGGAGTCCATACCTCTCTTAATACAAGAAAGGACTTTGCTCGCTTTGGAAACCACAGCTTGGCATTGCATGCCATTATTGAGCTTATGATCTACCAAAACCCCCAGATCCTTCTCCACTACGGATCCCCCCAGTTGTATTCCCCCTAGTATGTATGATGCATTCATATTCTTAGCCCCCAAGTGCATAACTTTACATTTATCAACATTAAACCTCATCTGCCACATAGTCGCCCAATTAGACAGGGCATCGAGGTCGGCTTGTAAATTGGAGACATCTTGTAAGGACGT
The DNA here is from genome assembly GCA_029206835.1 of Rana muscosa. Taxonomy (NCBI): domain Eukaryota; kingdom Metazoa; phylum Chordata; class Amphibia; order Anura; family Ranidae; genus Rana; species Rana muscosa. The sequence continues at coordinate 1,129,903,294 of CM055122.1, forward strand.
TATTCCACTGCATAGCTTGGTGTCATCTGCAAAGACAGAAATGTTACTTTTGATCTCAGACCCAATATCATTTATAAAGATATTAAAAAGTAAGGGTCCCAGCACTGAACCTTGGGGTACACCACTGATAACCTTAGACCATTCAGAGTAAGAATCATTAACTACTACTCTGAATTCTGTCTTTTAGCCAGTTTTCTATCCATTTACAAACTAATATTTCCAATCCTGTAGACTATAGAGATGTAGGAATCGCAGAAAAAAAGACAGATAGCTTGAGTCCAGTAAGTTCTTGAGATTCAGCGAATTAGCTCAATAGAATCAGCGAGGAGACGAAGGACATAATAAGGAAGAGAGAAAACATTCATGTGAAGTACCGCTTATGAACAAATAACAGTGCACTGCTAACTGAGAGACTCACGAGACTGCAGTAATAGATGAGCGTCCGTGTGTTTCGGGTTCACAGGCGTGCGTTCCACGAGAACCGGAAAAAAATATATATATTAGAAATACTAATGATTATAAATCCAACAAAGTATATAGGTGGCAAGAATTAGTGGAGGGACAAACTCTTGATTTTGGAGATTCCATGGAAGAAAAGGAAGGAGGATCTGCCCAAACTAAAACCCCTATTAAATATGAAGGTCAACGTAAAGAGCCTGGTAGGGGTGTCCATTATGGTGGTGGAAGAGGTACCCCACATTATGGAATCCCCACATATAATTGTTTTGAGCCATTGGATTCTGATTATTCCCAACAATCTAATAGGGGCTCTTACAATACAAGAGGTTATGATCAGAGAGGAGGATATGGTGGTTCTTCGTGGACACCATATCATTCTAACCAGTACCCTCCACGAGGGAGAGGAGGATATCCCAATCAAAACAACTACAGAGGGGATTTTCAAAGGAGGGGCTATGGGGGACCACCTCGGAGCCCCCGGGGGGACCCAATCCCAGAGGTCGAGGGAGTAACCAACACCCACAGGATGTGAGGGAAGAAGAATGGAGACCCTGGTATCCCCTGGAACCTCCCCCATCCAATCAAGATCCAACAAGAAGAGACGAACCAGAGGATGTAGGGGAGGAAAAAGGAAAAGGGCAAATTAAATTCAGGAATTTTTAATTTGAGTGATGCAGTATTCTCTGAAGATGAGAACAAAGTTTTACAACTAGGATTAAAATTTGCTTTGGATAAGGATTTTAACAAGTTTGATGGTTTTATCGATTTTCAGAAGTTTATTAGGAAGATAAATATTAAGCCTTATGCTAAAAATAAAAAGGACATAACTCCGAAATAAACAATGGACGAATTTACCCATACTACATTAAGAAACAATTAAACTTTTAATCCCAAACCGAGTAATAACCACTTTGTTGAGGTATTCAAAAGGGTTGTGGAAGAGGATCTAAGAAAATTAAAAGTTCAACCGAGTAGAAGAAAAAAAAGATGTTGAACGAGGTCTGGAGTTATTATAGAAAAATAAAAATATAATAATTAGATCAGCCGATAAGGGGGGGGGGGGTTAGTGATTCTCAATAAGAGTGATTATCTAGATGAACTAAATAAATTGGTATCTGATACTGCCACCTATGAGGAACTCAAAGGAAATCCCAGCAGCAAATACAGAGCCAAATTGAGACGATTGACCAAGAATGCCCTTCAATTAGGGATATTAAACAAAAAGGAAACTAGGTTTTTGGTCCCTGATGCCCCCAGAGTCCCGGTAATCTACCAGTTACCTAAAATACACAAAGACCCTCTCAAGCCTCCTGGGAGGCCTATAGTTAGTGGGGTAGACTCTTTATTCTCGAGAATGGGGAAATACTTGGATACGTTTTTACAGCCTCTAGTACAAAAATGTCCAGCATATCTAAAAGATGGCAAAGATCTTATAACATTCCTAGAACCTCTTGTAGTGGATCAGGACTGTATTCTTGCTAGTGTGGACGTAAATTCTCTTTATACTAATATACAACAACATCATGCATTGGAGGCAGTGAAAGGGGCTCTTGATAACACCAACATCAAGCCCAAACAAAAGTGTTTTTTACTTGGATCTGGCTATGAGCCATAATTTTTTTGGCACAAGAAGAAATATAGACAGACAAAGAGGGGTTTCGATGGGGGTCAAATACGCCCCTTCAGTGGCCAATCTTTTCATGAGCTGGTGGGAATCTCAAGCGATTTCCGGAAGAAATATACCACAGTTGAGTTTCTATAAACGGTATATTTTTGGAGCAAATCAGTAACAATCAATGCAGTATTTCTTTTTCAGAAGTGTCTAGTCCTGATTCAGTTAATTTTCTTGATTTGGTTATTTTTAAAGAGAATGGCAAATTACTTACTCATACTTTTTTCAAGGAGGTTGACAGAAATGGTTATATACCATCTGGTAGTAGCCATCACCCGAGATGGCTGAATGGTATACCGAAAAGTCAAATGTTGCGAGTATGGCGTAATTGCAACAAAATTGAAGACTATGATATACAATCTGAAACAATTTTGGAGAGGTTTCAAGAAAAAGGATATGACACAAGTACCCTCAGAAAAACCAGGGAAGATATCTGTATTATGGACAGAAAATAGCTCTTTGAAAATAAAATTTGTGAGAAAAAAGATTATGGGATTGCTTTCCTAACTGGATACACTAGGCAACACAGACAATTTGAAAAAATGATCAAAGAACATTGGCCACTGTTACGTAAAGATAAAGATCTGACCAGTGTTTTACCTGTTGCACCTCAGTTTATCTATACCAAACCCCCTACGCTAAGATTGAAATTGGTACATAATGTTGTGAATCCCCCCAAGAAAATGTTTACTTTTTTTAAATCAGACAGGTTTTTTTAGTTGTGGAAAATGTATGATTTGCCGCACTTCCAGGAAAACTACTCATTTCAGCTCTCATGGGAAATCCTATGAGAATAAAAAAAATTATAACCTGTGGAACCACTTATGTCACTTACCTTTTATCGTGCCCCTGTGGGCTGCACTATGTGGGCAGAACCACCAGGAAATTAGGCATTGGGTTAAGGGAACATGTAAACAGAATCAAAAAAGGGTTTAAGCACCATAGTTTGTCCAATAATTTTAAATGATTTCAGAACAGTGACCCTAGAGGACTGAAGTTTTGTGGAATCGATAAAGTTGAGGCTCACTGGAGAGATTCTAACCTCAAACAAGCCATTTCATGCGATGAAACCCAGTGGATACATAGGTTGGGCACTTTAAGCCCGCATGGCCTCAACATTGAACTAGATTTGAATTATCTAATTGGTAGTTTTTTGTACATACACATTATAATTTTTCTATTTTTATTTTAATTAACTTTTTCCTTTTAATTTTTTCTTTCACTTTCATTTTCATTTTTATTATTTTCATTTTCATTTACATTTTTATTTTATTTTTATTTCTATATTTTATTTTTATTTATTTTTTTATTATTTTTCTTATTTAATTTTTGTGTTCATGTCCACTAATATAGCCTTCGGCATTTTGTTAATTGCTCCTGATAAGTCCTTCCATTTCATTTTTTATTTTTATGATCTATTTTTTATGCATGATTTATGTTCTTTGGACAAGGTTTTTGATTAATCAGTCATTTGACATACTCTATTTTTATAATCATGTTTTTAATGTTCGGCATTAATATCACCATACTGTCTTTTGTAATTCCTATCATTGTCATTTTTGCTATTAGTCTTGTTATCTTGACAAATGATGGGCAATGATGCGATTAGGAAGCTGGCGCTCTATCACGCTTGGAGGTTCTGCTTCTTCTAATTGGTTTACCAAGCAGGAGGCGTTGACCTCCACGCATATAAAATTTACTTCCTTGGCCGGAAGTGATGTCCTTGATGATGCCCCGGAGGAGGGACGAAACGCGTTGACGCAATTTCCGGCCAACCCAGAACCAGTGACGCATCTTCCGGTTCTCATGGAACGCACGCCTGTGAACCCGGAACACATTGACGCTTGTCTATTACTGCAGTCTCGTGAGGCTCTCAATTAGCAGTGCAGTGTTTTTTGTTCATAAGCGGTACTTCACATGAATGTTTTTTCTCTTCCTTATTATGTCCTTCGCCTCCTCGCTGATTCTATTGAGCCAATTCGCTGAATCTCAAGAACTTACTGGACTCAAGCTATCTTTTTTTCTGTGATTCCTATATCTCTTTTTGGTGAGTGGGGCCGCAAAAGGGGAAATCATCCACTCGGATACTGTTTGGAAACATCCAGCTCCTCATGATTAGCACAGATTCAATGTGCTAGTACTATTAATGATATTTCACCTTTATTTAATAAGCACTTGTTTCACCTGCAATTGTCATTATTTAAGTTTGCACAGTTTCAACACTAGTGGGTGGCCACATCCATGTGTTTAAGATTCAGTGGCAATATTGAATTTATATTGTTTATTATTTAAGTGTTGTGCACTTTATTCACCCCGCCAGCACTGCAAACTGTTCGTTTTTTCATTCAGCTTTAAGGTGTTAAAACCGCAGCTGCTGCAGCATAAGGTACTATTTTCATTTTTATTTTTTCACATTTATTTCAATCACTGTTTGTTTTTTCAAGCGTGAGTTTTAGTTTTGTTTTACGCACTGCTAAGGTGTTTCCTTGTGTGCCTTAACTAGACAAGCTTTTATACAAGGAGTGGGACAAACCACAGAAGGTTTTTTTGATCCCTAAGTGTTTAGCGGTGCGTTACCCTTTTGAGGAGAGTTCCTCAAAAAATGTACCTCTCCTCTGATAGTGGACCCTCCTGTGTTCAGATTAAACAAGGTAACCACAATTCCGGTGGAAGGGGCTCCTGCTTTCAAGGACCCTGCACACAAGAAGGCTGAGGCGGTCACCCGCTACCTATACATGGTGGTGGGCTCAGCTGTGCGTCCTACGGTGGTTGGGGCCCTGGTGTCTCACACTCACTGAATGGGTAAAAATTGCTGCACAATGGGTTAAAAGCACGTCAGGCTACCTCGGACGAGGTGACTCTGGCCGACCAGTTGGTACAGGGCCTTAAATTTGTCTGCGAGTCAGCCTTGGATACTATTCCTTCGCTGTCCAGAGCCTCAAGCTATGCGGTGGTGTTATGCCATCTGCTCTGGCTAAAGTGTTAGTCTGCGGACCAATCTTCCAAGAAGGCCCTGATAGATTTGCCCTTTAAGACTTTTTGAAGCATCTCTGGATGACATTATTAAGGATGCCACAGGAGGTAAGAGCACGCTGCTGCCACAATCCAAAAAGGGTAAGGAGCCACGCCGTAGGCAAGGGCCCTCTTCACCGCGCACAAGCGTTTTTTCATCCGCCCAGTGATGCAGGCAAGATCCCAGGCCGATAAAGAGCCTGCTGATGGACAGAAGCGTCCCTGGTTTCGCAAGCCCAACAAGCCTGCAAACAAATCCGTCCGCATTATGGTCTGCCCCCGCCCATCTCTCGGGTGGGGGGACATCTTCGCGACCCGGTGGACATCTCTGATCGGTGGGTTTGCAAAGTAGTTTCCTCAGGGTACAAGATAGTTTCTCTCTTGCCCACCGAACAGATTTTTTCCCTCCAGCCGACCCGTCGGGAAGCCCTGTATGGGGCGGTCCAGGATCTGCTGGTACGCAGGGTTATCATTTCTGTCCCAGTACAGGAATGGTTTCAGGGGTTTTACTCAAATCTGTTTGTAGTACCAAAGAAGGATGGGGTTTGTCCAATCCTGGATCTCAGGGCCCTCAATTGCTTTGTGGAAGTACAAAGATTCCGGAAGAAGTCGGTTCGCTCTGTTGTCACTGCTCTCCATCCGGGGGATTTTTCTGGCATCCTTGGGCATCAAGGACGCATACTTGCATGTCCCCATATGCATCAGGCATCAGATGTCTGCGCTTTGCGGTCGGGGAGGACCACTTTAAATTTGTGGCTCTCCCTTTTGGCCTGGCATCGGCACCGAGGGTGTTCACCAAGGTTCTCGCCCCGATTCTGGCCCTGCTAAGACAGCGTGGCATCGCTATCGTGGGCTACTTGGACGATCTTCTTCTGAGGGCCACTTCAAGCTCAGAATTGGAGGAGAGCGTGTTTATAACCTGTCAGACCCTCCGACTTTGGATGCTGAACACTCAGAAGTCAGTATTGGTGCCGACTCAACGCCTACAATATCTGGGGTTAATTCTGGACTCCTCCAGAGGCGAAGGTTTTTCTCCCTGTAGAAAAGTTGCAGACTCTTCGAGCTGCGGTGCGGCAATTGACATCCCAAAGATGGTCGTCACTCCGCTTTTGCATGCAGGTCCTGGGGTCTCATGGTAGCCTCCTTCGAGGCGGTACCGTATGCTCCATTTCACACTTGAGTGTTGCAGAAGGAAATTCTGTCCAGAGGGCGAGCCAGACGTAGATCTCCTCGCTCCTCGACACAATCGGAAGGTATTGAGGTTTGTGGCCAGATCAAGAGACCCATAGGCAGATGCGACAGACGCGTTGTTGGCACCGTGGAGTCAGTATCGGCTAATCTGTTTTCCCTCCCCTGAAGCTCCTTCCTCATCTGCTTCGCAGAGTGGATGCAGAGGGGATTCCAATGATCCTAATTGCTCCGGATTGGCCTCTGCGTCCTTGGTACGCCGATCTAGTGCGTCTGGTAGCAGACGTCCCTTGGCGTCTACCGCTACAAAAGGACCTGCTGTCGCAAGGTCCCATACGCCATTCTGCTTTACAGTTCGCTGGCTTTAACGGCATGGCTATTGAGAGCCAGGTGCTAAGAGACCGGGGCCTGTCAGATTCGGTGATCTCTACCATGAGGAGTGCTCAGAAGTCGTCCTCTAGGAAGATTTACCATCGCACTTGGAAGGCCTACATATCCATGTGTGAGGAAGTGGGGTGGCATCCGCGTACTTATTTGGTTTCCAGGGTTCTGCTATTTTTACAGCGTGGGGTGGACCAGAACCTTGCCTTAAAGTGGAGTTCCACCCTGATTTATTTTTTATTTTTTCCTAAAAATCATTAAAATTATTTGAAAAAATAAAAATAAAATTTATACTCGCCAGAAAGGGCGGTTGCTATGCGGAAGTAGCTCTTCTGCCTCTTCATCCACCGCGTGGTCTTCTTCCTCGTCCTCCGTCGCGGTGTCTTCTGGTGAATGGGGCGCGCTGCCTTCTGGGAACTGTGTGTATCCCAGGAGGCAGCCTCCCATTCACAAAGCGCTGTGCGAGTCGCACATGCGCAGTAGGAAACGGGCAGTGAAGCCGTAAGGCTTCACTGCCTGTTTCCCTTAGTCAGGATGGAGGTGCCAGGACCAAACGATCGCCGTCGGGGGCCCATCATTGCAGGCGCCTAGGACAGGTAAGTGTCCTCCTTTAAAAGTCAGCAGCTACAGTGTGTTAGTAGCTGCTGACTTTAAAAAAATAAAAAATTGCGGGTGGAACTCCGCTTTAAGTACGGTTAAGGGCAGATATCTGCCCTGGCTGTCTCTTTTTTTTTTTCAATGACCCCTGGCGGCTCACTCTCTAGTAAGAACGTTTGTACAGGGGGTTCGGCATGTGGCCCCTCCGGTCCGTCCTCCACTACCTCCGTTGGACTTGAATCTGGTCCTCTCAGTATTTCAGAAACCACTGTTTGAAAACATTAGGGAGATTCCCATGTTGACACTTTCTCAAAGTGGTCTTTTTGGTGGCTGTTACATCAGTTAGCCGGGTTTCTGAGCTGGCAGCCTTGTCATGCAAAGCTCCCTATCTGGTCTTCCACAAGGATAAGGTGGTGCGTCCGCAGCCTTCTTTTGTTCCCAAGGTCGTTTCGGCCTTCCATCTCAATGAGGACATTATACTTCCTTCCATCATAAAGAGGCGGCGTTGCATTCCCTGGACGTTGTCCGAGCTCTGAGAGTATACTTATCTGCTACTGCGCCGTTCCAGAGGTCAGACTCACTGTTTTTCGGTGGCTGGTCCCAAGAAGGGCCTGGCGGTCTCGTCGGTCACTATCTCGAGGTGGATCTGACAGATCGTGATTTAGGCTTACGCCATAAAGGGTCAGGCGCCCCCCTTTCCTGTCACGGCACATTAGACCAGGGCAAAAGGTGCCTTTTGGGCTTTCCGGCATCAAGCGTCGGTTTCCCAGGTGTGTAAGGCAGGGACTTTGTCGTCCGTTCACACTTTCACTAAATTTTACAAGGTTGATGTGAGTGCGTGTTCGGATGCTTCTTTCGGACGCAAGGTTTTGCAGGTGGCTCTTTAGAGTTGCAACTCCTCCGTTGAGGAGCTCTGTTTTTGTTTTGGAGTGAATTTTGTTTTAATGCTGTTCCCACCCCTCATTTTTTGACACTGCTTTGGGACGTCCCACTTTGTCAAGATTACTGCTGTAATGAATGAAAGAGAAAATAGGATTGTAAAATCCACAGCACCCACCCCTCCTTTTTTTATGTTTGTACTACTTTTTGAGGAACTAAGCTGTGAGATGCAGGGAAGAGGGGTTGTACCCAGTTTCTGCCTAGTCACTCCTGAATGAAGGCGAATACCCACTTTGTCAAGATTACTGCTGTGTCCGTCCATTTACGGTGAGTACAAAAATCCTATTTACTCTTTCGTCCATGGACCGACACAGCCTCTCTATTGACAAAGTGGGTATTATCCGTTAATTAGGAGTGACTAGGCAGAAAACTTGTAAAAAGTGTTGCATCACACCCTCTACAGTACCGCCCAGGGGGCGGACCCTCTGGGTATATCACCTCTGTCTGCATCTCGCAGATCATTTTTTTTCTGTCTAGCAAGGAGTAGGACATGGCTCCCTTCGGGCCCATTGGTCCGGGGGAAAAATATATATTTTTTTGCTACATTTTTTTGTTTCCTGCAATCTTCGATCAACTGCCGACTGGGTGACAGCCTGGATCCTCGATCCTTGTAGTCTCCCCAATTCGGCCATCGAGCGTGTACCGACCCTAGCTATGCGCTGGGTTTTCCACGACATGCCTGTTGCTCCACGGGTGGCCGGTGAGCCTACGCTCCAGGGCCTGCATCGGACCGCTCGGCTTTAGCTGACCTCACGGCTGAGTCTCAGCAGCCTGGCCGGTGAGCTTAAGCTCCAAGGCTTGCATCGGACCGCTCAGCTTCGGCTGACCTTACGGCCGAGTCGCAGCAGCCTGTCCGATGAGCGTCACGCTCCAGGGCATACATATGATCGTCCCTTTTGGGTCCAATCACAGCATGCCTGGCCAACAGTCACCTTCCGTGCGCGGACGATGATCTGTTTGGAATGTCTTCCAGCATAATACATGCAGGATAGGTAAGTAAACTCCCCTGCCTCGGCTGGGTGATTTAACTGGACATTCCTGGAGAGATCAAGTAAGTGGTTGTGGCCCCTTTCGTCCCTCTCTCCCTGCCTTTCCCTCCTCCCTGGGCTTCTAGCTAAAGGTTGCTGGGTGCTGGGGGTCACCTAGGGGGTTCCACTGGAGCGGGTCTGGCTGTAACTAACATTTAAAAGAAATGTAATTTCTGCTTACCTGTATGTGCTTCCTCCTCCATGCTGTCGGCGGCCATTTTGGTGTGGTCCATGCCGGGTTCTGCCTCTAGTGACTGCCGGCTGCCATTTTCTTGTAGTCCACACTTACTGGCCCCGTCAACTGAACGGCGGCCATGTTTGTCCACCCTGTATGTATATATTGCCGTTCGGCGGCCATCTTTTTGTGGGCTACGGTTGCTTGGCCTCTATCTTCGGCTCGGTGGCCATTTTCTTAGAGCCCACATTATCTTCCATACAGACGGTTTTGGCGGCCATTTTGCGAGTCTCTGGCCTCTAGGGTAGGGTGACCAGATGTCCCCGGTTTCAGGGGACAGTCCCCGGATTGAGGCCACTGTCCCCGGACGAAGTCTGTCCCCGGTTTTGTCCCCGGATTTGATTTCAAAAGGAGCTGGGGCAATTTTCAAAGACAGTCAGTGCAGAATAAAAAGAAAAAATCTGAATTACACCCCCCCTGCTCCTACTAGCTTAGGGGGGTGTATTTTTTCCATTATCTGTGTCACTTTTTGATGATCATGTGCTGGTCGAATATTTTTTCAGTTTCGGACGCATGCCCATTCAGCTCCACTCGCATGTTCTTTTGCCTTGGCTCAAATCCCAGCCAGCCGCCTGCATGCTTATCTCCTTGCCTTCCCCGGCGGAGTGATTTTCCTCCGGTCTTCACCCAGTAGTAGCCGGGGCCCGGAGAGTGAGACTTGAGAGGCTGTCATGCGGGCGGCAGTGGCGACGAGCAGAGAGGCAGCTGAGCTCAGCTGACGGTGTCCAGCAACAGGAACAGAGGGGAAGAGGAACCGATGGTGGGGCTGCCAGTGCCTTCAAGGCTTCAACACAGGTGTGCTTTGAGGGTTTCTGTGAATAGACTACATTGCACTTTGTCTGTCTCCCTGGCATATTGGATGGTATCATAACTCACAGGCAGCAGGCACTTATTGGTCACAAGTTAACAAAATCAGCATCAAAATCAGTGTGACACACTGTGAACGAGCCAGCCAGAGTCATGATAGAGTGCCTGCTGCCTGTGAGTTATCATAATGCTGATTATCTTAACCAGTTGCCGACTGCCCCATAGCAGATTTGCTGCTACAGGGTGGTCGCGCTGCGCAGGATCACGTATATACGTGATCCTGCATTTCTGGGTATTGGAGCCAATCAGCGGGTCCGGCAAACTCGAGGAGCACCGGTACCCACTGATTGTTACGTACACAGGCAGAACGGTGGTCTGCCTATGTAAACAAGGCAGTTTGCCGTTCTGTCAGTATGGAAGACATTGATCCTGTGTTCCTGCAAAGCAGATACAGGGATCTATGCCTTACCTTAGTAAAAGCACCTCCCCCACAGTAAGAAAACACTTGATAGGCACACATTTAACCCTTTGATTGCCCTAGATGTTATCCCCTTCCCAGCCAGTGTCTTTGTACAGTGACAGTACATATTTTTAGCACTGATCACTGAATTAGTGTCACTGGTTCCCACAAAGTGTCAAAAGTGTCACTTAGTGTCCGATTTGTCCATCACAATATCGCAGTCCCGCTATGCGTCTCTGATTGCTGCCATTACTAGTAAAAAAAAAATATGTCCCCGGATTTCATTTGAAAAATCTGGTCACCTTACTCTAGGGTGCATTACACTGGTGCGAAAATTCACACAGGAAGTGCTGATAAAAGAAGCAGACTGACACAGCAGCAGTGGGACAGCATCACAGGCGCAGCACACGGCAGCATAGCAGTACAGGGCCAGGGTGGTGAGTCCTCTGGGTAACCCAGCATCTCTGCAGCACAGGAGGGTGGCCTATTGATATCTTGCCTGGAGCCCTGTGGGTGTCAGCGTGTGGTCAGCATGGCATCTGAGCCAGATGTCTTCTCCCCTGAAACACCAGATTTAGCAGCTGGTGCCCCTGAGGTGTCTATGAACGCTATGTCGGCAATCCTAGAGGCGTTTGCTGCCAGGATGGAAGCAGCACACGGGAATACAGGGGGTAGTAAACGCCCCCGTCCCCTGCAATCTTCCGGGGATAATTCTGATGCAGGTCCAGCTACGGCTCATGGCCCAGATTCGGACGCATCAGAGACTGCAGACCGTGACCGATCGGACAGTGAGGGTGACTCCAAGTCCGTACGCGAGACGGCTTTGGTATCTGACCTTATTACTGCAGTGCGGGATACGCTAAAGTTGGAAAATACTGCAGAAGCAGCAGAAACTCCCGTCCCCTTTGGGTTTCGTAACCCTGCCCGCACTGCTAAGGTGTTCCCTTGTGTCTTTTGATAAACTCTTATACAAGGAATGGGAGAACCCACTGAGGGTCATTACAGCCCCAAAGAGGTTTGCGGTACGGTACCCCTTTGAGGAGAGTTTTCTGAAGAAATGGACCTCTCCCTCTATAGTGGACCCTCCGGTGTCAAGACTTAATAGAGCCACCACTATTCCAGTAGAAGGGGCTCCTGTTTTCAAGGACCCTGTGGATAAGAAGGCTGAAGCACTCGCTCGCTACCTATACTCAGTGGTAGGCTCGGCAGTACGCCCGGCATTGGCGGGGGCCCTAGTGTCTCAGATACTTACTGAATGGGCAAAATTGGTACTCCAGGGGTTAAAAGAGCGAGATGCTCCTCCTAATGAGAACTTTTGGCCGACCAGTTGGTCCAGGGCCTTAAGTTTGTCTGCAAGTTAGACATGGATACTATTCCCCTGCTGTCAAAAGCTTTGGTTTATGCAGTAGCAATACGCCGCCTGATCTGGCTAAAGGGCGGGTCTGCGGACCAGACTTCCAAGAAAGCCCTGTTGGATCTGCCTTTTAAGGGCGACAGACTTTTTGGGGCTTCTCTGGATGACATCAAGGATGCCACAGGAGGTAAAAGCACTTTGCTTCCCCAAACTAGCAAGGGTAAGGGGCCACGCCAAGGGCAAGGGCCCTCCTTTACTGCACGCAAGCAGTTTGTTCGTCCCCCCCAGGGCGACAGGGAAAAGACCCCAGGCCGATAGAGCGCCTGCCCAAGGACAAAAGCGTCCTTGGTCCCGCAGACCCAACAAGCCTGCGGACAAATCTGCGTCCGCATGAAGGTCCGCCCCCACCCAGCTCTCGGGTGGGGGGACGTCTTCACAAATTTGCGACTCAGTGGACAGCTCTAGTCTCCGACAGGTGGGTTTGCAAAGTAATCTCCTCAGGCTACAAGATAGAATTTCTCTCTTGTCCACCGGACAGATTCATCACCTCCAATCTCCAGCTACTACCGACCCGTCGGGAGGCCCTGTATGGGGCGGTCCAGGGTCTACTGGAACGCGGGGTAGTTATTCCAGTTCCAGAACAGGAACGGGGTCAGGGTTTTTACTCAAATCTGTTCATTGTGCCAAAGGAGGAGGGGGTTCGTCCAATCTTGGATCTCAGAGCCCTCAATTGCTTTGTGAAAGTACAAAGATTTCGGATGGAGTCGGTTCGATCTGTAGTCACGGCTCTCCATCCGGGGGACTTTCTGGCCTCCTTGGACATCAAGGATGCATACCTGCATGTCCCCATATACTCCAGACACCAGAGGTTTCTGCGATTTGCTATCGCGAAGAACCACTACCAGTTTGTGGCCCTCCCGTTTGGCCTTGCCTCAGCACCCAGGACGTTCACCAAGGTGCTCGCTCCGATTTTGGCACTTCTTAGACAGCGGGGTATCGCTATCATGGGCTACTTGGACGACCTTCTACTGAAGGCCCCTTCAAGCTCAGAATTAGAGGTAAGCGTGTCTATTACCTGTCAGACTCTTCGAGACTGTGGTTGGATACTAAACACGCAAAGGTCAGTATGGTGCCCACTCAATGCCTAGTGTACCTGGGGTTGATTCTGGATTCCTCAGAGGCAAAGGTATTCCTCCCTGTGGAGAAGTTGCAGACCCTCCGGGCTGCAGTACGGCAGCTGACTTCCAGGAATTGGTCATAACTCCGTTTTTGCATGCGAGTGTTGGGCCTCATGGTAGCCTCCTTTTGAGGCGGTCCCATATGCTCAATACCACACTCGAGTGTTACAGAAGGAAGTTCTGTCCAGACAGATGGAACAGATGCCCTTCATCTCTGGATTATCAAATCCGAGTGAGCCACCTAGTCAGGAGATCCCTGGTATGGTGGCTGACAGCACCGGCTCTAATGGCCGGGAAGTCATTTCTTCTGGTTTACTGGATAGTGATCACGACGGACGCCAGCCTTACAGGTTGGGGGGGAGTCTGGGGTGTTCAGTCGGCGCAAGGTTGCTGGACCCCAGAGGAAGCCCTCCTGCCGATCAATGTCCTGGAAATCCGGGCGATCAGGCTGTGCCTCTTCAAATGGTCTCAGAGGCTGCAAGGGCATCCAGTCAGGATCCAGTCAGACAACGCCACAGCAGTGGCATATGTCAATCATCAAGGAGGAGCAAGAAGCTCAGCTGCAGCATCGGAGGTCGCTCGCATCCTGAAGTGGGCAGAGAGGAGCATACTGGCACTGTCGGCCGTGTACATTCCGGGTGTGGAAAACTGGCAGGCGGACTACCTGAGCCGCCAGATGCTGGACCAGGGAGAATGGTCCTTACACCCGGAGGTGTTCCAACTCCTCTGCCAAAGATGGGGCACACCAGACGTAGATCTTCTGGCTTCCCGACTCAATCGGAAGGTATTGAGGTTTGTGGCCCAGTCAAGAGACCCATGGGCAGACGCAACGGACGCGTTGGTGGCATTGTGGGGTCGGTATCGGCTAATCTATGCCTTCCCTCCCTTAAGGCTTCTTCCTCTTCTGCTCCGCAGCGTGGAGGCAGAGGGAATTCCAATGATCCTAATCACTCCAGATTGGCCTCAGCGTCCTTGGTACGCCGATCTAGTATGTATGGTAGCAGACGTCCCCTGGCGCCTACCACTACGGAAGGACCTGCTATCCTATCGCAATGTCCCATACTCCATCCTGCTTTACAGTCATTGGCTTTAACGGCATGGCTGTTGAGAACCAGGTACTGAGAGACCGGGGCCTGTCAGATTCAGTTATCTCTACGATGAGAAGTGCTCGAAAACCGTCCTCTAGGAAGGTTTATCACCGCACTTGGAAGGCCTACATGTCCATGTGTGAGGCAATGAAATGGCATCCGCGTACCTATTTGGTTTCCAGAATCCTGCTGTTTTTACAGCATGGGGTGGACCAAAGGCTTGCCCGAAGTACGATTAAGGGACAGATATCTGCCCTGGCTGTCTTTTTTTTTTCAGCGACCCCTGGCGGCTCACTCTCTCGTGAGTACTTTTGTGCTGGGGGTTCGACATGTGGCCCCTCCGGTCCGTCCCCCGCTACCTCCGTGGGACTTGAACCTGGTCCTCTCGGTGCTTCAGAAGGCACCGTTTGAGAATATTAGAGCTATTCTCCTGTTGACACTTTCTCAGAAAGTGGTCTTTTTGGTGGCTGTTGCGGCAGACGAGTCTCTGAGCTGGCAGCCTTGTCCTGCAAGGCTCCCTATTTGGTTTTCCACAAGGATAAGGTGGTGCTGTGGCCGCAGCCTTCCTTTCTTCCGAAGGTCGTTTCGGCTTTTCATCTCAACGAAGACATTGTACTTCCATCCTTGTGTCCTCACCCGTCGAATCCTAAGGAGTCGGCGTTGCATTCCTTGGACGTTGTCCGAGCTTTGAGAGTATGCCTATCTGCTACTTCCCTGTTCCGGAAGTCAGACTCACTGTTTGTTTCGGTGGCTGGGCCCAAGAAGGGCCAATCAGTCTCTTCGGCCACCATCTCTAGGTGGATCCGACAGACAGTAATCCAGGCTTACGCCTTAAAGGGCCAAGCGCCCCCCTTTCCGGTCACGGCGCATTCAACCAGGCCAATAGGTGCCTCTTGGGCTTTCCGACATCAAGCGTCTGTTTCCCAATTATGTAAAGCGGCGACTTGGTCGTCCACTCACACTTTCACAAAATTCTACAAAGTTGATGTAGGTGCATCTTCGGATGCCTCTTTCGGCCGCAAGGTTTTGCAAGCGGCTGTTTAGAGTTGCAACTCCTCCGTTGGAGGAGTGCTGTTTTGTGTTTGGGGTGAAGTTTATTTTTATGCTGTTACCACCCCTCGTTTTTTCTCTGACACTGCTTTGGGAAGTCCCACTTTGTCAATAGAGAGGCTGTGTCGGTCCATGGACGAAAGAGTAAATAGGATTTTTTACTCACCGTAAAATCCTTTTCTCTGAGTCCATGGACCGACACAGCACCCACCCCTCCTTTTTAAGTTTGTACTGCTTTTTGACGAACTGATCTGCGAGATGCAGACTGAGGTGATATACCCAGAGGGTCCGCCCCCTGGGCGGTACTGTAGAGGGTGTGATGCAACACTTTTTACAAGTTTTCTGCCTAGTCAGTCCTAATTAACGGATAATACCCACTTTGTCAATAGAGAGGCTGTGTCGGTCCATGGACTCAGAGAAAAGGATTTTACGGTGAGTAAAAAATCCTATTTTTTTTTTCTCTCCTGTTCATGTGCCAAGTTGCAGAGGACTCCCTGGCTGGTAGTCTTCAGTTGCCTCTGAGGAGGTCAGGCGACTTGGGGGCCCCCCCCCAGGGTCCTTTTCAGCCTGAGGTTTCGCTCCCCATTGGGGGAGTAAGCAACCACCCCCAGCCGACAAAGGTATCTTGGACTCCCCCTCCAGCACTGTGGTGTCTGCGGGACACCATCTGATCTCCACACTCCTTTCCCCTGCCTGGGTGGTCAGTAGCAAGATGGCATCGAGTGAGCCTGGGTCACAGAGAGCTTCACCTCCGGTGGGCCGGCGAGGCATTTCGGGTGACACAATTCCACCCGGCGCCATCTTTTTGGTGAGTGCCTGGATGCTGAAGGGAACAACAAAACCGGAGCACAGCGATGTCGCTTCCGACAGATCGACACTCGGGAACCTGGACACAGAACTCCTCCAGGAAGAAAGGGAGATGTGCAAATCACAGGAAGAGGTATGTGTCCACCCATACCTCTATCAGGGCGGGGCAGGGGAGCTGCATCACCCTGCCCTTCAG
The DNA here is from genome assembly GCA_029206835.1 of Rana muscosa. NCBI lineage: Eukaryota > Metazoa > Chordata > Amphibia > Anura > Ranidae > Rana > Rana muscosa. The sequence continues at coordinate 1,129,919,745 of CM055122.1, forward strand.
ATCCTGCAAGCCAGGACAGCTCCAAGGCAAGCAAAAGCATGCACCGGTCACCTCTGTACTTACCAACCACTATTCGCCCTAGGCTACTAGTAGTATGCAGCAAGCTATCTGCACCCCTCTCTCACTGGAGGCAGGGGCAGGAAAAGCTTTCAAGGCACATGTGTTGGATGTTTTACTTGAAGTTTACCATGTCAGTTGCTGCACCATCCTGCCCTGCAGAGCCTGCGAACCAGGAGTGCTCCAAGGTAAGCCAGAGCATGCTGAGGCCACCTCTGTTCTTACCTAACCACTATGCACATAATTCTAATTGGTGTTAGCAACAATTTTTTTCTTTTTAATCATACTTAAAAGGCTAAGACCAGCGGATTGCATTCCCTCCCTTAGCAGGTGCTTCTTGTGAGGGCAAAATGGCAGCCAGCTGGGCCAAAAATCTTTGCAAAAAGTGCATAAGCAAACCTGTGGCAAAAAAATCCGTGGGAGGCTTAAACGGATTAGTCTCCTCTGTAAAAGATGTCTGCCACCTTCTTCTCCCTTCAGTCTGGGTCTCAATCAGGTTTCTGTGCTTGATTTTGGGTGGATCCTGCAACGTAAAATTGACTGGCTCTTGGACTAGTCTCCTATGCAAGGGCTGCGTAGACAAACCTGTGCTTAATGACTGCTATTTATTGTAGGAAGGTTGTGTAGTTCTGACTACTCTGGCTACATTTTCAGGCTCAGTATGTCAGCAGCTTTAATTTACTACCAGGCCAAGACCTTGGGAATTGAGAGACTTTGCTTCTCACCTAAGTTAGACAATCGTGTTACTTCCGGGGACTCTGAGTGACTCTTTCCAACTAAACAATTGGCTATGGTCAGGGAGGAGTGGAAGCTGTACCTAGGTATGGATTACCAGTATCCACTATACACACCAGTTGGTGTGCTCAACCTTGCACTTCTTTTACCTGAAGCCCCCAGTACTTCCACTGGATAGATGTATAAAGCCAAGCAAGTTATACCTAGGTGCTGGATTCTACTACCTGCTTGATGGCATAACCATTGATTGCGTATGAATTAAAGACCAGTGGGTATCTCTTAGATAAATACACCATGACTGACCTCAGAGTTCTGTAGTATGCTTGTATTTTATCTCTATCATGAACATACAAATAAAATGGATAAATTGGGGGCAGGATCTCTGGTGGCTGTAGTTCAACTAGATCTCCTTTGTTAGTGAATTTTACATGTAAACGTTAATTTGCAATCTGTGACACTGTGCATTTTATAAACGATTGCTCTATGTGATGGTTCTAATAGCCTTCTCTTGGAAACAGGCTCTGTTCCAGAGGTTTTGGTGTGATGGCATACAGAACACTTTATCCTTGTGTTTTATATAATGACATGGGGGTTCAGTTCCTTCTACTGCATCCCTTTGAATATATGGCAATTGCACGTGGAGGGCCCAGGAGGCCTGGTGGCTGATGCTTCTCTGACGGTTCTGCAGTATGGTATGTCTCAATATGTTGTTTTGTCTATATTTATGATATTGTTTGGACGTGAACATGCACATGAAGTAGACTGATAGGTACTGGACACCCGATCGTGGATGTTCAACTAAGTTCTCTATCGCAGATCAAGGCTTTTGTCTGTGACTGTTTTATGTGATACTTCTAACAATCTACTTGGTGCATGGGCCTCAGCTGGAAGTGGCCCCATGATTTTGGGAGGGCTTTATTTTATATGCCTACTGTTTTAACTCGGACTATATGCGTTTGGCAATATGGCTGTCTTTTTACAGAGACGACGTGTGTGTACGCATGGTTTGCGGATCAGACCTCTGGGCAGGAGCCTGACCGGGGTACTTTTTTATATATGAAGTTCCCAACAGTTACTCTATATGTTGGTGCTATTTCTTAATACCTTTTTGTAGGTAATAGGCTTTGTTGCAGAAGGTTCCACCTGATTGAGCACTAGTCATTTCTCTATACATGTATCACTTTGATTATACTCCAGTTGTATATGTATCTTTCCTTGTATATGGATTGCCCATCCAGCAGACCATCAAATCCTGCATTTTGAGGCAATACCAGACACGTTCCCTGGGCCTGACACTGGTAGCTTTAGAGGGCATGATTCCAGTCCTCTAGCGTCAAGGAAATATGGTATATCTTCTCAAAGTATATGTTGTATTTATGCAGACATCCCTACATTAGAGATGGTCTTCTTGTTCTGGCACTATACTAGAGGGCCTACCAACACGAAGGACTTGGGACTACAATATTATATTGTAATATCTATGTCCTATTCAATCGTATATCCCGGGCCAGGGCTGCAGAGGCAGCTAGGTTATTCACATAATACTCGGCAGCACATTTTATGTGCAGAGTTTATAGGCAGTGTTTCAGCCTATCATTTGCCATCACTCTGACCTTCTACCTGGCTTGGGCTGTTATGGCACTATATTCAAATATAGTCAATATGTATCTATGTATATTGCCCCTGAGCAGAAGTGAATCATGAAGTAGAACTAATCCTATCGATTTTTAAGTTTCTAAAAAGTTACATTCCTGGAATGCCTTGATTGTTAACTCACATTTGCTTGCTGCATCAACCAAACTGTTAAGCCATCAAATGGCTGGTGCCATGACTGATTGCATGTGCAGGACCATGGCTGTTGGCCGATCGGTCTACAAACTCGGCAGTGCCTAAAAATGCATAAAATGAAGAGCAACTGGTCATGCGCAGAGGATGAGACTGTGGGTTACTGGATTTTTACATAGCTATACCTGCAAAAGGGGCCAGCCTGAAGTGATATAGCAGGACTTAGTTTTCTAACTAAAGTTCTACTTCAACAGAACGTGATGTAACAGTCAACATGAATGGTTTATCCTGTTGCGGCTTCAGACTGTCTCCTTAAGCAGGGATCTACTTAACTCTACTCATACCAGTATCCCAACTAGCACCAGAGTCCTTGGGGGGGGGGGGGGGGACACAGACTTAATACACAGGAAGAACACTTGACAATTGCATTTAGAGGGAACAGTTATATTGCGTATACAAGAATGTACTGTATGATTGTCCTCACATATTGCTCATATTCGTAGTAACTGATTGGCAGTCTAGCAATTCCTGTGTATTTCTTGCTTTTGTGATCAAAGTGCAGACCTGGTCACCCCTTTCCACACTGATAGTTAAGGGCACTGTTTGTTGGCCCATGCTTTAAGTAGCCATTTGGACACATCGGGAGTTGTAGGGGAAATTGTGGTCTAGGGTTTCTACTGTCTCCCAGTGTGTGGAGCATTATTCCCATGGCCCACAGATGAATTGATTTCAGTACAATTCCTAAAACTGATTTAATTTAGGAGTTCCCTGCTGCTCTTCATAGTTCTATGTAGAACCCCTCAGTGGAATCAGAGATAATTCCAGATCTTTGACATCCGTATGGGCAGAGGAAGGGGTTTGCCTCCAATAGCTCCACAAAGCTGGCAGTTAAATCAGACTAGCATCTCTTACATCTACCAATCTCAACCAGGTACCACCCAAGGGAATTGCAGCCCATTCTTCCAGGGCTTGGTCATCTTTTTATGTGGAGAAAGCAGGAGCTACGCCAGACCAGATCTGCCAGGTGGCAACCTGGTCGAGTTTTAGTACCCTTACAAAACATTACAGGATAGATTTCCTGTGCAGCCAAGGCCAATTTTTCAGTAGGAAGGTCCTTCAGGCTGTAGACCAAACCCCCCCCCCCTCCAGTAATATTCCTTGCTAAATCCTCTCGGATGCTGTCCTGGAAGACGACTTGAGAAAACCGAGTTGGGTATCTATTATCTCCTTTTTCTAGGACGTTATCCAGGGCAGCACTCATACCCGTCCCCATTTTATTTTCTAGGTTGAAGTTTTATGGATGGATGGTGTCGATTTGCCTGTTCCTTCGGCACTTGTATATTACTGAGGTATGTGACGGCTTTTTAAAATGGTGGATGATGTGTTTCCTGTTTTAGGTGGGAGGAGCTCTATCTCTCAGATGCTGCCCTGGAAGACTTCCTAGAAAAGGAGTTATCAGGTACCTAACTGTTTTTTTTTTTTATTATTATTGTAGCCTAACTGCAGATGGATATAGCTATCTCTAATTTGTGCTCATAAGTTTTCATACTACTTGACCATTTTTCAGAGAATATGAATAACAGCCAAAAACTTTTCTTTCTATCAATCAACTGTTTACTCTTTTTAAATCATAATGGCAACAGAAACTACCCAAATGACCCTGATGAAAAGCTTACATACCCCAGTACTTAATACCATGTGTTTCCCCCTTTAACATCAATGACAGCTTGAGGTCTTTTGTGGTATTTGTGGATGAGGCGCTTTATCTTCTCAGATGGTAAAGCTGCCCATTCCTCTTGTCAAAAAGCCTCAAGTTCCTGTAAATTCTTGGGCTGTCTTGCATGAACTGCACGTTTGAAATCTCCCCAGGTGGCTCAATGATATTGAGGTCAGGAGACTGAGATGGCCACTCCAGAACCTTCTCTTTATTCTGCTGTAGCCAATGACAGGTCGTCTTGGCCTTGTGTTTTGGATCATTGTCATGTTGGAATGTCCAAGTTCGTCCCATGCGCAGCTTCCTGGCCGATGAATGCAAATGTTCCTCAAGTATTTTTTGATAACATACTGCATTCATCTTGCCATCAATTTTGACCAAATTACCTGTGCCTTTTGTAGCTCACATCCCCAAAACATCAGCGATCCACCTCCGTGTTTCACAGTAGGAATGGTGTACCTTTTCATCATAAGCCTTGACTCCTCTCCAAATGAAGCGTTTATGGTTGTGGCCAAATAGCAAAATTTTGGTCTCATTACTCCAAATGACTTTGTGTCCGAAGGTTTGAGGCTTGTCTCTGTGCTTTTTGGCGTATTATGAGCGGGATACTTTGTGGAATTTGTGTAGAAATGGCTTTCTTCTGGCCACTCTGCAATGCAGCCCATCTGTTTCAAGATGCACAATAAGGCGGCACTTGAAGAAAGCCACAACACGTTTTCAGAGAGTCTTGTATTTCACCTGAAGTTATTTGTGGGTTTTTCTTTGCATCCAGAACAATTTTCTTGTCAGTTGTGGCTGAAATTTTAGTTGGTCTACCTGACCGTGGTTTGGTTTCAAGAGAACCCCTCATTTTCCACTTCTTCATTAGAAATTGAACACTGCTGATTTGCACTCTCAATTCCTTGGATATCTTTTTATAGCCCTTTCCTGTTTTACACAGTTCAACTACCTTTTCCCCGCAGATCCTTTGACAATTCTTTTGCTTTCCCTATGACTCCGAAACGTCAGTCCAGCACTGGATGAAAGATGCAAGGGTCTGTCAGGAGTCCGGAAACTCATTGACCTTTTATCCACACACACTAATTACAAGCAAACTTGTGTGCATGTTATCAGGCAAAAAAAAAACAGGGTATGTAAACTTTTGATCAGGGACATTTGGGTAGTTTCTGTTATGATTTTAAAAAGCGTAAGCACCGTTGATAGTGTTTGGCTGAAGCCATTTATTAACGCTTTTGGCTGCGACACGTGTGTGTGTGTGTGTGTGTGTGTGTGTTTTTTATTTTAATTAAGCGATAATAGGCCTGAATTGACCAGTGGTAATAGCAGCCACAACAGGTCTAAAGGCTATAGGAAAATTTATTCTTAGAAAATGAAAAATCTAAAGGCCCCAATGTCAAGCAAATTGGTCAATGGCACAACAGTTGGGAGAGAACCATAGCATGCCCAAGGGCAGAGACTGACTGCTGCAGATGGAGCTAGGGGAATCTTGCAGCCAGTGGTAAATGCAGGGAGAAGCAAAAATTAAGTGCAGAATAATTTTTTTGGAGGGGGAGGTGGTATATTTTTATTTTCGTTTGTTGGTGGCTTTTATGTTTTGTATTAATTTAGGGCAACAGCTCACGCCTGTTGCTGATTTACTCCCCTATTGCCTTTGTTACAATTCAATTTAAACAATCCCCCCCCCCCCCTATTAAAAATAAAAGTCAGACAGATGATCTGCACATGGAGATAGTGAGTGTTCTTGAAGTGCTAGTTTAAGACAGCCACCACACACAGGAGTTAGGTGGCTGATAAAGCCTTGCTCCTCCTCCCCTTGGATGCAAAGCAGCCTGTACTCTGCAAGTGCTGTTAATGCACCCATTTCCTTTTCCTCTTATGCCAATTTAGTCATAGCCCCACAGACTGGCTATGAGGAAATGGCAGTATTTGATCACACAATTGCGGTCTTGTTGCAGGAAGATGGTCTTGGCCATTTGCACGCTTTTTTTCTTTTAGATATTAAAGATGAGTTCTATCCCCTCTATAGTAATGGGGCTAAAGGGTTCATCTTTGCAGCAGTCAGGGTAAATCAGACAGGGAGCAGAAAGAGGCCATGATGTTTCAGCAGGTGGAGATTACTGTGAAGTAAGCTCCAGAGATGGGCAGGAGAGCAACGAAGTGGCAGACTGCCTGTGGGTGTCTCTGATTGGAGAGGAGGGAACAGTGCTGAAGGAGAAGCAGAACAAAGCAAGAGAGGATTTTTGTGCAGAGGCAGATTGCAGAAGACTGGAAGGGTGTAACCATCCTATTCCATCTGGTTGCACTAGTACTGCCCCACCAAGTAAAGGTCTCTGCTATCTCCAGTACTGGCCTATAGCGCTCTCTAGTGTGGGGCCTTTTTTATTTTTTTGTATGTGTTGCTAGAGCGAAAGAAAAAAAAAATCTCCAAATGACCCTCATGCCAAGCATCTTAATGCCAGCTTGGTAAAACTAATGGCTTTGCAGCTGCTCCCATTCCAGCTTGTGGAATCGGCTTCTTTTCACTAATGTATGTAATACAGAAGTTGCAGATACCCAGCCCCATTAATTTGCCCAGAAAAGCATCCCTGCCCTCCAGCAGCATGTGAAACAGTGTGTCCCAGGACTACTCAGTCAGTGGCAAAGAACACGTGATTACAGACATCTTTTTCAGTAATCCTGCTGGGGCACTACATATTAGAGCTGCACGGTTAATCGTTAAAGAATCAAAATCGTGATTCTACCCCCCCTCCCAATCTTAAAACTGCATTTCCCCGATTCTATGTCACAAGTGAAGAGTTCTCTGATCACTTCTGACAGCTGACAATAAAAATCAGGCAGCCTGACAAGTTTATCACAAAAAATGGAGATAAAGAGATTCATTGTAACATTTAGTTCTTTGATGAAAGGAATGAACTTGGTCTGTAAATGAGATCAGCTTAACTACTTGAAGACTAAAACTTTTTCTGACAATTGTTACTTACAAGTTAATATCAGTGTTTTTTGCTAGAAAATTACTTAAAACCCCCAAACATTATATATAACATTTTTTTTTTTTAGTAGAGACCCTAGAGAAGAAAATGGTGGTTGTTGCAATATTTTATGTCGCACTGTGTTTGCGCAGCGGTCTTTCAAACACAATTCTTTTTGGAAAAATACACTTAATGGTTTATTTTTATTTTTTTAATTAATTTAAGTTAGCCCAATTTTTTTTGTATAATGTGAATGATGTTACGCCGCAAGAATCGTGAGAAAATCATGATCTTTACTCTAAGAAAAAAAAATCGTGAACCTCATTTTAGCCAGAATTGTGCAGCTCTACTACATATCCTCCTTGGCACACAGAGTTGGTCTTCGAGGCTGAGGAGTGTGCAGAACTGGGCATACTGCTTTTGCTGGTGGTACCACCATGTCTTTTGTCTGATGGTGATGGCACAGTCACCCAATACCCCTTCTCCTTAAACGCTGTGTTGTAGCATATATGCATGGAGTACAGATGCCACACTAGGGCATAGCTCCAAGACATGGCTGACCTCATGCCATCTTCAGCTACACCTGCTGGCCACCCTTCACCTGCGAATGTCACATGATTGCCTGCTACATGTCTTTGTCCAGGTGGTGCAGAAGTGTATCATGAAATACCCTGGCTTGTACATTATTTTACAAACTTACTTTTTTTTTCCCCATTCTCCTAGTAAGACTGTCCCTGCCCTGGTCAAGTAAACACAGCCTGAGACAGAAAGGCTTTAACTAAAACGCTTACAAGGCCTGCTGGGTGTCAAGGATGTACCACTGACTAGAGGTGGCCCAATTTATTAGCCTTTCCCGCTATGCATGTGTCATGTTTGAGTGGGCTTTCAGTGCAGGGAGGGAGATTTTTGAATGCAAAGCCAACTCCTAATAAAACAGACTGGAATCGCATAGGATTACTGGATGCGGATTGCAGATGTCACAAAATCAATACATATATTTTATTTAAGAAATAACCAAAAAAGTTGAGAATATTGGGAGTAGACAGATGGTTGCTGTGTACCTGGGGTGGGATTGTGCACTGTTTTCACTTCAAGCTAATAGTTATAAACTGAAAACAATCAAGACTCCAATCATCTGGCTGTACGTCACTGTCACGTGTGCTCCCAAATGAAACAATAAGATTCTGTGCTAAAGCTCATTGCCTAGGAATAGTCCACTGTTACCATGTAAAGCAGACGACCTATCCACTGGAACACAGTATTTCAAGCACATCGGTTTGTTTATATTTTGTCGCAAAAAATGTGTGATTATTTTTAACCCTAAATTTTAGTGCTCACAACCACAATATAAACATTATTTTTGAAAAAAAGAATAGACAAGTGTTAAGTATATAGTAGGGATGATGTTTGGGATCACTACTGCCATAGGTTTGCAGTGAATCCTGTGTTTTAATTATTTGCAAAGCTGGAAAAATAATGCGGTAATTCAACATAGTAATCAAAATGCACTCCTTGGAGTATGGGAAAAATGGGTACAACCAACCTGTTGGAAAATAAATTCTCAATTAGCTATGCCAGCTATTTAGTCAATCAGTGTGTTCTGATGGTTGGGAAGTCACCCCGCTGTCAGAATACAATAAGGCAGCAGGAGGATTCCCCATCCATATGTAGTGTGTGGATGGAGTAATCGAGTACGAAAAAAAATGACTCGAGACAAAAAAGGGGACTTCTGGATAAGCCAACTTCCTCACTATGAAAGGGTGAGGTCACTTCAACCATGTTGACAATGTGCTATAGCTGTGACGACATAGGAAGTGCTGCTGATAAATTACATAGGGAAAGATTACTGAAGGGGCTTGGAGGCCCTGCCAGGTCTGGTAAAGTAGATTCAAACCCTAAAGGGTCACACACGCTGTTTAAATATCGGGCGGTATTGTCCAGTTCCATAGAAACCGGCCAACATTTGGTCTGTGTGTATGGCAGCCATTCCAACAGAAGCCATCCGAACGTCCGGCTTCTATCGAAGGGGGTATGACCGAAAAAAGGTCAGTGCTCTCAGTCAATGGTGTTTTCTGGTGGAGGGGCAGTCCCCCTGTCGAACACAATGGCTCAGCGGGGGAGGTTGCTTTACTAACTTTTCGAATAGTTGGTACAGGATCTCTTCCCAAGCTCTCCAGTTTCAAACGCTGGATTGAAGGGAAAAAAAACAATACTGTAGTGTTTACTAGGCTTTACTGTCGAAGCTGTGTACGAATGGGTAAATTATCGTTTTGATTGCAGTTATTTTTGTTGGATTTTCTCATGTACTGGCCATACAGATCATGTTGATGGTAAAATGCTGCATTTCCTTGAACTTGGGTGTGGGGAGAGAAATGTTTTTTTACCTGTTTTCTTCCTTAAATTCTAATGTTGCCGATGTCCTGCAGCCTCTTTACAGTTCCCTGTTCACATCGTTTTTTTTCACAAAGCATATTTCCCAAATGCTGGCAACAAGTCGTTGCAAAAAACAAAACAAAATGTTTTGAAGTCAAGTTGCAAATAGCCCCCTTTCACATCTTCTGCTCATTTCCCTACACCTAACTATACAGAATCCTATTCTTTCTAATTGGGCCTGTTCACACCTGTATGCTCAGATGCTCTACTCCCTGTGCTTAAAATAAATACATGAGGTGTGTTTTTTTTTTTTTTTTCTCCTTTGCGTATTCGGGCATTTTTGTTCCCATAGACTTCAATGAGAATGCCTGTAAATGCATAATAAGCTAATTATTTTTATGCCCGAGGAACTCTTCTCCACCCAGCCCAGGAAACAAACTCCGGAAGCTTGGTGCGCACACACATAAATGGCTGTAATACGCCTAAAAATGTGTGACTGCAGGCCTATAAGGATTGCACTGTAAAAAATTTAATAAAATTCTGTACAGATATTAAACACATACATACATACATACATACATACTACAGCAATTTTTCTATAGTTTGCCTAAAAACTATAAAACAAGTTATGAATGCAGCCGAAAATTAAACATTAGTTACAATGGAAAGTAATTTTTATTTTATTTTTTACTTTAGGAAGCTTGGAACCGCCGGACAAAAACTAGGAGGCTCTGCTGTTCTTTGCCACATAAAGCATGACCCTATGGATCCAACTAGTTGCTTTACACTGACCTCTGCCAATGTGGGCAAATGCCAAACTGTGCTCTGCAGAAGTGGGAAGCCCCTCAATCTTTCTAAGTGTTACACTGTTGGCTTTGAGGAGGAATTGAAGCGGGTTAAACAGCACAAGGCAATTATTACAGAGGTGAGGGCCTTTTTTACTTTTGGATCCAACTTGTCTTATACCTAAAACTATCCCTGGACTTCATTGTTCAGGTAATATTAAACAATGTTACCTGTTTAGTGTCATACTGAAAAAAGGCCAGACTTGTAAAATTTGTTTTTCATTAATCCTAAGCCTTTTGGGAGAAAATTGGTTTTGCATACGTGAAAGCTACTATTGAGAAAATGCGAAATTTTTGATCAGATGTTAGACCCCTCTTACACTGGAGGCATTTTTCAGGTGCTTCAGCGCTAAAAATAGCGCCTGTAAAGCGCCTGAAAAATTACTCATCTGCAATCCCAGTGTGAAAGCCTGACTGGGGTGCTGCGCTGGCAGGAAGCCAAAAAAAAAAGTCCTGCAAGCAGCTTCTTTGAGGAGCGCTTTTAAGGCCTCATGCCCACGGACGTTTTTACAGCCGCTTTTTTGAGCGTTTTTTACAGCTTAAAAAAGGCCTGTCCATGTTGGTCTATGGCTTCATGCCCACCTAGGCGTTTTTGAGCTGCAAATGGCATAGGCGTTTAAGCTGTAAAAAAAAGACCAGGACGTTCCGTGGCGTCGGTGTTGGAGCTGAAAAAACCGCGAATGTTAAACGCTTAAAACCGCCGCAGCTGCGTTTTTAAACTCCGGCGTTTATCTGCAAAAAGATGATTGGACAGTGTAACCTCTGTAAACACGGGAAATGTCTGTGTGGACATTAGATTTCCCAAGAGTCCTTTGCTAACGCTCAAAAACGGTAATGAAAAATGCAGTAAAATCGCCTTTTTAACGCCGCTTTTTCCAGCTGTCCAACCTAGCTTTACAGCTCGTTTTTAAAAACATCCATGGGCATATGAGGCCTAACCCTTCGGCTGGATCCCAGTACAGTGGAAAAAATAAGAAAAAGGCATCTGGAATGCATCCGGAAACTCAGCGAAAATGCACTGGAACACATCAAAAGCATGTTAAAAACGCGCATGCAGAAACATCTGGAGTGTTTTGTGGTGTGAACCGCCCCTTAACATCTTATTCTTCTTTTTTTTTTTTTTTTTAACAATCTTATTGGGGACGAAAGTATAAACAAAAATATTCTTGCCCAAAATCGGACGTAAACAGATTACACGTTTACATCATTCAGATCCGTCTAAGCAGAAAAGAACAGCCATGTTCAGTTTAGAAAACCTGACCTGAACTGCCACGGATGTAAACTGCGGATTATCCATTTGCCCACCCATAGTCCTACTGTGTGGTTCAGTCTAAATCTGTCTAAAAAAAAAAACTGACCGATCCAAACGGAATGCCTTTGTGAAAGGACCTATGTTCTACATCTAACTGTAGCATTCATTAAAAAGTTTCTACAGCAATGGAGGCATTTTAGCCAATTTCTAGATTCCAATGGTCTCACATTTGAGGAAAACAAGCTGTATACCATATAAAATACACAGAATATTGTAAGGCATGAATGTCAAAATAACGCAGTTATTATTCCCCCTCAATGCCACTTTAAAAGATTGCATGGTGCTGTATGTAGCATTCTGTCATTTTATTTTCTTAGCATGTGGTGTAGCACACAGCTGATATTTGTGTCCTCTAAAATAGGAAGGTTTTGATAAGATGTAAATTAAATGTCAAAGCTGTAGGGATTTTTTGATCAGGGCTAGAATGCAAAGCATTCAACACTTATTGGAATGAGGTGAAGATACTCATCCTGTGTTCATGTCCCGGCATCACAAGCAGCTCTCATTTATCCTATCCTCCTCTTCTTTGTGATGTTGTTTTTCTGCCCCCCCCCCCCCCCATCCTGCTCAAAAAGCAATTGGAGCATAAATAACTGAGCTGCAGCTGGCTGAATAAAGCTGCTTTTTTAAAATGGCATCCAGAACTTTTACTTCAGTGCTAGCTTTTAACCTATACAATGCCTGACAGAGTATAGTGCTTTTCCACAAGATAATAGGGCTGCATGACATAAAGTGTCTTAAGGGGAAACCTGTATTGACCATAATAACCAATCAGATTGTCACGTGATTTTTGCTGTAGCTGGCACAGTTGCAGCTAAGTGTGCGGCTTGCTACAAGAGCAGATTTCTCATAGAGATTGACTGACAACAAGAAGGTTTAACTTCTGCACTACCATACAAAGTGTAAAATGATATAAACCTAAAAGTGACAACTTAGTTGTGCTCATAAATTTACATACCCTGGCAGAAATGATGATTTCTTGGCCATTTTTCAGAGAATATGAATAACAAAAAAAATTATTTCACTCATGGTTAGTGTTTGGCTGAAACCATTTATTATCAATCAACGGTGTTTACTCTTTTTAAATCATAATGGCAACAGACTACCCAAATGACCCTGATCAAAAGTTTACATACCCTGGTGATTTTGGCATAACATGCACACAAGTTGTTAACACAAAGGGGTTTGAATGGCTATTAAAGGCAACAATCCTCACCTGTGATCTGTTTGCTTGTAATTGGTGTGTGTGTATATAAGGCCCGGTTCACACTGCTGTGAATTCTATTGTGAATTTGAGCCATTGCGATTTCTCAAATTCGCAAGTCATTTAAATTACATAGTTTAACATTAGTGCCATTCACATCAATGCGTTGCGAATATAAGCTGCGGGGAAAAAAGGGTCCTGTGTGAGTTTGATCCGTGTGCAATGCGAATAAAGCTCTCTAGACTGGCATTCCCTGAAATCGCGGCCGCAAATCGCGGTAAAATCGCAAGATTTTGAATTTGCAGCAGTGTGAACCTAGCCTTAAAGGGCAAGGAGTTTCTGGACTCCTGACAGACCCTTGCATCTTTCATCCAGTGCTGCCCTAAAGTTTCTGGAGTCTGAGTCATGGGGAAAACAAAATAATTGTGAAAGGATCTGCGGGAAAAGGTAGTTGAACTGTATAAAACAGGAAAGGGATATAAAAAGATATCCAAGGAATGAAGAATGGCAATCAGCAGTGTTCAAACTCTAATCAAGAAGTGGAAAATTAGGGGTTCTGTTGAAACCATACCAGGATCAGGTAGACCAACTAAAATTTCAGCCACAACTGCCAGGAAAATTGTTCGGGATGCAAAGAAAAACCCACAAATGACTTCAGGTGAAATACAGGAATCTCTGAAAACATGGAGTGTGGCTTTTTCAAGATGCACAATAAGGAGGCACTAGAAGAAAGATGGGCTGCATGGTCGAGTCGCCAGAAGAAAGCCATTACTACGCAAATGCCACAATGTATCCCCCTTACAATACGCCAAACAGCACAGAGATAAGCCTCAAACCTTGTGGCACAGTCATTTGGAGTGAGGAGACCAAAATTGGCTACAACCATAAATGCTACATTTGGAGAGGAGTCAACAAGGCCTATGATGAAAGGTACACCATTCCTACTGTGAAACACATAGGTGGATCGCTGATGTTTGGGGATGTATGAGCTACAAAGGCACAGGAAATTTGGTCAAAATTGATGGCAAGATGAATGCAGTATGTTATCAAATAATACTGGAGGAACATATGCATTCATCAGCCAGGAAGCTGCACATGGGACGTGCTTGGACATTCCAACATGACAATGATCCAAGACACAAGGCCAAGTCGACCTGTCATTGGCTACAGCAGAATAAAGTGAAGGTTCTGGAGTGGCCATCTCGGTCTCCTGACCTCAATATCATTGAGCCACTCTGGGGAGATCTCAAACGTACAGTTCATGCAAGACAGCCCAAGAATATACGGGAACTGGAGGCTTTTTGACAAGAGGAATGGGCAGCTTTACCATCTGAGACGATAAAGCGCCTCATCCACAAAAGACCTCAAGCTGCCATTGATGTTAAAGGGGGAAGTACACCGTATTAAGAACTGGGGTATGTAAACTTGATCAGGGTCATTATGATTTTAAAGAGTAAACCGTTGATTGATAATACATGGCTTCTGCCAAACACTAAGCATGAGTGAAAATAGGCTTTTTTTACTCACCGTAAAATCCTTTTCTGAGTTCATGGACGGACACAGCTTCCTATTGACAAGTGGGTATTATCCTTCATTTAGGAGTGACTAGGCAGAAAACTTGTAGAAAGTGTTAACACACCACACCCTCTACAGCACCACCCAGGGGGCGGACCCTCTGGGTATAATCCCTCTCTCTGCACCTCGCAGATCAGTTCGTCAAAAAGCAGTACAAACTTAAAAATGAGGGGTAGGTGCTGTGTCCGTCCATGAACTCAGAGAAAAGGATTTTACGGTGAGTAAAAAATCCTATTTACTCTTTCGTTCATGGACGGACACAGCTTCCTATTGACAAGTGGGACGTCCCAAAGCAGTGTCAAAAACGAGGGATGGGAACAGCATTAAAACAACTTCACCCCAAAACAAAAACTGAGCTCCTCAACGGAGGAGTTGCAACTCTAAACAGCCGCCTGCAATACCTTGCGGCCGAAAGAAGCATCCAAAGATGCACACACATCAACTTGTAAAGTTTAGTGAAAGGACGAGCAGGTCGCCGCCTTACACACCTGGTGAAACAGCCGCTTGATGCTCTGAGCTCGGACAGCGTCCAAAAATTACAACGTAGTCTCATGGGATTCGATGGATGGGGACACAAGGATGGCAGTACAATGTCTTCCTTGAGATGGAAGGTCGAACGACCCTAGGAAGAAAAGAAGGCTGCGGATGCAGCACCCCTATCCTTGTGGAAGATCAGATAAGGAGCCTTGCATGACAAGGCTGCCGGCTCAGAAAACAGTCTTAACTGACGTAAACCAAGAGGCACCTCTTGCCCTGGTCGAGTGCGCCGGGAAAGGGAGGCGCCTGACCCTTCATGGCGTAAGCCTGATCACGATCTATCAGATCCACCTAGAGATGGTGGCCGACGAGACCCCTGGGCCCTACTTAGGACCAGCCACCAAAACAAACAGTGAGTCTGGACTCTGGAACGTAGCAGTACCAGACAAGTATTTTCTGAGTTTGGACAACGTCTAAGGAATGCAACATCGTGTCCTTAGGATTCGACGGATACGGACACAAGGATGGCAGTACAACGTCTTCCTTGAGATGGAAGGTCGAAACACGACCTTAGGAAGAAAAGAAAGCTGCAGATGCAGCACCGCCTTATCCTTGTGGAAGATCAGATAGGGAGATTGTATGACAAGGCTGCCCACTCAGAAACCTTAACTGGCATAACAGTCACCAAAAGGACCACTTCCTGAAAAAGTGTCAACAAGGGAATCTCCTTGATCTCAAATGGTGGTTTCTGAGGCACTTAGAGGCCATGCCGTTGAAGCCATTGACTGCAAGCAGGATGGCATATGGGACCCTGCGACAGCAGGTCCTCTAGTAGTGGTAGACGCCAAAAGGACGTCTGCTACACAAGCCCCACGGAGGTAGTGTAGGGTGGACTGGAGGGGCAGCCTGCCGAACCCACTGTACAAACATTCTCACTAGAGAGTGAGCCACCAGGGGTTGTTGAAAAAGACAGCCAGGCAGATACCCTCCCCCTAATTGTACTTAAGTAAAATTTTTGGCCCGTTCCCTGCTGAAGAACATCAGGACTCTGGAACCAAATAAGTACGCGGATGCCACCTCATTTTCTCACAAATGGATATGCAGGTCTTCCAAGTGCGATGGTAATCTTCCTAGGGGATGATTTCCGAGCACTCCTCATGGTAGAGATCACCGAGTCTGACAGGCCCCGGTCTCTTAGCACTTGGCTCTCAAGCCATGCCATTAAGCTAGTGGCTGTAATAAAACAGGATGGCGTATGGGACCTTGCAACAGCGGTAGATGTCAAAAGGCGTCTGCTACCAGACACACTAGATCGGCGTACCAAGGACGCCGAGGCCAATTCAGAGTAATTGGGACCATTGTAATCCTCTCTGCCTCCAGTCTGCGAAGCAAATGAGGAAGGAGCTTCCGAGGAGGAAAGGCATAGATTAGCCGGTACTGACTCCATAGTGCCATGAACGCATCTGTCAGGTTTGCCCATGGGTCTCTTGACCTGGCCACAAACCTCAATACCTTCCGATTTGAGTCGAGAAGCCAGAAGATATACGACTGGCGTGCTTCCCCTCTGGTAAAGGAGCTGAAACGCCTCCGGGTGTAAAGACCATTTCTCCTTGGTCCAGCATCTGGCAACTCAGGTAGTTCGCCTGCCAGTTTCCCACACCCAGAATATATATGGCCGACAGGCCTGGTATGCTCCTTTCTGCCCCCCTTAGGAGGTGAGCGACCTCCGATGCTGCAGCAGAGCTGCTTGTTCCTCCTAGAAGATTGACATATGCCACCACTGTGGTGTTGTCCGACTGGACTCTGACTGGATGCCCTTGTAGCCTCTGAGACCATGTGGAGAGGCAAAGCCAGATCGCCCGGATTTCAGGCCAATGATCTGCAAGTGGGATTCCTCCGGCGACCCAGGTAGACTGAGCTCCTCAGACTCCTCTGCAACCAGGAAGACGGGCATCTGCCGTGACCCCTATCCAGTAAAAAGGAAGGAACGACTTCCCAGACAGGCCACCAACTAGGGAGTCCTGATTAGGTGGCTCCCCTGGATTTTGATAATCCAGGGATGAAGGGCACTTGACCCTTTCAGACAGTTACCTTCTGTAACACTCACGTGTGAAATGGTGCCTATGGTACTGCCTTGAAGGGGGCTACCATGAGGCCCAGAACTCGCCTGCAAAAGTGGCGTGACAACCATCTTTGGGATGTCAACTGCCGCACCGCAGCCCGAAGGGTCTGCACTTTTCCATAGGGAGAAAAACACTTTCGCCTCTGAGGAGTCCAGAATCAGCCCTAAATAAACTAGGAGTTGGGGCGGTACCAATACTGACTTCTGAGTGTTCAGCACCCAACCAAGTATCAGTGGGTCTGACAGGTTATAGACACGCTCACCTCTAATTTTAAGTTTGAAGTGACCCTCAGAAGAAGATGGTCCAAGTTGCCCATGATAGCGATGCCACGCTGTCTTAGTAGGGCCAGAATCGGGGCAAGCACCTTGGTGAACACCCTTGGTGCCGATGCCAGGCCAAAGGTGAGAGCTACCAATGGTAGTGGTCTTCCCAGGCCGCCAACGCAGACATCTCTGATGCCTGGTGCATATGGAGACATGCAAGCATGCGTCCTTGATGACCAAGGATGTCGTTTACTTGCCGCACTAGGCGGACGAAAGACCACTTGCGCGCGGTGAAGGAGAGCCCTAGCCTATGGCGTGGCTCCTTACCCCTTTTTGGATTGTGGGAGCAGCAAGCTCTTACCTCCTGTGGCATCCTTAACGATGTAATCCAGAGAGGCTCCAAAAAGACTCCCCGCTAAAGGGCAGATCCGTAGACCAGCACTTAACTAAACCAGGTGGCATAACACCACTGCATAACCCGAGGCTATAGACAGCAAGGGGATAGTATCCATGTCTGATTCACAGACAAACTTAATGCCCTGTACCAACTGGTCGGCCAAAGCTACCTCATTCGTAGGAGCCTCCCGCACCTTTAACCCCTGGAGTAGCATCTTTGCCCACTCAGTGTCTGAGACACCAAAGCTCCAGTCAATGCTGGACGCACTGCTGAGCCCACCAGTGTATAGGTAGCGAGTGCCTCAGCCTTCTTGACCACAGGGTCAGATACCAAAGCCTTTTCGCGTGCTGACCTGGACTTGGAGTCATTCTCACTGTCCGATCGGTCACGGTCTGCAGTCTCTGAAGCATCAGAATCCGTGCCATGAGCCACAGCTGGGCCTGGTTCTGTATCAGCATTATCCCCAGAAGATGGCGGGGAAAGGGGGCGTTTACCACCTCCCGTGTTCCCATGCGCCGTTTCCACCTTGGCAACAAAAAGCCTCCAGGATTGCAGACATAGTGTCCACAGATACATCAGGGGCACCAGTTGCCAACTCGGGTGTTTCAGGGAAGAAGACATCTGCTTCTGACGTCATGCTGACCCACGCGCCTGACACCCACAGGGACTCCAGGCAAGGCATCAATAGGCCATTCTCCTAGCTGCTACAGAGATACAGGGTCTCCCAGAGGACTCGCCACCCTTAGAACTTAGAACGGTACCGCTATTGCTGCCATCTGCTCCTGCCTGAGATGCTCTCCCACCGCTGCCTGTGTCAGTCTGATCCTTATCAGAGTTTCTCTGTATGATTTTGCGCCAGTGAATGCACCCTAGAGGCTGAAGACTTCCGCAAAATGGCCGCCGAGCGCGGGCCATAAGAAAATGGCTGCCGAGCTGTCAATAGAGGCAAAATCGCCCGTGGACCACAAAAAGATGGCCACCAAGCGGCGGAATATACATGCAGGCGTGAACCATAAGAAAAATGGCCGCCGAGCAGTCGAAAGAGGCCAAACCGGTGTGGACCACCAGAAAATGGCCGCCGACAGTATGGAGGGAGATGGGACACACAGGTAAGCAAAAAATGAAATTTTTAATGACGGCTACAGCGCAGCCCCGCTCCAGATGGAGCCCCCCAGCAATCAGCCTTAGCCAGAGCCCAGGGAGGAGGGAAGGCAAGGAGAGAGGAAAGAAAGGGCCACAACCACTTACTTGATCTCTCCAGGAATGTCCAGCCAAGTCACCCTGCCGAAGCAGGGGAGCTACTTTCCTTTCCTGCATGGATTTTTTTGCATGGATTATGCTGGAAGACATCCGGACAGATCATCTTCCGTGCACGGAGGTGACTGTCGGCCCGGCATGCTGTGATTGAGCCCTAGGGAACGATCATATGCATGCCCTGGAGCGCGAAGCTCACTGGCCACCCATGGGGCGACGGGCATGTCGTGGAAAACCCAGCACGTAGCTAGGGTCGGCACACGCTCGATAACTGAAACTGGGGAAACTACAAGGATCTGGGATCCAGCCTGTCACCCAGTCGGCAGTTGATCGAAGATCGCAGGAAACAAAAACCAACGTAGAAACGTAGAAAAAAATCCCCCCGGACCAATGGGCCCGAAGGGAGCCATGTCCTTCTCCTTACTAGGCAGAAAAAAACTGTTCTGCGTGGTGCAGAGAGAGGGTTTATACCCAGAGGGTCCACCCCCTGGGTGGTGCTATAGAGGGTGTGGTGTGTTTAACACTTTCTACAAGTTTTCTGCCTAGTCACTCCTAAATGAAGGATAATACCCACTTGTCAATAGAAAGCTGTGTCCATCCACGAACGAAAGAGTAATATTTTTTTGTGTTCCCTTTTTCTGAAAAATGGCAAAGAAATCATAAATTCTGTCAGGGTATGTAAACTTATGAATACAACGGTATATCCAGCTGCTGCTAACACCAAATGCGTTTCCAGAACTAAAACCGATACCAAAAAAATGTGCTGCACTGGTGTCTGAATGCCAAATGGCTCTACAGTCTGTGCAAGGTGCATATATATTGTGAATACAGTATAAGATGCCAAAACAATAAAACATTCCACAATTATCTAATTATAAAGAAAAATGATTGCTTCTACATGCGATGCCTAATACCGTGTAAAAAGAAAATGCAATATGTGTGGATATACAACGTGTTTGTGTATTTATTATTATTATTATTATTATTATTATACAGGATTTATATAGCGCCCACAGCTTGCACAGCGCTTAACAAAATGAAGGCAGACATTGCAGTTGCATTACAATTTGGTAAAAGAGAAATCAGAGGACCCTGCTCATTAGAGCTTACAATCTAGGAGGGAGAGTCAATTGATACAAAGGTAATAGCTGTGGGGGATGAGCTGATGGAGAAAGTAAAAGTGTATTAGTTAAAAGCAGGATAAGCTTCTTTAAAGAGAAGGGTTTTCATGGATCGTCTAAATATGGATAGATTAGGGGACAGTTGGACACATTGGGGTAGGGCGTTTCAAATGATGGGAGAAGCTCTGGAAAAATCCTGTAGGCGAGCATGGGAGGAGGTGACAAGGGAGCTAGAGAGCAGGAGGTTTTGGGAGGACCGAAGAGAGCGGCTTGGTTGGTATTTAGAGAATAGGTTAGTGATGTAGCTGGGGGCAGAGTTGTGGATGGCTTTGTAAATTTATTGTTTTGAATTTTATTAGTTGGGTGAGTGGAAGCCAGTGCAGGGATTGGCAAAGAGGGGTGGAGGGGACTGAAAGTTAGAAGGTAGATTCTAGCAGAAATCATTATGGACTGAAGGGGGGATAGTGTATGTAAACGTAATCTAATGAGGAGTGAGTTGCAGAGGTCAAGGCGAGAGATAACCTGGGAGTGAATTAGAAGCTTGGTGGTGTCATTGGTTAAAAAGGGGCATATTCTAGAGATGTTGCAGAGGCTAAGGTGGCATGATTTAGACAGGGATTGGATGTGGGCTCGAAAGGACCGTTCAGAGTCTAGGGTTACCCCTAGCACCCTGGCATGTGGGGACGGACTGATAGTTGTGCCAATGATCTTGATAGAGAAGTCAGGGGGAAGGGGCACGTGGGGAAGGAAATATTATGCGCGCGGTCTGATATAGATAGATAGATAGATATATATATCTATCTATCTATATCTCTTTTTAGTTTTATATATATATATATATATATATATATATATATATATCTCTTTTTTATTTTTATATATATATATATATATATATATATATATCTCCATTTATTTTTATATTATATATCAATTATTTAATAAATATATATATATCATATATATTTTCTCATTTAATTGATATATTATCATTTGTTTATTTTTTTATATATATATATATATATATATATATATATATATATACATACATACACATACAGTGGGGCAAAAATGTATTTAGTCAGCCACCAATTGTGCAAGTTCTCCCACTTAAAAAGATGAGAGAGGCCTGTAATTGTCATCATAGGTATACCTCAACTATGAGAGACAAAATGTGGAAACAAATCCAGACAATCACATTGTCTGATTTGGAAAGATTTTTTTTTTGCAAATTATGGTGGAAAATAAGTATTTGGTCAATATCAAAAGTTCATCTCAATACTTTGTTATATATCCTTTGTTGGCAATGACAGAGGTCAAACGTTTTCTGTAAGTCTTCACAAGGTTGTCACACACTGTTGCTGGTATGTTGGCCCATTCCTCCATGCAGATCTCCTCTAGAGCAGTGATGTTTTGGGGCTGTCGCTGGGCAACATGGACTTTCAAGTCCCTCCAAAGGTTTTCTATGGGGTTGAGATCTGGAGACTGGCTAGGCCATTCCAGGACCTTGAAATGCTTCTTTCAAAGCCACTCCTTTGTTGCCCGGGCGTTGTGTTTGGGATCATTGTCATGCTGAAAGACCCAGCCACGTTTCATCTTCAATGCCCTTGCTGATGGGAGGAGGTTTCCACTCAAAATCTCACGATACATGGCCCCATTCATTCTTTCATGTACACGGATCAGTCGTCCTGTTCCCTTTGCAGAGAAACCGCCCCAAAGCATGATGTTGCCACCCCCATGCTTCACAGTAGGTATGGTGTTTTGGTTGCAACTCAGTATTCTCTCTCCTCCAAACACGGCGAGTTGTGTTTCTACCAAACAATTCTACTTTGGTTTCATCTGACCATATGACATTCTGCCAATCCTCTTCTGGTTCATCCAAATGCTCTCTAGCAAACCTCAGATGGGCCTGGACATGTACTGGCTTAAGCAGGGGGACACGTCTGGCACTGCAGGAGCTGAGTCCCTGGTGGCGTAGTGTTACTGATGGTAGCCTTTGTTACGTTGGTCCCAGCTCTCTGCAGGTCATTCACTAGGTCCCCCTGTGTGGTTCTGGGATTTTTGCTCACCGTTCTTGTGATAATTTTGACCCCACGGGGTGAGATCTTGTGTGGAGCTCCAAATCGAGGGAGATTATCTGTGGTCTTGTATAGAGGTCGACCGATATGGGTTTTTCGCTGGCCGATGCCGATATTAAAAAATTTGGGCGGCCGATGGCCGATTTTTGTGGCCGATTTTTGTGGCCGATTTTTGTGTGGCCGATTAAAAAAAAAAAAAAAACTCACCCACTCCACTCCTTCCTGCTTACTCCCGTCACTCTAGCACACACTTGTACAGATGGCACTGGCAGGTGGCACTGGTTTGGAACTGGCAGGTGGCACTGATTGGCACTAGCAGATGGCGCTGGTTTGGAACTGACAGTTGGCACTGGCAGGTGGCACTGGTTTGGAACTGGCAGGTGGCACTGGCAGGTGGCACTGGTGTGGAACTGGCAGGAGGCACTGATTAGCACTGGCAGGTGGCACTGATTGGCACTAGCAGATGGCGTTGGTTTGGAACTGGCAGGTGGCACTGGTGTGGAACTGGCAGGTGGCACTGATTGGCACTAGCAGATGGCGCTGGTTTGGAACTGACAGTTGGCACTGGCAGGTGGCACTGGTTTGGAACTGGCAGGTGGCACTGGCAGGTGGCACTGGTGTGGAACTGGCAGGAGGCACTGATTAGCACTGGCAGGTGGCACTGATTGGCACTAGCAGATGGCGCTGGTTTGGAACTGACAGATGGCACTATTGGCACTGGCAGGTGGCACTGATTGGCACTAGCAGGTGGCACTGGTTTGGAACTGACAGATGGCACTGGTTTGGAACTGACAGATGGCACTGGTTTGGAACTGACAGGTGGCACTGGTTTGGAACTGACAGATGGCACTATTGGCACTGACTGGCACTGATTGGCACTAGCAGGTGGCACTGGTTTGGAACTGACAGATGGCACTAGTTTGGGACAGATGGCGCTGGCTGGCGGTGGCGCTGGCTGGCGGTGGCGCTTGCTGACGGTGGCGGGCGGCGCTGGCGTCGGCGGGCGGCGCTGGCTGGCGGCGCTGGCTGGCGGCGGCGGGCGGCGCTTGCTGGCGGTGGCGGGCGGCGCTGGCGGTGGCGGGCGGCGCTGGCTGGCGGCGGGTGGTGCTGGCTGGCGGTGGCGTTGGCTGGCGGGTGGCACTGGCTGGCGGTGGCGGGTGGCACTGGCTGGAGGTGGCGGGTGGCACTGGCTGGCGGTGGCGCTGGCTGGCGGTGGCGGGTGGTGCTGACGGTGGCTGGCGGTGGCGGGTGGCACTGGCTGGCGGTGGCACTGGCTGGCGGTGGCACTGGCTGGCGGCGGCATTGGCTGGCGGCACTGACAGATTGCACTGATTTTGCAGACCCAGCAGCTAAATTACATCAGCCAATGATTGGGCTGCTTTAGAAAGGGGGCGGGGCCACATACACATAGCGACCCGCCCAGATACCATCCCATTAGCTGGTGTAATATAGCTGCTGGGTCCCGCCCACCCCGGCCGGGTCCCGCCCACCCCGACATCGAGCTGACAGCTCCTCTCTCTCTCTCTCTCTCCCCTTTCTGCTCACACACTCAGCGGCTCTGGCTGCATCAAGCGCCGCGCTGAGTGTGTGAGCAGAGAGGAGAGAGAGACAGAGAGGAGCTGTCAGCTCGATGTCGGGGTGGGCGGGACCCGGGCCGGGGTGGGCGGGACCCAGCAGCTATATTACACCAGCTAATGGGATGGTATCTGGGCGGGTCGCTACGTGTATGTGGCCCCGCCCCCTTTCTAAAGCAGCCCAATCATTGGCTGGTGTAATTTAGCTGCTGGGTCCCGCCCACCCCGGCCGGGTCCCGCCCACCCCCGACATCAAGCTGACAGCTCCTCTCTGTCTCTCTCTCCTCTCTGCTCACACACTCAGCGCGGCGCTTGATGCAGCCAGAGCCGCTGAGTGTGAAGAAGGAAGAATGAGCGGAGGTCAGTCTGAAATATCGGCCTAATCTTGATAATAAATCGGCCGATTTATCAAAAATGGCCAAATATCGGCCGATATATCGGCCAGCCGATATATCGGTCGACCTCTATTCTTGTATGTCTTCCATTTTCTAATTATTGCTCCCACAGTTGATTTCTTCACACCAAGCTGCTTGCCTATTGCACATTCAGTCTTCCCAGCCTGGTGCAGGTCTACAATTTTGTTTCTGGTGTCCTTTGACAGCTCTTTGGTCTTTACCATAGTGGAGTTTGGAGTGTGACTGTTTGAGGTTGTGGACAGGTGTCTATTATACTGATAACAAGTTCAAACACGTGCCATTAATACAGGTAATGAGTGGAGGACAGAGGAGCCTCTTGAAGGAGATACAGGTCTGTGAGCCAGAAATCTTGCTTGTTTGCAGGTGACCAAATACTGATTTTCCACCATAATTTTCAAAATAAATTCTTTCCAAATCGGACGATGTGATTGGCTGGATTTGTTTCCACATTTTGTCTCTCATAGTTGAGGTATACCTATTATGACAATTACAGGCCTCTCATCTTTTTAAGTGGGAGAACTTGCACAATTGGTGGCTGACTAAATAATTTTTTGCCCCACTGTGTGTGTGTGTGTGTGTATGTATATGTGTGTATATATATATATGTGTATGTGTGTATATATATATATATATATATATATATATATATATATATATATATCTCAATCATTTATTATATATATTATAATCCCCTTCGCACCGACCATACACAAATTTACGATCATGGCTTGAAGGGGTTATATCGGGATAATGTGCGGGTGGTTGGCTCTTTAGTGATAACCTATGTGGCTAAAAGCCGTTATCCTAAAAGAGCGGGAGGGCACTTCCGCCGCTCTTCCTAGGCCTCCTGTCCCTCCGGGAGACTTGAGCCACCAGCCAAACGTGTCTGGTGGCTAGGCTGAGACCCGAACAAAGCCAGATTCGGCTCTGATCGGGTCCCCATGTAAAATCCCGGAAGCAACATTACGACGTCACTTCTGGTTTACTCGGCTGCCAAAGGCGTTGATTTTAAAAAGACAGTATTTAGAATCGTCTAGTTTGGCGAGCTGAATACTTTTAAGTGCAAAGGAGTGATTTGGGGTCTTTTTAGATGCCCGATCCCTCCATTAGGTGTACTTCTCACCACCTATTACGGTCACAAGGGATAAATACATCCCACTACAACTAGTATTTTGTATTACCCCCCCCCCCCCCATGATTTGTAAGGACCGCACCAAGTCTTTTAGGCATGGAATGAACATTGCAACAACTGTCTTTTTCCATTATTCAGCAACAACCTTTTAGAGCAGTGGTTCTCAACTCCAGTCCTCAGGGCCCACCAACAGGCCAGGTTTGCAAGATAACTGAAATGCATCACAGGTGATATAATTTGCTGCTCAGGGATTGCAGTATTCTAGTCTGCATCTCACCAAGGTAATACTTAAAATCTGGCCTGTTAGTGGGTCCTGAGGACAGGAGTTGAGAACCACTGTTTTAGAGCCTGGGTACTGGAGTGAGAGTGACTCTTCAGAATTCCCCATAGGTGTTCGATTGGGTTCAGATCAGGAGACCTACTTGGCCACTAAATCACTTTCACCTTCTTTAGAAATGCAACAGTGGCCTTTTGGATCATTTCCATGTTGGAAAAGTGCAAGACGACCAGGGGCACGGAGTGATAGTAGCATCGTCTTTCAATATAGAGCAGTATATCTGTGAATTCATGAAATCGTAAAAAAAAAAAAGCAGCTCTCTGACACCAGCAGCACTTATGCAGCCCCACAGAAGGACACTGCCACCACCATGTTTAACTGTAGGCTCCATTCATTTTTTTTTTTTTATTCTTATTTCACTTTTGCGATGCCATACAATTTTGAAGCCATCAGTTCCAAAAAAACTTTATCCTGGTCTCATCACTCCAGAGTACAGAGTCCCAGGAGTCTTCTTCTTTTCAGCATGGGCCCTGGCAAATTCCAAATGTTTTTTTTTTTGTGCATGGACTTTAGGAGAGGCTTCCTTCGTGGATGACACCCATGCATACCATTACGCTGCAGTGTACGCCATATTGCCATGGGAAACAATTACCCCAGTTTGGCTTTCTACTTCTTTAGCTAACTGTAGTGAACTTGCATGGCGCTTTTCTTTAACCTTTCTCATCAGAAGATGCTGCTGTCAAGGTGTTCGCTTCCATGGACGTCTCTGTGAGGTGGTTGCAGTTCCATCTTTGTTAAATTTTTGTATCACTTTTGCTACAGTATACCGACTGATAAATAAATCTTTGCTGCTCTTCTTGTAGCCTTCACCTTTCTTATGTAAATTTTTTTTCTTTCTCAGGGCTTGTGACGTTTCTCTTCCATGTGGTGCCATTGCTGACCTCATGAAATGGGAAGGGGTTTTCTTTAAGTAACGCCCTTTTATAATCCACTGTCTGCTGGGCACCTGTTTGTTGAATAATTAAACTCTCATGTAGTTGAATTCTTGTTAGGATTTTGTTGTCTAAAATTTTTCTTTTCTCCTAAGAATTTCTTTGGGATGCATTAGTCTTAAATTAATTTGTTAGGAAAAATACTTTTTTGTGTAAAATTAACAAATCTTGGTTGCAATCAATGGCCCACACGTGTGGGAGTGTTTTTGTAGTATAGTGTCCCATAAAATGTTTATACTGAAAGGAAAGTAAAGATTTTATGACAAATCTGTTGGTGTGTGACCAAATCCTAATTAACAAGAATTCAACTACAGGTAAGTGTAATTATCCATTAAACAGGTGTCGAGCAGACGATTATAAAAGCGCACCTTCCCATTTCTTGCTGTCAGCAATGGCAACACAGGGAAGAGAAATGTCACAAGGCCTGAGAAAGAAAAAAAATGCCTTTACATAAGAGAGGTAAAGGCTACAAGATTAGCAAAGTTTTAGGCCCCTTTCACACCAGCGGACCGATTGGGTCCTCCTGTCAGTTTTTCAGGCGGACCCTATCAGACCGCCTATTGTCCTCTATGGGGCGGCGGATGTCAGTGAACAATTTTGGAAATTTGTGTTCATTGAGATATTGATTAAAATCTTAATTTTCAAAAGTGGTGTACTCATTTATGCTGAGCACTGTATAATACATGTACAATTTTAGATAAAAAGAACCTACTTGAGAATACAGGATCTGGTCTATAGAATGTATATAAAATCAAATATGAGATGGCAACACATATATCCAGCATCTAACAGATGCAAAATACTCACTGTAAACTTAAATCGAAAAGAGATGGGCACCATATTAAAAAAAAAAACAACCAAAATATACCATATATACTCGAGTATAAGCCAACCCGAATATATGCCGATGCACCTAATTTTACCACAAGAAACTTGGAAAATTTATTGACTCGAGTATAAGCCTAGGGTGTCCATCTGCATGCCTCACTGTGTCCATGTCCATGCCTCACTTTGCCCATGCCTCACTGTGTCCATGACTAGACTGACGTTTAACATAGGAGTCTATGGAAGGGGTGCCCGGCTTTGAAAAATCTCTGCTCCCCGGCCGTAGGTCCCCCAGTCAAAAAACTTAGCACACTTATAGAGGAGAAATGGGGCTACATGTGTGCCAAGTTTTGGGTCCAGGGGACCTACAACCGGCCGGTACCGGGTCCCCAAATTTATCGGAGAAATGACCGTTTAACATTGGAGTCTATGGAAGGAGTGCCCGGGTTTTAAAAATCGGTGCTCCCCGGCCAACAAACTTTGCACACTTGTAGAGGAAGAGTGGGGCTACATGTGTGCTAAGTTTGGGGTCCAGGAGTCCTACGGCCGGCTGGTTCCGGCTCCCCAAATTCCGGGAGATCAGGCGCAAAAAGTGACTAGAGTATAAGCCGAGGGGGGCATTTTCAGCACAAAAAAATGTGCTGAAAAACTGGGCTTATACTCGAGTATATAGGGTAATCACAGAAAAAGGAGCCCACCAAAGTGGGTAAAACGCAAAAATCATATATATGAAGGGGAGGGGGTGGTAAGTCACCCTAAAAAGATGGATCAAAGTGTCTAGGTTGTCTAAACTCAGCATTGCAGATGGGTGTAATCAGTAGTACATCCAGAATAACAGCACAATATACCCAATAGTCCATCCAGGCTATTGACACAATAGACCAGCTAAGAATGTGAGTTGGAGAAAAAAACTATAGCATAAATAAAAATATGAGTGCTAGCAACATTTGAGGAAATGTGAATGATTTTTACATTTTTTTTTTTTTTTAACAGCCCTTTTAGAAGTACAATGTAGCTCCACTAGCAAGTGTCTCGCTAAAATGGCGTAAAAGAAAAAGCCAATGCTCAGAGTTTAAAGGCGGAGGCAATCTCTTGCTCGAAGGACCGCCCAGAAGTGTGGAGAAAGCCCCACCTGTGTCAGTTGTAGTCTAACAGATGTATTGGATCGTGTTCTATTCCTTTGAGAGTCAAATGACTGCTATCTGGTTGCTGGAATATCAGCCCCCTTAATTTCCAGTCTTCCTAAATCAACCACACAGTTTACTGTCTTGTCATTTGCAAAGGAGAGGTGGTTCTCTGGCCTCACATGCCATTGGGTTTTTACCCAGTCAGCTGGCAGTATTTGTCAGTCACTGTGTGTCAGCATGATAGTTTGTGTGTGCTACTGCTTCTTACACTTCTGAGTCTCCTGCTGTTTTGCTCACCTCGCCATGCATTTGTATTCCTCCTACATGTCACCCATGATCCAACATCAAAACTGCTCTTTGCACATAAGGGTCTGTTTATTAATACACGCTAAGTACATTACCATGTTGTGCCATTCATTTTGAATGGTACCGCAACACTAAAGCAGCGCAACTCGACACATCACTACCATGTGTTCTTGTGTGTTGCATCCAAAATCAAATGACGTGTAATTTTTATTTTTTTCAGAAGTTTTGGTACATCACCCCAGGCCCTTTCCTTTGTTATGGATCATCGTTATGTAAATCCGCGCACACGCTACAGTTTTTATTTTTATTTTTCTTCGTGCAACCCACCCCCCCCCCCCCACTCCAATCAGCACTCACTGCCATTGGCTGAGAGCGCTGATCGGGAGTCGGTCAGCTGTTCCAGCGTGCACAGTCTGCACTTAGGCCAGCTTCTGTTGGACAGACCGACATGCACACAGGCAGAATGAGAATGTCAGTGTTTTTTTTTTTTTTTTTTTACCCTGCAAACGTCGCCTGACATTCTGCCCATGTGTACGGGGCTTACAACATTGCAAGATGTTAATAGATGCTCAATTATTGAAAATCTTCCTTTCCCACTCACGTAGGGACACCGGAATTCAGATACTATTTGGTGGTAATGCCTCCTACAGGAGGATTGAATGCTGCCAAATGATAACAAAATTGTAGGCCAGTCTCAGTCAAATCTTTGCTCTTGTGCTTTCCAGACCTTCACGTATGTGTAAAATTCAGCACTTTATCCTATCTCTGAAGACTCACTACATTGAGTACAGCAATTTAGGATGAAGCACCAGGAACTACCTCATTATTTTCACTACTGGGCACCTTGTGCTTCAGTTACAATTGTTTGCTACAAGCTTCTGTCCCACTTAGATCTGAAGTCTATACAGATGTGCATAGTACTCTAGTTAATGTGCTGGGGGCACTGATGCCATTTGCAAAAGGGCATTTGACGCTGGTCCCTTTTCATCTACTTCTCTAGTGGGGTGCCCCCAGGTCTTCAGGACCTTATTCTCAGGAAGCCCTTAAATGCTCAAAATCTGAGGGCTAAACCCTCGGAAAAACCTTCCGTCTGAAGGTGTGAACTCCAGCTTCCACAAGTATAGGGGCTGATTGTGAAGCCTGGCAGGTCCCTGGGTAGTTTGACTTTCACACAGTATTAGAGTGATGTACACCACAGGCGTCCACTGGCTTACTCGGTGCTCCCAAATTGTGAGCAAATGTCCATAGTCTATATAGGGATATATGTCCTGGAGGAAAAGGATGGGTGTACAAATCTAACATGCTCCTCTGCAGCTCCTGGAATAGAATCTGGAAAGGATCCACTCACGGATGCTTAAAAGGAAACCTAAAAGCAGGCTGCTAGGATTAGTAGGATCACACCAATCAGCACTTTTAAAAAAAAAAAAGCACACTTACAGCATAAAAGCTTAAAATCCAGCACTGATGGCAGCCAGGAAGGTACTCGCCATCAGCATTCTATGCAGGACAACAGGCGGCGGACTGCTCCATGTCTCCCTGCTGTGTGGTGGATCTGTAGAACTACAGGACCCAGCATGTCATATACTGTATCTCATGAATTTAAATAAAACATTAATTTTTGCATAAATTACATGGCAATCTGTGTCCAGTGTGAATAAATAAATGAATGAATGGGCAACTTAAAAGACTAATCTACAAGTACATTTTCTTATCACGAGAAAAGATGTAATGTTACAACCTCATGAATAAATAAGTACCGATAATTGATATAGTCTAGAACAAATCTATTCACCCCGGTAAATAACAGTAAAACGCTACTAGCTATAAAAATACACCCTGAAATATATTTATATAGCGATTTAAAAGCGATACAGTAAAATAAAACAGTATATTACTATCTGGACTAAATTAAGAAATTTATGTACATTAGAAGAACATGAGACAGTGTTAAAGTATTTGAAGAGAAAAAAAATATATATATATATATATAGAATAGTATAAAAACAGTGATGAACTGTGTCAGTGAAATACTAAAACAGCGCTAGTGTTGGTATAAATCAGATGGCCAACACCACCTAGAAAGTGAAAAACAGTTTCAGGCAGATGATTTAAAGTGCAGAGTGTCTGATAATGTCCATAGATGATCTTGGAAGTAAACAGCATGCACCTTCACCGAAAACTCCAGGTCCACCCAGTGAAAACACACTCCCCCTCAGGGGTTTAAACTCACCAGAGCAAGCTCAAACATAAGCCTTAATAGAGGTGGATAAACCAGAACCTGCATAAACCTCGGCACTCAACATCAGCCTAGGAGATGACAGATCTGTGGGGGCTCCCACGAGTGGTAAAAACAAACAGAAGAGGGCATATAGCGTAACTCCGTTTATTAATAACAGTCCCCACACATCAAAACCCCTTTATACATTAAACGTACAAGAATCAATCAATAAGCATAAATTGCACTTCACCGTCACCGCCAGAGAAGGGAGCAGCTCGATGGCCGAGCATGTAAACAGGAACTCTCCTTACTTCCTGTTGCGTCGTGTAGGTCACGCCCTGACGCGTTTTGTCATATCCTGACTTCGACAGAGGGCGTGCCTACACGACTGACACCAATGCTTAAATGGACACCTCTTCCGCAGCCTACACCAATCAGCGTCCACATGGCACGGCAATAGGCGCACATTGCAGCACCCATGGAAACCGCTGACGGCTTGCTATAGGCAGACCAGAGGGACAAACGGCGGCCAATCATAGCATATTTCAGGGGCACAAATCTAACACGATCAATATATCATAAAGAAACAAATAGATGTGATATTGCTAGCACAATCATTTCAAAATAAAAAAGCATATACTAAATATAAAAAAAAAAAACGGTAACAGAATATATTGCACATACATAAAACAGATATCAACAATTCAAATGATAAACATTTTGAATTAATAGCGTGCTCAATAAAAGTTAATTAATAATGATGGATTTTCAATACTAATAAAATAGCCCCATAATAAATATAAATATGTAAAAAATGTACAAAAAACATATAATATATTTCTATAAAAGGAGCTAAAACTAAGATAATAGATTATTAAAAAATCACTAGTCACTAATAAAACAATTAATATCAAGGTCAATATTTAATCCTTTCGGCGAGAGAGTATCGACCAAATAAATCCAATGGGTCTCTCTCCTTGATAAATCTCTAACTAAATTAGATCCTCTCCACATAGGTTTTAAATGATCTATTCCCCAGAATTTGAGGCCAGTTGGATCCTGTTGGTGACATAATTTAAAGTGTAAAGACACATTATGGTCTTTAAACCCAAGTTTAATGTTAGCGATATGTTCAGCTATTCTAATCTTTAGCTGGCGCTTAGTCCGGCCTATATAAATAAGCCCGCATGGGCACTGGAGGGCATACACGACATAAGATGTGTTACATGTAATAAAATTGTCAATAGTGAATTCCTTATTATTTGAGGTGGAGATGAAACTCTCTACAGCCCTCAATGGTCTATCAACCTCTCTACATGCTCGACACCGCCTACACGCAAAAAACCCATCTCTATCCCAAAAAGTCGAAGGTCTAGTAGGTGGATCAAGTACTTTTCTAACGATCTTATCTGCAAAACTTAGGGCTTTTCTATAAATAAAACCAGGTCTCTGTGGTAAAACCGCAGATAATACTTTGTCCATACAAAGGACATGCCAATGGGTGGCAAAGATCTCTTCCACATCTCTATATTGTGAGTGGAACCCAGAAACAAACCTCCACTCACGTCCATTATCTGGCTGGCGGATTACCGCATCTCCAAGAAAGTCCTCTCTAGGGCGCAAGGCAAGTTCCTGAATAATAGAGTCTAATGAATCCCCAAAGTAGCCTTTTTCAATAAATTTCCCCTTTATAATCTCTGCTTGTAAGAGGAAATCGGAGTCATTAGAGCAGTTTCTCTTTACTCCAGTTAATTGCCCCTTGGGGATGTTTCTAAGCCACATTGGGTGGTGGCCGCTACTCATAGGTAAGTAGCTGTTGGCATCAGTGGGCTTAAAAAAGACCTTCGTCCCCAACCTATTATTATGTCTAAAAATATGGAGATCTAAAAAATGGATATCGGTGGTACTGATTACACTGGTCAATTTAATGTTATTTGAATTAAAATTTAGTTCATTTAAAAATAGCTGCAACGTATCAAGTGTACCACTCCAAATAAAAAACAAATCATCAATATATCTTTTATAAAATAAAAGATAAGGCAGAGTCTTCGAAAAAATATTTTTATCCTCCCACTCTGCCATAAATAGATTTGCTATACTGGGGGCAAACCTGGCCTCCATAGCAACGCCCTTACACTGAGAGTAGAAGCT
This sequence comes from Rana muscosa, assembly GCA_029206835.1. Taxonomy (NCBI): domain Eukaryota; kingdom Metazoa; phylum Chordata; class Amphibia; order Anura; family Ranidae; genus Rana; species Rana muscosa. The sequence goes on from CM055122.1 coordinate 1,129,953,045, forward strand.
GCTGTTGTACCAAAAGAAATTATGCCCTAAACAAAAAATCAAGGGAGTTCCTCAAAAAGACTTTTTTATTATGTGTAATATCATCACGTTTACACAAAGCCCAATTCAGGGCCAACAGTGCGTCATCGTGTTGGATAATGGTGTAGAGGGACGCCACGTCAGCGGTTACCAGGTACACCTGATCAATCCCTGTTAGGTCAACTTGTTGCAACATCTGTAACAGACTCTTAAGCCTCATACACACGACCAAGTTTCTCGTCCAAAACAGTCAAGAAAAGTGCCGCGGGAGTTTTTTTGTCTAGAAAAACGTTCGTGTGTATGGTTTTACGACGAGAAAATTGCCGAGAATCTCGACGAGAAAATAGAGAACCTGCTCTCTATTTTCTCGTCAGGATTCCAGATTTCCTCGTCGTGTTTCTCGTCGGCCTGTTTTGTGACGAGAAAATGGTTCGTGTGTATGCTTTTACGACTCTTCCAAAAGCGCGCATGCTCAAAAGCAACTATGAGACGGGAGCGCATCTTCTGGTAAAACAAGCCTTCGTAATGGAGAGAGCATATTCGTCACGCTCAAAAATATTTAATTGTTTAAATGTTCTGCATTGAAATCTTCGTTAGAATGTTACATTAATCAAAACGAGTGACCTTCTTTTGCTGCTGATATTCACACAGAGTTATGCCTTATTTTTAACCTTTTTCATGCTGCTCTTAATAAGATTTATGTGTATTATATCGTGCAAGTTTTTAGGAATAATTTAAATGGTTAGATTTTTCAAAATGATGTTAATTATAATTTCACAATGTTTTGCTAGTGATCTCCCATTTAATTTTGGAATCTATATTATTTAAATTTCCCACCATGTTTTTGTGCTAATCAGATTTAGTTATTCTTTTGGGGGGGGTGATATCTGTCCCTTTTATTGTCAGTCAAATGTATCTGCTTACTCCAAAGCTTGATTTTGTTTATTTAAAAATACACATAGTCAAGTATGAACTTAAACAAAAATCACATTTATTCATGTTTATAAATTAAATAAAGAGAAGGCAGCGCTGGAGAAGCTGCTGCCATTTGTGCATCCCAGGGACCCCAGAGCACACAGCAACCCTGTGTGGACACTAAAATTGGGAGCTTGAGAAGGCCAACATTTCTGAACACAATCTGATGCTGGCCTCCCAGAGGTCAGGAAGAGCAGCAGGTGATATATATGTCCCAAGTGTGTGGTACTACAACAGGCTGCCTTCTGTCCGACCACAATGAAGCAAGGCCATCACTTCCTCTTCCTGGCAACCTTCCCTGCAGCCTTTCCTGAAGCCTTCCCTGCAGCCTTTCCTGAAGCCTTCCCTGCAGCCTTCCTTCTTCGTTTGGCTGGAGGCTGGCCCACTGGAGGGGTACTCCTGTCAGGAGGAGGAGGTGGAGGTGTAGCAGAAGGGGGTGGGGCAGAAGAAGGTGGAGGTGTAGCAGAAGGGGGTGGGGCAGAAGGTGGAGGTGTAGCAGAAGGGGGTGGGGCAGAAGGTGGAGGTGTAGAAGAAGGGGGTGGGGCAGAAGAAGGTGGAGGTGTAGCAGAAGGGGGTGGGGCAGAAGGTGGAGGTGTAGCAGAAGGGGGTGGGGCAGAAGAAGGTGGAGGTGTAGCAGAAGGGGGTGGGGCAGAAGAAGGTGGAGGTGTAGCAGAAGGGGTGGGGCAGAAGAAGGTGGAGGTGTAGCAGAAGGGGGTGGGGCAGAAGAAGAAGGTGGAGGTGTAGCAGAAGGGGGTGGGGCAGAAGAAGAAGGTGGAGGTGGAGGTGGAGGTTGAGGTTGGGTCAGTTGGGCCACCTCACATATGGCGGTATTGGGGGTAATTTTCTCCATCACCCCCTTGTTGAACAAGGTGATGAGCAGGGGCTCGCATAGGAGGCGTTGCTCCATGCTCATCACCTTGAACTTAGCCTCCACTAGGCCGGCAATGGCCTCTTCAGGGGATGTGGGCTCCTTGAGGGTGGCATGGGCCTCTTTAATAAGGGCCATTGCTGCCTCACTGGTGGTCCTGTCCCTCCTGCCTCTTTTGTGAAGCCGGAAGGGAGGTACCTGGGATCTGGTGCTTCTTTGCCCTGCCACCTCCTGTCTGCCACTGGGCCCTGCCACCTCCTGTCTGCCACTGGGCCCTGCCACCTCCTGTCTGCCACTGGGCCCTGCCACCTCCTGTCTGCCACTGGGCCCTGCCACCTCCTGGCTGGCACTGGGCCCTGCCACCTCCTGGCTGGCACTGGGCCCTGCCACCTCCTGCCTGACAGTTTCCAGACCCTCCTCCTGGCTGATTTCATCCTGTGTATGAAAAAGGAACATAGTTTAATATGTTGGTTTAATCTTTGCATCAAACTTTGTAATCCTGATTGAAGCAATTAGAATGTAAATCCATAAATCCTTGCTTTAAATTTACCACTACATCAGATTGACTATTTAGCACCCAATTTAGTGCAGAATAATGTCTACAGATCTTGATTTCACTTGTGGAATCCAAAATAATGTATGTTTCTCATCTTGTCATATTTGTCAAACATTAATTTTATCCCAATACATTTTCAGTTAATACTATACCTGGCTCCAGATGGCCAAATCAGGATCATCCAGGATGGCTGCCTCCTCTTGCTCCAGAGAAGGCTCAGGTTGGCTGCAGGGAAGTCTGTGGGGAAGAGTGGAGAGTGATGGCCTTGTCTCAATGTGGTCATCCAGGAAGGACATCCTGTTGTAGTACCACAAAATCGGGACATAAACATCATCTGCTGCTGCTCCTGACCTCTGAGAAGCCAGCACCTTAGAGCGTTCAGTCCTGTAGGTACCTCTCAAGCTCCCAATTTTAGTGTCCACTTGTTTTGCTGTGGCTGTGGGCACCTTGGTATGCACAAATGGGAGCAGCTTCTCCAGCGCTGCTTTTCTCACCCCTCTTTTTTTATGGATGGGGTTTTTCGTCTCCCACAGAGCCGGCAGCTCCCTTACACGGTCAATAAATTCCGCCAGGAACTCTTTGTCGCTAATAAAGACATTCATATTGTATCTGCAAGTTAAATAATATTTAACTAATGTGAGGCAAACAGTCTAACCTCCTTAACATCCTAGTCACCATATATATCCTCCAACAATCTCAAGACAGTATAGGCCAACAATTTTTACAAGTCACAAAATCACATACCTTCGTTCGCACGTCCGTCACTTGAACTCCTCTCTCCGCACACCGAACGTACTATAGTCACATGTGTGTTTGCTATATACACACCACGCATGCGTCATAATTCGAACACGTCGCACGCCCATGACGTTCTGACTAACATCTTTTCCCCGCCCCTTCTCTTTCGGCGCGCAGACAGATATGGCGGAGTTACAGCAGGTGTCTGATAATTCCGCAACTAACGAGGAGACAAGCCCGGAGACCGAGGACACGTCACGATCAAGGAGGAGATTCAAGGCATCGAATATGTCGATGGCGGAGATGGTGGACATCTTGCTCAAGGCTGATTATGATGCCAAGCATGGGCCGTATAGCAAACCAAATAGCAGGAAGGCCAAAATCCTCACTAAAGTTGTGAAGAGTCTGAAGGCGAATTTCGGGGTGAAACGCTCAAATGAGCAGCTCAGAAAGAGGTGGTCAGACCTCAAACTGAGGGAGCCAGACCAGTTGAGGTGCATAAAGAGAATGCTCGCTAAAAGTAAGTAAAATGTAGACTTTTCTGCTATTAATCTTTTTATAAACTGACATGTTTTTTTTTTTCTCATATTGGACTCCCTTCCAAAATGTAATATTTTGAACTTGGTTGGGCACAGTAATCGTTCGTTAAGTTACCGACACTTCGTTCGGCCACTATCCGCGGTTTTGGCTTATTTTAGAGCCACAAAAGTAATTAGACATCTGCCATTTTTGATCAAATATTGTTGATAATTTTTAAGTCTAGATGATGTGTTTGTAAAGAGAATGAAATGCAAACTTTTATCAGTGTAAAGGAGAGGACACTCAGCAGCTGCTTCCACATCTGTACTTTGGAGCACTATAGTGTGGGCCACCAGACCCGCCTTTTTTGGGTGTCCCACACAGGTGCATCAGAGAATTTTTGTGGTGCCTCCATGTCAAAAAAATTACATCCAAATGTGAATACTAAACATATTTTTGTCATAAATAATGCATTCTTCTTTAAATTCCGCACAAACACACACTTGTACCCCACTTCCAAGCAATTTAGCCTGTTTTTATTTTAACAATGAGATTTACAGTGTGATAAATAGACCTTTTGTTTTATTCTCATAGGGGAGAGAAGACTGGGAGGAGGACACTCCAGGGAGCACATGCACCCCACAACTTCCAAGCAACCCCAAACTCCCAAAGACCCACAACCGAAGGATGTAGAGGAAGTTGAGGTGGAGGAAGGAGAAGTGCAGGAAGGAGAGGTGGATGACGTTGGGGATCTGGTCACCACAACAGGTCAGTATCTGTCACCACAGCTTCAGGTAAGAGAGGTAGGCCTGCAGAGTTATAATACATTTTTTTTTTGGATTTTAGGGGATGTAAATGTTGTGAAGGATAGTACACGGTTCTCTGCTGACAGTGCCCTCCGCCTCATCCAGCAAGTGATGGAATGTAGCACGGAACAGGACCTAATTAAACAAAGAATCCATGTGATGGAACAAACATTTAAAGACATTCTCGATGTTTTGGGGAGAATTCAATAAGCCATCCAAACACATTTGTTTTTACATGTTTGTTTTTGTAATTTTTTGAATTTTTTTGACTATCAAACCAGCCAAAAATTGAATATGCACACAGTGTGTCAACATGTGCTATCTGCCATCAGGGGATATCCATGTACGTCTTTTGTGGGTGCAACCCCTTCCTCGTATCTAAAGTCGGTGAACTGAGGAAGGGGATGCACCCCCAAAACACGTCCATTGATCACCCCCTGATGGCAGATAGCACATGTTGACAATAGGGATCAGGATTGTAAACTTCCTAGATGAAAAAAATCCCAAATGTGTGCATATTCAATTTTTGGCTGGGCAAGGGGTGGCAGGACCCCATATTAGGACGGGCACATAGAGACATAGTTTGTGTAAGTGAATGTCTCCGATTGCTCAGAGGTATCCAATGTTGTAATTTTTGAAATGCAACTGTTATTTTTGTATTTTCATAAGCAAAAAATTGCCGGGTTGGGGCCAGGACAACCCAAAATTAAAAAAAAAAAAAAATGGAGAATGTGCACAGAGTAAAATATTTGACCACAAACAACGTGTAGCTTCTTTTTATAATACCCTCTAAGCTTATTTGGTTCTTTTGTAAGGTTACATAGTGAAATGGTTGTTATTTACTAAAGTAAAATACACTTGCCACTACAAATGCACAAAGACAAACTAGGAGACAGGAAAGAACAAATAATTAAAGGTTTAAACAAGCTTTTTATTGGGATACTTAGACATAGGCTGGCATAGGAATTGCCCTCCTACCCGTGAAATACTCCATGTATTTGTCCCAAACCTCACGGGCATTTTGGGGGGGCAAGCCAGGACGGGCAGATTCCAGGCCCGGCAGGGGATTTGCAGGGGAAAGTCCAGCCTCTGGCAAAACTGAGGCCATATATGAATTCGATTTGCGGCCAAGAAAATTGTGTAGCACACAGCAGCATAACACTACATAGTTTATTTTGTAGTCCGCCAAGTGGATGGAAGTCATAAAAAGGCGGAACCGGCTGGCCATTATGCCGAAGGCATTTTCAACGACTCTTCGGCCCCTGGCCAGCCGGTAATTGAACACCCTCTTCTCTGGGGTCAGGGTCCTCTGTGGAAATGGCCTCATAAGATGCCGTCCGAGTCCGAAGGCTTCATCAGCCAAAAAAACAAAGGGGAGTCCTTCAATATTCCCTGCATCCGGTGGCAATGCAAGGTCGTCACTCTGGAGACGGAGTGCAAACTCCGTCTGGATGAAGGATCCCCCATCGGACATCCGGCCATTTTTCCCTACATCAACATAGAGGAATTCATACCGTGCTGACACCACCGCCATCAGCACAATGCTATGAAACTTCCCGTCTATGGCACCACCGCAGTTGGGGAAGTCCCACCGTGTGGCAAACTCCGATGCCACAGTCTGCCATTCCTGTGGCGTGGAAGGAAGCTGTGGAGTGAAACAAGATGAAATAATATTAGAAAAACAAAGTCATACATTACAAGGAAATTCTATCCAAAAAAATTAGAGGCCAACATCGATCAAATTATACGTTTATAAAGGTGTTTAAAATAAGTATAATGGAAGGCTCATTTATCATATTCATCACCCCCTCTGATGGGCCATTACTAAATTATTTTGGGGGGGGGGGAGATGTGTTTGGCCACAGGATAGCATTGCAGTGGTGGTGCGTCCAGAGTGGGCGCTGGAGCACTGCCCCCTCTCTCCTGTGCCCATCACTCAGAACAATACATAGGTTCATGCGTTGTCTATGCCGCACACTATTCAGGTGGATGGCCTCTTGTAAAGCGACCGACATATGGAATCATTGCGGCATTTAGGGGGTTCAAATTGCATAGCAAAAACAGGTAGTAAAATAGTCTTGCACATTACAACCTGAGGGATGTAATTGGCTTCCTAAAAGTAAAATCGGGGGCGCAGGGGGGGGGGGGCATTCCTTGGGTAAACACTGACAGCATAGGCGTGCGCAGCCTATTGCATTAGGGTGTGCACCCCAAAGCTCAACACATACTACCGATCACTCACGATGAAAGGGAAGGGGCCGGTAAGTTACATATTTACCTGCCCCTTCCCCCCACTCATCCTAAAACATCCCCAGCCAGCAGCAACAGCCGGTGATAGAGGAGAGTAGGGAAGCTGGAAGCGCTGCAAGGGGCAGTAGGGGGAATCTGTGCTGCACAGTGTGATTAGGGTGTGCCTGGGCACACCTGGCACACCCTGTGCGCACGCCTATGACTGACAGGCTGCTCTGCCAATCATGTTCACCAAGTCTGTTTAATGGTAACATGATTGGCTGATGCAACATGAAGGGAAGGAGAAGACATCAAGGACAGAAGAAGGATGGCGCTGACCACAAGAAGGTAAGTGCAGGGCTGGGGGGAAACTGGCTGCATTAGAGGGGACTAAATGGCTGCATTTGAGGGAACAAAATGGCTGCATTGGAGGGGACAACTGGGGGCGTTTAATAGGCACCAGAGCAAAAAAGGAGGAAGTTTATTTCCTAAATAGGGGTTTGAACCCCCAAACATTTGGAGCAACAGGCGCCCCTGCTGGAAAAGTTAGTGAAGGGAAATATTTATGGAGGAGAAAAAAGGGGCAATCTAAAGCTTCCCACATGCATGGGGACAAAGGGGACATTCTCAGGATATTACAATCATGGTAATTAGGGAAGGATGAAAGAAATACAATACATTAGCATACATGTAATACATAAAATGTGATGTTAAGGGAGCAAACTTACCCTAATATAGTCCTCCTGCAGGACTTGGATGATGGCAGAACAGGTGTCTGGGATTATGAGGCCCAGAGCCTGGGGGGAGATGCCTGTGGTGAACTTCAAGTCCTGAAGACTTCTCCCTGTCGCCAGGTAACGCAACGTGGCGATGAGCCTCTGCTCAGCACTGATGGCTTCCCGCATAACGGTGTCCTTCCTGGTAATATAGGGGGACACCAAAGCCAACAGTTCCTGAAAAACGGGGTCAGACATCCGCAGAAAATTCCTGTAGTCCTCAGGATTATTCTCGACGATCTCCCGCAGCAGAGGCATGTGGCAGAATTGGTCCCGCTGGAGCAACCAATTCTTGGTCCATGAACTCCTCCTCACACCATTCATGGACTGGTCTTGGTCCAAAACAAGCAGACCAACACCAAGCGCACGCACAGCACGAACTCGACGACGAGAACGTCCAGGCGACATGGCTAGGAAACGGTCGTCTAATCAGAACGTACAGAACAGAACGCACTTTAGAACAGCAAGGCCTATGAATAACGAACTGAAAATCAGAAACGAACAGGCAAGAACGCACTGTAAAACAGATACGACCTGCCTAGACGCTCTGAAAGTCCAGATACGAACCCACAAGCACAAACTGAACGGCAGAAAACGATCTGAAAAGTACGAAGACTGAAAAGCGCGAATCGTCTCTTCCCAAACTTTTACTTCACACGCGGTAACATGAGATCAGGAAAAGCAGCCCAAGGGGTGGCGCCAAGAAAAAAGATCTTCCCCTTTATAGTGCCGTCGTACGTGCTGGACGTGAGCGCGGAGAACGAGGAAATTGGGAAATGACAGTGTGTACGCATAGAAAGCTTGACGAGAAAATCGACAAGCTTAACAAGAATCTCGTCGAAAAAAACGACGTGTTTTTTACGAGAAACTCGGTCGTGTGTACGAGGCTTTAGTGTCCTTGAGATATGCCCGTGTTATTCCCACACTCTCTTGTAGATAGAGATCCAGATATTGCCCCATCTGGGATGTAACTGATCCTATCCCATTAACAATGGGTCTCCCTGGAGGGCACTGAATATCCTTATGGATTTTGGGGAGGGTATAGATAGTGGGGATCCTACTACTACTAGGGATAAGATACTTTCTTTCTCGATTATTCAATACCCCTGTGGATCAATACCCCTGTGGAGTAACCCATTTCAACCAAGCACTTCAAATCATTTTCATACTGAATGGAGGGGTCCCTCTCCAATTTAGTATACGTACTGGTATCACTTAACATATCCATAAGTTGTTCATGATAAAATTCTTTATTTAAAATTACCACCCCTCCCCCTTTATCAGCAGGCCTTATCACTAGGTTCTTTTTTTCCTCCAACAGTGATATCCCGTCAAGTATATGTCTTGGATTAACATCTTTTTTAGGGACTAACTGTTCCAGATCTCTATTCACAAGCCCTTTAAAGACCTCCACTTGATGGTTGGCCCCATTTAAGGGGTTAAAGAGAGATTTATTACGTAATCCACTATCCAATGCCACTGATGGGCCAACAATCGTGGATTGAGGGTTTTTATTCAAAAAATATTTTTTCATATTGACCTTGCGCATATATTTGTGGATGTCTATAAAGACATCAAACTTATTAATAGGCCGTTTCAGGCCACACTTCAAACCTAAATGAAGAATATTAGTCTCTTTGTGTGATAATACCGTGTCACTTAAATTAAAAATGCCACCTAGTCCCTCTCTCTCCTTCTTTTTCTGGATTTTTCGTCCAGCTCGACAGCCTCTAGATCTTCTCCTTTCTGATTGCCGTAGTAAAAGGGATCCCTCTCCCAGTAAGGAGATTCTCTCCACTGGGGCTCTCTGTAAGCCTGTGTTTGTTGGGAATATGGCGGTATTCGCCCCCTGCGTTGGGGGTGCCCACAACCCCGTTTCTGCCACCCCCTCCCCCTCCCTAAAAAAGGACGTGGAGATGGATGGTTACCTCTAGCTTCATTTTCCCATAATGGTTCAAATCTATTCTGAACTGGGACTGTATATTGTTGATTACTAGATGTATGCTGATGAGCATTAGTTGGTCCATCTCTCATTGGACCACCTCTAGGATATTGAACATAATTCCTCACTAAAAGATGTTAATCCAAGACATATACTTGACGGGATATCACTGTTGGAGGAAAAAAAGAACCTAGTGATAAGGCCTGCTGATAAAGAGGGAGGGGTGGTAATTTTAAATAAAGAATTTTATCATGAACAACTTATGGATATGTTAAGTGATACCAGTACGTATACTAAATTGGAGAGGGACCCCTCCATTCAGTATGAAAATGATTTGACGTGCTTGGTTGAAATGGGTTACTCCACAGGGGTATTGAATAATCGAGAAAGAAAGTATCTTATCCCTAGTAGTAGTAGGATCCCCACTATCTATACCCTCCCCAAAATCCATAAGGATATTCAGTGCCCTCCAGGGAGACCCATTGTTAATGGGATAGGATCAGTTACATCCCGGATGGGGCAATATCTGGATCTCTACAAGAGAGTGTGGGAATAACACGGGCATATCTCAAGGACACTAAGAGTCTGTTACAGATGTTGCAACAAGTTGACCTAACAGGGATTGATCAGGTGTACCTGGTAACCGCTGACGTGGCGTCCCTGTACACCATTATCCAACACGATGACGCACTGTTGGCCCTGAATTGGGCTTTGTGTAAACGTGATGATATTACACATAATAAAAAAGTATTTTTGAGGAACTCCCTTGATTTTTGTTTAGGGCATAATTTCTTTTGGTACAACAGCAGCTTCTACTCTCAGTGTAAGGGCGTTGCTATGGGGGCCAGGTTTGCCCCCAGTATAGCAAATCTATTTATGGCAGAGTGGGAGGATAAAAATATTTTTTCGAAGACTCTGCCTTATTTTTTATTTTATAAAAGATATATTGATGATTTGTTTTTTATTTGGAGTGGTACACTTGATACGTTGCAGCTATTTTTAAATGAACTAAATTTTAATTCAAATAACATTAAATTGACCAGTGTAATCAGTACCACCGATATCCATTTTTTAGATCTCCATATTTTTAGACATAATAGGTTGGGGACGAAGGTCTTTTTTAAGCCCACTGATGCCAACAGCTACTTACCTATGAGTAGCGGCCACCACCCAATGTGGCTTAGAAACATCCCCAAGGGGCAATTAACTGGAGTAAAGAGAAACTGCTCTAATGACTCCGATTTCCTCTTACAAGCAGAGATTATAAAGGGGAAATTTATTGAAAAAGGCTACTTTGGGGATTCATTAGACTCTATTATTCAGGAACTTGCCTTGCGCCCTAGAGAGGACTTTCTTGGAGATGCGGTAATCCGCCAGCCAGATAATGGACGTGAGTGGAGGTTTGTTTCTGGGTTCCACTCACAATATAGAGAGGTGGAGGAGATCTTTGCCACCCATTGGCATGTCCTTTGTATGGACAAAGTATTATCTGCGGTTTTACCACAGAGACCTGGTTTTATTTATAGAAAAGCCCTAAGTTTTGCAGATAAGATCGTTAGAAAAGTACTTGATCCACCTACTAGACCTTCGACTTTTTGGGATAGAGATGGGTTTTTTGCGTGTAGGCGGTGTCGAGCATGTAGAGAGGTTGATAGACCATTGAGGGCTGTAGAGAGTTTCATCTCCACCTCAAATAATAAGGAATTCACTATTGACAATTTTATTACATGTAACACATCTTATGTCGTGTATGCCCTCCAGTGCCCATGTGGGCTTATTTATATAGGCCGGACTAAGCGCCAGCTAAAGATTAGAATAGCTGAACATATCGCTAACATTAAACTTGGGTTTAAAGACCATAATGTGTCTTTACACTTTAAATTATGTCACCAACAGGATCCAACTGGCCTCAAATTCTGGGGAATAGATCATTTAAAACCTATGTGGAGAGGATCTAATTTAGTTAGAGATTTATCAAGGAGAGAGACCCATTGGATTTATTCGGTCGATACTCTCTCGCCGAAAGGATTAAATATTGGCCTTGATATTAATTGTTTTATTAGTGACTACTGATTTTTTAATAATCTATTATCTTAGTTTTAGCTCCTTTTATAGAAATATATTATATGTTTTTTGTACATTGTTTACATATTTATATTTATTATGGGGCTATTTTATTAGTATTGAAAATCCATCATTATTAATTAACTTTTATTGAGCACGCTATTAATTCAAAATGTTTATCATTTGAATTGTTGATCTGTTTTATGTATGTGCAATATATTCTGTTACCGTTTGTTTTTTTTATATTTAGTATATGCTATTTTATTTTGAAATGATTGTGCTAGCAATATCACATCTATTTGTTTCTTTATGATATATTGATCGTGTTAGATTTGTGCCCCTGAAATATGCTATGATTGGCCGCCGTTTGTCCCTCTGGTCTGCCTATAGCAAGCCGTCAGCGGTTTCCATGGGTGCTGCAATGTGCGCCTATTGCCATGCCATGTGGACGCTGATTGGTGTAGGCTGTGGAGGAGGTGTCCATTTAAGCAGTGGTGTCAGTCGTGTAGGCACGCCCTCTGTAGAAGTCAGGATATGACGAAACGCGTCAGGGCGTGACCTACACGACGCAACAGGAAGTGATCTATGCGCTCCACGGCAGCCGGACCCGGAAGTAAGGAGAGTTCCTGTTTACATGCTCGGCCATCGAGCTGCTCCCTTCTCTGGCGGTGACGGTGAAGTGCAATTTATGCTTATTGATTGATTCTTGTACGTTTAATGTATAAAGGGGTTTTGATGTGTGGGGACTGTTATTAATAAACGGAGTTACGCTATATGCCCTCTTCTGTTTGTTTTTACCACTCGTGGGAGCCCCCACAGATCTGTCATCTCCTAGGCTGATGTTGAGTGCCGAGGTTTATGCAGGTTCTGGTTTATCCACCTCTATTAAGGCTTATGTTTGAGCTTGCTCTGGTGAGTTTAAACCCCTGAGGGGGAGTGTGTTTTCACTGGGTGGACCTGGAGTTTTCGGTGAAGGTGCATGCTGTTTACTTCCAAGATCATCTATGGACATTATCAGACACTCTGCACTTTAAATCATCTGCCTGAAACTGTTTTTCACTTTCTAGGTGGTGTTGGCCATCTGATTTATACCAACACTAGCGCTGTTTTAGTATTTCACTGACACACTTCATCACTGTTTTATGTTTTTATACTATTCTTTATATATCAATTTATTTTTATTTTTAAACAGCTGCTCATTTTGGAGTTCTCAGTGTTTGTCATTAGAGAATTCTCTTATTGTGCTAGTACCTTGATTTTATTGATCTTTGTACCGTTCATATTATATGATAGCACGTCCACTGTCAGTATAGTTGCAGCGTTTTAGTCCTAGGCGCTGAGTGGTGTATTGAAGGCCGTATATATACATCCTTGCTTTGATATATATATATATATCAATGTGTGTGTGTGTGTATATATATATATGTGTGTGTGTGTGTGTGTGTGTGTGTGTATGTATGTATGTGTATATATATATATATATATATATATACACACACACCATTCTTATTATCTATCTATCTTGAATATCTAATTTTATCATTGGCTGTCATTGGCTTTAACTCATTGTATACCTCCTATTCCTCATGAAGTAGGTCTTGCAGCATTCGGTCACTTCTTAGCTAAATAATCCCAATTACATTTAACACTCCATTTTAATTTCTACTTTTATTTACCAGGGGTAAATATATAATTTTTTAATATATGCTATATCAATTGCTTATCCATGCGGTTGTAACATATCTTTTTCTTATCAAAAAAATTTACTTGTAGATTGGTCTTTTTACTTGCGCATTCATTCATTTACATACTGGACACATTGCCTTTTATTTCATTGTATCACACTGATTCATGCAATATTGTTTTATTTAAATTCACTGAAAAGGGGGGGGTGAATGGCAAATATATGCTTATGCCACGTCCAGTATATATGAGAAAATAAAAAAGGGGGTTCCCCTGGGTGGACTTTTAAGGCACTGGTAGTATTCCAAATATACAGGATATTGAAGTAAAAAAAAATATTCACAATTATACATATTTATCAAAAAATGAAATATTAAATTAAAATATACAGTTCCAAAGATTGTCACCATATAGGTAAATACATGAAAACCTTCTTTATACCCGACGCGTTTCGGGGTAACCTTCAGGGGTGTGTAGAGAAGGACAATTAGTTCATCTAAGCCTAAGAATACATGAAGTTAATTACATGCATTTAAAACATTATTATCAAATATATACAAAAAGTTTTCTTTATATATGATGTATATACATGTAATCATTCACTTACCTATTATAAATGTAGTAGAGGAATGGTGAATATTTCATTGGATGCGATTTTTTTAAAAGCATTGAAAAAATAAACAGCACGCTGGGTTCTGTCAATGGGGGTTGCCAGTCAAGCAGCTGGTATCAGAATATACAATTAATGTAGGTTTGAGAAGGACATTTATAAGGAACAGGTGTTCATCCCGTTAGGGAGAAATTATTCCAAAGATCGAGAAGCCGGTGGATCAACCAGAAGAGATATACTGGGACTGGGGTAGAGGTCCCTAACAATAAATACAAATAATGGATTGTATCCCGATGGGGCTAAATGATATATATTCTATAGAAAAAATTGAGATTTACTACAATAACCGTTTATATGTTTAAAAAATGTTTTTAATAAAGGATAATGAAAGATTATACATGTATATGTACCTGAGTATGAGATCCGTAAGAGACCTAATAATGTCCGCTGTCAAACAGTACACTGTATTACTACAGGAATAGATAAAGGTATGACATTACTATTGGGATTAATCTAGCCTTAATTTTAACCTCTGATTTAAAAAAAAATAACTTTTTAATTTAAATTTCACCATGTCCTTTGATAAGGACTCAGTTACCTTTCTGGATGTGGAAATTTACAAAGGTATTTTAGGTAAACTGTGTACTAAACTATATAGAAAACCTACAGCGGGTAACACAATACTCCATGCTACAAACTTCCACCCACAACCGTTAATTGACTCTATTCCTTATAGTCAATATTTAAGGATAAAACATAATTGTACTGATGACAAAACCTTTGTAATAGAGGCTGGGAAACTTCGTGATAGGCTCCTTCTCAGGGCCTATTCGCATGCTTCTTTAAAAAGATCATTTAAACAAGTAACAATGAGATCAAGAAATGATCTACTTTACAACAAAAAGCCACCAAAAGATAACAACATTTTGAGAATTATCACAAGATATAATCAACAACAATATCAAGTGAAACAAATCATTGAAAAATATTGGCATATGTTGACACTAGATCCAGCCTTGGGTCCCTTGGTTCCAGAAAAGCCACTCTTCACTTTCAGAAGAGCTCCATCCATTAGTGATAGTCGTTAGCAGCGAGTTCAAAAATGTACCTATACACTGTAAATACAAGGGCACTTTTATGTGTGGAAAGTGCAATTACTGTAGCGATATGCTTGTACAAAAGAACACTGTTCCTTCCAAATGGAAAAACATAAAAATGATTACATGTATATACATTGTATATAAAAACTTTTTGTATATATTTGATAATGTTTTAAATGCATGTAATTAACTTTATGTATTCGTATGCTTAGATGAACTAATTGTCCTTCTCTACACACCCCTGAAGAAGGTTACCCCAAAACGCGTCGGTTTTCATGTATTTACCTATATGGTGACAATCTTTGGAACTGTATATTTTAATTTAATAAATTTTTTGATAAATATGTATAATTGTGAATAAAACTATTTTTTACTTCAATATCCCCTTTATTTGGAATTAATACTACCAGTGCCTTAAAAGTCCACCCAGGGGAACCCCCTTTTTTATTTTCTCTATTTAAATTCACTAGGTATATGACATGCTGAGGTTTATAAGCTGGCTTTCCCTTCTCTGCGGGTTTCTTGACAAAGGGGACGGTGCTGATATCACTCCTGTCATTCTTTTGCATTGCTTGTGGCCTTAGATGCCGCCGCTCTGTCCTTTTTCTGGTGGTCTTCTGGTGCAGTTTTAGATGCTGTTTGCTCAGCCCTGCATAGGATGCTGATGTGTTCTACCTTCCTGGCTGCCATCTGTGCTGGCTTTTATGCTGTAGGTGTGCTTTGTTTTTAAATGTTAATTGGTGTTTGGTGTGATCCTGCTAACTCAAGCACCCTAGGCATGGCCTTGGCAAGTTTTTTTTTTTTTTTTCTTTCACAAACAAGCTGGTCTCTCTAGGATCCTCATGCTTGGACTTTAGGATCAAACAGTATCCCTCAGTGAGATTCTCCATGAGATTCCTGGGCCTCCTGGTAGCCTCAGTTCAACTTAACGCTTCTCTGACACAACATTCTGTTGTCATAAAATAAATGCACTCATTCTCTGGGTCTTCCTATGCTTCTTTCCAGTCAAGCAAGGAACTCTGTAGCTTGGTGAATTTCCAATCCCACCTTGGAAATTCGAAAGCTTTTTTTTTTTTCTGAGACTCATGGAAGGTGGTTACCATAGATGCCAGCTTCACAGGTTAAGAGTGTTGCAATCCCCCACAGTTCAAGAGCCACATAAACATCCTGGGCCTCAGAGCAGAAAAATTTAGGTTTGCGTCTCTGATCCCCTCTTCTTCAGGGATGCCCAATCAGGTTGCTGTCAGCTGTGCCACAGAAGTGGATCATATCCATATTTAGGGGGGGGGGGGTACCAGGATTTAGCCAGCCTCGAAGGAAGGAAGTCTGATCATCTCGAAGATGGAGAAACACTGTCCATCCATCTATACTGTTAACTTCCCAGGAGTGGACAATAAAATGGTGGATTTGCTCAGTTATAACCGCTTGGATTAGAAGGAATGGTTCTTATCCTGGCATTTTCGGTGTCCTATGTTGGAAATGGAGGACCCAGATGTGGACATCCTGGCCTCCAAGTTCAACAAGTTACCCCAGGGCCCATAAAGTTCAAGCCTATGTCCTGTCCTGTACTCTGATATGGAATTTACAGGCAAGTCAATTCCTTTTTTTAACCTTCCAGTAAATTCTGTTGCCTGGTGTACAGAGTACAGAACCCTCCCCTTCTGATCTCCTTCCTTCTTGCTTGCCACAAAACTGAGGCTATTTGGAGTGGGAGGGTTTATATAGGGGGGTGTCCTTTCTCTTTGATATTTTTGCCAATGTTCAGTCCCCTCAAAAATACAAACAATATTCGCGCTACTAACACATATAAGCAGCTACAATACCTGTGGAGAAGGGCAAAAAACAAACAATATACAAAAAATGTAGCGCTATGTGTAAAAATAAAAATAAAAATAAAAATAACACCCAAGTGCAGTGCTCTAAATGACTTAAATCACAAAGATTCTATTAATGAGTCCAACTGTGAAAAATAGTAAGTTAGAAAAAGTCTCTGATGACCAAAACGTGGATGTTGCTGAAACTTCCAAAACAGAATGGTGACCTTTCAAAAAACAAGTGACTTGTAACGTAACCACCACCACATGGAGGGGAGGCTTACCGGATGAAATGGACCCAATAGACGTACGTCCGTAGGGTCAAACAGGCTTGGTATATGTATATCCGTACATATGGGATCCCAGTTGGCACTGCACACACATATATCCAAAATCCGGAACAAGTGATGACACCAGATATCCAAGCTCGATGGATAGTAAAATGGCTCACATAGGAGTCATAAAGGAGAGTCTGTCACTCTGACTTGTAGATGGAATATTACAGATGCAGAACGGATCAGAGTGGAATGGAGAAAATACCACAAATTAAATCCATGGGATGAAAATGGAACTCTATTGTCAACTTGCTTGTGGACTCATCCAAATAATACGACAATTTTTCCACTGATAAACCAAAACAGAAGTTCTTATGTAATTACCAATAACACAGCAATGATGACACTGGAATCCATCACAGAGGAAGATGAAGGACTGTATGTCTGTAAGATTGTTTCTGAAATACCCACACTGACCACAGGACAAGGAAATGGTACTCTTATTCACACAAGACGCGAAGCACGGCAGAATCTTTGTGATTTAAGTCATTTAGAGCACTGCACTTGGGTGTTATTTTTATTTTTATTTTTATTTTTATTTTTACACATAGCGCTACATTTTTTGTATATTGAATGTTCAGTCACCTGAAGGTCACTAGATATAACAGTCACAATGACTTAAAGAAGCATGTGTCAGACTCCCATATGGAGGAACCGATTCTACATGGAACTAAATAGAGTGCCCGATCCATTAGAGTGGGAAAGAGCTGGGGTCAGATTTCTTGCCCAAATACTGGATGGTTCAGTTTTAAAGCCTTTCACCCAGTTGCTAAATGAATTTCCTGCCCTTAGGGGACACCACTTTAAGTACAGACAACTACAACATGCCATTAGGTATCAGAACAGACATTCTAGTCTGCAACTAGAAAACTCTTCATTCCTCGAATCTATATTTACTGACCCGGAGAAAAAGGGAATCGTCTCTAGAATATATGCCCATCTTCTATCACACATACAGGCCCCAGACTTACTACCGTGCAGAGAAGGGTGGGAGAGAGATGTAGGTCCCATTGATGGTGAGCAGTGGAATCAGATACTGGGGGTGGGTCCGGTGGTTTCAGTGTCGGCAGCACAAAGACTCTCACAACTGTTTATACTGCACAGGGTGTATCGCACACCTATTCAACTTCATAGATGGGGTAGACGTGACTCTCCCATATGTCCCAAATGCCAGGCTCACCCAGGTGATCTCATCCACATGCTTTGGAGGTGCCCCAAATTAGTGAGGTATTGGAGCGCTGTTGTTGCCAGAATAAATAATACCTTTCGGGTCCAGCTTGGGTTGGAGCCACTGGTGTGCCTGCTGGGCAGTCTGGATGAAGATTTATATCTACCGCCAATATATATTGCTATTACGAGACTGCTATACTTGGCCAGGAAACTTATTGCCCGGTTGTGGCTGTCAGCACGTATACCACAGGAGGCACAATGGATACAAATGGTTAACACCACTCTTATCCGTGAAAAATACACCTATCAGCATAGGAAATCACCAAACAAATTTACCAATATATGGTAGGACTGGTTGAGATCCCCAGAAGTGGCTCCACCACAGCTGGCCCTGGATAGGCTACTAATGGGATGAGGGATGAATGACTGACTATCTAAACGCAGGCATGTCTTCTTTGCTGTCACACCACAGGGAGAGTTGGTTCTAACTGACGAGTCTGAGTCAAGGTGAAACGTCAATGGTTGGTTTGTTATTAACATTCAATTACTATCTACTGTTTGGTTTTCCCTTTGTTTCTTTTATTTTCTTAGTTTTAATTTTAATTTTTACTACCATTCTCTCTATATGTAGAATGAGCACTTGGATATGGCATTACCCTATCTATACAGGAGTATGTTCCCAGTATTGTCTGTGCAAGTATATTAGACTGGAAAGTTAAAACAGTTGATACTCTTGATGTATATATCCACAATGTCTTACATTTGTCATGAATAAGTTGTAATGCCATGTGATCTCATTAATAAAAACCCTTTTGTTGATTAAAAAAAAAAAAGAAGCATGTGTCCTGTACTGTTCTCTGGGAAAACACCATTAAATCCTTTCTTGCTGTCCAGTGAGGGACGCAGTTTTCACCCCTCTTGTCGGGCTCTTGATTTTGCTTTCTAAAAACTGAGGCATGCTTTGTAGAGTAGGGATTATCCAAGGGCTGGCCTACAATTTATTTTGCCAGTTGTCCAATTCTCCTGTTGGTAGAGAGGTCTCAAATTCGTATGTCTCTCAATGGACTGCAATAAATGTTACAGTGCGTACAGATATCCTATTTTCTACGAATTGGCATTTTACCATCTTGCATGTTTTCCTAAGGCTCTCAGTAGACTGCTTATTGAGCTTCACAATTCTCCCAAGGTGGTAATCTTTGGGACTGGATTCTTACATAAACTTGGATGTTAAGATAACATGAGGTAACCACTTTTATGATCATGAGTTATGAGGCATTTGTGAACATGAAGTAACGACTTCTGTGCATTTTGTGATATTTCTGCACAAGTGATACAAGTAATCATTTAAAGGAGAAGTATGACCAAAGCTTTTTTGGCTGTACTTCTAAGGATCACAGGAGTGCAGTTAATTTTGCACTCCTGTGACCCAGTTTGGCTAAAGTCCAAAGTCAGCAGACGTCACTCAGCCAGTCCAGGCACTGGATTGAGCTCAACCTTAGTCGGGATTCGCCCATCAGCTGTCTCAGCCTCTCAATGAGCCTATGGGAGACTGAAACAGCTGCTCCCATCCCTCCATGCTCAGCGCTCCAGTGAACGCTGGAGGGGCAGAGCAGAGAGCTGGTGACTGACAGTCGCCACGCTCTGCTCAGAGTGGAGGGGAAAACTGAGCAATCGGCAGTGTTTGATCACTCAGTTGTCAGTGCAGCGGCATCAGGGGACAGATGCAGCATCGGATCAATGCTGCATCCACCTAGGTGAGTATAAACTTTTTTTGTTTTGTTTTTTTCCTTGTTTTTTAAAACCCCATATTTCTCTTATTATTCTGTTCAATGTATTATGCTGTGTATACTTATTGGTTCATTTTAAATAAAATAAAAAAACTGTGTTTTCCTGCAGGATGGTAAAGTAAACGGAGTGACTGATTGTACACGTATTTTGGGATACACCTTCCTCCATCCGAGTGTTACGCCAAGGCCTTATGTTCAGTCAGTTGCTCTAACACCTCAAGATGAATTCTTCATTCTTGGAAGCAAGGGGTTATGGGATAGTATCTCGGAGGAAGAAGCTGTTGAGACGATCAGAAATGTGCCAGATGCTCTGGCTGCCTCCAAGAAGTTATGCAGCTTAGCACAGAGTTACGGCTGCAGCGGGAGCATATGTGCAGTAGTTGTGCAGCTGAATGTTTCAGAAGACTGCGTCTGCTGCTGTGAACTGAATGGTGGTATTCCACCACCCAGCCCAGGGATCTTCACACCTTCTGTCAATGTTATTAAGGACCGTGCCCAAGACAGCTTAGGCATGCCATCTTCTAGCAGTGGCCTAGCTTCCGAAATCAGCAGTGAGATATCGACCTCTGAGATGAGCAGTGAAGTTGGGTCCACAGCCTCTGATGAACCCCCAGCAGTTTCCCTTCATGAGAATGGAGTTGGTCCTGCAGGATGCCCGAGCGAACAGCGCTGTACATTACATCCTGTATGTCTGTCTAGCTCTTTTCAACGACAACTATCCAGTGCCACTTTCTCCAGTGCCTTTTCAGACAATGGTCTTGACAGTGAGGATGAGGAACCTATTGAAGGCGTTTTTTCCAATGGAAGCCGCGTTGAAGTAGAAGTGGACATTCATTGCTCACGATTTAGAAATGGTGGGCAGCCTGCACCTAACTGCACTGTCTTAGAGCCCACTGATGAGGGCATTGTTGTAAGCGCCAATGAGGATGACCTGGGAGGCTTAGTCAGGAGACAAGACTTTTCTTCTAACACTCTTAGTCGTCTGAGGAGATGCAATGGTTCTGTGGCACCATCAGAGAGAAGTCATAACTTAATTGAGGTTGCTGCAGATGCACCTTTCCGAAAAACAGGAGGATATTTTGCAGCACCAGCACAGCCAGATCCTGATGATCAGTTTATTATACCTCCTGAACTTGAGGAGGAAGTAAAGGAGATTATGAAGCAACATCAGGAGCAGCAGCAACAGCTGCAACTTCAGCAGCATAGACAGTATCAAATGAACCAGTTACCAGACTGCTATGATACACCACTATGACACTTTCATTCCTGAGTGACTCCATTTTAACTGAAATTTTGAGCTTCCTCCACTCTTCCATTTATGAGGATGGCAAATTTTAGGTACCTTTTTCTTTCAGCATCTGCTCATCATCCATTTTAAATAATGTAATCTTCCCATTTTCCACTTCTTTCCTATACTACATTACTTGCACCCTTTTTTTTTTATTTTTTTTTTTTTTTACTAACCACCAGCTTTCTTCTACAGATGCTTTAACAACCAACTTTTAATCACTGTTTTCCATAGCATAACATATCATGTTTAAGGAAATTAATGTTTGAAGAAAGGTTTTGATGAAAAAAGTTTAATATATTACAGAGATACAAATAATACAGATTTGTAATATTTTTTAAGAAGCAAAAATAGTTTTGTTTAATTTTTGAAGCGCAACAGTGTCTGGCAAAGCTAAAGACTTGTAACCTAAAAACTCCTCGTGGAAGTGAGGACACAAACTTCTGTGTAGAGATGGACCATGGGAAGTGCTAGATATTTGTAGAACAATATGACTTAACTCCTAGGAGTTGCTTACTCTTTCCAGTGACTTAAAAATCACGGAGTTTCACTAATTTT